>OY720676.1:12828007-13460507 GCA_963170755.1 Amphimallon solstitiale
TTTTCATGCACTTATAAATTTTTATAGGAGTTTTTTTTAAACAAGCTTGATACTTCCATGTGTGTTTATTTGTTGGAGATTGTGTTGGGAACTACCATCTGATTTAATATTTGCCTAGTTTATTAAACAAATTAGTTTTGATATATTTGTTTTTATTTGGTATGTGGAGAAGAATTTTGAAGTATATAGATGAAACAGATATGACGCTAAGAACCTTAACCTATGAATAGAAAAACAACTGTCAGAGATTGGTTTATTTATTTGAATAGTATGCTAATACATACCTTGATATTGAATTCATAGTAAGTATAAATTGAAGATAAATTAGGAACACATATAATAATTCACTTGAGAATAACTGTTTAGTAAAATTTGATTGATAAAATAAAGAATTATAAAACGTAAAGATATTATGATATGTACGAGTATTGAAGAAATTACATATAGGCAACTGTTTGACTTTGAGGAATTAAGTGAAGTTAGTTACATATAAAGATAATTAGTTTAAATTTTAAAAACAAGAACTGAGTTAGCGAGGGCATAAATAAATTATATACCTGAGAGAATTTGAAAATAGATATAAATATTATATAAAAGATTTCATTTTTTTTATTGACGAGAATTAATACAGGATTTAAATATATAATAAAAATAAAGATAATAGAATTTACCTGAATGTAATTGTATCTTTTATTAATATAAGGTATTGTTGCAATATATATATCAGAAAAAGAAAAATATTGGGTATAATCCGCTGTAGAGCAACCGTAGACACGTGTTTCTGACTAATTGGTCGTCATCAGTACGGTGTAGCCAAGGAATAAGGTGGGATAACCTTGGAGATGTAAGGTAAACGGAAGACCATCAGGTGACAGACCACCATTTGTAGCTTCAGCTAGAAGATCCTCGGTTTTGAGGACAACAACTAACGTCGCCACGAGGAAGACAATGTCAACCTGCGTGCCATCCGAGACCCACGAAATGTAAATCAAAATAAGGAATTATCGCGGATACATAAAACATCAGAAAAAGAAAAATATTGGGTATAATCCAAGTTGACATTGTCTTCCTCGTGGCGACGTTAGTTGTTGTCCTCAAAACCGAGAATCTTCTAGCTGAAGCTACCAATGGTGGTCTGTCACCTGATGGTCTTCCGTTTAGCTTACATCTCCAAGGTTATCCCACCTTATTCCTTGGCTACACCGTACTGATGACGACCAATTAGTCAGAAACACGTGTCTACGGTTGCTCTACAGCGGATTATACCCAATATTTTTCTTTTTCTGATGTTTTATGTATCCGCGATAATTCCTTATTTTAATATGAGTCGTTTCTGCTTCGGGAATTGATCCGCGTTGTCGTAGAGTCCGTATGTGGACTTCTGTTCTGGCAACAGCGAGAGTGCCTAAAGCTCGAGAGAACAGAAGTCCACATACGGACTCCACGACAACGCGGATCAATTCCCGAAGCAGAAACGACTCACATAACTGCCGCGAAAACCTACGGATTACCATATATATATATATATAGGTATGTAATTTACTGATCCAGGAAGGTCAGAATGTGTGGGCTGGGTTAATTAAAACATTCTATTTGTGGCTGGTAACGTTTCGGAATAATTTATTCCATCATCAGACTCTACAATAAGTTGAAAAATTTTTTTATAAATAATTAGGGACAATCTTAAATAAACAAAAGTCATGAACACTCAAAACAAGAGAACACACTTACTTGCCACTATGGACACCGAAAATTATCTTAACAGATCCAATCATAAAAATAGAGAACCCGTGTTGGTGGTCACTAAATTAAAAATTTTAATATATTATATAGGCCATTAAGGTGTCACATATTAAAATTACATTTAACAATTTCAAATCAATTGCTCAGTAAAATTAAAACCAAAGTTTTTGACGGACATTACTAGTTGTATTCTAAAAAGCACCAACACGAAAACCACAACAACAATTAAAATGCATGACCTATCTGACCGTAAGTGAGTATTTACAGGTCACCTCTTCGCGATGTCAAGGGCAGGTCAGAGGTCACAGTTCAATAGCGAATTATCAAAATTTCTTTAAATAAAACTGTTAATATGTTAATTCTAAATTACATCTGTAGTTCTGATATATTAATTTGGAAATAAACAGCAGCAAAGAAAACCAAAAATTATTTTGTTACAAGACCAAAAGACCACCGCAAACAAGGCAATATAAGGATGTTACGCAAGAAGTAGGAACCAGCAACGATAGGATAAATTGGAAGAACAAAGAAAGGGGGAGGGGGTGGGTAAGGTGGAGGGTTGTCATAAAATAATACTGAAACCATTGGTTTAATTATTTAAATTAGAACAATTATTTACAAACGGTGCCAAGACGCCATCTGTCATCCAACAACCCAACTGTCTGAAAGATATATTTACAGAATTCGACTCTAAAGTTTTGTAACTCAACACATACATGTTACTGCCGACCAACATTACACAAGATCTTAGGTCTTATAAACCTTAGAATATTATTGTATATCACACTGAAATTGGCAGAGTCAGATTTAGAATTCATATTTGGTTCTATGACATTGATACAAAAGGTCTCAAGAAATAATCTCTTGTGCAGGTTAGCTTCATTATATAAAATGTGAGTTTGGTCAAAGTTAATAGTATGTTTAGTGTTACTCATATGTTCACCAAGTTTACATGACTTAGGTTTACGAATGAAAGTCATGTAAACTAGGTGAACATATGAGTAACACTAAACATACTATTAACTTTGACCAAACTCACATTTTATATAATGAAGCTAACCTGCACAAGAGATTATTTCTTGAGACCTTTTGTATCAATGTCATAGAACCAAATATGAATTCTAAATCTGACTCTGCCAATTTCAGTGTGATATACAATAATATTCTAAGGTTTATAAGACCTAAGATCTTGTGTAATGTTGGTCGGCAGTAACATGTATGTGTTGAGTTACAAAACTTTAGAGTCGAATTCTGTAAATATATCTTTCAGACAGTTGGGTTGTTGGATGACAGATGGCGTCTTGGCACCGTTTGTAAATAATTGTTCTAATTTAAATAATTAAACCCATGGTTTCAGTATTATTTTATGACAACCCTCCACCTTACCCACCCCCTCCCCCTTTCTTTGTTCTTCCAATTTATCCTATCGTTGCTGGTTCCTACTTCTTGCGTAACATCCTTATATTGCCTTGTTTGCGGTGGTCTTTTGGTCTTGTAACAAAATAATTTTTGGTCTTCTTTGCTGCTGTTTATTTCCAAATTAATATATCAGAACTACAGATGTAATTTAGAATTAACATATTAACAGTTTTATTTAAAGAAATTTTGATAATTCGCTATTGAACTGTGACCTCTGACCTGCCCTTGACATCGCGAAGAGGTGACCTGTAAATACTCACTTACGGTCAGATAGGTCATGCATTTTAATTGTTGTTGTGGTTTTCGTGTTGGTGCTTTTTAGAATACAACTAGTAATGTCCGTCAAAAACTTTGGTTTTAATTTTACTGAGCAATTGATTTGAAATTGTTAAATGTAATTTTAATATGTGACACCTTAATGGCCTATATAATATATTAAAATTTTTAATTTAGTGACCACCAACACGGGTTCTCTATTTTTATGATTGGATCTGTTAAGATAATTTTCGGTGTCCATAGTGGCAAGTAAGTGTGTTCTCTTGTTTTGAGTGTTCATGACTTTTGTTTATTTAAGATTGTCCCTAATTATTTATAAAAAAATTTTTCAACTTATTGTAGAGTCTGATGATGGAATAAATTATTCCGAAACGTTACCAGCCACAAATAGAATGTTTTAATTAACCCAGCCCACACATTCTGACCTTCCTGGATCAGTAAATTACATACCAATACACCCTGAAAACAGTGTCTAACATCACAACTTCCTATATATATATATATATATATATATATATATATATATATATATATATATATATATATATATTGAGCTAGTCTTGCACCTTAGCCAAGACTAGTCAAATATACATAATCTAGTATTTTGATTTAGTTTCAAAGCTATGCATTGGTCATTCATTTTTAAGAAAGATTACTTTTGGACGAACCCTGGTACATGGTCGATATTGTATTTATTATTACTTCATTCAAATAAATGAAAATAAAAAGAGAACATCATGCACAAAGGTTCTATCCCATGCCTTGGAAGTGTCAAGGATTTTTATTTTTACAATAAATTTAATTATAATGGTTATATAAAAACAACAATATATGATTGACTCTGAGATATTGCTATATCTACATAAATTATCAAAAACAGATTAAGACACCACACAAGTCTCCTGTGACGTCTTATATTAAGCTCAATTAGGTTATTTTAGTTTTTTTGTGCTTATCGACTAAGTTTGAGACAAGCTTATTTCTATCACACACACAATTCATACGCTTATAAGATACGGGTATGGCCGTTGCAAAAGTTTGTATTATGTTGAAACTCAACTAAAATTGTTGAATTTGCGATGCAAATAGGATTCTCCAATATCCATACTTGATGTACTATAGGTTCTTATAAACAATTGGAAGTTTAAAAGCAGTGTAAATTTTGTTAGCATCATGAAATGGAACGAATGGACGTTCGCAATAAATGTCTTTATCAGGTCAAATATAACTTTAATTAGGTAAAGAAACAAACTTTTGCATACAGACATATTGAACCAAAAGCCCTTTACATATTCAAGTGCTGTATAAACAGGGCATGAGCATTATTAAGATTTTGCCACATTTTTGAATATAGGTTGTCAAAAATCACCATTAAATAATTTTAATTTTTATAAATGAATTTTTGTCTGGTAAAAAGAAACGGAAATAAAATAAAAAGAAAATGTACTTAGTAGTTAAGAAAACATTTGTAAACGCGGTATAATTAGAGATACACATTTTAATTATTGTTAGAGAAATCAAACATTATAAAAAGCGATAATTTTTATGAGCATGACAGTACTAGAATATCAAAGAGAGTTAAAGTTTTTAACACGCGTTTAATTGTCAAAAACCATAATTCTAAATTTGTATATAGGAGAAATAAATTTCAAAAGACTTTATAGATGCAATAAAATCGCAAAACAATGGGGTTTGCACTTTGAAATGAACGGATAATTGTCGGTTTGATTGAATTTTGTTGGTTGCCTTGACAACCACCATACAAACATTAGATTCATATAAAAGGGAGTACTCACGTGAGAAAGGGAATTCTTCTACAATAACCAACCAGTGAGGTTGTGAAAAAAACAGTTCCTTCAACCAACCAGTAAGGTTGGGTATAAACAGTGCCTTCATAATAAACAATCAGTAAGGTTGTTCTAAATATTCGCGAGCATCCCACATCTGTGTAACAACGTGCGGTAGGCTCAAACAAAGTGCGAGTTAGTGTCACTTCGAACTTAAGTCCATCCTGTGTTTAAATATTGGACAAACCCAGGGATTGAAATAACGTACTGGAAATAAACAAATAATCAACAAGGATCCTAACCTCAACTACCAAGGGATTAAAGAATACGTACCTGCCTATCTACTACGAGTCTACTCATCTGTACGCAGAGCCACCAAGACGACCAACCTGGACAACATATCAAGAGAATTAACACGGAGGATCAAGGCATACCTCCATCTACTCGCACCTGTGGACCTACATCCAAGAACGACAGCAGTACCTGCACCATTTCCAGCCAGCCAACTTAAAGTTAAACAAACAAGAACAGTATGTAAAGTGACAATTGTATAATTTCGTGTTCATTAGAAGGAACCAAGATAAACTTGTAAATGACTGATAATCAAGTCAGACTTAATTGTAATCCGAGTTTTTTTACCAAGACTAAACGTTCATTTCTCACGTAGCCCGTTTTAAATAGTACATAATAGCCGGATATATTTAAATATTTAATCTATAATTCAATTACCGTTCATGCATTTTAATTAGACCACATACAAAACGTAATACGTACGTGTCATATTAGTTTTTTTCCTTTGACGAAGAGTCAGGACATCATATAGAATCCTAACGTCAAATCCATTTATTTGCCATTAAATTGGCATACGAAGTAAATATTGTTATGTGTGTGCCTGAAATTACCAGCGTAGAATTATTTGTTCATGTTATTCCAAGTAAAGATTATGCCTAGAAGACATTCTTGATAAAGATGTTTTAAACTGTAAATATAAAGTTACACTCAATTCAATAATAATAAAGAGCATAATCAAAGAAATAGCTGTGTTTTCATTTGACCCAGTTACATTATCCGTCAACCTTGACCGAACAGCTGTTTTAAAAAGCATGCTTGGTCGTATATTTGTTATATTAGTAGATTCTCCGAGAACGTCCTGTGGAACCCCTTTGGACGAAGATATAATATAGAAGTAAGTCGTGTACCTTTCCTCAGGTTAACCGAAGCCAAATAACGACCCATTTTAATGAGATTTAATTTTATTAAAGTTTAAATTCAGAACGTCAAAACCGACAACAAACTGATTGTTTAAGGTTCACATAACCTAGCTATCATAAGAGCGCGTACATTTTTTAGAATTTCTCTGCATCCACGTGGGTGTAACCCAGGTACACCAACTGTGGAAATAAATTTGAACTGTTACAAATTCAGTCGCTTAGTAACTAATCCATAGTCTCTATACAGGGAGCAGCCAATTAATAATAAAACATTAACTTTATTTTTATTTACAGTAGCTTTCAAATAGATAAAACAAAAGCAGAGTCTCATGCTAAACAAATACAAAACGTTGCACACCTTATAGGTAGGCAACCAAGATAGCTAGCTGGAGGCGTAATTAAATAATAATATTCAATTTATAAATTAATTACAAGAGCTTCTAAACGGTACTTACCGTATCAGATGCAAGTGCTTTTAATGGGGAATACGCATGTAATACCCCCATAGCAATATATTTATAAAATTTGTTTCTTGGCCGTTTATAGAAATAAAAATATTAAAATTCTTGGTATTATCGGCCTGTTTCTTATTACTTGTCAAATATTAAAATTTAACAATAAAAACACATAATTAAAACGTTTCGACAATTTTATTCATGTCTTCCTCAGTTAAAACACTATTTCTTAATTAATATAACACATTTTGCTGAAATTGTCTAGCGATAAACCAGAACAACTGTAAAAAATACAATTTCTCATTAAAAATTACAGAACGCATTTTATACCAACGTTTTTTTAACTTACCATAATTTATAATCTTTCTTTTTTAACTATGGATGCACGTTGTTACTTTTGTGTCACGCCCTGTACTTAATTGCATGATTTATGCTAAATTTTAAGTTGTCTTGTATTTTTAGGAATAAAAACAAAACTAACTCTTATAATAACTGACAAACCAATGCAAATTAATTCTCCCGTTGAACAGTTTTATTTGAAAGTATATTTATCTGTCCAAATACGCATATAATAAACAAGTTCTGTGTATCGTGATGTTTTATCGTGCGTTATTTGTTTTGTATTGTTTTTTCTGATGGTTACTTTCTGTTGTTTTTTAAATCTGTTCAATACTCGACGACCTCATATACTGCGTGCAATTATGTTATAAAATGGGAAAATAGATCTTGGAAAGTCCCTCTATTTCTGCCCTATCATTAACTGTGTTGTTGTTACGTTTTATTTCAATCATTTCGAGGACACCTCTTGCTTTATTATGTCTTTCTGTTTTGAGAATTTTAACCTTATTAAAATCGAAATTATGTTTCATCTTGTCTCTGTGTTTTTTGAGAGATGTTGGGTTTTTTGCGTACTTGTGTCCATTTATTCTTTCATCTAACCACTGTTTGGTTTGGCCAATGTATACTTTGTTGCAATCACCACAAGGAATTCCATATACTACATGTGAACGTTTTGAAATTGGAATGGGATCCTTTAAGCTTGTGTACAAGTGATTTAAATTGTTGTTGGTTCGATAAGCCAATTTACAGTCATATGGTTTTACAATATTGTTTAACTTTTTCGAAAGCCCTGCAATATATGGAACCGGTATGTACGTAACGTTTTGATTTGATTGCCTTACTTGATTTTCTCTTCTTTGCGAATCGTTATATATTTTATGTAATCTCTGTTTGATGATCCCTTTAACAAATGCTCTTGGGTAATTGTTCTGTTCTAACATGGCCTGTATTTTTGATACTATTTGTGGTCGGTATTGAGGACTTGTTAACATTATTGCTCGATCTACTAACCCTGTTACTACATTTCTCTTATAGGTGACGGGACAATTTGCCTTGTAGTTCATGTAGCGTCCTGATGATGTGGGTTTGTTGTACCATGCTGTTTGAATTGTGTTATTGTGTTTTATTACTGTGATGTCTAGGAAATTTATGCTGTTGTCTTTTTCTACTTCTACAGTAAACTTTAACCTGGTATTAAACGAATTAAAACTATTTAATATATACTCTATTTTATTCTCCGGTACTATTGTGAGACAGTCATCCACAATACCTTTTGAAGAATGTGGGTTCAAAATCCAAATTTCCCAGTACCACATTTTCGACATGCTCGAGCACCATCTGAGCTACTACACTAGAAATGGGAGCTCCCATCCCCACTCCTTCTTTTTGGGTGTACCATTTGTTGTTATATTGGAAGTATGTGGTGGATAATGTCAATTCAATAGCCTCCAGAAAATCTGTCTCAGGTAAATCAGTGAAGTTTTTGATGGTGTTCCATTTTTGTTGGATAACTTCCCTTGCGAGGTTTAAGGGTATGTTTGTGTATAGGGACTCTACATCTAAAGAAATTAGCTTGTGCTCCCTGTTAATGTTTATTGAGTCAAGAAAGTGTTTGAAGTCGAATGAATTCTTGATGTAACATTGATTTTTACCTATGGTGTTGGATAATATGTCTGCTAAATATTTCGACAGGCTGTAGAACGTCCTCTGAATGTATGAGACAATCGGTCTCAATGGTACAAGGGGCTTGTGCAGTTTTGGCAATCCATACATTTTGGGAGACTGTGCATTATTGATTTTTAGTCTCTTCGCTATTGTTGGTGATATTAAATTTTTCTTCTCCCACCCAGTGATTAGATTGTTGTTAATTTTTTGAAATTTATATTTATTTATTTATTTTATTATTAAAACCATGGACAACAGACACAACAGGCCCAAACAAAGAGACAACTTTTGATTCCACGAATCCAGGGACGAGTACTGCGCCCCGTGCATCCAATTTTCGTCGATTTTGAGCCGTCGGATCGGTAATCATGGTGATTCGGTTAAACCGTCTTTTCTCAAGAAATTAACACGAAACGGCCGCTCGCTAATAGTATGTATAATTATTATATATAATTATACAAATTTATGAAAAAGAAGAAAGAAAAAGCCTTTTCTATATAATATGATAGTTGTAATAAAAATGCTTGAAAGTATGGGGATTTTGAATATGTATAAAGGGAAGTATGGGATTTGTTCGCAAAAGACAAAATAGAAATATAATAATGAATAATAAGTGAGCATAATTAAAGTATATTATTCTTAAAGGCTATAAAAATTTCTGAAGAAGATTTGGATATAAAGATATTACAATCACCAATAAGTGTAAAAGATATTACAGAATCTATTTTATATAATAAATATTTGAAGGCTATCAAAGTTTGAATATTACTATTATTCATTCATAGTATACTATGAATGAAAGAAAGACCACATAGATAAAATTTGGTATTCAGAATTTAAGAAAAATAATTCATAAAGTTTTAAATTTATACTAAATATGAATTTATATAGAGGGCAGAGTCAAAAATTAAAGTTAAACAAATGTGTTTATAAAGATTTGATTTGAAAACATTCATGAGACTTATATTACTTTGAATTAAAAGAGTACATGTATATAAACATAGATAAATGTGAATCAAGTTAAGTTTGTACAGGAAGTATAAATAAATCTTAGATATAACAGATTACAATTATTTTTAATAAGGGTTAGTAAACAGTTTAATGTATGTATTTACATTAATGTTGAAAAAAATGATAATGCTAAGCATATTAAGATTGTTTTGTGTTTAATAAATATAAATTTTGTTGGAGGTTGAAATTTACATTTATTAAAAGGGGCATATGTTATAGTATGAAGGCATACACTAACTATTTATTATCAAATGTTATTCTTTTGAAAATTAGTAAAAGTAATGAAGTTTGATTTATTATGATGTTGGAACATGTTTATTGAATTGCGAGTTAAGATTTGTATAGAATTTATAAATTTTTACATTTGTTGTATATTCATTTAAACATCTGTATAAGGAAAGATCGTACAGTTTCATTTTTCATTGTAGACTTCCATAATCTGGAAAGAAGAGATTTAAATATTAATTGTTATATTTTAGTATGTATTATGAAACTTGCGTAATTGACGTTAATGGTGTGATATGAAAATAAGAATTTAATTTTGTAAGATGATTCAATAATAGTGATGAAAAGTTCGCGGGAATTATTTAAATGTCGGATATGTCAGTTTTGGAAGTTTTGAATATGAATTGAGTAGAAATGGGTTTTTGATACTTTAGTGTGCTAGAAAATGTTATAAAAATTATAGAAAGAATTTAAATAATAAGTGTATGTAACTTTAGGGAATATTTAAAGAACATATAAGGATTTAAAGGCTATGTTGTTGTTAGAAAATACTGGTGTAAAACGTTTATTGGCTAAAGGAAAATATTTCGAAATTGTCAAGGATATTAAAGATAAATAACGGAGAATTTTTCTAGTTCTAAAAAGAAGTAGAGGTGCTTTTGGAAAATATGAATATCTTTTCCGATTTAAACACGGTATTAATTCAAATATAGTACAAAAGTGTTAGTTTGGTATATTAATACATATTACTACAAGTGTATGTAATATTAAAAGTGAAAGAAGAAATTTTATGATAGATTAACTACGCTGTAATAATAAAAGCTATATTACTTACCGAATTGTAGAGGATTCCAGTAACGAGTGAGATTCTACCAAAAGATTGTATCAAGGTTGCCATTAACCGGAGGTGAGGACTGCTATATCTTAAGAAGTCCTAAATTCAAAGAAGGCTGTCATATTCTAAGAGATCCGAAATTCAAGGCGGATATATTCCAGAAAAGGTCCAGTATTCTGTAGAGGTGTTGTAATTTCCAGAAGGTATCGAACAAGATTCAACGCAGATAAGATTGCTGTTAAATTTATCAAGATTTCATGTGGATTTCGTATACCGAGGCTACGAAAGGACTTTAGGCATCATCACTTTCATCAGGAGGAGGGGATATCTACATACAAGAAGAACACTTTAAGTATTTCAAATTTTCACTTATAATATTGTCAAACTTAGGATACATGGAAGAATAGAGTGATATTAAAAATAGAAATTATGTAATCATATTTTAGTCAGGACGAGAGTTTCATATGGAAGAGATCAACGCTCGACGGTCTTTGCAACGCCGGCTCATCTTAGCAATTTATTGATCTCAAAAATTCAAAATTCTGTTTTCGAACATAAATATTTCATTTATATTATTGTTATTCATTTATGTTAGGCAGGACATAGTATTAGGAGGTTGTACTATGAAGGTGGGTAACGTCACTTCCTTTCCGAGTAACATTAAATCATCTATAACACGTGATAACATAGTAATACTTTCACAGAAAGAAAAAAAACGGTTAAAATATTTAGGGGCAACAACCGATGGTAATGGTAACAGCACCAGGAACTCAGAGCCATAACTGAAAACAAAGCCCACATGACAGTATCACATCTTATTATAAGATAGGGGCATGATTATATACATAAAACAATAGTTACAGGAAAACCTATTATGAAGAAGTATGGAGATTTCCAAAATAAGGAAATAAACCAAGTTAAAAGCAAGGGGCATATCAAATATCGCTTACTTTTATAAAAGTTAAAATAATGAAACAAGATACACACATGTGCAGACAAGTACAATTAGAATGAGACAAGAATAAGAATATTTGAATGGATAAACAGACAAAGAAGATGTTATAAGTAATACTCCAGAATTATGATCGTATAGTTTAGACATAGGATTGTTATAAATATTAGATATAGTAGAGAAATTTAAAAAAAGTTATTTCCTCATTCCCATATATTAAAATTTTGTATACAGAAATAATACAAGGTAATATAAGAATCTTACTAGTAAATAGAGTAGCCCAAGTATAATAATGAAATGAAATGGATTAAGAAGATGTATAAAGGAATAGTATCAGAAGTATTATGAGTTTAAAAGAAGATATAAGAGTAATAGAAACACACGAACAAGAAATATGAAGATTTATTGGTTATTATAGGTGATTATACAAATTTATGAAAAAGAAGAAAGAAAAAGCCTTTTCTATATAACATAATAGTTGTAATAAAAATGCTTGCCATAAATATATAATAGATAAAATGAATCATGAAATCATGAAATGATAGTATAAGTATATGAGATAGGGTAAATGGAAACCCAATATAATGTTATAAATAGGACTAAAATGTCTAAAAAGAGATTAAAGTAACGTTCGCCTATGAAAACGTAAATATAATATTTAACTTTCAAAAGTTGAAAGTATGGGGATTATGAATATGTATAAAGGGGTATATATGGGATTTGTTCGCAAAAGAACAAAATAGAAATATAATAATGAATAATAAGCGAGCATAATTAAAGTATATTATTCTTAAAGGCTATAAAATTTTCTGAAGAAGATTTGGATATAAAGATATTACAATCACCAATAAGTGTAAAAGATATTACAGAATCTATTTTATATAATAAATATTTGAAGGCTATCAAAGTGTGAATATTACTGAGAAGATAGATAGTATACTATGAATGAAAGAAAGACCACATAGATAAAATTTGGTATTCAGAATTTAAGAAAAATAATTCATAAAAGTTTTAACTTTATACTAAATATGAATTTATATACAGGGCAGAGTCAAAAATTAGAGTTAAACAAATGTGTTTATAAAGATTTGATTTGAAAACATTCATGAGACTTATATTACTTTGTTTTAAAAGAGTACATGTATATAAACATAGATAAATGTGAATCAAGTTAAGTTTGTACAGGAAGTATAAATAAATCTTAGATATAACAGATTACAATTATTTTTAATAAGGGTTAGTAAACAGTTTAATGTATTTACATTGATGTTGAAAAAAATGATAATGCTAAGCATATTAAGATTGTTTTGTGTTTAATAAATATAAATTTTGTTGGAGGTTGAAATTTACATTTATTAAAAGGGGCATATGTTATAGTATGAAGGCATACACTAACTATTTATTATCAAATGTTATTCTTTTGAAAATTAGTAAAAGTAATGAAGTTTGATTTATTATGATGTTGGAACATGTTTATTGAATTGAGAGTTAAGATTTGTATAGAATTTATAAATTTTTACATTTGTTGTATATTCATTTAAACATCCTGTATAAGGAAAGGTCGTATAGTTTCATTTTTCATTGTAGACTTCCATAATCTGGAAAGAAGCGATTTAAATATTAATTGTTATATTTTAGTATGTATTATGAATTTGTAAAAACTTGCGTAATTGACGTTAATGGTGTGATATGAAAATAAGAATTTAATTTTGTAAGATGATTCAATAATAGTGATGAAAAGTTCGCGGGAATTATTTAAATGTCGGAAATGTCAGTTTTTGAAGTTTTGAATATGAATTGAGTAGAAATGGGTTTTTGATAATTTAATGTGCTAGAAAATGTTATGAAAATTATAGAAAGAATTTAAATAATAAGTGTATGTAACTTTAGGGAGTATTTAAAGAACATATAAGGATTCAAAAGCTATGTTGTTGTTAGAAAATACTGGTGTAAAACGTTTATTGGCTAAAGGAAAATATTTCGAAATTGTCAAGGATATTAAAGACAAATAACGGAGAATTTTTCTAGTTCTAAAAAGAAGTAGAGGTGTTTTTGGAAAATGTGAATACCTTTTCCGATTTAAACACGGTATTAATTCAAATACAGTACAAAAGTGTTAGTTTGGTATATTAATACATATTACTACAAGTGTATGTAATATTAAAAGTGAAAGAAGAAATTTTATGATAGATTAACTACGCTGTAATAATAAAAGCTGTATTACTTACCGAATTGAAGAGGATTCCAGTAACGAGTGAGATTCTACCAAAAGATTGTATCAAGGTTGCCATTAACCGGAGGTGAGGACTGCTATATCTTAAGAAGTCCGAAATTCAAAGAAGGGGCTGTCATATTCTAAGAGATCCGAAATTCCAGGAAGGTTGTTTATTCCAATTAAAAATAAGGCGGATATATTCCAGAAAAGATCCAGTATTTTGTAGAGGTGTTGTAATTTCCAGAAGGTATCGAACAAGATTCAACGCAGATAAGATTGCTGTTAAATTTATCAATATTTCATGTGGATTTCGTATACCGAGGACTACGAAAAGACTTTAGGCATCATCACTTTCATCAGGAGGAGGAGATATCTACATACAAGAAGAACACTTTAAGTATTTCAAATTTTCACTTATAATATTGTCAAACTTAGGAAAGATCGTTTAAAAGAATTACTTATATTATCGTTTTAATAGAAAAGAGTATAATAAAATGTTGTTTATAATGTATAAAAAGCTTAAAAGGAATTTAAACCATCAAATGTATTCAGTTTAACAACTAGAAATTTGAATCTCTAATTTTCAGAAGTATTTCTAGGTCATATATATAATTTCATTATTCAAAGAAAGTCGTAAATACTATAATAATCAAAGTTTTTTAAGAACAGTAATTTGGAAAAGAATAATTACATTTATTTATAAAGAGATTTATTATATGAAACTGTATGATATTGAACATAGCACATTTAAATCATATGAAAGATTACCTTTACATGTCAACTGTCAATGAATAAATAAATATTCACATCATAATGACACTTCTTAACGTCAATTATTGGGTTTAATATTGTTGAAGTATTGTAATTAATTGTCTTCCTTGTTAAATTTCAACATCCTCGAACATGTTTGGTATTAATTAAAACGAAGTGTATATAGAAAGATTATTGTTTTATTATCATATAGTAGAAACCGAGTAGAAACTAATTCAAGTTTAAGATTGGTAGTAGATGCTTCGTACAACCTAAAAGAAAATAAACATTACATTAATCTTGTTATACATAGATCTGAAAATTAACGGTTACTTACCTATTTGGATTTTCGTAAGAGGTTAGATATAATAGATTGAACAGTATTATCAACAGTAGAGGCGAATTGATTCACATTGATCGAGTAATTAATGTGTTTGATGAGAGTAGTACTAAATAATTGTATTCAGTAACATATCGAAATCTGGACATATTGATGACTACTTCATAATAATGAATACACTTTATTAGTGGTATATTTAAAATAGAAGAAGCAAAACCGTATCGATAAAATAAATAAAGGTATATGAAATTAAATAGATAATTTAATAGAGCTAGTCGGGAATACAAACAGGGGTCATTTTAAAAGTAAAATTTAAAAATAATTTGTAAATCATAAGATCTTATAGTTTGATTTGAATTTACTGGTATGTAATGTATAGTTCAGCTTTACATATACACACTAGTTCAATATATATACAGGGTGTAGATAAAGTCTGGAACAAAATTAATATTTCTGTTATCTTCGGTTTGATGGAAAAACCCTGAAACAGGTCGATTTTGTTTTTATCCCGTGCACTTTATAACATCGTGAATTTAATTCTGTCGTCATCTGGTTGCGCGCGGGCGTGACGTCATTAGTTTTTTCAAATGGTAACCCGCCACATTTATTACCCCTTGTCGTTAGGTATTCCATTGTGCATGCAACGGTATAAAAAGTTTGGTACCTTACATAACAATTTTTGGGAGAACAATGCTTTCGAATTTCAAAAAATTAAAATTTTATTTCTAATGAAAAACTAATCAAAAATTATTTTAAAAATTCAGATAAATTATAATCCGAGGTTTATCTTGGATTGTCGTTAAACAAGACACCAAAAAAATGTCAACGGAAGTGTTCAAATTGTCCGCCATTGGCCATTTGACACTGGCCGAGACGGACGTACACGCTTTCTACGACACGTCATTTTGACAGTTCATTACTTGGTGTTTGAACTTATCCATTCACAATACTTGCTCCATTGGTAGTGTTGAACGTGCATTGCGAAAATGGCGAATTTGAGCGAAAAAGAGCGGATTCAAATTCTCATTATTGTTGGTTGTGGTGATAAAATACGTAGCCATGAAGAAGCCTGTCAGTTTTTCAATGCAGAAAATCCAAACCGCGCACCGATTTCGCGGTCAACGGTGAGCAAAATTGTCGCACAATTTGCTGAAACTGGTAGTGTAAAAGACAGGGCTCGTCAAGGTCGACCAAGAATTGAGGAAGATAGAAGGGTCAATATTCTCTTGGAACTTCAGGACAAACCCCACACTTCAACAAGGAACATTGCCAGGGATCATGCAGTCGATTTTACCACAGTAGCCAAATTGCTGAAGAAGGAAAAACTTCATCCGTACAAAATCAATCGGGTTCAGGAAGTGAATGAAGATGACTTCGACCGCCGACTCGAGTTCTGTGAACAAATCATGCTACGGTGCGATGAGAATCCCGGATTTGTCGACAATGTGGTTTTTAGTGACGAAGCAACTTTTACCTTGAACGGTGAAGTGAATCGCCACAATTGTAGGTACTGGTCGGGCGAAAATCCTCGATGGGTTCGAGAGGAGCACACCCAACACCGGCAAAAAGTTAATGTATGGGCGGGAATAGTGGGAGATCGCATTGTGGGGTCTTTCTTTCTGGACAGAAATTTAAACGCTGAAACATACTTACATTTCCTACGATTTACGCTAGTGCCAACATTGGTAGAATTATTTCCGGATGAAAACACCCCCGACAAGCCTCACCCCAGAATCTGATTTCAACAAGATGGAGCACCTCCACATTTTGACTGGCGTGTTCGGAGTTACCCCGACGAAATTTTCCCCGGGAGATGGATCGGACGAAGGGGAACAATTGAATGGCCTGCCCGTTCGCCAGATCTCACACCACTTGATTTTTTTCTATGGGGTCATGTGAAATCAAAGGTGTACACCAATAAGCCAAATAACTTGGATGATCTGAAACATCGTATCCGCGAGGAAATGCGAAATATTGGTGCAGAGACAATACGACGTGTCGTAGAAAGCGTGTACGTCCGTCTCGGCCAGTGTCAAATGGCCAATGGCGGACAATTTGAACACTTCCGTTGACATTTTTTTGGTGTCTTGTTTGACGACAATCCAAGATAAACCTCGGATTATAATTTATCTGATTTTTTAAAATAATTTTTGATTAGTTTTTCATTAGAAATAAAATTTTAATTTTTTGAAATTCGAAAGCATTTTTCTCCCAAAAATTGTTATGTAAGGTACCAAACTTTTTATACCGTTGCATGCACAATGGAATACCTAACGACAAGGGGTAATAAATGTGGCGGGTTACCATTTAAAAAAACTAATGACGTCACGCCCGCGCGCAACCAGATGACAACAGAATTAAATTCACGATGTTATAAAGTGCACGGGATAAAAACAAAATCGACCTGTTTCAGGGTTTTTCCATCAAACCGAAGATAACAGAAATATTAATTTTGTTCCAGACTTTATCTACACCCTGTATATATAATCAATGGAAATAGTGCGGTTTAATAAATTGGTAATGGAAGATAGTGGATAATTCCGCTGTAGAGCAACCGAAGACACGTGTTTCTGACTCCTTGGTCGTCATCAGTACGGTTTAGCCAAGGAATAAGGTGGGATAACCTTGGAGATATAAGCATAAACGGGAGACCATCAGGCGACAGACCTCCATTTGTAGCTTGATTAACTTTCCAGGGTCGGTTGGTACGCAGGTTGACAATGTCTTCCTCGTGGCGATGTTGGTTGTTGTCCTCGAAACCGAGGATCTTCCAACTGAAGCTACAAATGGAGGTCTGTCGTCTGATGGTCTACCGTTTATGCTTACATCTCCAAGGTTATCCCACCTTATTCCTTGACTACACCGTACTGATGACGACCAAGGAGTCAGAAACACGTGTCTACTGTTGCTCTACAGCGGAATTACCCACTATTTTCCATTACCTATATATATATATAATATATATAACCTACTATCATTAGCGCGTCCGTACATTGCAAATTTTCATTCAATAGAGAGTCCGCCTACATAAAGCGTCCGTATATGGACGCTCTATGCACTTTCCATGTAAAACTTCGTTGACAGATTTACATGGTGATATAAGGTTGTTTAACAAAATTTCGGGAGACGCTATTTTGTCGACACTATGCATATACTATTAGTTCAGAGTATTTCTACGCGAGGCGATGCATCGTGTGCCGTATATTTTGAAATATATTCATGTCTTTTATATCCTCGATAATCGAGCGTCCGGACAATTTGGCAACCCGGACAGAATGGTTCGTAAACGACACTGGTCTTTATTATGTAAATATGTTTGTGTCATAAGCTAAGTTGTTTTTTACTTTCTTATACGTAGTACAAAGAAGTATTGTGACGACGAAAATTTTCGACCTCAAGATTTTTACAGATGTCACGTTTGGAATTGAATTTTACAGTCAATTCGCATATCTGTACAATATAGACTACTTTTTGATCGAAAACGTTTGATTTTCACTATATATGTACACCTATTGAGATATCGTGATTGATGTAATGTTCTTATTTATTGAGATTTTTAGGAAAATATGCATGTGTCATCATTTTTGTTTTACGACCATGCAGTAATGAAAGTTATAAAAGCGAAAAATTCTACTTTAATACTTTATAATAATACTTTTTGTAAAAATTTAGAAAAATCGTTAAGGAAACTTCCTAGTTAGAAAGTACCATGAATAAAACACAATATCAGTTCAAATACACATTTATTTACTTTCGGTGTGCGCCGATATTTTCGGGGCCGCTCTGCATCGAACTTAAGGTAATACAGCATACAGCACGTGTCAATTTTCATTAGCCATAGGCGATTAATCCATACAGTATGTGGCAACATAGTATACCCCTTCTTTCCTTTCCAATGTCAGCGCGACCGATGCATGCTCGTAAGTAAATACAAGTTAGCGTGGTTAGCAGTCAGTAACTCTTCGACCAGCGGGTTGGATGTTTGTAATGCGTTCTGAAATATTTACGAGTTACAAGGATTTGTTTTTCTTTTTCCTTTTAGTAAATGCAGAGAATTATTAAGCTGCGTTCACGCTGCATGACACAAACAAAAGCGTAATTCTAATAAAATTGAAAATAAGGTAAATAAAAAAGGATTCTGAAAATAATAATAAATTACTAGATCAGGAGATCGCGGCGGCCATTTGATGTTTCCCGTTCCAGTAATAAGACGGCATTGCAGATTAGATCGCAACGTATTCGCAGCTAACATTAAATGTAAAATCTGGTCGGGAGAAGTGGGAAAATCGGAGAAAGTCGTTTTGATGTCGATTGTTCCCGGGATTGGTGACGGACGCTGTGGGGTGGCACGTTGCCACATATTACTTGTATATGTATAAATCGCATGTAAAATTGAATCCCTATACCTAATGAAAATTGACACATACGGTATATGTGCATGTGCATCTCTCAAGGAGCTATGGGTTCCTATATGTACGCACATGTCAGACACTGCCGTCCGTACGTATACATAGGAGGCCTTGCATCGCCTTCGGTGTACAGTCGTGTAACCCTGCCGGCAGACAATATACTCGGCCGGTGAGACTGTATACGCCCGAAGCCGCATCAGTATGCTTACAATATTTGTATGTAAAAAATGCATTAAGTGTCAATATATTTTAAAAGTTGAAAAATAAAACATACATTACAAAAATATAATCACACATAAAAATAAAGGAAAACATTCATATATAAAGCAAGAAATAATCATATAAAATAAAATAAAACATGTTAAATTCTTAACAAAAATGTTGTTGGCAAAAATGAAGTAAATTCTTATATACAGACGACCACAAAAACCTAATTAACCAGGAAAAAATTAAAAATAGTGGTATGATATTTTCGTTAATGCAATAAGCCGAATTTGTGGAACGTGAGTGAGAGGTAGCGGAGCGAGACAGCATCTGGTGGGCTATCCTGTCAGGCGCTGGTTGAATGTAAATATTAGCAAGTGTCTAGAAAGCAGTTTTGTTCCATTTTTATGATATAATTATTTCTTTTAAATGATTGAGTGTTTTGTTATAACTGACTAACTGAGTATACTTTGAAAGCCATGTTTTCTACTTATGTGTAACAGTGGTTATAAATCCAACAAGGAAAAAATGTAATTATTTAAAATTCCCGGGGACAACCTTAACAAATGGCAAAAAGAATCCTTGTACTGAAGCACAACTTACCTAGAAAGACTATTTGTATGGAAATAAGTTAAATGCAAATTATATTATATGCGAATTAAAAAGTTTACATAGTTAATTAGATCCTTTAGTTGAAAAACCTATAGTTTAGTAATGTTATTTAATATGTTTTACGATGGCGTTTACAGTTAATTGTTTACGCTATAATAAACGATTATTGCACATTCAACTTCATACAAACAAATTAAGAATTAGTGCAATAAAAACAATTTTTCCAAACTGCCTATCTCAAAGGAAAGTAAAAAACGACGAACAATTGTAACACACTATTCAATTCCAAAAACAAAGAACAAAGGTAGATATGGACGATAAAGTAGATGATCCAGAGCCAGTGAGTGGATAGCCCATTATTGTTAAACGTAGGTCAATTTTTCATAGTAAAAAAATTGTTGGTTTAGAATTCTGATTGATCCTAATAATTATGACTCATTGACGTTTGCCTTGTAGAAACGCAGGATGTTTCTCTAATAAACAACGTGTATCAAAAATTAGGAGAAAATCCAAATTTATTGACATTCCAGTCGAACTGGATTTTTCATATAGTGGGACAAGTAATAATCTTTTTTTTTTGAGTTAACTACAATAAAAGGCAACGTTGTCATGAAGAAAAAATTACCATTTCTGAACAATTTATATCATCTACCCATTTTTTGAAAAACGTAATATTCTCATTAAAGGCCTTCCTTATGGTGGAAACACAAACTCTATAGAAAAGTTGCAAAATTTGATTATAGCTTTTCAATGCAGTATCTGCATGTTATACAGGACCAAGTATTAATATACTCTCAACTTCTAAGTACATTTTACACAGTGGACAACATTACGAATTCTTTAAGTCATCACAAAAGTACAGTTGTTGTCCTTGAATAAAACAAAAGACACCAAAAGTACAATTATATCAATTCAAGTCAATAATATAAATACATTTCTGAACTTTACAATGCATTTTGATCAAAAGTAAAATGAAACATCATTCTAGCTCTAAACTAATTTTCAAGAAATTTTTATTCATTAACAATTTTAACATTTACATTGTTCGAAAGAAGCAATTGTACCTTCGTTACCTTCTAGAATAAATAAATCCAATTTTGAGGTTTCTTAATGTTTACATCCTCCGATCTGATTATAGTTGCATTTTATGATCTTTGTTTCCTTCGCTCAAACGCAATGAATTTTAAATGCGCATGTCTTCACTTTTTTAAGTACAACAAACACCATATATCTGGACATATCAATGAATTCTTATTAAATAACAATAATATTGTACTTCTATATGTGTGATATATCGTTTTTATTATTTCTCTATTATTATTTCTGTCATGTCTAAATCATCATTAGACAGAAATTTATAAATTACCCGGCAATAGTAAATATTGATAAAGTTAGTCATGTTGAGTTACAAAATCAAGTTTTGTTAAGTATATTCCCTTTGCTGGCCATTGAATTCGAAAATTTATACCAAACCATCTGTTGGGATAATATTGGCTTAGAAAATGAGGCGTCGGGATCACACGACTGTCATATATGTATGTGATCCGAATTAGTTTTACAAAGTTGTTCTAAATGAAGTTTTAAATACTTTTAACAACTTAACAAATCAGTATAGAATGCACTATTTGCGAGGTAATTACAAAAAGATTCTGCTCGATAAGAGTAAAAGTGTCGTTCCAAATCAAGCTTTAAATGCTTTTATGCTTGTAGTGTATCTGTCTAGAATGCAGAATTTGGGAGATATTCGCAAATAACTCTCTGCCGATAAGAATATAAAGTCAACTTCGGATAAGAAGTTCGATATTTTTTTATAAACTTTTCTATAATTCGGGTTTAAATACTTTTCTATACTTTAGAAATTCGTCTAAACTTAGTAGTTGCCGAGATATTGATAAAATTAGATATTTCGAGTGAGGTAAACTACTAAGTACGCTCTACCGATTTTATCAAAAGTTTCTAGGTTATTACCTGCTTACCTAATTTGTACCCCTACACTATACCTACATACGCAAATGTTGTATATTCTGTTGCGCGCTTTCTTTGCAATTAATATTATAGATACATTTACTACATACTAATTAGTAGTAAAGCACGATGCCGAAGTGTAATGTGTGTTCGCAAAATCTATCCCGATACGATGACTCTTTAATGTGCACATCAGTTACGTGCGCCAAAACATATCACATCAAATGTGTGAATATTAAGTGGAGTCATTAGAACTTCTTAAAACTATGGGGGACATCAGAGAATGGACCTGTGACACTTGTAAGTCTAACCCTAACCCTACAACTTTCTTGGCTAAAAGCAACGTTGATGCAAATCCTAACAATCAACTTCAAAATACTAACTATTCTCCTTTTTCCTGTGAAAGCAATATCTATGATTTCATCATAAGAAAAATTAAACAAGCTGTTAATCAAATCTCTGAAGAGGTAATTGATATATTAAAGAATGAAGTAAACTAAATGTGTGTAAACAGTAATAACCTAACTGAAGAAATCCATAAATTGAGAAGTGAACTGTGTAAGTCGAACACAGTAATCTGCAAGTTACAGGAACAAATTTTGTACATGCAGGAACATTCAAATCATGGTTCGACAGATGGCAGGATATCTCCGCATATCACTGAAGTGGACGCGGTAAGACAGCATGAACAAAAAGATGTAAACATTAAAAAAAGTGAGGAGAGAAATAAACAAAATAAAAATAAAAATAAAGATGAAGAAATTAACAACGCGAAGGTATTAAAAAATACCGAAAATTCAACTAATTTAGTAATACCTCCTCTTAATCCTGGGGATTTGTAAAACACACAAACAAACAAAGGGGCCACGGCAAAAGACTCCTCCAGGAAGTATTAATTGAATTTGGGTTAAAGTTGGGTTATGTTATTAATTAAAACCATAATGTTCCACAACGTTATAATATTTTAATAATTCAAAGCTTAATGTGTTAAGAAGCGACACTATAACCAAAAAAAAACAAGTCGTATCGCGAATAAATGTTAACAGTCGAGGTTTAAATACAAACGGGCACACTGAGTAATAGTTGTTGTACACTTTAAAACAACGTAAATATTATGATATAGCAACAATACACACACTGCTTAACAATGATGGAGGAGTTGGCATTAACCAACAATAAAATAAAGTTATCAGCTAAAAAGTCAAACACACACTGAATATAGGTACTAATAACGATACACTTGAATACTAATAATGTTATAAACAAATCATGTACAAGGGTAGATATCGGTTGGATATTTGAAGGTTATGTTTCACTAACGCGTGGCTTTTAATATTAACACTTTAGAAATAACAATGTTGTTAATGAATTCACGTGAAGTTAATATGATAATTCATTAACAAAGGCGCACACTGAGATTAAATATTTTGGTGGAGGTGCTGGCATTCACCCAACAATGTCAAATAAAAAACGCGGGCTTAATAGGTTTTTCACTGCACTTACGGTTAATTGCTACAGCGTAAACAGCTGTAGCTTGTCCTGGTGCACTGAAGTTAATACTATTGGCGAACACTAAAGAGGGACCTTAAGTTCGGTATCTTTACGCGGAATAAGCGCACTGTAAATAACTAAGACGGCCGCTACCACGTAAGCAGTGATAGGATCCTCCTACAACTTCTTCGGTCGATACTAGGCGATGCGTCGGATGTGTTCCACCACGTAGATATATTCTCGGACGTTGATGAGCTTGGATTCCGATGAAGAAGCCGTCCGGAATAAAGAATTCCTCCAGAATTCTTAGTGGATTCTTGTTCCACGTGTTCTCCTGAACACGTTTCGCCTTGTACTTCTAACGACCTGGAAAGTTCCTTTGGGTCCCTTGTATTACGTAAGCAGTAGGTACTACATTCGTTCTTTGCTTTTTTTGTTAATTTTCTTTTACGTTGACCTTTTCCATAGCAAAGAAGTGTTTCCGAATCCGATGTTTCTGCATATTGTTTTTCTCTTCTTTTAGCTTCCTCAAATGTGGCTGCATAAAATGATAACAAGATAACAAGATTATTTTTGAATGTATATAAAAGTAATGTATATTCATACTAATCTTACCAAATTTTCCTATGATTTTCACTTGAAACTGCTGCCATCCTTCCTCGGGAGATTTTTGTTTTTCAATATACGATGTATGATTTTTTTTGGGCCACTTACAGTAATAAATCTCATTACTTTTCACTAACCAAGTAGCAGGAACTACTCCAATACTATTTTTTTCGTTTGGCTTTGTCGCCTCAAATTCTACTAAAGTAAATATCTGAAAGAAAGGATGATAACGTAAAGTAGAAAATAATATATGCTCTTATGCAACTTACCAAAATTTTTATATCGTCGGTATATAGCCTTACGGTTTTATTACCGTGTATCCAAAATTGTATCATACGTTTCATTACACCTAAACAAATTAGATGCATGTAGTCTAACGGCACTTGGGATACTAAACCTATACGTAAGTCTGTTAATGGCGTGGAGGTTTTATAATATTGTTGGTCCTCATATTTTCTATTTTGAAAATCCATATCAGATCGCAAACATGAATTATTTTCTAGGAAACAAACTCTGCCGTTTATAAAGTCACCTTCTACAATACATTTAGTACATCCAAAGTAAGAATTAAAAGACTTAATTCCCAAAACAAATGATTTTGCTGGTGCATCACATATTATTTTATATAACTCGAGGTGAACTGTCTTGTTTATAATTTTAATTCCTTCTTTTTGAATATCTTTATATTCATTTACGAAAGGTCTTAAATATATTTCTGGATTTGGTGGCTTGGATTTTCCGTGAAAAACTCCAATTACAAACGGTTCAGTATAGTGTTTTAAATTCAAAGAACCTAATATAGGCCAAAATTGGCTATTAGAACTTTTTACCAGAGGAAGGCCATCAATATTAATATCAAATTTTAGAAAGTCATTAATAGCATTAACATCACAAAATTTTAAAATATGTTTAATGCCATTTTGCAACCCAAAATGAAAATAACTTCCTTCACCCATATTTATCACTTCCTGGTCACGTTTTGTCTTTAATAACATTCTAGCATCACTCGGTATGTCGTTATGTTTCTCTTCCAGTAAAATTTGTAGTAAGTCATTAATGGCTGTGTGAGATATTTTATATTTAGACGCCCAACTTGCTAACTTATCTCGCAATTGTGGACCGCGAAATGTATTGGTTGGTAAATGAGAATTACTTATTTGGAAATGGAAATATTTGTCTGGTGTTCCTTTACAGCATTTGGTAGTGTTTGTACTTGAACATTGCTCATCAGAACAGTTTACATCAACATTACTTGTACTAGCTTCTTGCATAGTACATTCATAATTGTTTTGTCTAACCCTCGTTTTAAAATTGTTGATTTCATCTTTTAAGCTGACTGCAAGAATTCTTCGTTGGTGTCTAGAACTCATTTGGGATAAAGGCTTTCGACGTTTTCTCTTCAAATAAAAAACGAAAATATCAAAAATAATATATCAATAACTAGAGTATTCAAAAAACAATGTCAACTTAATCCAAACTGTGGCTTGGTAATTGCAAAAACTAGTTGGCAGGTGCGATTGTAAAGCAGGAAGAAATGCTGTTCACCAAAATTATACAAATGAATAAAAGTATTCGACAATAATAGAATGGCTATTTTTCTTATTAATATTTATGTTAATAACAGCTTGTCACCTATTTCTTTTTTTTTTGTTATTTATTTATAATTAGAACTACGCGTGGTATGCATAAAATATGGTGTGCTATGAAAGAATCATGTTTTGCAAACGTTCAGCTGATGACCTCATGCGGGGAACATATTTGAACGATGTCTTAATGTTCGTTACTGCCATCGTCCGTTCTGTAATCACTATTCTAGAAAGGGAAACGAAAGAGATATAAAATATTACAGATTCCCTACAAATGACAATATCGCGAAGCTGTGAGTTCAGGCTTGTCATCGTTCGCATATATAAATATAACTTTCAATGTAATGTACTTCCATGGGGATAATTTAATAAATACGATTCATTTTTAACCGCTTAAATTGTATTAAGGCTGCGTTTGATAAGGTTTTGGCGGGAGAGAAATGTACCCAAAAAATACCATTTTTATTTCCATTTTTACGGGCGTAAAATATCAAAACATGTCAATTTTATGCATTAAGCATGAAGATAAAGGTTGAACGAAGTGAACGGTCGAATTCTTTTTTAAATTAAGTTAATATATAAGCCGTAAATAAAATGGGAAGTTAGTGGTTTTGCAAGTATGTACTAGAAAAAATGGCTACATTTAAAAATTACACGGTAAATTTATATGTAATATAGCAAGTACACTCGGTATTTATATTTGGAAGGTAAAAATAGTAACAGTAGCTAAATACATGTGTAATTTTTTAAGTGATCCATGAAATAAAATTTATTTACATTTTTGGTGGGTCTTTACATACATTACAGATATCTGTTACATTTACGTCGCCTAATAGTGTAGCACATATAATACAGATGGCGTTATTATCTTGCAATTATTTAGAGGTTAGTTGTGTGTTATGCGATACTTTAATTATTCATTATAATCTAAAATTATAATTAACAACAATTTTTGCGGTTACTAATTATAAAATTTAGTATGTTACGAGTTATTTGAAAGTACGTAATAGACAATCAACAGTTGGCATCACTGGTTGGCACCACAAAACCAAAAAGTAACTACATAGTTTAAATTGCGAGTTTAATGAAATTGCAATATTTTAAAATATAGAGTTTTCTGTTATCCTTAATTGAAATATGCGTATGCTTTTGCTAATGAGATGAATTATGTAAATCAATTAAACTGGGACTGTTTACGCCGACAAAAGCCTAATAGCTGTTTTATATTTACGAAGTTCGCAAAGAAACTGTCGGCTAAGAACGTTTTACATTTTTCTTCAAAATTAGTTAAGGTTGTTGCTAATTACTTAAAATGTAAATATAGGTACATTTTATTTGTTAGCAGTTTTCAGAACTTTGAAATCGTTTATTTTTTAAATAGAAACTGCACACCATGTCTATAGTATTTTTGACATATTCATCAAATTTTATAGTTCAAACTATATAGCAAATTAGCAAATTAAAAAATTCCAATGCGCAACATTTCAAAAATATCGATATTAGAATCGAATAATGTATCAAAAATTCAAAATCGATTTTAAACAAATATTGAATGAAGAATATCGATATACCTTGATATCGACATTTTTATCATGTTTATATTAAAAGTTCTTTGCTGTGGCTTTTCAAGCCATTTAGTAACAAATAAAATCTTTAACTTAAAATATATATTTACTCAAAAAACAAACAAAAAACCAATAAAAAGACAAACAAAATATAAATTTGTATCTATAACGTATAAGAAATCCAAAACTCAAATATATAATTCTAGTTGTATAAAACACATACATAAATACAAGTAAAAAATAAACATCTTAAAACAAATCTTCTTTACAATTTTGAGGAAATAGTAATTGTGATAAAGATAACAAACACCCCATGAAGGCGATTCGGCGAACTATACGAGATGTCAAGTCTATGAAATGCAATATTCCGCTGCCGCTTCCGGATTATAATTTCACGAGAGCTTAAAAGCCGAGATGGATTCCGCGAAATGCGCATGCTCTGGCTTGTCACTCGGTAGAATTAATTTAGCGCGCTAAATTGTTAAAATACGTATTTGTAATAAATCACATTCATTTTTATATTTTATCACATTCCTCGAACGACGGAAATATCGTGGATCGACTATTTCCTTAGTTGAAATAATGAATGCTGAGACTGTAATATGGGTCGTTCTAATTTATATTTTATAAGTTATGTGATACAATACATTAATTTTTTCTGCTCATCAAGCGCAATTTTTATATGTCAAATTTTGTTTTGTATTCTCATGTACATAAATTGAATGTACAGACTGTTGAAGCATTGAAAATCAAATTTAGATTCAAGTGTATGTAGAGAAAAATGTCAATGTTAAAAGTAAGGTAGGTAGATAAATAATACCTACTTGTTTGATGCAAGTTTTGGTCCTCCATTAAGAAAAATAAGACGAAACGTCCGGAAATATAAACTACATTTATTGTTAATATTTACACGAAATAATGTATTTTTATTACATAGAAAAATGTAGGTACATATATTATATATTAAATCAAATAGACAATAAACGACCTAAATGTAGCTGTGATCAAAAGAAGGATCATTTGATATGATTTTAACATTAATTCCTTTTAAAATATTTGAAATTTCGTGATTTTCATCTGTGTTTGGGTTCTTCATTTCTTTTCCAATCGTTTTTTTCTTTTTCTGGGTAGAGAAGAACCTATTTTGAGGAAGTATGTTTTTGGAAGTAGATGCTTGTTGTGTATCTTTAAAGGATTCTATTGGCTCAGTTTTTGAAGTTGATGGCAACTGAAGTAATTGTTTTGAGTTTTGTAAATTACTCATACACTGTTGAAACACTGAATCACTTAATTGATTCAAGTCCTGATTATAAACTAACATCTGCAAATCTGATATTACTTTTAATATTTTTTCCTTTCGATCATACCCGCATGCTTTTTATCATTATTGCTAAAGAAATTTAAACACTGATTACTAGCGGATTGTGCATTTGTTATATCAGACCCTGTATTTATTTTACTGTCTGATGAATTTTGGCTCATAAAATTTTGCTCCTGGTTAACATAATTTCTAAAAACCACGTAATGTATATGTTTACAAATGACAGAATGAATAAAATAATTTTGACAGGTACAAGTATATTGATGAAAACAAATATCACAATACTTGCAAATTAGGTTGCAACATTTTTGTATATTTATTTTTTTAATATGGTATTCATCGTTATCATGAACTATTTTCCATACACCAGGACTTTCCATATTCATTTCAAAAGCTGATGTTAGTGCTAACTTATGTTTCTTGAAATTTTCTTGACTGTAATAATTGTGTTTGCCTTTAGTATGTTTGATTAATCTATCTACAATTTTATCTCTTACATATTTGAGAGTCGCGTGTAGACCCTTGTCTAACCTTTTGACAGTTTTACCACCAAGATAAAAATACTTGATGACTTTGTGCATACTTTCTACACGCATGTTAGTATTTATACCACATTTTTGGCGAAAATAATAAGCCCACTGTAAATAGTTCCCAAAATAGTATTTGGAAAAATATTCACCAAACTGTTTTGTATGAGGATCATCAAGCATGTTATCTATAGCAATTTGTAATTGTTCATGGAATGCATTGGCATCAAAAAAATTTGTGCTTTTTTGTAAGTACTTTAATATTTTGTAAACACAAAATCTTTTGTCTTTCTTTAAAATCTTACTTAAATTTGTTCTCCATGCGCGGTCTACATTCCATGAACAATACAACTGGTGAAGTGATGCACCCATCACCTGCACCCATGCATTGTAAAATGTCCCAGTTATATCAGACATGAAAGTCTTACAGTTAATTATACCAACTTTTTGCCTCAGTGTATCAAAAAAGATATAGTTAATGTAAGTATCTTTCCTATTTGTAAACATAAAAGCCACTGGAAAACCTTCATTAAATTCATCAACAACCATAAGGGTGGTCAATTCAAAATCATAATTATTCAAACCATGAGTGCTATCAATGGCTATAATATTTTGACCGAGCTGCTTTAAAAGTAATTCCTGAACATCATTCATTATTATAAGACAAAAATCACAATTTTCAAGCATTTGAGAGGACTGTCCTTGTGGTTTATATAACAACACAGGATTTACTTCTAATGTTTCACACATTCTACACTTGTGGCATCATCTTTGTGTTTTACGCCTTCATTAAACTGAATATTGTAGCTTCTCTTGAGATTGTCTAGATCTTGTCTTGTCAGAAGATCAATCCTTTTAAGGTCTGTAGTTATTTTGTTTCTAGTGTCGTTTAAAATTCTTTTTCTTGAAACACCTTCCGCAAGTTTACTTGCTAGTTCTTGTCTGTCTAGATGGCTAATTCTTAAATACTGTATTTCTGTTGAATGGCCATAGTGACTGATAATTCTGTATGCAACATATTTGTTTTCCTTCTTTTTCAAAGTTATCTTGCTGATACAACAATAATTTAACTTTGCAGAGCCCTGCGTCTTTGTATTTCGTTTTCGGTTGATTATCTCCTTTACATCTTCTATTCTGTTGTTTATGTTTCCACTTCTATTACAAACAAAATATTTAACTTCTTCACCAGAATGCAGAGATTTCTTGCCTGACAGAACAACATAATTACAGAGTTCTTCCTGTTCAATTTCATATTTCCGAAAATAGAATTCTGGAAGAACATTTCATTAAAATAATTCCATTCTGATAAAATCTGTAATTTAATTATACCTTCTAAGCTTTGAAATTCCACTCTTTCTTCTGATATATCTTTGCCATGTTCATTTTTCAAATGTTCGGTAAGATTCACACTTTTCGGAAAGGAGCACAAACAATCTAAACACTTAAATTTATATAAATGTTCGCTATATGAATACGACTGGCTTTTAACATTGTGTGTATTTCTACAATGTTTGTTTAAATTAAATTGGGTGCTATACACTTTATTACACATTTTGCACATTACCGGCATTTTTACGATAATACTTTCTATTATTGAGTGATAACTACCAACACCAACGATGATAACAACAGCTACAGGCAACTACGAATTTCAAAATGTGACGCATGCGTATTGAATGGAATTCATCTCGGGATTTAAGCTCTCGTATAATTTCTACGAAACAGCAAACATGGCAGTAGGCATTTTTCAAATTTCCAACTTCTTTCTTAAAAATATATTCTATTGTATTCTGTATAATATGAACAGTTTCTTTTGTATATTAATGTAAAATAAATGTGTAAAATGTCAAAGATTGTTTACCAGGATATATGTAGAATGGCATTTTTGATTAAACGATGTTATCGAATAAAAAAATCGATAACAGTCAATATTATTAAATAAAAAAATATCGATTTCAATCACGATTTCGAAAAGAAAACATGGATACTTTTTTACAAAACAATATATCGTGCGCATCCCTAGTTCAAATCACATATGCCTGCCCACTCTTTCTTCCGGAGGTCAGTTCGCCGGTTTTCTAGTTTCGATTAATAACAATAATCTTTATAATAGCCTCATTATTTATAATATATTAACATTAAAATAATACCTTTACCTTACTTAGTTTTGAAGATTTTTATTACAATTACTGTTCTTTTTATTTTTGGTGTTTGTAGAGTTAAATCTTTGTACATATTTAAAACTGTTTTTATCATCTTTATTGTAAAAATACTTGACGCTGTTTGGGTGGCGATTTTCACGGTTTGGTTAGAAGTGCCTTATCTAATATGTTCGTGACGTACTTAAACGTACAGATAGTGTATAATAACACAGTAAAATATAATAAGAGAATGTTCACAGCTTCACAAATTATGGCTAGGTTATGTTATAAAATATACAGATATCGCATACTTATAATTCCTTGTTAAATTTACTTACATAGGAACCAATACATTCTGTTAAAAATGGTACCGTTTTGGCGCGATATTTGAATTGAAAAGTTATAATATAAAGTAACAACATACCTATGACCAAATTTGCCTTAAAATATGTATATAGAATTTCTCTTATTCGAACTTAGTAATCTCACAAAAAAAAATCCATTCTGAAAACTGTCCAGGAGCCAAATTACAAAATAGAAATAAAATAAAAACATGAAAAAAACTGATCAACTGTCAAACTGGCACTTGGGATTTGCAAATACTAACTTTACATGTATTTTTAGCAGGTGAAATATATTTAATGTTGAACTAATAGGTACGTTATGAAGACAATAATATGACTATATTTCAGTTTTGCATATTATTATTATTATTATTATTATTAGACATGATCAACAGAGATGCAGGCTACGTACTAAATGTATCAAGTAACAGAAAATGTTTTATTTTGCACCCTTAAGGGTGCGTTTCAATCCTGCCAAATCCATTTCGGTTCGTATCTAAGATTTTAACGTTTCTTAAGTACTACTAGTAATAATTGGATGGCGCCACAATGTTAATTCTAACAAACTAAACTAATTCTGAAGAAAAGATCTAAAAACACTTCAAGGTCATTTTACCTGCTTATTGAATTTCTACCTACAAACGTAGTCTGGCAGACTTTCTTTGCAATTTCATTTTATACGTATGAATCTAATCGATACTTGTCAACTTTCATGCTGAAGGGAGAAAGACGCGCGAACTTTAAGCTTTCATTTGAATTTATTTGTAAAAATTTAAAATTACGTTTCTTTTATTTATAAATTAAGTTATTCTTAAACATATTCGCTAAAGGTAGGTGATACTTATCCATTCGACTTTCCTATTTTCTTATTTCATATATATTTATATTTTGTAATTTATATTAATACAATGTTGTTCTCTTATTTTGGAAATAAACTAATATTATTATTATATAAAACTACACAATAAATAAACAGCAGTGTGTTTGTGTTATGCAAAATAAAACATTTTCTGTTACTTGATGCATTTAGTACGTAGCCTGCATCTTTGTTGATCATGTCTAATAATAATAATAATAATAATATGCAAAACTGAAATATAGTCATATTATTGTCTTTATAACGTACCTATTAGTTTAACATTTCTAATAAATATGTTTCACATGCTAAAAATACATGTAAAGTTAGTATTTGCAAATCCTAAGTGCCAGTTTGACAGTTGATCAGTTTTTTTCATGTTTTTATTTTATTTCTATTTTGTAATTTGGCTCCTGGACAGTTTTCAGAATGAATTTTTTTGTGAGATTACTAAGTTCGAATAAGAGAAATTCTATATACATATTTTAAGGCAAATTTGGTCATAGGTACGTTGTTACTTTATATTATAACTTTTCAATTCAAATATCGCGCCAAAACAGTACCATTTTTAACTGAATGTATTGGTTCCTATGTAAGTAAATTTAACAAGGAATTATAAGTATGCGATATCTTTATATTTTATAACATAACCTAGCCATAATTTGTGAAGCTGTGAACATTCTCTTATTATATTTTACTGTGTTATTATACACTATCTGTACGTTTAAGTACGTCACGAACATATTAGATAAGGCACTTTCTAACCAAACCGTGAAAATCGCCACCCAAACAGCTTCAAGTATTTTTACAATAAAGATGATAAAAACAGTTTTAAATATGTCAAAGATTTAACTCTACAAACACCAAAAATGAAAAGAACAGTAACTGTAATAAAAATCTTCAAAACTAAGTAAGGTAAAGGTATTATTTTAATGTTAATATATTATAAATAATGAGGCTATTATAAAGATTATTGTTATTAATCGAAACTAGAAAATCGGCGAACTGACCTCCGGAAGAAAGAGTGGGCAGGCATATGTGATTTGAACCAGGGATGCGCACGATATATTGTTTTGTAAATAAGTATCAATGTTTTCTTTTCGATAATCGTGATTAAAATCGATATTTTTTTATTTAATAATATTGACTGTTATCGATTTTTTTATTCGATAATATCGTTTAATCAAAAATGCCATTTTACTTATATCCTGGTAAACAATCTTTGAAATTTCACACATTTATTTCACATTAATATACAAAAGAAACTGTTCATATTATACAGAATACAATAGAATATATTTTTAAGAAAGAAGTTGGAAATTTGAAAAATGCCTACTGGGATGTTTCCTGTTTCGTAGAAATTATAATCGGAAAGCGGCAGCGGAATATTGCATTTCATAGACTTGACATCTCGTATAGTTCGCCGAATCGCCTTCATGGGGTGTTTATTTTTTATTTGTATTTATGTATGTGTTTTATACCACTAGAATTATATATTTGAGTTTTGGATTATCTTATACGTTATAGATACAAATTTATATTTTGTTTGTCTTTTTATTGGATTTTTTTTTATTTTTTGAGTAAATATATATTTTGAGTTAAAGATTTTATTATTTGTTACTAAATGGCTTAAAAAGCCACAGCAAAGAACTTTTAATACAAACATGATAAAAATGTCGATATCAAGGTATATCGATATTCTTCATTCAATATTTGTGTAAAAACGATTTTGAATTTTTGATACATTATTCGATTCTAATATCGATATTTTTGAAACGTTGCGCATTGGAATTTTTTTATTTGCTAATTTCTATATAGTTTGAACTATAAAATTTGATGAATATGTCAAAAATACTATAGACATGGTGTGCAGTGTCAATTTAAAAAATAAACGAATTCAAAGTTCTGAAAACTGCTAACAAATAAAATGTACCTATATTTACATTTTAAGTAATTAGCAACAACCTTAACAAATTTTGAAGAAAAATGTAAAACGTTCTTAGCCGACAATTTCTTTGCTAACTTCGTAAATATAAAACAGTTATTAGGCTTTTGTCGGCGTAAACAGTCCCAGTTTAATTGATTTACATAATTCATCTCATTAGTAAAAGCATAGGCATCTTTCAATTAAGGATAACAGAAAACTCCATATTTTAAAATATTGCAATTTCATTAAACTCGCAAATTAAACTATGTAGTTACTTTTTAGTTTTGTGGTGCCAACCAGTGATGCCAACTGTTGATTGTCTATTACGTACTTTCAAATAACTCGTAACATACTAAATTTTATAATTAGTAACCGCAAAAATTGTTGTTAATTATAATTTTAAATTATAATGAATAATTAAAGTATCGCATACCACACAACTAGCCTCTAAATAATTGCAAAATAATATCGCCATCTATATTATATGTGCTACACTGTTAGGCGACGTAAATGTAACAGATATCTGTAATGTATGTAAAGATCCACCAAAAATGTAAACAAATTTTATTTCATGGATCACTTAAAAAATTACACATATATTTAGCTACTGTTACTATTTTTACCTTCCAAATATAAATACCGAGTGTACTTGCTATATTACATATAAATTTACCCTGTCATTTTTAATTGTAGCCATTTTTTCTAGTACTTGCAAAACCACTAACTTCCCATTTTATTTACGGCTTATATATTAACTTAATTTAAAAAAAAATACGAGCGTTCACTTCGTTTAACCTTTATCTTCATGCTTAATGCATAAAATTTACATGTTTTGATTTTTTACGCCCGTAAAAATGGAAATAAAAATGGTATTTTTTGGGTACATTTCTCTCCCGCCAAAACCTTATCAAACGCAGCCTTAAGAAATTGATGTTCGAACATTACAGGATACGAAATTTTTATAATTTGATTTCATGCTACGGCCACATACAACGTCGCATTTAAAGATATTAAAACCAATTTTTAAATCAAGGTAAATCTCAATTCATTTAGGCAGAGAGTGCGCTGTGAGATGATGGTGGGGGAAGGAGATTCGCAATAGGGGATGTTAAACTGGAAAACGCAGGGCCGAGCTAGCTCTGTCGCAGACGGCGTGACGGTTCAGGAAAATAAGAACACCTAAAAGTAGAGCGTCGGTCGGCAACGACGCTAGCGACGTTGTCCGGGCACCAGGACACTATGTTATCCTACAGATAACCTACCTGCGCCTCCTTCGAGCTACCACTGGCTGTGTCCCTCCAGCGGGTTACCTATTGAACTCCCTGTATATTCGTAGCACCTAATCTTATATACGTGCTTGTCACAATAAAATTTGAGATATGCAGAGGTAAAAGAAATAAAAGAAAAGGTATTTCGTAATGTAACCAAAATTTAATTAAATTTAATGTGGTGAAAATTTGTTTTTTTTTTTTTTAAATAAAAGATGAAGTTAGGTAATACAAAAAAAGATAGCAAGCGTTGAATGAAAAGTTAATTTAAATAAAATGAAATGAAACTAGACAGTTTGATAAATTTGATCACAAAGCGTTAGGTTATATTAATAGAAACTAGCTGTCCATCAATCTCTTCGAGCTTGAATCGCCTTTTCGCGTCCGCTTACAGCTGTCCGTCAATCTCTCGTAGCTTGAACCGCTTTTTTCGCGTCCGCTTACAGTTTCTTCACAGTTTCATGTAAAAAGCAATCACTGTCATGGCTTTTTAGAGTGTCCGATTTTATTAACTTTTGAAGCACCCCTGTATGTACATATATCTTGTGAAGCCAATAGTATGTTTTGTTTAAAATGCTTCTCGAACTGTTTTTTTACACAAACCTGCCATTGTGTTTTCTATGACATTTTGATTTTGGAATCGTGATCGGCGACCCCCAAAACTCCCGTATCTAAAATTTTACATTCATACGTCAATTTTCAAAAAATCTTTCGCCATTTTGTTTTCTTTTGACATTTTGACTTTGGAATCGTGATCGGCGACCCCCAAAACCCCCGTATCTAAAATTTCACATTCACACGTCAATTTTCAAAAAAATCTTCCGTCATTTTGTTTTTTTTTGACATTTTGACTTTGGAATCGTGGTCGGCCACTCCTAAAACCCCCGTATCTAAAATTTTACGTTCATACGTCAATTTTCAAAAAATTCTTAATCCATTTTGTTTTTTTTATGACATTTTGATTTTGGATTTGTGATCGGCGACTTAAGGCACCCTCGTATCTAAAATTTTACACTCATACGTCAATTTTCAAAAAATCTTCCGCCATTTTGTTTTTTTTTGACATTTCGACTTTGGAATCGTGATCGGCGACCCCCAAAACCCTCGTATCTAAAATTTCACATTCATACGTCAATTTTCAAAAAATCTTCCGCCATTTTGTTTTTTTTGACATTTCGACTTTGGAATCGTGATCGGCGACCGCCAAAACCCTCGTATCTAAAATTTCACATTCATACGTCAATTTTCAAAAAATATTCCGCCATTTAGTTTTTTTTGACATTTTGACTTTGGAATCGTGATCGGCGACCCCCAAAACTCCCGTATCTAGAATTTTACATTCATACGTTAATTTTCAAAAAAATCACCCGCTATTGTGTTTTTTATGACATTTTGATTTTGGATTTGTGATCGGCGACTTAAGGCACCCTCGTATCTAAAATTTCACATTTATACGTCAATTTTCAAAAAATCCTTCGGCCATTTTGTTTTTTTTGACATTTTGACTTTGGAATCGTGATCGGCCACCCGCAAAACCCCCGTATCTAAAATTTTACATTCATACGTCAATTTTCAAAAAATCTTTCGCCATTTTGTTTTCTTTTGACATTTTGACTTTGGAATCGTGATCGGCGACCCCCAAAACCCCCGTATCTAAAATTTCACATTCATACGCCAATTTTCAAAAAATTCTTCCGTCATTTTGTTTTTTTTTGACATTTTGACTTTGGAATCGTGATCGGCCACCCCCAAAACCCCCGTATCTAAAATTTTACATTCATACGTCAATTTTCAAAAAATTCTTACGCCATTTTGTTTTTTATGACATTTTGATTTTGGATTTGTGATCGGCGACTTAAGGCACCCTCGTATCTAAAATTTTACATTCATACGTCAATTTTCAAAAAATCCTTCCGCCATTTTGTTTTTTTTGACATTTTGACTTTGGAGTCGTGATCGGCCACCCCCAAAACCCCCGTATCTAAAATTTTACATTCATACGTCAATTTTCAAAAAATCTTCCGCCGTTGTTTTTTTATGACATTTTGATTTTGGATTTGTGATCGGCGACTTAAGGCACCCTCGTATCTAAAATTTTACATTCATACGTCAATTTTCAAAAAATCCTTCCGCCATTTTGTTTTTTTTTGACATTTTGACTTTGGAGTCGTGATCGGCCACCCCCAAAACCCCCGTATCTAAAATTTTACATTCATACGTCAATTTTCAAAAAATCCTTCCGCCATTTTGTTTCTTTTGACATTTTGACTTTGGAGTCGTGATCGGCGACCCCCAAAACCCCCGTATCTAAAATTTTACATTCATACGTCAATTTTCAAAAAATCTTCCGCCATTTTAGTTTTTTTTGACATTTTGACTTTGGAATCGTGATCGGCGACCCCCAAAACCCTCGTATCTAAAATTTCACATTCATACGTCAATTTTCAAAAAATCTTCCGCCATTTTGTTTTTTTTTGACATTTTGACTTTGGAATCGTGATCGGCCACCCCCAAAACTCCCGTATCTAAAATTTTACATTCATACGTCAATTTTCAAAAAATCTTTCGCCATTTTGTTTTCTTTTGACATTTTGACTTTGGAATCGTGATCGGCGACCCCCAAAACCCCCGTATCTAAAATTTCGCATTTATACGTCAATTTTCAAAAAATCCTTCGGCCATTTTGTTTTTTTTGACATTTTGACTTTGGAATCGTGATCGGCCACCCCCAAAACCCCCGTATCCAAAATTTTACATTCATACGTCAATTTTCAAAAAATTCTTACACCATTTTGTTTTTTTATGACATTTTGATTTTGGATTTGTGATCGGCGACTTAAGGCACCCTCGTATCTAAAATTTTACATTCATACGTCAATTTTCAAAAAATCCTTCCGCCATTTTGTTTTTTTTGACATTTTGACTTTGGAGTCGTGATCGGCCACCCCCAATACCCCCGTATCTAAAATTTTACATTCATACGTCAATTTTCAAAAAATCTTCCGCCGTTGTGTTTTTTTGACATTTTGATTTTGGATTTGTGATCGGCGACTTAAGGCACCCTCGTATCTAAAATTTTACATTCATACGTCAATTTTCAAAAAATCATCCGCCATTTTGCTTTTTTTGACATTTTGACTTTGGAATCGTGATCGGCGACCCCCAAAACCCCCGTATCTAAAATTTTACATTCATATGTCAATTTTCAAAAAATTCTTACGCCATTTTGTTTTTTTATGACATTTTGATTTTGGATTTGTGATCGGCGACCTAACACACCCCCGTATCTAAAATTTCACACTCATACGTCAATTTTCAAAAAAATCTTTCGCCATTTTGCTTTTTTTGACATTTTGACTTTGGAATCGTGATCGGCGACCCCAAAACCCCCGTATCTAAAATTTTACATTCATACGTCAATTTTCAAAAAACTCTTCCGCCATTTTTTTTTGACATTTTGACCTTGGATTCGTGAACGGCGACCTAAGACACCCCCGTATCTAAAATTTCACACTCATACGTCAATTTTCAAGAAACTCGTTCGCCATTTTGTTTGTTTTGATATTTTGACTTTGGAATCGTGATCGGCGACCCCCAAAGCCCCCGTATCTAAAATTTCACATTCATACGTCAATTATCAAAAAAAATCTTCCACCATCTTGTTTTTTTTTGACATTTTGACTTTGGAATCGTGATCGGCGACCCCCAAAACCCCCGTATCTAAAATTTCACATTCATACGTCAATTTTCAAAAAAATCATCCGCCATTTTGTTTTTTTTTTGACATTTTGACTTTGAAATCGTGATCGGCGACCCCCAAAACCCCCGTATCTAAAATTTTACATTCATACGTCAATTTTCAAAAAATCTTCCGCCATTTCGTTTTTTTTGACATTTTGACTTTGGAATCGTGATCGGCTACCCCCAAAACCCCCGTATCTAAAATTTTATATTCATACGTCAATTTTCAAAAAAATCATGCGCCATTTTGTTTTTTATGACATTTTGATTTTGAATTTGTGATCGGCGACTTAAGACACCCTCGTATCTAAAATTTCACATTTATACGTCAATTTTCAAAAAATCCTTCGGCCATTTTGTTTTTTTTTTGACATTTCGATTTGGATACGTGATCAATGGCACCACAAAGACTCCCAGGTGCCGAATTTTACTTTAATCAGAAGAGAGTAATTAATTTCAGATAGCTCCGCCCACTCTGCATGTATGCGTAATCGTTGTCATAAGGGCACATAAATGTTAAAAGCAATCCTTTTCCCGATTAAGGAAACTGGGCGTACGCGTTCTGGAATTAACGTATTTTAATAATTCAAATGTGTAATCATTAAAAGAACAATCAACCTGTATATCTATAAAAATGTTAAGTCAAGCGGCGGGTGTATTATGTCGAGATTGAGATGTAGAACTTGTCGGACCGGATAAATTAATCTGATATTTTTCGCCCGACCGTAGTACATTGAAGCACATGCACATTGAATCTGTGACGTTTTCGGCCATTTTTCTTACGAAATCTGTCTGCAAACGAATTTGAAAGTGCTCGTGCCCTTGTTTGCGTGCGTCTGTCGACTCGAAATAAGCACGTGGAAGATCTAGAGAAGGCCGTTCTTTAACACCTCGGGTCTTGTTGGGCGCTCGCAACCTTCAAAATTTCGTATTTCAGTCTTAAAAGTGAATCTGTAGCTACAACTCAGTTTGAATGCCAGTTTGACGTTTCCCGAGATTTATTTTGCTTGTCACGTGAATCGTCATGATGACGTAAGCCATTTTTATGTTAAAACACCGAGTGCACGCTCCTCTTCAACGGGCGATATCTCTGCACACGCTCCACTTGGGAAGAAAAACTCTCCGTCGACCGGAAATTCAATGTCGCCCCTACCAACATGCCAAAAGACAGCCCTTAATTTCGCGTATCCAGAGAGGAGTTCTTTGCACAGTTTTGCCGTTTTTAGACGATTTTTGGGTCGTTTGGTTGCCATGGGCTACTCCGCTTTTATTATATATAACTAGCTAATGCGCGCGGGTTCGAGAACCCGCTGTCGCCTTTTTAATTCCGCTTAGTGTTGAGGTACCGCTCTCCCTTATTTTACTAAATTTATTGCGGATTTTATCTTTATTGCGTTTCAGTTTTTGAAACACCATATAATTCCGATATATAGCGAATAAGTAAATATAATTGTGTTTTAGATGTTCAATATTGCTTTACTATAGCTATTTTTATACACCCCTGTATGTAGTTTGCAACTATCCGATATTTTATTCAGAATGCTTATCGGATTCTGTTATTATAGAAAATTCTTATTCTTTATATTTTAATATTTATATTTAAATGTGTGCACTAACATATTTAAGTTATTTCTTACATGTTTGCTTCAATACTTACGCAGCATACTTTTCTTCCTAATTAATTCAGATGGAATGATTAATAATAGATTTAGTGACAGAAGCAGCGTTTTTAAATTTAAAATGTTTAATGATATATTATGTATTTTATCGTTTAGTTATATGGACATTTTTCACATACTTTTCCTGTGCTTTTCACAGTCGGTAGTTTTAATTTTACTTTGAATTTTTTCTACTATTATTGATTTTTGTGCCTTGATTTGCCGATGATTTATTTCACGTTTACCTAATCTATAGTTTGAATTTTGTTTTTGGCTATAAAATGAGAATAATCTTGAAATTTGTGTTTTTTGAATCAGTTGGAAAATATGGTTTGATAGTTTTTGTAGTCAATAGTGTTTCAGTCTATATATGTCGATTCCATTGGTCTTTTTGGTTTAAATGAAAATTCATTGAAAATTTTAAAAAAATAAAAAACTTGTATATAGTTTTATAACATGTTTTATTGACACAAATGTATATTTTTAAATAATTTACTATTGCAAATTGATAGTTTAATCATTGTTCTAAACAAATAATATTTATTTCATTGGCATTTTTTATAATGATTCCCATTCTTATATTTTGTTCACATTGTAAATTTCTCTTCAAGTGAATTTGTCAAATATTTTGTTGTAAATAGTGTATATTCAACGTAACTGTATAAGAGAATATGAGCCATTTTTGTTTGTATAAGTATCTTTTCCTATACTAATTTCAAAGGGCATCTTGTGTCTTGCATCACTTATATTATATTTTTCTTGGTTTCTATATATTTTCTTTTATGTTTTCTATTGAAATATTTGCAAAATGATTAGTTAGTTCCTGAAATAAAAGTGGGAAGGTTTCCTCCTCACCTTGCGGTACTTCCCTCGAGGCATTAAAGTTTTTATTTACATGGGACTTTCGCCAATAGCTATATTATACCCATATACTTATTTAGCCAGACAACATTACATTGTATTACTATTCTATAGATACTCAACATTTATAACCGAGTAAATTATGGCAATAATTAACGCCAACTATATTTATAGGACTCAGTTAACTTTTGTATTTCTCTTTATAGTAAATTGTACTGTTTTTTTTGCAAGACAAAATCGAAATTTCATCTTGTTTATACTATAATGTTCTATTTCAATTCTTTAAACATTGCACTTATATATCATTAGTAATTATTTATATTTGTCAAGACATTCGCCTTTTCATAGAGCCGAACATAACGTATCACTTTTAGAAGAATGAGCGAAAGGTTTAGATTTGCTGTTACCAGTAATCCTTGTGTATTGTGTGCACAGCACTTAAGAGAGCTAACCTAGTTCTTTCTAATTATTCAAGAAGAATGGGCGAAAGGTTTCAGTTTGCTTTTACCAGTATTTCTACTGGTCTCTGCTTCTAGAATTTTCGACAGCTCACTTATTACTCTCTAATTATCTAAAAAAAGGACGTTGAATAGTTCGGGTATCTAAATGTGCACGAAGGTTTTGAGTATTTATGATTTTAATTCTAATTAGTGAGTTTATCATGATAGTTTCTCAAATAATTTTACGTCAATTTATAAATATGTATGTATATTAAATACTGTTGAGAAAAATTGTCGGATCGTTTCTGTTTTATTATATTAATTTAAATTATATTCATTCTAGTAATAAAGCATTTTTTGCAAACTGGTATGAAAAAATTTAATAATGAAATTGGTATATGTTTTGTTATTTAAATTATTTAAAAAACTATTTTTTCCAGTTATTTAATAATTAAATTTATTAGTAATTATCTAATATAAATTAGTATATTTGTGTTCCATTTATAAAATTTGGAATAGTTTATTATCAATTTAATATTTAAGTACTTGTGATAAATATTATGCTAACATCTACAAAAATGAGAAATATCTTTCAATTAATTTTGATAAAAATTGAAATAGTACTTACACAATAAATTTTTAATTAATTTTATGGAAATCTATAAATGTGTGATGCTAATATTGTTTTGTAATGTTTGTATTAATATAATGTTATGGAAATACGTTAAATTATTTATGAAACTGTATTCGTCTCTTCTTAAGCAATTATACTGTTACAATTATAAATCTCTTTCAGACATTCGCCTTTTCATAGAGCCGAACACAACGTGTCACTTTTAGAAGAAGGTGCGAAAGGTTTACATTTGCTGTTACCAGTGATTCTAGTGTACTGTGTGCACAGCACTTAAGAGAGCTAACCTAGTTCTTTCTAATTATTCAAGAAGAATGGGCGAAAGGTTTCAGTTTGCTTTTACCAGTACTTCTACTGGTCTCTGTCTAGAATTTAGAACAGCTCACTTATTACTCTCCAATTATCTAAAAAAAGGACGTTGAATAGTTCGGATATCTAATTGTGCACGAAGGTCATGAGTATTTATGATTTTAATTCTAATTAGTGAGTTTATTATGACAGTTTCTCAAATAATTTTAGGTTAATTTATAAATATGTATATATATTAAATACTGTTGAGGAAAATTGTCGGAGCATTTCTATGTTTTATTATATTAATTTAAATTACATTCATTCTAATAATAAAGTACTTTTTGCAGACTGATATGGTAAAATATAATGAAATTGGTAGTTTTATTATTTAAATTATTCAAAAAGCTGTTTGTGTGTATTTGTGTTCCATTTATAAAATTTGGACTTGTTTACTATCATTCTAATAAGTAAGTATTTGTGATAACTATTATGACATCACCTACAAAAGTAAAATATATCTTTCAATTAATTTTGATAAGAATTGTAACAGTAATTATATATAAGTACAATGTTTAAATATTATGAAAGAGATTTACATTAAACGAATAAATATTGTTATTTATATGAAAATAACGTAAATTTATATTCATTGGTGTTATAAATTTTCGTAACAATGAATTGGTATTTTTACACCACACTTTAGTAAAATTTACAAAATAAAAGTATTTATAATGTGAAACTAAATATGCGCTGAAATAATTTTAGAAATCACTTATATTGCGTTTCATATTATATTTCTAATACTTCTTCATACACAATATTTTTAGTATATGTTCGATAGTTAGTCATTGATATTCCTTGCTGCATAGTATTTAAAATACAAACAAAGACTTGCTGTATTGTACGTGCTCTAGAAAATGCCACATATAATTGACCGTGATCAAATATCGGATTAGGCAAATAGATACCAACAGCATCGAACGACTGACCTTGAGATTTGTTTATGGTCAAACAATAAGAGACTCTCACCGGAAACTGTCGTCGTTGAAGAACGAACGGTAATGTCGATGTATTATTCGTAACGAAATCGACTCGTGGTATAAATACTCGTTTGCTTGACAGTCGTCCACCAAATTCTATAATTTCAGCATCGATGTAATGTTCTCCTAAGTGGCGCACCAAGAGGCGTGTTCCATTGCACAGATTCGCTCTAACATTTAGATTTCTCAGAAGCATAATTATACATCCTTCTTTGAGTTCTAAAGTGTGTTGAGGAAACCCACCCGGCGTCAGTGAATTCAAAAATTCTAAAGGATACAATTCAGCTTCGGCCGGCTCATCGCTGACGATACTATCGATACCTAAGTACACCATGCTAACAACGTTCTGCATACCGCCTAATACCCGTTGGTTGATTATGTGGCAGTCTTCGTTTAATGGTGTTAAAATTGCTTTATTCGGAACATCTCCGGCTCGAAGATCTCCAAAAACATTTTGAATCAAATCGGTTAATGTTTCAACCACACATTCTTGCGGTATTTCGATAAGATTGTTGCGCAATGTCGGCAATGTGTTGGAACCCAACTGATTGAGCCAAGCGATAAAGTTTTGTTCTTCAGGCCGAACGCGCATATTAGTTCGTAACTCTAACAATCGAAATTGATCCCATAAATGACTACTTTTCACGCAAGCTTGAATAATACTTGCTCGATCGCTGTGTTGTAGTATGGGCAAACATTGTTTGAAGTCGCCTCCAATTAGGACAGTCTTACCTCCGAATGGTCTATCGATGTCACATAGGAAACGCAAAGTGCGATCAACTAATTCAAAAGTGACCCGTGTCGCCATACTGATCTCGTCCCAAAGGAGTAAAGCTGCATCTTTAATGAACTTCGCATCCTCTGAATGTCTTTCAATTCGTGATGTTGAATTTTCGACTATAGGAACTGGCAATTGAAACCTTGAGTGAACTGTTCTGCCTTGTTTTAGTAATGCTGCTGCAAGACCAGTTGATGAAACAGGTAGAACTTTAACTCCTCTCGCAATTAGATTTGCTAGTATCGTATTGTAGAGGTAAGTCTTACCAGTACCGGCATGACCAATAACGATAAATAATCTATCTTGTTCGTCATTATTTTCTATAGGTCTTATAACCGTATCGAAAATAAACTTTTGCTCGTTATTAAGTTGATTAACCATTATGTCAGCTTGAGGTCGTTCTTCATTAACGTCGACATGATCTACTGTGTGTGCAATATATTCCGGTGGATCGTTTATACCGTAATAAGATAATCGTCTACCGTTCACTAACAGAATCGATTGGATTCTTTGTAAGGCAGCAATTTCTGCTGCTTCTTCTGCTAAGTGTTGCCTGCGGATGAAATCCTCAATGAGATATTGCCGAAATTGTCTCCACAAAGCCGGCGCATCATTTACAACTCCAAATAATAAAATAAAAGCAAACATTTGTCGCAGTTGCCTAGGCATATCTCTCGTGCAAGCTTCAGTTAAGCAACGAATCCATTCTCTGTCTTCGCTAAGAAGATTTCTTTCTTGGCATGCCTCGCGAAACGTAGGGCAAATGATATCGTTGACGGTTTTCAGGTCGTCAAAGCATGTTGCACCTCGGACGTGCAATAACAACAATCTGAGATAATATAATTCTCCGTTTCTTAGAGAAACATTAACTAATCGTGGCACTATTGGTTTTGCAGTACGTTGCCTTCTAGTCCACCTAGAGTTTCTCCATACGTAGTGAATGGGAAATTCTGTGTACAACCACTGTCTTGCAAATTCATCGTTGCGATTTGTCTCAAACCATTGCAATAATTGTGTGCGAACATTATTGTTAATGGCTATCTCTTCTTGGCCATCACGAAATATTACGTTCTGACGCCCTGGTAAATGTATTTGTAGACGTTCAACATGGTGAGAATTTCCATGCATCTCGAACTGTAATATGTACCAGGAACATTCCGGGGGACTTAGATATCGAGCGTTTAAATACGATTTTATCTCGTCATATTGAATGATTTGTTGTTCGTCAATATTTGCCGGTACATCATCATGTCTTTGTACTATTTCCATCGTTATCTGATCCGTACCTTTAAAGAAATATTTGTATAGGTACTTTACAGTTCCGATATTGATACACGCCTCTACGTTAAGGTGTGTTCTATACTTTAATAGTAAATAAGGATTGTATGGGACAACATATGCATTGTTTACTACGTATCTGGCATTTAGACGGCGAACTTCTACAGTTCTACCGTTTTGTCGACGTCGATAATTAATTTTTCCCTCTCTAATAGTGGTATTATTATACCAATATTTCGGAAAATGTTTCGTGCACATGTTATCGTGCATACAAACGTTAGTTGGATTGTGCATTCCGCATGGTCCATGAATCATGTGCTGACCAACTAATTGGAAAAGTTCCGGCTCCGTGTCCGGGTTTGGCAATTCGGCACTGATTAATTGGTCTATTTGTGCACATTCGCGCAATTTATCTTCGTGTCTTAAAGTAAGAAGAATATGCGAATGCGGCAAACCACGTTTTTGAAATTCGATTACATACATATAAGCAACGCACACGCCCATTACGTGATTTTTCGTCAAATCTTCTATGAGTTCATTGAGCTTCATTTTGAATACGCGACTTACTAATAACGGATGATTAGATGCTTCATCGTTAGGCGGTAAATTCTCAGTAATTTCCAACCACTTCGGATTACACGTCATTGTTATAAATAATGACGGAGTTCCCGTTTTACAAACAATTGCTATTGCGTCTTGAAATCTTTGCATTTGATTTCGAGGAGACATTTGGAAAGTTGAGGGCAAAATAATCATTCTCCCGATAGGCAAGTTTTCCTGCTCACCGCGGTTGCGCACATAATCACGTAAACCGTTATATTCACTCGCAAGCAGTCTATCTTGATTGAAGCGAATGTAATTTATTCTATTGGCTTCAATTTTCAAGAATGCCGATACAATAAACTTCTGATTAAGTCGTCCAGCATATCTGAATACATCAAAGTGTTCTTCATCGTTATCTGGCCCGTATCTCAGTGCTAGTCGATAACTATAATACTGAACTAACGAAACGCGTTGGCGTCCATTCGGATTAACATTTCTTAATTCAATGTTATAATTCCATCCCAAGTCACCGTTTGGAAACAGTAAAGGGAACGAAAGAGGATCAGAATGTTCACTTTGGTGATCAATAATTCTAAAATCACCGTCTCCGTTTACTAAGAAGACTTTCATTTGCATATTTGGTGGTATATTTTCATTGTATTGTGCAATGACAGCCACTTCTCTCAATTCAGGAAGATCATGTTCACGTCTATTCGCATCATGACGGTGTGCAACAAATTCTAAATATACCCGTGGTATTTGCACTTCACCACCTTGGGCCTGTAACCTTTGTTCTTCGTACATGTGTCCAAGATGTTGATATTGTTGAGCGTATGGATTAAGTATTCGCATTTCATTTTCAATTAATTCGATTAAATCTCGATTAACATTGAAATAGCCTGCGTTGGCAACTCTCTGCCGTGTTGCTTCCTCCGGATTAAGGAAATATACTGGCCCATACTTCTGTTGGTTTCGGGTGACATTAATGTCTGTGTAATGGTGGTACACTTGACCTTGTATTGCGTAAACGTAAGGACCACGACCAGGTATTTCCCGTAAATTCGCTTGAATACTCGCGAACTGAAATAAGTTATTATAAGTTATAATATATTTTTGAAATTGTCTTGATAGAGGGTGATGTCCTCTAAAAAGACGACGTAAAGCTTCTGAATGCTGTTGATATGGTGGTAGGAATACCTTTCCATTACAACAGCATTTAGTATAAGCTTCCCTTTGTGTGCTTTCTAGAATAAAATATCTAGCGCTACAATGAGGACAAACTCTATCTAGTCTACCACAATAGTGGACTTGTACATTATTTCTGTTGGTAGCTCGAAGATAATTTTGTAGTCGAGGTGGAGGGTTTAGGACAAAATTATTTTGTATGTCGTCCTCTCTATGATCGATGTCACCGTCACCGTATGTAACATGTATATTTTCATCAGGGACGGGAACAACAATAACGTCGGCGTATTCATCTACAATACCCTCTGGTGAATTAGGTGTATGGAATCCAACACTTTCAAGAAGGTCTGTCAAAATATCGTTGTCAGGGATATTGAATTCTTGTGAACGAAGATTATCATGTTGTTCAAGAATGTCTTCTACTTCATGAACAGGACATCGTCTGCTAGCAGGTCCTGCTATATAACAAACACATCTATCATTTACTGCTATCTCTGCAATTGTGTTTACTATTTTTAGTCTTTTTGCAGATACTACTACTATGGTATCTTCTGTTTGGATATTTGGATTAGTATTATCTTGATTTGGATTGGACTGAGTTGGGTTAAGTTTGATGACGGATGTTGTTCCTCTCCTCTTCTTTGTCGTAAACCTAGACTTACCTTTCTTCGGCATGACTATAAAATAATAATCATAAAAGTTCAGAAATATGTAGAAATATGAAAAGGTCGTAATTTTCTTACATTAAATATTTCTTTTAAATTTAAAGATTTTTTTTTATATAAAGATTATTCAAAATCCTATTATAAAGACTGTTAATCTTTTAATAAATCTCTATAGAATGTATACTTTGCGAAATATTCGAAAAAAAGTGCTGCTCCCTAAGAGTAAGTGTTACTTCGTCCGAATTTTGAAATTTCATGTATACAAAAAATATTGCAAATCCAGCTCTAAAAACTTTTGTACTTTTGATAAATACATATAGAATGCATAATTTACGACATATTTTCAAAAAATCAATATTCCATAAGAGTAAGTGTTACTTCCGGTTTGAATTTTTTTTATACAAAAGTTATTGAAAATGAAGTTCTAAATACTTTCATACTTGTAATGTACCTGACTAAAAAGCATGAATGCGAAATATTTGCAAAAAAATAATTCTTGTTAAAAGTAAAAGACACCAACTTTCGGTAGGAATTCAAAAAAAATTAATAATATTCTTCTAAAATTAAATTTTAAGTACATATGAATTCCTTATAAACTTGTTTAAACCTCGGAGTTAACGAAATATTGGCAATAGTCTATTTTTTCACTGAAGTAAAGTACTACTTCCGGTCTGTTGATTTTACTGAAAATCTAATCAGATCTCAAGAGGGAGATATACTCGTAAATACAAAACTTGGAATTGATAGCTATAGCGGTTTGACCGCTATCGTGGTCACACAGAGAGAGAGTGAGAGAGAGAGAGAAAATTTTTTTAAAACCCACTTTTTCAGTATCAGGGGACTTCAAAATACTTTTGTAGTCTTGATAAATATATACATAATGCATAATGTACGACATATTTGCAAAAAATCGCTATTCTATAAGAGTAAAAGTGGTACTTCCGGTCTGAATTTTGAATTTTTCTTTATACAAAAGATATTGAAAATTATGTTTTAAATACTTTAATACTCGTAACGTACATGTCTAGAAAGCATGAGTTGCGAGATATTTGCAAAAATCTGATTTTTGGTAAGCGTCAAAGACCCACTTTCCGGTAGGAATTTCGAAAAAGTTCTTTAATAAAATTTTGCTCAGATTTAATTTTGAGTACATTTGAATTCTTTATAAATTTATTTAAACTTAGTAGTTGTCGAAATATTGGCAATATTCGATTTTTTCTCTGAAGTAAACTACTACTTCCAGTTTACCGATTTTGCTGAAAATCTAATCAGATCTCAAGAGGGACATTATAATTGTAAATGCAAAATTTGAAATTGATAGCTATAGCCATTTGACCGCTATCGTGGTCACATACACAGTAACAGATAGGCACATATACACAGACATTTTTTAAAATCTCTTTTCCGGTATCAAAAGACGTATAAGAAAGTAATAACATTCATATTCTTATCGCAAAATATTTTCTAATAATAATTTCATAATTGAAGAATATCAAGCATTTTCTTAACAATCGAAATAACCAAAATTTATATTACATACAAAAGTTCAACGCCGTTACAAATTGACGTTAATCGAAATAATTTTAAAAAAAATTCAATGAATTGTAATAAATTAATATTTAATTTCATAACAGCGTTTGTTAAAAAATATTATTAAATGATAGCTGATTGCAAATTAAATATTGGATATAAAATGATTATAGTCAGGTACTGTTCATTAATTTATACTGTTTTTAATAAAAATTATAATAAATGTGAAAAGTAATATGGATTTATTATACGACATTCCTAAAGTGGCTCCAATAAGTTATATTACTTGACAGATAATATTTTACATCATTTTGATAAATTATTATATGTTGATTGTTAGATGTTACTATAAATGAATTCAAAACAATTTTTGTATACATTTCTTTTTTCAAAATTCGAATCCAAAATAATATATTTTTTTTGTTATTCGGTAATAATCCCTTGGGAATTTTATCTAAATACATTTATGAAAAAAATATAGGTATTCAAATCAAAGTTGAAAACATTCTTGTATAAAAAATTTACAATATGGATTAGAAGCATAATTTATGATTTACAAAAAAATATATAGGAGTAATTTCCGGCTTAAATTTTGCATTTTATTTCATACAATAATTGTTGAAAACTACTTGCGAGATATTCGTAACATCTATTTTTCGACTTACTTCCGGTAAGTATTTCGAAAATATGTTTCAATATTTTTTTCTCAAATTCACTATCGAGTACAAATTTATAATTATAATTTAACTTAGTTGTTGACGAAATATTGTAATTGTTTTCCCATTAAACTATTATTGCTGGTTTACCAATTTTACTGGAAATTTAGTGTGATCTCAAAAGGATTATACTCGTACATATATAATTTGGATTTTTTTTTTGGTATCAACGATTACAAAATGTGTATATTTACAAAAAAATCGAGATCGAAACCATTCATCAATACAAACAACACTTACACTATGATAAAAATGTTAAAAGTTACGACCGTACTATTATTTTTATGCAATTATCTGGCAAATATGTCTATATAGATTTACCAAGAGTACAATAGTATTTAGAGTTTGATTTGAAATAATTTCCGTAAAAAAAAATCTAAATTCGTGCAGAAAATAGCACTTTCATTTTTATTTAATAGCAACTACTTTTTTTTGCAAATATCTCTCAAATGATACGTTTTACTGAGGTTTATCAAAAGTACAGAGGTATTTGAAGCTCCATTTGGAACAATTTTTATATAAAAGATGTTTCAACATTTGTATCACTTTTACTTTTGTTCGATAGTAGTAGTAGTAGTTTGCAAATATCTGGTAAGTTATACGTTCACAGATGTACAGATTTATGAAAAATATAAGTCTTTAGAGTTGGATTTAGAGAAATTTTTGTATTAAAGCAATTACAAAATTCGACCGAAAGTAATACTTTTATTTACAGGTTTATTAAGAAGATAAAAGTATTTGAAAATTAAATCCTAATAATTTTTTATGACAGCCACTTATTAAGAGTACCTTTTAAAATTATTTTGTATTATATAGGGTGTTCCGTAACTTGGTGGCTGACCATAGTTAGTTTTCTACATGGAACATCCTATATATTATTACATTTTTGTATTCCCCGGATAATTCTTGGTCAAAAAGTTGTAAGATAGTTTAAGCCTAAAAGTTATGATTTTGGATATATTACCACTTTTCTAAAAAATTCAATGGTTTTATAAAATTAAAATTTCTTGAAATCGACGTATTAGATGGATATAATTTTTGTTAAGAGTTGCTCATAATAAAATGTCCTAATGCAAATGTATTTTTTTTTTGCAATTATGACATATTTTTGCCTATCTTTTTTTCCAAATGGAACACACCCTGTATTCATTTTTGAATTACTTACTAAATTTCGTACTAAAAAACATGTAAGACGTCATTTTAAAACTGACTATTATTGAGCTATTGTCGTTCTCTGATATAATTTTGACATCTTTACGTTTTTTATTTGAATACAGTACAGTGAGGCAGAATATTTGTCAAGCCTGATATTATAATAAATTTTTCAAAAAATGAGCTTGAATTGATGATTTTAGTATATATTGGGGTAATGACAAAAGAATTGAATATATCTTATTTACAATGTAGCAATGTAATTTTAAGAATACGCAGAATATGTCATAATAAACAAATTTTAAAACCAAACAAAAAAATGAGGTGTGGCCACCACACGACTTTCTTATACGTATGAAAATGTTACTTCCGGTTGGAATTTTGAAATTTCATTTATATAAAAAATTTTCCAAATTCAACTTTAAGTACTTTTGTACTCTTCATAAATATATATAGAATGCATAATTTAAGACATATTTGCAAAAAACCGATTTTCGATAAGAGTAAAGAGCCTACTTCCGGCAGGAATTTCGAAAAAAATTTTTAATAAAATTCTTCTTAAATTTAATTTTAAGTATATATGAATTCTTTATAAATTTGTCTAAACTTAGTAGTTGACGAAATATTGGCAAAATTCGAGTTTTTCACTGAAGTAAACTACTACTTCCGGTCGACCTAATTTGCTGAAAATCTAATCAGTTCCCAAGGGGGAGATTATACACGTAAATACACGTATACAAAATTTGGAATTGATATCTCCAGCGGTTTGACCGCTATCGTGGTCACAGACAGACAGACAGACACAGACATTTTTTAAAAAATGAGCTGTGGCCACCATACGACTTTCTTATACGTATGAAAGTGTTACTTCCGGTCCGAATTTTGAAATTTCATTTATATAAAAAATATTCGAAATCCAACTTTAAGTACTTTTGTACTCTTCATAAATATATATAGAATGCATAATTTACGACATATTTGCAAAAAGCCGATTTTCGATAAGAGTAAAAAGCCTACTTCCGGCAGGAATTTCGAAAAAAATGTTTAATAAAATTCTTCTTAAATTTAATTTTAAGTACATATGAATTCTTTATAAATTTGTCTAAACTTAGTAGTTGACGAAATATTGGCAAAATTCGAGTTTTTCACTGAAGTAAACTACTACTTCCGGTCGACCTAATTTGCTGAAAATCTAATCAGTTCCCAAGAGAGAGATTATACACGTAAATACAAAATTTGGAATTGATATCTCCTGTGGTTTGACCGCTATCGTGGTCACAGACAGACAGACACACACACAGACATTTTTTAAAAACCACTATTTCGGTATCAGGGGACCTCAAAACGTGGACATCTGCAAAAATCTCGAGGTCGAAAATTTTCATCATCACAATACTTCCTTATACTACGTATAAGAAAGTAAAAAACCATAACTTGATTTTAATAAGTGTAGAAATAGGAACTGTTACATGGATGAATGAATAATGAGTAGAATAGAAATTATAAAATTACAATAAATATAATAAATTAAGTGTTGAAATCCCCTTTTAAAAATGTCTGAACATGCTTTCGAAGTGATAAATCGACATTAGTAAGACGTTGAGTACATAACTCTCAAAATATTTGTTGAATATGTTCCCTCATGTAATAGTATTCCTTTTGTCCAATAGTGTTCAGTCTAAATTTATTTATGATACAATTATTTTCTTGTATTAATAAAGCGTAAGTGCTTTGTTTCAATATAAAAATCATACTTTACATAAAAAGTATTTATACTTTTCTTAATTGTTCGCATATTTAAAAAAAATCTTTAGTATTCTTTGGTGTTTATTTTCAGTTATTTATTAGCAATTGAACAAATTATATCAAGCATGAAAAGGTATGGAATAACAATAGTTGTTATTCTAATTGTTGTATGAGTCTTATGTGATCTACTTAACTATATTATAGCTATCTATACATATACATAATAAAATATAATGTTTACTTAAAAAAAAATTGAAATCAAATCAAAATTAATACTTGATTCTTCTCACAGAATATTTGTCACTAAATATTGCATAAATGATGCATTACAGACACATTTTTAAGTAACCGAAACATTCAACGTAAAAACCACAGTAGTTACTCTAATGCAATTACAAATTAACATTGACCAGAATAATCGATGTTAATCCATTGATGAACTCAATAAATTATTTAATATTTAAGAATATATAGCATTCACTACAAACGTATATCTATGTGAAAGCCAGTAATAAACTCAATATTAGAAATAAAAGTATAAAATATATTTATGTCGTTTCCACCTCATAATTCTTTTTAGTAATGCTTCATTTTAACGATGTGTCAAAATCGTCTTATTGTCTAACCGTTCACTGTTCTCGCTATATCTTCATCTTCTATCATATCGTTAATCACTTGTTTTTCATGAATGTTTACTTTTGTTGTTAACTATTGTGCTCAAATATCTAAAGTTTTCAACTATCTCAAATTTCTTTGCTTCAAAGCGTTGTTTTTGAAAATGACTTACAATACTTTCAATTATTCACATATACTTTGTCTTTTCTTCGTTAATCACTAATTGTCTCATGTCAGCTTCTTCTTATATCTTTACTATGGCTTCCTCTAGTCTTTGTTCTTTTCTTGCTATAACTGCGATATCATCGGCATTCACAATCACTTCTACAGCCTCTTCTATTATGATTCCTTTAACATAATGATCTTTCATAAGGCACTATTCACAGTTAAATATTAAATAAACCTGCTGATAAACCATCACCATTTCTTATACTGTCAATTTAAATTTATAATATGCAACTATAACATTGTATATTATTTTTATAAGCTCTTTCAATAATTTGATTCATGATGGAAATAGCATTAATCTACTTTGTCTAAATTCCAATTGCATCGTTTGTGTACATTTTCGCTTTTTTATAAATCGTGCAGCATGTTCTATAGTTATTACATTTCATTGGAAGCTCCTGTTCCTGTGTTTGCATTTTTAGTGTACGGTTTTATTCTTCGGATATTTTTCCTTCCACCCATCTTTCCTTAATTAACTTGGGTAACATAATAATATTTATAATATTCAATTTGGAACTGGCTTTCATATATAAGTTATTCAGGTATAAGAAGCTATTATACCTTGAAACTATTTTGCACACAAACTTTACAAACTATTAGGTTGTTGTACACAAATTAAACAGAACATGTTAAACTATATTATAGGTATATTTATGTAACCTAACCTATATTTAAAATATTTGTAAAAATTTTTGCTCAAGTAATGAAAGTCTTCTTTAAGTATACGTTCTTAAAGAAAGAAGGCTTACTTGCATGCTTGCCCTCTTAGTTTGATACATTGTTTTGCATAATTAATATGCACACAGTTTAAACTTTAAGGCTTACCCTTTGTAAATAACTGAAACCAGAAACCAGAAACTAAAAAAAAAAAAAGAATAAAAAGAAACGATAATTTGTTTTATAGCTGCACTGAACACTTCACATAAAATATGTTAAAATTTAAAATGGCTTTTAGCGTGCCTTACGAGGAGCGGCTAACGGCAGACAAATATTCCACGTTGTGCGCATGCGTCGGAAATTCGACTAAAATATTTTGTCCGCGATAGTACATGGTCATGTATTATATATGTCATTCACGATTAAATTATCTAATAAAACTGATTTCACATTGAGACATGTGCTTATTTTACATCCCCCCTGAGTAATAATTATTAACATGACTGTCATAACAGTCGCTAGACGTTTGTTTGAATTCCGAGCAATATACACGGTTTAATTTAAATAAACATATGAGAACAGTGAACCTGAATATATAGAATGTGCTTCGAAAAAAAAGTATATGTGTGCTACTTGTAAAGTTTATTTCCAGTTCAATAATGATTTACGGAAACATTTAATGGATAAACATGACGTCGAAAATATCGTTGAAGAATTGTGTTTTGATTCTTTCAGTGGTAGGAAAAATTTGTATCTGTTGACTAAGTAGTTTAATTTTAATAATTTTTTAGCATTTAGTCAGTGGTTATCTGAAGAAGAATTCTTCAGATAACCACTGTCAACAGATACAAATTTTACCTACCACTGAAAGAATCAAAACCCAATTCTTCTACGATATTTTCGACGTCATGTTTATCCATTAAATGTTTCCGTAAATCATTATTGAACTGGAAATAAACTTTACAAGTAGCACACATATACTTTTTTTTCGAAGCACATTCTATATATTCAGGTTCTTTATTATGCACTGTTCTCATATGTTTATTTAAATTAAACCGTGTAGAATATACTTTTTCACATTCCAAACAATTAATCGGCATTTTAAACGAAATAAATTCCTACACATTCCTATACCTCATTGACATTTCCGACGCATGCGCACAACGTGGAATATTTGTCTGCCGTTAGCCGCTCCTTGCCTTACGGCGTGGCTTTTACATATTAATGTGAAGTTAGTCATATGATGTTAGTTGTATAACATTAGTAAGTAGGATTGTGCTATGAGAGCACACGGACCAAAGTAAGAACGATCCAATACCACTAAACATAAGACATAGGTTGTAACACTTTTAGAACATATAAATTAATGTAATTAACAATTTTAAAGAATATAAATAAACCCTGTCACGAAAATGCTATTACATGAAAGTGTTATAAATTCAACGTAATAAATAAAATTTTGAACTATTGTTTTTCTATACCTATATTTTATTGAAAATTAGGTTATATAGAGACAAATATTGATTCAATTTTAATAAGAATTATCTTGTTGTACCTGTCTCAATCAATTTTCTGAAACAACAGTGTACTTTGATGTGATTTTGATATATACAAGTGCTTATCATAATTAAGCCATAAAGTAATGCAAGTATATATTTATAATTGGATCAGTTATATAACTCGAATCGTCGAACAGATGCAATGATCACGTTGGGTTCACGTGATCACAATAAAGTCGTATGCATTCAGGCACGTAAAATCATTGAAGGTTAAATGTCGGTAAAATAGTTATGGCTGTAGTATTTGACATAAGGAATTGTCCATATTCAAATGTTTACTATCAAAATGTATTAAAATTATATTGTCTCTATAAAATAACATGTAATCCTTTTTACAAATGAAAAAACTGTGTTATTATAATATGTTAAATAATTTGCTCTGTTGTCAAAAAGACATAAAAACAAATGAACACTCAAAGTGGGTATAAACATAAAATAAAATCAAATTGTTAAATAAACAAAATATTGTTATTATTGATGAGAACTTTTACATTTTACAAGTATAAATATAATAATAATAATATCAGTATGATAGGGAATATGCATAAAATTTATTAAACTTTATTTACATCGTTTTATGGTAATACGATCATTTTCATTTTCAATTTTTTTAAATTTATATAACAGAAAAATCAATTGTATTTCTAAGCCACAAAGGTGAGTATAACTTGGTATATTTTATTCTTCTTGATAAGTGAAGAAACCGAAATATTTATAGGTACTACTTTAATTTATTTATTGCATCAAGAGAAAAATATGGGGATTCTGATGTTGGATATGTGCAACTTAAAAGGGAACAGATCAAATGTATTGTTAAATGCAAAATTTGCCCAGAACATAAAGGGTATACTAATCAATATAATGTTACTCTTAGTATGAATGAAACTAATGATATTGTTGAGATAGTACAATGCCATGATTGTATAGCATCGGCAGGTAATATAATTGAGTTTTGTAATATATACTTTTAATATAAATATTGCAGGTGGATGTAAGCATGTTATAGTTTTTTTGATATAGATACATAGAAGTGTAGAACCTGCCACTATCTCTGTGGAAAGCGACAGGAAGAAAATCTTGTCTTTCCAAAATGGGATCATCATTGAGATATTTAGGGGCTAGTAAATTAGATCCACCTGGACAAACCAAACTATCTTTAAATGTACCATCATTAGTTGGCCAAGCACTAAGATAGCTTAATTGGAAGAAAGTAAATTTTTAAATAATAAAATACACAACAGAATAGGAAATACCAAATGTTCTATCTTTTCTTGATGGTTTGCTTCATTATTTAAAACAAAACATCACTGATAGAATCTGTGCAGAAATTAAGAAACAAACCAAACTGCAGTAAAAATGTGAACTTTGGTATGAAATAAGATATGGTCATATATTAGCCTCAAAGGCATTTGATTTCATGTGTTGTCAGACACGTGATCTTTAGTGGAAACTGTACCCGATGAAAAAGCAGTGCAGATAGGAAGATAGTTGGAAGGTCAAGTACTTGCAGAAGTAAAAAGGAAGTTGGATATAAATATTGCAGGTAGTGGATTATTAATATGCCAAGATTATATATTTATTAGTGCATATCCTCATAGTATAGGAGACAATTTTGTTGTTGGAGTTAAATATCCCACGTCAGCAAAAACCTGCAAGAAGTATATTTCTGATGTGAATGAAATAAGTGCTGAGTGTAATGTAGAAGTGCAGTTACAGATGTATGCAAGCAGAAGGCCATATTGTTAATTTGTATAGCTGATCCAAAATTTGAACAAAACAAAGACGTGAAAATCTTATGTATTCACTATATTGGAATTTATGTTAATGAAATTTTAGTAGTATTAGACTTTTGGACAAAACATATTTTTCCAAAAATAAAACACTGTACAACCTATTCTAATATATGTATGAGTTTATATTTACTGCATTTTTATTTATATTGTAAGATCTTATAGATCAGAAATAGGTGGGATCAGATATATTTCTTCCAAAATAGTAGAAGCATAGTAGGTTTGTTACTTTATTGATACTACATGGCATACAAATAATAAAACAAATTGATATATTTTCTTAAAACATTTATTATTACTAATTAAAAAATTCATAACAAAATTAAATATCAATCATATTATATTGTCTATTTTTTAATAAGAGGTCCTTGTAGATGTACTGAATGCAGCAATAGTTATAGCACTATTTATTCGTGGAACTAATTTATTATTAACATAAGCATGAGGTCTTAATAATTAAAACTTCCTAATCCTTTGGATAGTACGTTCTATATGAATTTGCAAGCTAGCTATTTCAAATTTATCTGTCTATATATTGCTTACAGTATGTCCAGCATTCACTCACGTTTCATCCAAATAATATATTGGCTTTTTTCCAGACAAAATTGTATCATTTGATATACGTATCTTCTTCTCCACGCAATAATTTCTTCTTTTCAGTTCAAGATGTTATTGCGATTTTTCTTTTGATAACTATAAATATAATATCTTTATTAATAATAGCATAGAGTAGGTTGCGGAACTTAGATAGTATACCGAAAATGTAGTTCCTTCAATATCATCCTGAATGTCGTTATTTTAAAATTGACCAGATTTTCAGTTTCATTCACTGCTGTGAGAATTTTTTGCACACTTGGTGGTTCGTTTTTAAAGTAGAATGAATAAACAATTCTTCGAATTCTGTTTTTCATATCTACATCAACAGTATCCAAAGTAACCCTTTTCCTTTGAAATTTTTTTGGCTGATTATGTGTAGCAATTTCTGTAAATATGATAGAAATAAAATCAATGTTATAATTTCTTATAACAAAAGTATTACCTCCTGCTTTCGCAGTCGTTTCAACATAGTTAACTTTTGATATACCTGGCTGGTGACTGGCTTTAAATATATTCATAAATTCTTTTTCTTCCGTTGAGAAGTGTTTTGGTGACCTCCTTCTTGGAGGTGAATATTCCATAATCTACTATGTATAACATTGTTAGAACAAATGGTATCTGACATATTTTTGAGAATTATTTATAATTCAATCGTAAACATAGAGATTCAAGTTATAAAACTTATAAATGCAAATGATCGAATTACACTTTTCTTTTGATAATGCTTTCCTCATCGTCCCATGCAAACTCTTTAATGCTATAACAAATTTTATATTAAAATAGTGAAATTGGTAATTATAGAAAATACTTACTATCAATACTTATTGTTAATAAAATGGATGCGTACAAACCTAAAAGCATTTTGATTTTTTCATCTTTTTTATTTTAAAAGGTATAACATGTTTATCTGTTGAAAGCCTTTCGTATGTCTCGATGTTCTGTGTAAAACAGTTTTTTTTTATAGTAATTGCTTCATTATCTTTGAAAATTATGCAGCCCTTGCATCGTGTGGTTACAGCTTTTATATAATATTAAAGGTACTCGTGTTAACATTTTATCCAATGAGACACTTCGTCTAATGCATATTTAACCAAGACTGCAATATTTGTTAAAAATATGTAGTCTTTCCACATACGGAATGTTAAACAATCAATCTAAATGTTATTTATTTCATCACTGTAATCTCCATTTTTGAATTAAATTGCAAGAAACAGCTGCCAATAAAATCCATATAGCTTCCCACATAATTTCGAGCTCATCAATGGCCAGTGCATAAATTCTGCTTTAGAATATTAACTTTGCTTCATTACATATTTCTAGTTGGTCAGAACACTAAAACTTTAAAATGACACAAAAGAGTTTGTTTAAATTTTATGGAAATGTTTATAGATATTTAAAAAACTGTAAGAACAAATCCAAAATCAACAAATGTACCTGTCATTATATAATTACTAATTTCATATTGACATATTGATATTTAAATATCACACAGACCTTTCAATCTTCCAGTTTAAAGAATGTTTTTGTTATACCATATCTACTCTAACGCTTTCTACATATCTGTACTATCGAGTGTTCTTTTTGCATCACTTTACGAATAAGTTCTTCTCTAACTGTTTCGAGTAATTAAGCTTGCGTATTGTATGTAAGTTGCCTCGAGACAATTATCTATTTATAAAGTAATATATTTGCATCTATAAACAAAAAGAAAACAATATGCTTCTTATAAAAAGTAATCATATTCATACAAACACTTGTTTCTATAATAACAGAAGAAAGGTTTAATTTCTAGTCTCTTATGGGATTAGTGGAGTTCCACAAAGAACAGTATCTATTTTTATTTCTAAACTTTACAGTCTTGCTACCAGTGAATTGTATTACCTTGATCAGCTATATATCTAAGATCTTTAATAATGTTGGTACATTCTTAGCCGCACTGAATCAAAGTTATCATTTTTTACCTACACAGTGTGTCGGTAGAGTAATTGCAGGGGGGGAAATATTAAATTGAGATTGCGTAGACATCGTTTTACTTCTGCCTGCAGTTGGTAGGTGGCGCATGTGTTGACGAAATTTTGGGATCACATGTGAGACTTCAGGGCTTAGCTGTTTGTAGGCTGTTGACTGTGTTAGGTAACTATGGCAACTACATGTGGTATAGTTTTCAAATATTTTTGTTGACAGTTTTTAATTAATATTTATATATATATAAGCTAATTATTAATCAGAGTTATAAAATATTAACTTATTTCTTAAAATTGCATGTACGTAAGTATTTATTCTGCATGATTCGAGTAATTTATTTATTTATTAGCACTTTTTTCTAGACTTCCTAGTAATTATGCCGACAAGAAAATGTTATGTGTCAAATTGTGACCAAAGTGTAAAAGTTTTCATATAAAAATAAAGCGTTACTAAAAAGATATGTTTCTAATTTATTACTAAGTTATTATAGCAATAAGTGTAGTTTATTTTTGTTTAAAATACATCTACTATTTTACTTCCGAACATTTAAAGTGAAGAATAAAAACTATTAAGGTAAATACAAAATGGAATAGAAATATATAATATTTAAATTTCCCGGTTCATCGGTTTGATCCATTTTAGTACTGCCTGCAGTTGGCAGGCGGCGCTAAACATTGTCTAAACTTTTTACTATTAAGTTATACTATCTTCTAGTATAGTGATCTGTGAGTAATTGTAAGCTAATAAATTATTCAAACATACTTTCTTCGTGTCCCTTATCAAAATGACAAATTCATCTATGTTTCAGTTCTTGAGTGTCACAAATTCCATCTAATTACTCAATTATCTTTGAAAACTATACAGCCTTTCCCTCGTGTAGGTTACAGCTTTTATATAATAAAAAAAAATTGCTCCTGCTGTTGACATTTTAATCGTTCTTAACCTACGATCTACGATATATGCGCAGGCAAACATTTTTACGCGTAAATGTTTGCATTTAGAAGTAAGTTTAGATCTATAAGAAACAATTTTGATATGGAACACATTGAAGTGAAATGTTTGTGAAAGTTTAAGTATGAATATTTTATAGACGATGATAAAATTAGTAGGTGAAGATCGATTTTATTTATAATTGTCATACAAAAAAAAACCTTCAAAAAGAAACGAATAATTTTTAATTTTGCACACAATTTGAATACAAATCAAATGTAAACACGATAATCTTGACGACTATTATCATTTTGCCGGAGTTTTGCTATAATTTACCGTTGAAGAATGTCGAATAAATTACGCTCTGTCGGAAAACTTACCTGTCAATTGTCGACGTTTGCGTTTTTTTTCGCACTAACCATGCGGGTCTTATTTCAATATTTTCGGCAAAAGAACTCGACAGAAGAAAAGGAAACATATTAATTTTGACCAGACGATTGATTTAATGCTTTGTCGTTGGCGTAAAACTAAATAATACGCGCATTTATCGACCGTAATTGCATTAAAAGTATTCTTTTCCTCCTAAGGAAACGGCGTACGCGTTCTGGAATTGAAAATTGAAAATTATAATCATTAAAAGAAATCAACGTGTATCTAAAAATGTTAAGTCTAGTTTGCGGGCCCATTATGTCGAGATACCGACGTTCGCTTGATATATAATAATATATTTATGGACATTACACATGACTATTATAACGATGAACATTGTACGTGACTTACTGTGTACATTCATTTATGTGGTATTTCAGCCATTTTTCTACCATGTCCCGAGTGCATGAAGAGTTTAAATTTCTCCTACTATAGACACTGTATGACAATGATGTTGGAATAAGGATGGTAACGCTTCCTAAAACGATATTATTTTAAATTTCAAGTCGTTTTCCTCTCGAAAAATCGTCAGAGCTTGGAATTTCATGCTTAAAAGTCAATGTTTGGAAATATTTAGTCCGCCTGTCAGATTTGCGAAAAGTCAATTTTGTGTTTAGTCCTCGTTTTTATTTACGTAAATGGGCTTTCTTTAGGCACGTCATGGCTTAATTTCGCGTGTTTTGAAAAATTCGACGGAACGTATATTTTAATTGCTCACGCGTCCCTCGACCTTAAAATATGCTTTCGAGCGCGTTGAAAAGCAGAAAGTGCGGGCTTTTTAACCGTACTTTTCCCTATACGTGTTCTAGATTCGTCTCGGATGAGATACCTTCAGAAAATCGTGCACGTCGAAAACGCAACGTTTAAATTTGTCCGTAAATATCCGGCGATCGGACAGAGCTATAAAGGCGAAATTTTTACGGTAATTAGCTCGGACTTTCCCCTTCACGGGACGATCGGTCCGGACGCGCTACCTATACGGGGTGTTGCACAATTTAGAGAAACATCATCCGTTGCACGGTCCTATCTCTATCCCGTATTTACTCCCGTGAGAGACAAGGTATCACCTTCAGCTATTATTAAGGAGAATTCCAAAAAAACAACAAGTCCTAAAATTAAATTATAATCTCTGCGCTTCAGCAGAAGTTGGTTGGTTGCGGAAACGTTTCTTCACCTCACATTATGTATACAAGGGATATCATGGTCACGCCACTACGGCAATGTTAATACAAAAGTGTACATATATATTTATAAACGCAGGAAAATTAATATCTCAGTATCAAAGACTTAGTCTAAAAATGTGAAAAATTCGCTAAATAACAACGCCAGGTTAGAATACATGAACTAAATTTAATTTAAATGAAGGATATCTAATAGCAAAGTCAAACAATTAAAGGTAAAATTAGAAAAGAAATTTTATATTAGCAAAAAAAAACACTGAGCAACATGAACCTAAATTTGTTCGTACAGATTTGTTTTTATCTAGCTCAGGTAATTAACTGTTCATCGTGAAAGACGGAAGTTACTAACTTACAGTAATGAACGTGCAAAATTAATATCAGAATTAAGTTAAAAAAAATTCAACACATTGTGAGACACACAAAAATCTTAACGATAATGAAAATTACTAGGTATATAACTAATTAAATAATTTCTTCCCAAAAGATATAGTGATATAATAATGAATTTACTAAAATTAGGTTTAATTAAATATTCGTCACAATATAGGGCTACAAAATTACGGTAGTGACATACCCAAAATATATTAATTAAACTGAGAATTACACAAAAAAAAACAAGAAATAACAACGGTAATTTAATTAGGAATAAATTGTGACCCCGCAGTTATCTAAGAGGTGCGATAGTTATTAGGCCACTCAAAATTCTTGGTCAAAATCTAGGCGAAATAAAGTCTTGCACTCAGACGTAAGGACGTCGATAATCAGTCGTAAAATATATGAAGTAAAGTTACAACCTTAGCTGCTCTCATCTGGCAAAATGGACGCCGGAGGAACGCTGCGAGAGTCCAAAATGGCGGTGACCCCCTTGATGGAAAATTCCACTACAGCAGTCGGCCTGCATGTTAAGGTGCAACTACTGAAGCATCGATAAAACCACTTCGATGGATATGCGGGGCGATAACACCAGAAATACAGCTACTGAGGGCTTTTGAGCCCGTCAAAAGAATCCTTACGGCTTCTGAGGGCTTTTGTGCCCATCAAAAGAATCCTATAAAATTTAGAGAAGAAAAGAACCAAAGATACGATCCCGAAAATTTAACACAGAGTATCAAACACTTACCCCAATTGTGAAAAATGGAGATCCCACGATAAACGACTACAAGTCACTTCAGGGTGCAAAATTTAAATACGAAAGACCCACACGTGGCCATACATGAATTTTTAGATAACGGTACAACGATAGAAATTCACGTTAATAAACCAAAATTAAGGTAACGGTAATTACTGCTTTCTCCAATTTAAAGCCGCTCACGCGAAAAATATCCTCATAGATAATGTACCTAAGTACTAAAGGAAGAAAAGCAATTTGCACACACTGTTCTTACACAAGATGTGACTATCAAGTGAAGTCCTAAGCCGGGAAAATCTCCTCATCCACAACTGCGCGTTCGCTGTACGCATCCCTTCAAAACATAAAGACGCGAAAATTCCTCAAAATGGGCGGCGGGAGCATTCAAATCAAATAACAGACACACGTCTGAGTTTGACCATAAAGGGGGTTAACACTGTGACTCATAGATAAACGCAAACACGAACGAAACTTATATGAAGATAAAATAACAGAAACAACCCTTCGAAGAATGTGGAATTTATAAAGTCGACAATTAAAAGGGACATAAACACTCATCGGTTGGCAACGTGTGAAAGACTCATTTCACGGCAACGTAGTAACCATATTTTGACAGAAGACAAAACAAACCTCCACACGGAGTTTCCAGTTTATTATGCGAAAGAATAGAATTTCTGCAGGTAACTAACGGAATATCCAAGCTCTAATAACAAAACGCTGCGGAAGACGGTTGGGGAAACCGATCTGACTATATGTTTCAGAATATTAACGTCCATAACCCCTAATGGGAGTCCCGGAAGAATCACAGAAGTTTCCTAATACTTAGAATAACGAGGAAAGGCCAACAAGTGATCGGCAAACAATTAATAGTATGGCCACTATACCAAGCATTTCCCTAATTAATACTTCTTACATTTTTAGTGAGACAACTGCGAAGGAAAAGGAAAAAAAAAACCAATAATAATCGGGCCTGCTCGAGATACTGTGTTTGGCAATACGCAAAAAAAACGTGAAACAGTTAACACAATAACCTGGCTGTCGCCTCGGAGCATTTCCAAGCCACAAATAAATGCATTATGTAGAGATCGGACGTAATAAATAAGTAGATATTTAAAAAAACTAAAGCAAGGCGTAAAAGTAATTGCAAATGCAGAAAATACGAAACTACAGGTAGGGTAGAATAAGCTAGAGCTAAGATAATTAGAATTAGTTACTTAGATACAGAGGTTTTCACAAAAATAGGGTGTAATTGTTCGATAATACACAATATGTATCTGTCAAATTCGCGTTAAGTGATTAAGGGCTCTGAAGGCTCAAAAGTAGGTTTAGTACACACGCAGGTATACGGCAGGCAGTCTTAGTAGCCGGTGAAACAAACAATGTACGGGGTACGCCCAAAAAGTCACGACTAATACAAAATTCCACGTATTTAGACAAAGGCACACAATCTTTCAAGAACTACAAACAAAGTAAATTTTACAGCGTAACATTCAGTAATTAAAAATACCAGTGTCAAATGGGAAGAATATAATTTTCAATAATTCTAACAACCCCTTACTAGAGAATATAAATATTTTTATATTTTATAAAAAAAAAGCCGATTGTTAGACCATTTTTAATTTTTTTTGTAAAATGTTATTACAATTAAAAGCATCAAGATCTTAAGAAAACACAAAACATGGCCAGAAATAATAAGTAACAAGTCGTAAAATTCCATAAAACCGATATATTAATAAACATTGGATCTCCCCCTTGAAAATAAAATGCATTCCAAAAGCCAAAAGGATATTCAGTAAAGAAAAAAGATTTTAAAATAAAGTAGCATCATTAAATTGTTATCGGGGAATAAACTATGAATGAACACATTTATATTTGAAATATATTTGCTGATCGTATAAGCCAGACGTAGTTTCTTCTACAATTCAGTATAATATATATGCATCCCGAAACCTGTGTATAAAAGAATCGAATTCAAACAATGCCTCTTTATATGGTGTTAAAATCCATTGTAGTTTCCATTTCGGTGGTCTTAGGTCCCGACAAAACTTTGCAGCAACTATACAATTCCATACAATATATTAAGGGTAATACATAATCAAAACATATTACATTATTTTCTCATAAGAAATAATCCCTGTTTCCACAGAAATTTTATATCGCCATTAAGATTGATAATAAAGATCGAATGCTGTATCTCACTCGCAGAATGAGCAATAGCACACCATACTCTTTCACATCACGCAACAACGCAGTTTGGCTTTACTAGTAATATTAACGATAATTTAAATAATATATATCTCTCGTAATCATAATCACAATTTATAGTATATAAAGTATTTATGTCGTCATCTTGAAAATACTAATTTTCAAATAATTAAACATGCATACGTTAAACCACGAGAAGCGTCATGTAACTACGTAAACATATTATTTGAATATTTATTTTTGTATTATTATATCTAGTTAAAATAGTATTTACTTACTTCGGGCGATTCCATAGTAATATATAGATTAATATATACCGCAGTAAGGTACAGTATCCAATTAGATAATACAGATTATTACAGATACAGATGCACTTATTACTGACGTCTGACTGCGTCTGACGGAATGTGCGGAAATGTGAGTCAAGTCAGTGCTGAGTGCTTCTTCTTCTTCTTCTTCTTCTTTGCTGGATTGATTAGTCAAGCTATCGCTTTTTACTATTAATCTTAAAATGGCTGATCTTGATTTAGAGGGATTTAATGATGTTCTCTTTCAGAGGAGTCATGAGTGCTGAGTGCAGCACGATTTAACATGTTGGCGCCGGCGCGGCGTACTGTAAAAGGTTCTTCATGCGTAGATATGTATATAAAACATTACCATCTTGTGATAATGATACAGAAATATTTACTGCAATAAGTTCCTCACTATAGTAATAATACAAATATTACTTTCACATATAATAATAGATAATACTTAAATATTTTGTGATATTTTATGTTTCGTAGGTGTGTTATGATGCAAGAACATTATTTTAAATGTTACTTTCATATACAAAAATAAATATTACATACATATTTTGGAATATTTGATGTTTAGTTGGTAATGATACAAAAACATTATTTCAAAATATTACTTTCATATAGACAAATAAATATTACATAAATATTTTGTAATATTACATGTTTAGTTGGTAATAATACATAAACATTATTTTGAAATATTGCTTTTTTATACGCCAATAAATATTACATACATATTTTGGAATATTTGATGTTTAGGTGGTAATGATACAAAAACATTATTTCAAAATATTACTTTCATATAGACAAATAAATATTACATAAATATTTTGTAATATTACATGTTTAGTTGGTAATAACACATAAACATTATTTTGAAATATTGCTTTTTTATACGCCAATAAATATTACATACATATTTTGGAATATTTGATGTTTAGGTGGTAATGATACAAAAACATTATTTCAAAATATTACTTTCATATAGACAAATAAATATTACATAAATACTTTGTAATATTACATGTTTAGCGGGTAATAATACATAAATATTATTTTGAAATATTGCTTTCATATAGACAAATAAATATTACATGAATATTTTGTAATATTACATGTTTAGTGGGTTGATATAGGATAAAAGCTGAAATACTGGTCTTAATTAAGATCCCTTTGGTTGATTGGAAATTTGAGAATCTCTCTCTTAGAAGTGCCTGGAACGTCGCAGTCATCTATTGGATAAATCTGTCCAACAATTTGTTTGTATGAGAAACAACACACGTCAGCTTCTGCAGGAAACGCATAAATGTATCCTGAGCATTTTTTAGTTGGACGATGTCTCAAGAAAGTGCCCCAAATGTCATCACCTTCATTGATCTTCAACACTTTTCCAATATAATATTTGTATTTCTTTATTTTCCCAAAACTGGTTAGGAAAGCAACCAGCAGCCAGTTCGCTATTTTCAGAGACTCTTTTGAAACTGGAAAAACTTGACTGAATTGTCTTCCTTCATAGGAAACATAAGCAGTGCAATAGTGCAAAAGTGCGAAATAAAAAAAATAATAAATTTACCGAAGATTTGTGTTTGATATTGAATGTTAAAATTAACTGCACAAGAGCTGCAAAAGAAAATAAATAATTTAGGCACACAATTCTTTCAAGAAGTATCAAATTAACGTCATTCTTAACAATATTCTAAAATGGAATGTTTTCATTTTACACAGTTGGCAAAAAACCTTATAACATGAATTGAGAATCTCTTAGATATAGGTAAAAAACTAATTAAGGAACAAATAAACATAGTTTCTGTGTAGATGTGCTGCATTAATTCTTACAGCACTATCTTTGATATAGGATAAAAGCTGAAATACTGGTCTTAATTAAGATCCCTTTGGTTGATTGGAAATTTGAGAATCTCTCTCTTAGAAGTGCCTGGAACGTCGCAGTCATCTATTGGATAAATCTGTCCAACAATTTGTTTGTATGAGAAACAACACACGTCAGCTTCTGCAGGAAACGCATAAATGTATCCTGAGCATTTTTTAGTTGGACGATGTCTCAAGAAAGTGCCCCAAATGTCATCACCTTCATTGATCTTCAACACTTTTCCAATATAATATTTGTATTTCTTTATTTTCCCAAAACTGGTTAGGAAAGCAACCAGCAGCCAGTTCGCTATTTTCAGAGACTCTTTTGAAACTGGAAAAACTTGACTGAATTGTCTTCCTTCATAGGAAACATAAGCAGTGCAATAGTGCAAAAGTACGAAATAAAAAAAATAATAAATTTACCGAAGATTTGTGTTTGATATTGAATGTTAAAATTAACTGCACAAGAGCTGCAAAAGAAAATAAATAATTTAGGCACACAATTCTTTCAAGAAGTATCAAATTAACGTCATTCTTAACAATATTCTAAAATGGAATGTTTTCATTTTACACAGTTGGCAAAAAACCTTATAACATGAATTGAGAATCTCTTAGATATAGGTAAAAAACTAATTAAGGAACAAATAAACATAGTTTCTGTGTAGATGTGCTGCATTAATTCTTACAGCACTATCTTTGATATAGGATAAAAGCTGAAATACTGGTCTTAATTAAGATCCCTTTGGTTGATTGGAAATTTGAGAATCTCTCTCTTAGAAGTGCCTGGAACGTCGCAGTCATCTATTGGATAAATCTGTCCAACAATTTGTTTGTATGAGAAACAACACACGTCAGCTTCTGCAGGAAACGCATAAATGTATCCTGAGCATTTTTTAGTAGGACGATGTCTCAAGAAAGTGCCCCAAATGTCATCACCTTCATCAATCTTCAACACTTTTCCAATATAATATTTGTATTTCTTTATTTTCCCAAAACTGGTTGGGAAAGCAACCAGCAGCCAGTTCGCTATTTTCAGAGACTCTTTTGAAACTGGAAAAACTTGACTGACTTGTCTTCCTTGATAGGAAACATAAGCAGTTGATTCCGTTTCATGGTTGTCTTGGGCTGCAGCAAGTTGAGCTATGGGTATACTCTTGATCCTCGTCTGAGCTGTTTTCATTTGATTGAACCTTTTCGAAATCGTCATTGTCACCTCTTAAGCATGAATCGTAGTCTTCCTCTCCAAGTTCACTTTCTCCCTCGTCTCTAAAATCTGCTCCAGACACACTTTTACCTGCTGCCACATTGACCTTCTTTCGCCTTCTTCGTTGTACAGGCGTATCACAATATCTCATGGATTTCAACATGTTCACAACTACATTGTTCAAATTTTCTTCTATTTGTCCCGCTTCTTCGCCAGGGTCACTTGGAAGTCTTTTCAAAACCTGCTGGCGGTCCAGAGGATAAATGCCACATTTTCTAAACCCCGACTTGATGTTTTTTTCCTGGTTCGGTTTGATGGTTTTCAGTAGATCCTTAATAAAATGTGGAAACCGATCTTTTGGTATGGTTGCTGCCCTCCTTCCATCACTCATCTTCCACTTTTCTAGGATTTTTCTCCATGCTTCTTTCAGCGGACGGAAGAAAGCAACGTCGAGTGGCTGAGTCATGTGACTAGAATTTGATGGCAAGAAAATGAACGAAATATTGTGCTTCACGCACTCGGTTACAGTTTTTGAAGAAAAATGGCTTGAGAGGTTATCGCCTATGAGAATTTTTCTCCCTGGTAAGTCTTTTAAAGCTGCATGGGATTGCTACTTTTGTAACCCAGTCACCAAAACTAATAGCATCAAACCAGCTGCTTTGGCTTCTGTTATATCTGGCACCTTTAACTCCTCCAACTGTCCACGACTCATACATGTTCTGAGCTTTATATACTATGTATGGCGGTAACAATTTGCCATCAACTGTCGCTACAAACATGACTGAAGTGCAGCTTTTTGAAGAATTACACACTCGTTCAGGATAACGACATCCACGCTTTGTTATAATTCGCTTTCGTCCGGGGTCATCTGACAAATTGGTTTCGTCAAAATTAACGATGTTTGAAGGTGGTATGCCTTCTAATTCCACACTTAGATGGTTGAAATAGGAATTCAACGTCTCCGGTGAAACGGCCGCTCTAGATCTCTTAATGTTTTGACACAGACGTGTCCGGATTTCTGCCTTATGTCGTTTTAAAAAACTGTGTACAAAATCTTTCCCCGGTAAATTGTGTTTAAATCGAGGTACATTTTTTCCACGACTATCTAGGTATGTCTTCACCATCACCCTTAAATCATACTTATCTAGGGGATAGCCCCAATCAGCACACGTTATCAAGTGTTTAAGTATAATTCGTTCTTCTAGAGCCGATAATGCAGTTTGCCCGCCCTGTTTTTTCAAGTTTGGCCTTTCTCGTATGAGTAATTAGGGACTCCACTCCCCAAACTGATGACTTTTAAGTCGCCAATGAGTTTTAGAAGAAATATTATAACATTATAGAAAAGATATTTGTCATTTCATAAAACTAGTTATGTTACGAATATAAAATATTTATTTCAGTGGGCCAAAATGGTTCTTTCAAATTTTCTGTGTAAAATATGTAGGTAATAACTCGTGTAATCTTCAGTTCATTTTTTATATAGATATTGTTATTATTATAACCAATATTATAAATAAACGTTATAGATAGAAATATGTTTAAACTATAACCTTGTACAGTATTCGTTAAAGTAATTGTGTACGTTTTACGGCCTTTTTTTTAATAATTAAAATAAATTTCATTATTGGACACACTATGTGTTTATGCATTACAACTATAGTAATAGTGCAGTTGGATTCAAATAAATTGGTAAATTATAAAAAAAATTAGTAAATATATCAAAAAGGTATTTTCAGTTGAAAAATTAATACTACTTAGAGCCGTATGACAATTTAAGAATGGATCTCCTTGGTCTGTGAAACTGAATCTATCCGTGCGTTCAGGGAGTTACGGCGCTGGAAGCGTATACCGCTAGAGCTTGTGGCCAGCGCCTGAAGTCATTGAACGGGTCACAGTAGTACATTTTAAAATTGTTGCTTGGACATGCGTACTTTTACCACTTCTGAAGTCTGACAGCGGCAATATGGTGTTGTAAAGTTTATTATTATTTAATTTAATTATTATTGTTTGAAGAATGAAGACGTGACATGCATACTTTTAAAATCTAAACTAATAATAAAGTCAACGTATTTGGTTTGTAATTAATATATGATAGCAATATAAAATCCTTATTTTAGAATTGACCGAGGAGATGGTAAATTATTTATTATAATATAAAGTGTGTCTAAATATTTAATACTACATTTTACAGTGTATTATTATATGGATTATGTGGAAGTTTTTGATGAAGTTGGCGTAATCTATTATCAATATTATATCAGCAGTTTTGGTTGATATATTTATCGGCACTGTGAACAGTATTCATTTCAATTTTAATTAGTTGATGAATTTTCTGAATGCTAATGTTGCAGTAAGAGTAGGTATAACCACAGAATTATAACTGATACATAAATTTATTACAAAGAAATAACTTTGTGTATTTATATTTTATTACTGTAGTTGTAAAAACAATATTCTTTCAATATTTAACTTATTGAAATCTGATGTTAGCAAATTCGTTGGAATGTTTTGAGGTTTTAGTTGAAGATGATGTAACGATTAACACTATTATATTAGCAGTGTTGGCTGAGATATTTATCGGCACTGTGAATAGTTGTTCATTTCAATTTTAATTAATTAATGTATTTTTTGAATGCTACTTTGTAATAAGTGTATAAATAAATAAATAAATCGCCTATCCTATTTATAAATAAATATGACATAAACTGATAACATTGTGTGTTTGTTCTATTGTTGTGGTTGAAGAAGCAATATTATTCGAACATTTATCCTACTGGAATCTGATGGTAGATCTTGTGTAAAAGTCTTAAGTTACGTTACCTAATAGACTATGTAGCTATCTATACTTATGCATACAATACTAATGTATTTTAGAACACGAAAATATAATAAGATAAGGCCCAAAAACAAACAATATTATATATTTAGCTCATTAGTTTCAGTAGCAGCTCTTAATATTTTTGATTAAATTTAGTGCCAAATTAGAAGGTATGCTGTTTGACATTACATTTCAATACCTATATAAACATATCAGAAAGACTTATTAGGCACTATTTAAGATCTATTGTGCAACATAAATGAAGTGTTTATTGATCGTATTATTCACAAGATTCAAATTTGAATTTTAACCGCTTTCTTTTACCGCTGCTAGTCATCGAGCCAAATTTATTTTCATATATTACTTAGGATTCACTAACAGTTGTTTGTTTATTAGAAATAAATAATCTATTTCAAGTAGAAAAAAGATATTCACTTTATATGTAAACCGAATATAATAGTACTTATCAATATCTATTTTATATGATAAATTTACCTATAACTTTCGCCCTTGTTTATTAAGGCTGCGTTTGATAAGGTTTTGGCGGGAGAGAAATGTACCCAAAAAATACCATTTTTATTTCCATTTTTACGGGCGTAAAATATCAAAACATGTAAATTTTATGCATTAAGCATGAAGATAAAGGTTAAACGAAGTGAACGGTCGAATTCTTTTTTAAATTAAGTTAATATATAAGCCGTAAATAAAATGGGAAGTTAGTGGTTTTGCAAGTACTAGAAAAAATGGCTACATTTAAAAATTACACGGTAAATTTATATGTAATATAGCAAGTACACTCGATATTTATATTTGGAAGGTAAAAATAGTAACAGTAGCTAAATACATGTGTAATTTTTTAAGTGATCCATGAAATAAAATTTATTTACATTTTTGGTGGGTCTTTACATACATTACAGATATCTGTTACATTTACGTCACCTAACAGTGTAGCACATATAATACAGATGGCGTTATTATCTTGCAATTATTTAGAGGTTAGTTGTATGTTATGCGATACTTTAATTATTCATTATAATTTAAAATTATAATTAACAACAATTTTTGCGGTTACTAATTATAAAATTTAGTATGTTACGAGTTATTTGAAAGTACGTAATAGACAATCAACAGTTGGCATCACTGGTTGGCACAACAAAACCAAAAAGTAACTACATAGTTTAATTTGCGAGTTTAATGAAATTGCAATATTTTAAAATATGGAGTTTTCTGTTATCCTTAATTGAAAGATGCGTATGCTTTTACTAATGAGATGAATTATGTAAATCAATTAAACTGGGACTGTTTACGCCGACAAAAGCCTAATAGCTGTTTTATATTTACGAAGTTCGCAAAGAAACTGTCGGCTAAGAACGTTTTACATTTTTCTTCAAAATTTGTTAAGGTTGTTGCTAATTACTTAAAATGTAAATATAGGTACATTTTATTTGTTAGGAGTTTTCAGAACTTTGAAATCGTTTATTTTTTAAATAGAAACTGCACACCATGTCTATAGTATTTTTTACATATTCATAAAATTTTATAGTTACTATATAGCAAATTAGCAAATTAAAAAATTCCAATGCGCAACGTTTCAAAAATATCAATATTAGAATCGAATAATGTATCAAAAATTCAAAATCGATTTTAAACAAATATTGAATGAAGAATATCGATATACCTTGATATCGACATTTTTATCATGTTTATATTAAAAGTTCTTTGCTGTGGCTTTTCAAGCCATTTAGTAACAAATAAAATCTTTAACTTAAAATATATATTTACTCAAAAAACAAAAAAAAATCCAATAAAAAGACAAACAAAATATAAATTTGTATCTATAACGTATAAGAAATCCAAAACTCAAATATATAATTCTAGTTGTATAAAACACATACATAAATACAAGTAAAAAATAAACATCTTAAAACATATCTTCTTTACAATTTTGAGGAAATAGTAATTGTGATAAAGATAACAAACACCCCATGAAGGCGATTCGGCGAACTATACGAGATGTCAAGTCTATGAAATGCAATATTCCGCTGCCGCTTCCGGATTATAATTTCTACGAAACAGCAAACATCGCAGTAGGCATTTTTCAAATTTCCAACTTCTTTCTTAAAAATATATTCTATTGTATTCTGTATAATATGAACAGTTTCTTTTGTATATTAATGTAAAATAAATGTGTAAAATGTCAAAGATTGTTTACCAGGATATAAGTAGAATGGCATTTTTGATTAAACGATATTATCGAATAAAAAAATCGATAACAGTCAATATTATTAAATAAAAAAAATATCGATTTCAATCACGATTATCGAAAAGAAAACATCGATACTTTTTTACAAAACAATATTTCGTGCGCATCCCTAGTTCAAATCACATATGCCTGCCCACTCTTTCTTCCGGAGGTCAGTTCGCCGGTTTTCTAGTTTCGATTAATAACAATAATCTTTATAATAGCCTCATTATTTATAATATATTAACATTAAAATAATACCTTTACCTTACTTAGTTTTGAAGATTTTTATTACAATTACTGTTCTTTTGTTTTTGGTGTTTGTAGAGTTAAATCTTTGTACATATTTAAAACTGTTTTTATCATCTTTATTGTAAAAATACTTGACGCTGTTTGGGTGGCGATTTTCACGGTTTGGTTAGAAGTGCCTTATCTAATATGTTCGTGACGTACTTAAACGTACAGACAGTGTATAATAACACAGTAAAATATAATAAGAGAATGTTCACAGCTTCACAAATTATGGCTAGGTTATGTTATAAAATATACAGATATCGCATACTTATAATTCCTTGTTAAATTACTTACATAGGAACCAATACATTCTGTTAAAAATGGTACCGTTTTGGCGCGATATTTGAATTGAAAAGTTATAATATAAAGTAACAACGTACCTATGACCAAATTTGCCTTAAAATATGTATATAGAATTTCTCTTATTCGAACTTAGTAATCTCACAAAAAAAATCCATTCTGAAAACTGTCCAGGAGCCAAATTACAAAATAGAAATAAAATAAAAACATGAAAAAAACTGATCAACTGTCAAACTGGCACTTGGGATTTGCAAATACTAACTTTACATGTATTTTTAGCAGGTGAAATATATTTATTAGAATGTTGAACTAATAGGTACGTTATGAAGACAATAATATGACTATATTTCAGTTTTGCATATTATTATTATTATTATTAGACATGATCAACAGAGATACAGGCTACGTACTAAATGTATCAAGTAGGTAACAGAAAATGTTTTATTTTGCATAACACAAACAAACTGCTGTTTATTTATTGTGTGGTTTTATATAATAATAATAATAAGTAGATAAGCTATGACAGTTCTAACTCAATTTCCCATATGATTTAACATAGGGGTCTAAATTTTACTTTTTCCCCCCACCACTCCAACTTCTAACATCACGTGACCGAAAGCAACGCTCCCATTGGTCACCCCAAGCCACGAACACTCCCACATGTGACGTCACATGATCGAATCCAGCGCCCCCATTGGTCACACATAACCACAAAGTGTCAGTCCCCACCAGGAGGCGGGTAATTTGAAGCGCAGCTTGCACGTACCCCACAACAATGGGGCCGACAACATATTGTGTGAATCATAATTTGCAATAGTGTTTGTACGTACCACCAATAATGGCGCAGAGATAAAAACAACAAGTCAGCCATATTGTATGTGCGTGAGATACAGCCGTAAGCATCATCATCATTGGAAGAAATTTCGATTTCTTTATTTTCTTTGTACTTGGGGCAACGTGATTGGTCCATGACGGATGGCGGGTGACGTAATACGTTTAGCATGCGGTGGAGCACACCTAACGGCTTTGTAATATATTATTATGTATGATTAAATAAAAACAACAACAAATACTGAAAAAGAAGAAAACAATATATTCCATCTCTCTCTTTCACGTCGACGCTAAAACGCTTATCTTGTTATTCTTACTTTGTGGTTTACACACAAAGAAATTAAATAAAATACTATATATATCCATATCAAATCGCTTCTTAGTGCCGTTTGACATCCAAGATGGCGTCCTAAAGCTGTTTTGACACTCAAGATTGGTTGATGATTTTGAAATGTATTTTATACACCAGTAAATAGAATATAATAAAAACTGATATTTTTTCAATAAACAAAAATATGTTTATTGTCTAAAATGCGCGTGACGACTAATATTTTCCAGATAAACATCTGTAAATAGCATTATATCTCACGCCCTGTTATAAACTATTTGTGGTTTTATGCATAATTTATCTACAAATATTTTTACATGGGTATTATTTCAAATAAAAAATTATGAACGATTTTAAAGTATATAATTACATTGAATTTTTCAAGTTGTTTTTTATTCAACAGTAATATTAATAGACACTAGTCAATATGTACTTACTTGTAGAATAATGTAACACTAACTATGTTCAATGATATTTACAATAATGTATTATATACACTAGTAAACAGAATATAATAAAAACTGATATGTTTCCAATAACAAATTTGTTTACTGTCTACCGTCGACTAACATTTGTAGATAAATAACTTCCAATATCAATACATTACTGTAATCTCTCACTTCCCCTTATAAACTAAATGTGGTTAGATATATCCGTTGCATGTTTTTATTGAATTTAGGTAATACACAAAGTTAATATTAAATGAAGTAAATAATAACGTCCATACCACTAAATTTCATGTGCGCGCCATAATATTAAATAAACATTGATTGACTCTTTGCACTTTATCACAGTCGTTACCTTATCTTATTTTGCATGTATTAATAAAAATAGTCGCAAGAAATTTCTGAAAAACACAATAACACGTCAACAACAGGTGTGATAAGACGTGGTTTGAATACTGATAACCACGAGAAATTTCTAGAAAAACAAGTTGTTTGTTAAATAATAGTAGTGTTTACCCACTGTTTGAGATAGTGTGGGGAGCTTTATCAACAACAGAAAATTTATTTATGCTAAAAACTAATATCAAATTACAACATCCAGAATTTCCAACCACGAGTAAATATTTTTATTTAATTCATTGCAATCCACATCGTGACATTATTAATAGGGCTCTCATCAATAGCTTCACCCATTCAACACATACGTGTCAATAGAACGAAGGTGTGTTTTTATCAGTGTTAGTTGAAAATTTATTGTTACAGTAAGTATACTAAACATAATTACTACTATCTAGTTTAGAATATGATTCTGAAAATTTAATAATACAACGAACTTATCATATAATACACATAGTGACAAATTATTAACATCAGGGTTAGCATAGTATACATGAAGAAGATATTTTATGAACAAACTCCATACAACTCTATCACTTTAAAATTTTCATAATATGTATTAAATGTGAACTATGATAACCAGAACATCAAAGGATTGGCAGATGACAATCTGGTGTGAACTATGATGTGACGTCATACGAATCATGAATGCATGACATTAAAAATAATCAATAGAAAATTAGCGCCTACAATCATATATGTGAACAAGTTTTACCACCAACCACCACATCAATAGCGCCATCAATAGTTTCATTCAGTCATCTCCAATCAGTTGAGATAACAAGACGTGTTACGTTATTAGCTGCCAAAATATTTTAAAATAATAGATATATTTTTGTTTGTTGAATAATAACATCCAAAACACGATTTCAGAAATGGAATCAACAGGACCTTTTTCACAAATTGCGGATGAGTTATGTAAAAAGATCGCGGCTCTAAACGCAGACAGTTCTGCGGAGATAGAGCCGCTGATCAAGAGATGTGGCCGCGAGCTAGCACTTATGAGGGAGGCTCTAAAAACGGCAACAACAGTGGGTGTTAAACAGCACATAACGAGCTGTTTAACACTCACACAGAGCTGCAGGGCGGTGCTGAAGTCCCTCCGCACCGTATATGGAAGTGGTTATACGCCAACCCACCCTATTACCTACACCAGCTCGCGAGTGAAATGCGTGGATGTAGATTCCGCATTCGCTAGCAGAATCAGGACCGGTGCAGTGGTGAACATCCGACACAAGGATCCGCAGGCATTTCTACAAGACGCCAGCGCCATTTTCAAGAGGAAAATAATGAACACCCTAAAGAGGGAGGCAGCAGCAAAAGTAAACGCAGTATTTTGCGGAGAGTTCAGCGTCATTAAGGGGGACAGAGAAATTCAAGAGCTCAAGTACCTCAAGACAAGGAACTCCCCCCTATATCAGGATACTGACATTAGTGCCTGGTATGAAGAGCGCATAGGAACACCCATTTTAAGAGAATTAAGTGAGTTCCAGGAGAGAGATAGTGGGTGGGCTCTCTCCAGAATCATCAACATAAGCTTTAACATCAATCGCTACAACCCGCAATTAGGTTCTTCCTACATCGAATTGCCACGCCCGATAAAATTAAAGCGTGCATGTGTAAATGTACACAACGATGATGTGATGTGCTTCAGTTGGGCAGTTACCTCGGCGCTATTTCCATGTGAGAAGAATACTGAGCGGATGTCTTCTTATCCACACCCAACATCAGTCTTAAACCTCAAAAACATATCATTTCCAATGACAATAAAACAGATACCACGCTTTGAGAGCCAAAACGGTGTATCAATCAATGTATATATCCTTGATAAGAGACCCAGAGGTTCGTTTACAACTGTTCCAACATATCTAAGTAAAACTAAACAGCAGAAACACATAAATATGCTACTCATCCAAGATGTGTACGTTGACGAGGAGGGGGAAGATGATGGGCAACAAACACGCTTCCATTACGTGTGGATAAAGAACCTCAGCCGACTTTTATCCAGACAACTCAGCAAGCACGATGGAAAGAAACACTTCTGCGATCGGTGTCTCCACTATTTTACGACAGAAGAAAAATTAATGAAACACCAAGAGGACTGTTCAAAAATGAATGAATGTAAAGTGCGACTTCCTACAGGGGAATACACAAATTTACATTTTAAAGATTGGAGATATAAAGAGCCCGCCCCGTTCATCATATATGCGGACATTGAATGTCTTCTCGTACGCGGAAAAAACAAGGAACAAGAGCATATGCCATATAGTGTGGGTTATTACGTCAAGTGCACCTATGATGATACCCTCAGTTTCTATAAGTCATATAGGGGAGAAGATTGTCAAAAATGGTTCACTGAAGAGTTGAAACAGTTCGCTGAAGATGTTGAGACGGTGTTTCTCTGCCCTCTACCGATGGAGCCCCTTACGCCAATACAAGAAATCGAGTTCCAAACAGCTTCCCAATGTCACATCTGTGAACAAATGTTTACAACGGAAGACGCCAGAGTTCGAGACCATAATCATTTTACGGGAGTGTATAGAGGACCAGCACATAGGGAGTGTAATATTAATTATAAGGACGGTTGTACGATTTGGGTGGTATTGCACAATTTATCAGGGTATGATAGCCACTTCATTATTAAAAATTTAGCACAAGATTTTGAGGGTCGCATTGACTTACTTCCTATAAATAAAGAAAGGTATATATCTTTCACAAAACACGTTGATGAAAATTTAGTAAAATTCAGATTCATAGATTCGTATAGATTTTTAGCGTGCGGACTTGAGACTTTAGCGAGCCATTTAACACATTTTCCAAATTTAAAAGCACAATTTCCGGGTTTGAGTGAGAACAATTTAAATTTATTAAAGCGCAAAGGTGTATTTCCATATGATTTTGTTGATAGTTTTGAAAAACTAGAAACCACGCGATTACCTGAAAAATCAGAATTTCATAGTCAACTATATGATATGGATATTACAGATGAAGAGTATGCACATGCTAGGGTAGTTTGGGACCAGTTCAATGTTCAAACGTTGGGAGAGTATTCGGATATTTATTTAAAAACTGATGTTTTACTATTATCTGATATATTTGAACAATTTCGCCTAAGTTGTTTGAAAACATATGGTCTAGACCCCGCGCATTATTATACATTGCCCGGTTATACATGGAGTTGTATGTTAAAATTTTCAAAGATCAATCTAGAACTCTTAACAGATATTGATATGATTATGTTTATTGAAAGAGGTACTCGAGGCGGGCTAAGCCAATGTTCAAAACGTCACTCACTTGCGAACAATAAAAATCTGCCAAATTATCAGCCAAATCTTCCTTCGAAATTTTTAATATACAACGACATTAATAATCAGTACGGTTGGGCCATGTCGCAATATCTCCCATATGGCGGGTTCAGGTGGATAACAGACGTGGAAAATTTTAACTTTAATGTCTCTAATGATAATCCAGAGGGGTACATTCTCGAAGTGGACTTAGAGTATCCCCCCAACATTCATGATTCTCACAATGATCTTCCATTCTGTCCCGAACATCTATCTGCACCGGGGAAAAAAGATAAAAAATTATTGGCCACCCTGTATAACAAGACCCGCTATGTTATACACTATCGAAGTTTAGTGCAAGCTTTAGAAAACGGGTTGAAATTAACTAAAATTCATCGGGTGTTGCGTTTCAAACAAAGTCTCTGGCTTAAATCATATATTGATTTAAATACTCAATTGCGCACGGCAGCCACCACTGATTTTGAGAAAAATTTATTCAAATTAATGAACAACAGTGTCTTTGGGAAGACAATTGAAGACGTACGTAAGCACTCAATCGTGAAGCTTGTGTCTAAATGGGGTGGACGTTATGGGGCGGAAGCGTTAATTGCAAAACCCAATTTTAAATCTTCAACAATATTTGAGGAGAATTTAGTGGCCATTGAATTAAACAAAACGGAAGTTTACTTTAATAAACCAATATACGTTGGCATGTGTATTCTTGACATTTCAAAATTAAAAATTTATGACTTTCACTATTCATATATGAGGAGTCGATTTGGTGATAAGGCCCAAATTTGTTATACAGATACTGATTCACTCATATATGAGGTAGAATGTGATAATTTGTATGAAGTAATTCGATGTGACGCCTCAGAATACTTTGATACTAGTGATTATCCCGAAAACAATATTTACAATATCCCCCGTGTAAATAAAAAGGTGCTCGGCCTGATGAAGGATGAAAATAGTGGTGATGTGATGACGGAGTTCGTTGGCCTACGTGCCAAAATGTATATCTGTAAGCTCATTAACTCCAAAACAATCAAAAAGGCGAAAGGTGTAAAGAAACACATTGTTAAAAACAACATCAGTTTTAATGACTATATTGAGTGTTTGACTGAAAACAAAGAGACAATTGTCGAACAAAAGCTGTTTCAATCCAACGACCATCAAGTTTCAACCATATCACAAACAAAGATAGCATTAAGCCCCCATGATGATAAGAGATATATAATACCGGGTTCTCATAATACACTATCATGGGGGCACTGGCGCATAAAACAATGATACCCAATATAGTCATTAAAATCAATATCAATTTTAATGACACCTGATTGCATATGTTTCACATATTTCACCACCATTTCATCAAGTTAAGCTTCATGTATTTACTTGCATACAACACCTATTTATGAATGAAATAAAATTATATTAACCGCATTATATAACACCTCGAAATATATTGGTGTACATGTATATAATATTCACATTGTATTAAAACCCACATATAAGATTTATTAGTAATACAAAATATATTGAAATTAGGTTAAATTTCTATTATATGACATGAATTTTTATAAATATATAACTCTTCTATTGTATTAAAAATGTATTTACATATATAACATTTCTATTGTATTAAAATCCACATATATGATTTACTAGTAATACCAAATATATTGAAATTAGGTTAAGTTTCTTTTTATATATGTTAGAAATTTTTATAAATATATAACTCTTCTATTGTATTAAAAATGTATTTACATATATAACATTTATATTGTATTAAAATCCACATATATGATTTACTAGTAATACCAAATATATTGAAATTAGGTTAAGTTTCTTTTTATATATATGTTAGAAATTTTTATAAATATATAACTCTTCTATTGTATTAAAAGCCATATATATGATTTATTAGTAATACAAAATATACTGAAATTAGGTTAAGTTTCTATTATATGACATGAATTTTTATAAATATATAGAATTATGCTAACCCACCAATTGCTTTATTCAAGTAACCCTATCCCATCATAATAAGTAATTTTATTCAAACTCTGTGCGTTTCTAATATTAAGACACCCTTTAATTAACATTAGAGCTTATCCATATTATTGCACCAATAGTTTACCAATATCATGATGAGGGTAATCGATTACATAAATAGACTCTGTAACACGTACTCACATAGGAATGGAGTAGGATGGGGTGGTTATTTGGAATAACCACCCCACCATGAGTTTTTTTTTTGAACAGCAACAGCTTTGAACGGCTCGTGAAGAGCTTTTGAAGTGCTTTGAAGGGCTTCTGAAGTGCTTTGAAGGGCTTCTGAAGTGCTACAAACAGCTTTTGAAGTGCTTTGAAGGGCTTCTGAAGTGCTTTGAAGGGTTTCTGAAGTGCTACAAACAGCTTTTGAAGTGCTTTGAAGAGCTTCTGAAGTGCTTTGAAGGGCTTCTGAAGTGCTTTGAACGGCTTCTGAAGTGCTACAAACAGCTTTGAATGGCTATTTTATTCAAGTGACCCTAGCCACCATAATAAGTAATTTTTAATCAAGTTCCAATTATGTGCTTCCAATATTAAAACACTATTCAATTAAGATTAAAAAGGACTCACCCATATTGTTGCTTCCATAGTTTACCAATATCATAATCTTTATGTGGACATATCGATGATGGGGCTACCCCCATCACCCATACACCTAATATATTCAGAGTGGCATATTAAGCAGCACATTTTATAATTCAAAGCTAAGCAAAAATTCTGATGTTTTATGCGGAGTTGATTAGAGATTCAGCTATAAAAGATGGATTTTAAAATTACATCCATTATAGCCGAATAACCACCCCACCCCACCTTTTCCAAACCTAAATGCAAGCAAAGCGTAGTTGAAAAAAATTAATTGTATATGTTGACATATAAAAATTTTGTCTAAAGAAGTTAATCTTTTATTCAATGAACATTGTGTATATACATATACAAGTTTTTATCTCTGGACAAATTGCTTTGTCATCATAAATGTTAAAAGAATGTATAGAGAACCTACTTGATACATAATATGCATTTTTATTAATTCTCAATATCAGTTGTTTGCGGTTAACTTTATCGTCAGAGTAATATAGTGTGATTTATATACACGCATGAGAGGTTGAACATCCAAAATCTTCATTGATTACCTATATTGTATTAATTTCATAATTGTAACATATTAAGGGGATATAGACAGCGTCACACCCTAAACCAGATGATAGTAGTAGTTTGTTATGTTTAGTATTAGTAAGTCTTGATCTGACGCATACATAGAGGAGAGAGATTTAATAAATTATTTAGTGTGGGAATAATTAATGAAAAAAAATTTCAGATATAAAACGGAAAATTATTTATTTTTTCTTTACAAACGTTACATTTGTACGAATACAACGAATTCATCAATAAAATAATAAATGTCGGTAATGTTAATATGGAAAATGTTTTTTGACTTCAGTGTTCTGATAATACCACATTAATACATAAATTACTATAACAAAAAATACTTGAATTTGATTATATGTTTTTATTGATTATTTTACATATATCAATAATAAAAAAAAATTAATCGCTGTCGCTGTCTGTGGTATCGTCACTTATTGAAAATGTTTGCTTCTTGGGAGATACCAACCTCTTCATTATCATAGTTTCATCACCTGTGTCGTCATTATAGTTATTGAATAAAAATCGTGGCAATGTATTTTCTAAATGTAGCTGTCTATGACATGACTCACTTGGCATTAATTTAAATAATGCTGTCGTGAAATAATAATTACACCACATTCTTCTACACTTTATAATTGTATACATCATTGGAGGTGACATTTCAAAATGTTTGTGGATTAAATGACGTTTAATTTTTCTACGTTTACACTTTCATTGAAAAACTTCTTCTCCGCCACGTAGCATTCTCGACAAATCATATATTTTGTATCGTCTAGAAGATAACCACTGTACCACATGCATGATATTTCGGGAAAGTGTATGTGCCACTCTCTTTCACTATGGATTGTACGCCATAATTCTAGACTATTGATCCTGCCCCCATTGAAAACATTCTCTAAACAATATAGTCTGTTCTCAGAGTTAACTGTCTCGAGCAATACAAAATCTGCTTCCGCCTATTACCCGGAAATTGAGATTATATCCACCAATATACTTAGTGGTATTAGGAATATAGTTTAAATAAGTCGTTTACTTCACGAATGTGTGTTATAATTATAACATTGATTGATTGATTTTAATACTGAACAACCGTAGCAATATATTAATATTGGTTGTGGGTTGTGTATATTTAAATATATTGGATTAATGTAGTTTATAATATCAACATTATTAAACTCTTTATAAGTATTAATAAAGTATAGTGCCTGATTGTATGCACTTAAGAAATGTTTATATGTATTAATAATGAGTGCACTGTGGTTGATTGTATGCTGTTAAGAAAATTAGGAAGCAATAACGGCAATAAATATAATAATTTGTATAACTTGTCCACGCCAATTTGATTACTCCATATACTCCACATATACACAATTGACCAATCACTCTAGGAAATTATTCACATTTTATATATAATATTAAAATGGAATTTGATAATGAATAGACCTCCATATTAAGGGGCTGGAAAAATGTGGAGAACACCCCCACAGTGGATGTAATAGTAAGTGCTATATTCTACAGAGAGTATGAACTCATCATGGGGGAAAGGCATCTTAGAATTTAAAGACGCATATCTAAGTAGCATCAAACAACAAAGATATATAAATCTATTGCTTATTCAAGATGTATCTGGGGATGAAAACGAAGAAACCACTCTTCATTGTTGGAGTCTTGTTTCGGTATCCCATTTAGAAATTAATATAAATTTATTTGCCCCAATCAAACTGATTCCCCATAAATTCCTCCGACTGATAATAAATATGATATACATCGCTAGATCTCGTTATTATGGCGTAACGTGTGTTGCTGAGAATGAATGTTCATTGATGGCTTATGAATATTATTATTTACTATAAAGCACATATTTATATATTTTAACTAATGTAATACATGTGATATGTATTTTGTAATATGCTAATAATGTCTCTGGAATGTGTCGCCTATGTATTGAATGACATCCTTTTCACTCAACTTACAAACCAGAGCTGACGTTCACATATTACAAAAACATAATAAAGCACTCAAGGGTACGCAAACCAAAAATCTCAATATCCCCCTCAACTGATGCGCGGAAAACTAAATTTGGAGATATGTTGCCACAAAAAAACATTTTACGTTTTGATAGTCATCATAAGAAAATGTCCCTTACATTTGTTGTTTATGCCGATTTTGAGAGTATTCTCCAACCAATTCACACATGCCGCAGTGATCCATCTAATTTGTATACAAATTGTGTGTTCATTTGATGCAAATTTAAATAAATTTGTCATGTATGCCGGTTTAGATTGCTCAACGGTGTTTGTTGAGAAATTGATAGAAGACGTTAAGCTAATCTATGAAAACTATTTAAAGACTATCGCGCCGATGAGTACTTTAAATATTATCGAACAAAAATTATATAATGAGGCCGTGATTTGTCACATTTGTGAGCTATCTTTCAACGGAGATAGAGTGAGAGATCGCCGGCACATTATGGGGAAACAGCTTCAATTTGATGCTGCTGTATCATATTCATATATTAACTTTTTTGGCAGATTTGAAAATTAAAGTGTGCCGCGTGATAAAAGATATTCTGACTGGGGCTGTATCGGGTATTAAGGTACAGTTAGAGCTATTGGCTCATGGCGTTAATACAAGGAGCATATAAGCGTGTTGTGGGTATTAAATTTCCAATAAAAATTAAAGATATTTCAAAATTGAACAATTAAATAAAAAAGATGTGGCGTGAATGAAATCTTCTGCAGATATTGCAGCTGGAATGGCTGTATAGGGGATTGCACCCCCTCATCCAAGATGCATATTTCATTCTAGAAAAATAGTAAAGAAAATTACAATCACCCAAAACAAATAACTGTATATTGACATACATTTGGGTGTTCTACTAAGACACATTGATATAGATATTCTAAAAAGAAATTTTTATTATTATTATTGTATGATAATATTCAAAACGTAGAACTCTCAATATAGTTGAGGGTATGTACATTAACAGCTGGAGCGTCAAGATACCAGCAGTAAAGGTTAATGTCATATTCTATAGGAAAGTTCTACATTGACGCAGGTGAAAAAGAGATTCGTTTATTTGACCCAATCGGAGGTTCCTCGTATATAGATCTCCAGGGGGTATGAACATTAACAGCTGACATAGTTGAAAAGTGGATCATGAAGATGACGTCAGCAGTATAGGTTAATGTCATATTCTATAGGAAATAGGGGGATTAAAGATCTCAAGACGAAGAACCCCCCAAGCTCTGGGGCCATTGAAATTAACAGGTGACGTAAATCAAAGTAATTTAAAAGGAGTCTTTTCTCACAATAAAAGATTAAAATAGAAAATACCTGGTAAATGTATCCTATTGAAACGTCTATGCAATAACACCATCAAGAAATCTAACAAAATTGCTTTGTTTTCATTATAAATTTTAAATTGAGATTTCTCAAAGAGCGTTGAAGGGGGCTACATGTGCTGACGTTAAACACCATGTGCCATGTGTGGTGTCCCATGTGGTGGATGAGATATGTAAAAAGGCTGCAGCTCTAAACGCAGACAATTCCTCACAGATAGAGCCCCTAATAAAGAGATTTTTTTTACCCCTATAAGTCGGGTCTCTATACATTCTCATAAAACACTAACATTAGTATTTGATATTAGTTTTATAAATATAATGGAAGCCGGTTGAGTGGGGGAGTGTTTAGACCCGGGTGAAATTATTTTTATCATATAAATAAACATGTTGAACTGCTCTTAAAATTCAATTTTATAATCAATGAATGGCACTTAAATTGTTTGGAGACACCAAGTATTAAGATTATGCACACTGCAATAGATATACATATACATAAAAATATTAATCATTTAGTTAATGTATGACTTTTATTATAATTTTTAAAGTGTGAGTATGTGAAAAAGCTCAGTCTATGCTACATGGATACGGACAGTTTCATTTTAAAAGTAGAGACCAATGATATATACTGCGACATTAAAAATAATATAACAAAATTTGACACTTCAAACTTTTCGGCCATAAATATTTTTAACATAGCATAACAAAACAGGACCGTTTTAGGTCTATTTAAAGACGAAAACACTGGTGAGATAATGAGTGAGTTTGTAGGCTTACGGTCTAAAATGTATACCCTATTCGTTGAGGGTGGGGAAATTAAAAAAAGCAAAGGAGGTGAAAAAAAATGTTGTGCGAGATGAAATCAGTTTGGTGAATTATCCCGGCTGTTTATTCGATCAAAATTTATTGTTAAAAACTAAATTTCTTTAGAATAAAATTACGTGGGTGGTATGACGGAAGCAAATTATGTTGTTAGTAAATCAGATGAATGTGATATTTTAATAGACGTAAAGAAAAATATCAAAATTCGACACATCCAACTTTGGAAAAATAATGTTGAGTTGGGTTTAATGGGGGATGAAAATGTTTGTGGGGTATTGAGTGATTTTGTTGGACTTCGCGCTAAAATGTATGTGTTAGAAGTTGCGGGTAGACTGGTGAAAGAGTCTAGGGGATAATGAAAAGTATTGTTGGATGAAATTGATTCGGTTGATTATAAACATTGTTTATTCAACAAAATTTATTTTAAAGTTAAATTATATTGGGTCTATTCAGTAGAACAAAATAAACTATTAAATATGTTCACATTTACTAAGTTAATAATGCACATCTATTTTAAAAGCATAATATTCATAAATAAAATATTATTGTAAAACTTACAATTGGTTCCCCATATACAATTTAAGCACCAAACTAACACATTATTTTAAATTTTAATGATATTTTATTTAATCTTAATCACAATACATCTAATTAATTTCACCGGGGCCTAAACACTAATTTTATGTATGCATTTTTAAATCCAAGAAAACTTCCTTTTCCCATCTCCCTACTTTGATCTAAATCACCATTAGTTATCACATTACTACGTTCTAAATCACTATTGGTTCATTCCTTTTTCCGTTATTTCTAGATTAATCATTTTTATTAAAATGTAATCAGTGGCACATCCTGAAAACAGCAGGAAAGCTATTTTATAAAAAACGTTAACTTCCTGATGCTAAGGAAAATGTATTAGCTCTGTAAACCAGAATTTCCGTTTTCTTAAACAACAAATAACCACAATGTGCATAATTATCATTACACTGCGTTCTATTTTAGTATCGCAAAACGATTGCACATTTTTTAAATGTAAATATGTATAAATTTGTAAAATCATTGATTTTATATATTCAAGTATATATTATTTTTATTAATCCCACAGCAATTATATCCAACACACTCTGTTGAATAATACCCAATCATATTATGTGGGTTTGATGAATATTATCATAAAGAAATAGAGGTAAATTTTAGTGCGGATGTAAATTTTAATTGAGATATGTGGGTTGTCGGCGTACTTTGTGGAGCTGTATGTATTACTGGAGTTCTATACGGCTTTAAAGAGATTTTGTATGTTAAATAGACTTTTAAATCAATTAATAAACTGAGCTGCGCCACCTTAAACTGGATGAATGAGCTTGGTTATTTTCTTCGGTATGTTTTTTTTCTAATCATACACATAAATAATATATCACCGCAGTCACATTAATACTTATGTAATATTTTATTAAATAGACTTTTAAATCAAATAATAACTGAGGCACGCCTTAAACGGGGTGAATGAAGTTGATATTTTATTGGTGCTTACAGAAATAAGGTAAACCTCAGGTGTCAATCCATGTTTATTTAATATTATGCCATACACATGAAATTTAAGGGTGTGGGGGTTATTATTTTAATTGTTTACTTCCCCAAAGTTAAAAGGCACAAAATAACAAGATAAGTATTTTAGCGTCGACGAGAAAGAGAGAGATGGAATATATTGTTTTCTTCTTTTTCAGTATTTGTTGTTGTTTTTATTTAATCATACATAATAATATATTACAAAGCCGTTAGGTGTGCTCCACCGCATGCTAAACGTATTACGTCACCCGCCATCCGTCATGGACCAATCACGTTGCCCCAAGTACAAAGAAAATAAAGAAATCGAAATTTCTTCCAATGATGATGATGCTTACGGCTGTATCTCACGCACATACAATATGGCTGACTTGTTGTTTTTATCTCTGCGCCATTATTGGTGGTACGTACAAACACTATTGCAAATTATGATTCACACAATATGTTGTCGGCCCCATTGTTGTGGGGTACGTGCAAGCTGCGCTTCAAATTACCCGCCTCCTGGTGGGGACTGACACTTTGTGGTTATGTGTGACCAATGGGGGCGCTGGATTCGATCATGTGACGTCACATGTGGGAGTGTTCGTGGCTTGGGGTGACCAATGGGAACGTTGCTTTCGGTCACGTGATGTTAGAAGTTGGAGTGGTGGGGGGAAAAAGTAAAATTTAGACCACTATGTTAAATCATATGGGAAATTGAGTTAGAACTGTCATAGCTTATCTACTATAATATTAGTTTATTTCCAAAATAAGAGAACAACATTGTATTAATATAAATTACAAAATATAAATATATATGAAATAAGAAAATAAGAAAGTCGAATGGATGAGTATCACCTACCTTTAGCGAATATGTTTAAGAATAACTTAATTTATAAATAAAAGAAACGTAATTTTAAATTTTTACAAATAAATTCAAATGAATGCTTAAAGTTCGCGCGTCTTTCTCCCTTCAGCATGAAAGTTGACAAGTATCGATTAGAATCATATGTATAAAATCGAATTGCAAAGAAAGTCTGCCAGACCAAATCTACGTTTGTAGGTAGAAATTCAATAAGCAGGTAAAATGACCTTGAAATGTTTTTAGATCTTCAGAATTAGTATAGTATGTTATAATTAATTGGATGGCGCCACGATGTTAATTCTAACAAACTAAACTAATTCTGAAGATCTAAAAACATTTCAAGGTCATTTTACCTGCTTATTGAATTTCTACCTACAAACGTAGATTTGGTCTGACAGACTTTCTTTGCAATTCGATTTTATACATATGAATCTAATCGATACTTGTCAACTTTCATGCTGAAGGGAGAAAGACGCGCGAACTTTAAGCATTCATTTGAATTTATTTGTAAAAATTTAAAATTACGTTTCTTTTATTTATAAATTAAGTTATTCTTAAACATATTCGATAAAGGTAGGTGATACTCATCCATTCGACTTTCTTACTTTCTTATTTCATATATATTTATATTTTGTAATTTATATTAATACAATGTTGTTCTCTTATTTTGGAAATAAACTAATATTATTATTATTATATAAAACCACACAATAAATAAACAGCAGAGTGTTTGTGTTATGCAAAATAAAACATTTTCTGTTACTTGACACATTTAGTACGTAGCCTGCATCTCTGTTGATCATGTCTAATAATAATAATAATAATAATATGCAAAACTGAAATATAGTCATATTATTGTCTTCATAACGTACCTATTAGTTCAACATTCTAATAAATATATTTCACCTGCTAAAAATACATGTAAAGTTAGTATTTGCAAATCCCAAGTGCCAGTTTGACAGTCGATCAGTTTTTTTCATGTTTTTATTTTATTTCTATTTTGTAATTTGGCTCCTGGACAGTTTTCAGAATGGATTTTTTTTTGTGAGATTACTAAGTTCGAATAAGAGAAATTCTATATACATATTTTAAGGCAAATTTGGTCATAGGTACGTTGTTACTTTATATTATAACTTTTCAATTCAAATATCGCGCCCAAACGGTACCATTTTTAACAGAATTGGTTCCTATGTAAGTAAATTTAACAAGGAATTATAAGTATGCGATATCTGTATATTTTATAACATAACCTAGCCATAATTTGTGAAGCTGTGAACATTCTCTTATTATATTTTACTGTGTTATTATACACTATCTGTACGTTTAAGTACGTCACGAACATATTAGATAACGCACTTTCTAACCAAACCGTGAAAATCGCCACCCAAACAGCGTCAAGTATTTTTACAATAAAGATGATAAAAACAGTTTTAAATATGTACAAAGATTTAACTATACAAACACCAAAAATAAAAAGAACAGTAATTGTAATAAAAATCTTCAAAACTAAGTAAGGTAAAGGTATTATTTTAATGTTAATATATTATAAATAATGAGGCTATTATAAAGATTATTGTTATTAATCGAAACTAGAAAACCGGCGAACTGACCTCCGGAAGAAAGAGTGGGCAGGCATATGTGATTTGAACTAGGGATGCGCACGATATATTGGTTTGTAAAAAAGTATCGATGTTTTCTTTTCGATAATCGTGATTGAAATCGATATTTTTTTATTTAATAATATTGACTGTTATCGATTTTTTTATTCGATAATATCGTTTAATCAAAAATGCCATTCTACTTATATCCTGGTAAACAATCTTTGACATTTTACACATTTATTTTACATTAATATACAAAAGAAACTGTTCATATTATACAGAATACAATAGAATATATTTTTAAGAAAGAAGTTGGAAATTTGAAAAATGCCTACTGCGATGTTTGCTGTTTCGTAGAAATTATAATCCGGAAGCGGCAGCGGAATATTGCATTTCATAGACTTGACATCTCGCATAGTTCGCGGAATCGCCTTCATGGGGTGTTTGTTATCTTTATCACAATTACTATTTCCTCAAAATTGTAAAGAAGATATGTTTTAAGATGTTTATTTTTTACTTGTATTTATGTATGTGTTTTATACAACTAGAATTATATATTTGAGTTTTGGATTTCTTATACTTTATAGATACAAATTTATATTTTGTTTGTCTTTTTATTGTTTTTTTTTTTGTTTTTTGAGTAAATATATATTTTAAGTTAAAGATTTTATTTGTTACTAAATGGCTTGAAAAGCCACAGCAAAGAACTTTTAATATAAACATGATAACACTGTCGATATCAAGGTATATCGATATTCTTCATTCAATATTTGTTTAAAATCGATTTTGAATTTTTGATACATTATTCGATTCTAATATCGATATTTTTGTCAAAAATACTATAGACATGGTGTGCAGTTTCTATTTAAAAAATAAACGATTTCAAAGTTCTGAAAACTGCTAACAAATTGATTTACATAATTCATCTCATTAGTAAAAGCATAGGCATCTTTCAATTAAGGATAACAGAAAACTCCATATTTTAAAATATTGCAATTTCATTAAACTCGCAAATTAAACTATGTAGTTACTTTTTGGTTTTGTGGTGCCAACCAGTGATGCCAACTGTTGATTGTCTATTACGTACTTTCAAATAACTCGTAACATACTAAATTTTATAATTAGTAACCGCAAAAATTGTTGTTAATTATAATTTTAAATTATAATGAATAATTAAAGTATCGCATAACACACAACTAACCTCTAAATAATTGCAAGATAATAACGGCATCTGTATTATATGTGCTACACTGTTAGGCAACGTAAATGTAACAGATATCTGTAATGTATGTAAAGACCCACCAAAAATGTAAACAAATTTTATTTCATGGATCACTTAAAAAATTACACATGTATTTAGCTACTGTTACTATTTTTACCTTGCAAATATAAATACCGAGTGTGCTTGCTATATTACATATAAATTTACCGTGTAATTTTTAAATGTAGCCATTTTTTCTAGTAGTTGCAAAACCACTAACTACCCATTTTATTTACGGCTTATATATTAACTTAATTTAAAAAAGAATTCGACCTTTCACCTCGTTTAACCTTTATCTTCATGCTTAATGCATAAAATTTACATGTTTTGATATTTTACGCCCGTAAAAATGGAAATAAAAATGGTATTTTTTGGGTACATTTCTCTCCCGCCAAAACCTTATCAAACGCAGCCTTAAGGGTGCGTTTCAAAGTTGACAAATCCATTTCGGTTCGTATCTAAGATTTTAGCGTTTCTTAAGTACTACTAGTAATAATTGGATGGCGCCACAATGTTAATTCTAACAAACTAAACTAATTCTGAAGATCTAAAAACATTTCAATGTCATTTTACCTGCTTATTGAATTTCTACCTACAAACGTAGATTTGGTCTGGCAGACTTTCTTTGCAATTTGATTTTATACGTATGAATCTAATCGATACTTGTCAACTTTCATGCTGAAGGGAGAAAGACGCGCGAACTTTAAGCATTCATTTGAATTTCTTTGTAAAAATTTAAAATTACGTTTCTTTTATTTATAAATTAAGTTATTCTTAAACATATTCGCTAAAGGTAGGTGATACTCATCCATTCGACTTTCCTATTTTCTTATTTCATATATATTTATATTTTGTAATTTATATTAATACAATGTTGTTCTCTTATTTTGGAAATAAACTAATATTATTATTATATAAAACTATTATACACAATAAATAAACAGCAGTGTGTTTGTGTTATGCAAAATAAAATATTTTCTGTTACTTGATACATTTAGTACGTAGCCTGCATCTTTGTTGATCATGTCTAATAATAATAATAATAATAATAATATGCAAAACTGAAATATAGTCATATTATTATCTTCATAACGTACCTATTAGTTCAACATTTCTAATAAATATGTTTCACCTGCTAAAAATACATGTAAAGTTAGTATTTGCAAATCCCAAGTGTCAGTTTGACAGTTGATCAGTTTTTTTTCATGTTTTTATTTTATTTCTATTTTGGAATTTGGCTTCTGGACAGTCTTCAGAATGGATTTTTTTTCTGAGATTACTAAGTTCGAATACGAGAAATTCTATTACATATTTTAAGGCAAATTTGGTCATAGGTACGTTGTTACTTTATATTATAACTTTTCAATTCAAATATCGCGCCAAAACCGTACCATTTTTAACAGAAAATTGTATTGGTTCCTATGTAAGTAAATTTAACAAGGGATTATATAAGTATGCGATATCTTTATATTTTATAACATAACCTAGCCATAATTTGTGAAGCTGTGAACATTCTCTTATTATATTTTACTGTTATTATACACTATCTGTACGTTTAAGTACGTCACGAACATATTAGATAACGCACTTTCTAACCAAACCGTGAAAATCGCCACCCAAACAGCTTCAAGTATTTTTACAATAAAGATGATAAAAACAGTTTTAAATATGTACAAAGATTTAACTCTACAAACACCAAAAATGAAAAGAACAGTAACTGTAATAAAAATCTTCAAAACTAAGTAAGGTAAAGGTATTATTTTAATGTTAATATATTATAAATAATGAGGCTATTATAAAGATTATTGTTATTAATCGAAACTAGAAAACCGGCGAACTGACCTCCGGAAGAAAGAGTTGGCAGGCATATGTGATTTGAACTAGGGACGCGCACGATATATTGTTTTGTAAAAAAGTATCGATGTTTTCTTTTCGATAATCGTGATTGAAATCGATATTTTTTTATTTAATAATATTGACTGTTATCGATTTTTTTATTCGATAATATCGTTTCATCAAAAATGCCATTTTACTTATATCCTGGTAAACAATCTTTGAAATTTCACACGTTTATTTCCCATTAATATACAAAAGAAACTGTTCATATTATACAGAATACAATAGAATATATTTTTAAGAAAGAAGTTGGAAATTTGAAAATTCCTACTGGGATGTTTGCTGTTTCGTAGAAATTATAATCGGGAAGCGGCAGCGGAATATTGCATTTCATAGACTTGACATCTTGTTGGGTGTTATCTTTATCACAATTACTATTTCCTCAAAATTGTAAAGAAGATATGTTTTAAGATGTTTATTTTTTATTTGTATTTATGTATGTGTTTTATACCACTAGAATTATATATTTTAGTTGTTTGTCTTTTTATTGGATTTTTTTTATTTTTTGAGTAAATATATATTTTGAGTTAAAGATTTAATGGCTTGAAAAGCCACAGCAAAGAACTTTTAATATAAACATGATGAAAATGTCGATATCAAGGTATATCGATATTCTTCATTCAATATTTCGCACATCCAGTTCGATAGTGCCATAAGTGCAAATAACTACAATGTTGGGAAATGGGTTAAACAGTTTGGGACAAATGAGTTTTTATTTATAAATTTCTTATTTTGTTATTTAAGGTTGCGTTTGATAAGGTTTTGGCGGGAGAGAAATGTACCCAAAAAATACCATTTTTATTTCCATTTTTTCAGGCGTAAGAAATCAAAGCATGTAAATTTTATGCATTAAGCATGAAGATAAAGGTTAAACGAAGTGAACGGTCGTATTCTTTTTCAAATTAAGTTAATATATAAGCCGTAAATAAAATGGGAAGACAGTGGTTTTGCAAGTACTACAAAAAGTGCCTACATTTAAAAATTACACAGTAAATTTATATGTAATATAGCAAGTACACTCGGTATTTATATTTGGTAGATAAAATTGGTAACAGTAGCTAAATATATGTGTAATTTTTAAAGTGATCCATGAAATAAAATTTGTAACATTTTTGTAAGCAATTACATACATTTACAGATATCTGTTACATTTACGTCGCCTTATAGTGTAGCACATATAGTATAGATGGCGTTATTATCTTGCAATTATTTAGAGGTTAGTTGTGTGTTATACGATACTTTAATTATTTATTATAATTTAAAATTATAATTAACAGCAATTTTTGCGGTTACTAATTATAAAATTTAGTATGTTACGAGTTATTTGAAAGTACTTAATAGCCTCAATGATCTAATACTATTATACTACTAGATGGAGTGTACGCTATGTCTTGCTGATTAGGAAGTGACCCACACCATAGGAGAAAGAAGGAAAATATATGAGCGTCGAAAGTTTGACAAGGATGAACAAAATTGACCGTTTTATGTGGGCAAAATTCAAATATGTTGCTATAGCTTGTAATGGCTTATAAAGTTTAAAAGTATTATTTTGTTAAAAATATGCTATATTAAGAGGAAAGTAAAGGTATTGCAACTTTAATAATCAAAAAGATAAATAATTAAATATATATTATTAATATGGTATTAAATATATTCTGTTTAATAACATTTTAAAGGTATCTATGCTAGTTGCCATTCTTCATTAAGGAAAGAAAATTAAATAAATATGACTTTTAATGACTATGAGATAACTATATGATTTTGTTCTTCTAATAATACCTATTTTAGCATGTTTGATGATCATTCAGTTTTTATTTAAAACAGTAGTATTAGAAAAATATTTTAAAAATCACTACAGATATCAGTTGAAAATTTTGAATTGACCACTAGAATTTTTCAAAATATTACGTTCTGAAAAAATAAATATAGAAACTGACAGCTTTCCTTAGGTGTTCCTTACAACTTCTGATATATTCAAAATAAAAGACAATTAATGCTTAATTTTTTATTAAAATATATGTACATATAATTAATATGGATTAACAAATACGTAAATGGTAAATATGTGATCGAAGAAAACTGGAGAAAGAAATATTAAAAATACATAAAGCTAGAATAACAACTTGTATTATTTCGTGAGATGTTTTTTCTGTGACTAATTCAAATACTTCAACATTAGTTACATTTGGGGATTCTGAGCTATAAGGTAAATAGAACATTAAAAATATCTAGGTAGAATAATAACTACGAATAGAAATCTTTCTTTAACAGTTCTTTGCTTGGTGCATCAGTAATTTTTAATCGCTGAGATTGCATTTTGGGGCAAATATTTTCTTCCATAACTTATAACAAAATCTTCAGGAACAAAATGCTCTGAACACAATCTTGAATATTTTGATGGCTTAAAATCCTTTCGTTTAGTACAAATTATCCACTGCTTGCATAGTACTTGATTAGATAGAAAACTAAATTTTTTTATATCAAATCTACAAATCATGTATTTTATTAAGAATAGTTAACCTGTGAAATGATACGTTCATTCCCTTTTCTGCCCTATTAGTACAACCATACGCTGCACATGACATTACTATTGTGTCTTAAATATGTGACTCCAAGCACTGCGAAGCTGGTATATATAATATTCAACAATTTAAAATATTTATTTCTAATTTTGTTACTGATAATAGCACTTTTAACCAAATATATATGACACTAAATCCATGAGAACAACACTGTTAAATTATAAGCTGAAGTTAACAATTGCCAATATTCTTGATGATTCTCAATTTATATACATTACCTATATGCCTATATCAAATAAAAATGAAATTCTTAAAATGTATCTAATTACAATCACAATTTTATAAATAAAAATAGTTGAAACAATCATCATGAATCCACAGTTGTCTTTATACTCGTATTTCTTTAAATAAAAATAAAGTCAGTGGTGTATGAAATAAAATCAATACTAGAAGAAATCTATTAATAAAATACATAATCCAAATTACCAAAAAGACAAATAAATATGTATAAATCAACAAAATTGAGAAAGTTTATATACAAAACAATGCGATATCGCCATGTTTTGCCCACAACTAACGGTTTTGTATATCTGTCTCCTTTGTATGTAGAGGTCAATTCCTCTCTCTCTACAGTCCATCTAGTAGTTCTATATTATTAGATCATTGAATAGCCTTGTGAGCAGGTTGGCACCACAAATCATAAAAAGTAACTACATAGTTTAATTTGTCAATTTAATCAAATTGAATCATTTTAAAATATGGAGTTTTCTGTTATCTTTAATTGAAAGATGCCTACGGATTTTTTTACGCCGATAAAAGCCTAGTAGCCGTTTTATATTTACGAAGTGGAGAAGAAATTGTTGACAAGAACCTTCTATATTTTTTTTCAAAATTTTTTTAAGGTTGTTGCTAATTACTTAAAATGTAAATATAGGTACATTTTATTTGATAGCAATTTTCAAAACTTTGAAATGCCGGAGGTCAGTTCGCCGGGTTTTTAGTTTTTAATAATAACAATAATCTTATACTAGCCTCATTATTTATAATATATTAACATTAAAGTAATACCTTTACCTTACTTAATGTTTTGAAGATTTTACTACAATTGCTATTCCCCTAGCACAATACCCTAGCAGCATTTTTCGAATTTCGCGGATGTTTTAAGTTGGCTAGGAAGACAATCGAGTTGAGTACAGGTAGGCTAATTCATTTTTTATTGCGAAATTACTAGACACACCGTGTACTCAAACAAAAGATTGGTCAAAAAATAGATGTAGAAACATTGATTGACAAAATTATATTTCTATATATATATAACTATTATAACTAATTTTATAGTGAAATATAGCGAGTACACCTCTATATATTATTCAATTGCGCCCAGTGCAAACATAAAACACTCGTGAAATTCGAAAAATGCTGCTAGGCTATTCAATTTGTTTTTGTACAGTTAAAATTTTTGTACATATTTAAAACTGTTTTTATCGTCTATTTATATACTTGACGCTGTTTGGGTGGTGAATTTCACGGTTTTGTTGGAAGCGCCTTATCTAATGTTCGTGACGTACCTACTTACACTTACAGATAATAATAATAGACTATATATTTGAAAGACCTCTGTTACATAAAATTGTCAATATTCTCAAACTTGTAATGCATTACAATTGTCAGATCATGATAAGTATAAATAAATAGTGTAGTGTATACTAATACTAACAACACTCTTAACAAATAACAAAGAAGACAGAAAAAAAAACACAAAATAATAAAATCAAATAAGTATATCGATAGTGTTTAATAACACACTAAAATACAATAAACCAAAACAAAAATGCAAGAGAATGTTCACAGGTTACGGAAAATATAACAGATATCGCATATACTTATATTTCCTTGTTAAATTTGCTTACCTAGGAACCAATACAATCTGTTAAAAATAGTAGCGTTTCGGCGCGATATTTGAATTGAAAAGTTATAATATGAACTAAATAAAAAGACTGAAAATTCAGGCTATTGTTGCGTTTTCGGGTTCCAAATAAACAACTCGTGCAATTTATTTATTTAAAACAGTCTGTATATTCACACACGTAAAATTAATTACAATATAAAAATATAAAACTAATCAAAATATAAAAATGTAAAATAAATGTAACGCACTTAAAATTATTACAAATAGATTAACACATGTATTTATTTCACTACTGTTATTTATGTAACACTGTACCGTATTTATATCACTTCTATTTATATTCCGTAATATTTATGTAACAACTACACTCACTTATTTATGCTTACTCTTCGACTGCCACTCAAGGAACTATTTATTTATGTTTATTTATTTATCTGCCTATTCCGCACGAGACTATTGAATGAATCTCTTATTCCGGAATAAGAAAGTCCTTAGTAGTCGTCGCGCGGAACAGACCAAAGTAAAAATAAATATTAGAAATAAATAAATTGTTCCTTGAGTGGTAGTCGAAGAGTAAACATAAATATAAGTAGTACAAAATAAATATAGTGGTGCGGTGTTATATAAATAGAAGTGATATAAATACACGGACATAAATATTAGTAATAGAAATAAATACCTGTGTTAATTTAAATCGTAGTAGTTTAAGTGTGATACATTAGTTTTACATTTTTTATATTGTAATTAATTTTACGTGTGTGAATATACAGACTGTTTTAAATAAATAAATTGCACGAGTTGTTTATTGCGAACCCGAAAACGCAACACTATATAAATCAAATGAACGGGCAAATTGACATTTAGGATTTGCAAATACTAACTTTACCCGTATTTTTAGCGGGTAAAACATATTTAATAGAATGTTGAACTAATGGGTACATGAAGACAATATGACTATATTTCTGTTTTGCTTATTATTATTCTATATGATCAACAAAGGTATGATATACCGCACAGATGCAGTAGCCTGTAATAATTACAAATGTATCAAGTAAAAGAAAATGTTTTATTTGGCACCTCGCAAACACAAAGCTGTTTATTTATTATATAATTTTGTATGAAATAAGAAAGTCGAATGGATGAGTATCACTTACATTCAGCGTTTAAGAATTTGTTAAAAAATAACTAAATCTATAAATAAAATAAATGTAACTGATTGTAAATGTATAAAAAGTAATTTAATTTAAATTATGTATTTAATAATGCAATCAACATTTTATGGAGGATATGTCAAACTATATTATATATATGTATTAAGTTTTTCAATTTACAAATAAATTCAAATGAATGCTTAAAGTTCGCGCGTCTTTCTCCCTAATTCTGCATGAAAGTTGACAAGTGCCGATTTGATTCATACGCATAAAATGAAATTGCAAAGAAAGCCGCACCGACCAAATTTACAAATTGTATGTAGAGGTAGAAATTTAAGAAGCAGGTAAAATGACCTTGAAATGTTTTGAGGTAATTGCTATTTAATTTTAGAATGCATACCGTGGCGACATCCTATTATTACTAGTAGTATTTAAGATACAGGAAAATCTTAGTTCCGAACCGAAATGGATTTGCCAATATTGAAACGCACCCTTAATGCCTTGAAAACTAGAATGAAAGGACAGTATGTTGTGACTTATCATTAGGTTTTGACGAAAATTATAAGAAAATTCTATTAATTGACTTTTGCTACTTACGGCGATACTGCACTGACCATTTGAATGATTTTATGGCGATATTGCACAAAAACAAACTACCTATAGTTTGTTTTTGTGCAATCTAATCCTAATTAGATTGCAACTTTTATTTAAAATTAAAAAAACGTACAAAACTTCTTAATTTTTATTGGAGCAAGTTCTTATAAAACTCGTGGTAAACAGGTTTTATCAAATTTTTTTCACACAGTTCTAAAAGGTGAGTCTTAGTTTTATCCGAGACCAAAGGTGGTTGTGTGTATGCTTTCTTCAATTCACTTTCTTCTAGAGAAACGGAGCGTCCTCTAGTGTTTCCTTTGATGCAAACTTCTTCAAAATCATGAGCATTAAAATCCGTTTTGTAGAAAAATGAACCGGGAGAATTTTTTTCAACTTTGATAACTTGAATGTCATTCCAAACTACTTTTTCATCCTTTTTATTTTTTGTGAAATTTTTTCCTATCTTTGAATTAAGATCCTTAAAGTCATAAAACTCTTCTGTGGACATTTCCTTTACGTTGTAAGGTTTTCCTTCTTTTATGGCAGACCTTATAATCACAGGCCATTGTGCAGGGACGTAGATGGGGCCTGTTTTTAGAATTCTTTTCTTCTGCCTCTCGATAGCGGAGTGCATTGCATGTCCTTCGTTTTGTGTGTGACCTACGGTCAGAAATTTGTGTGTTATAGATTTTATATTATGTTTTGCGACTGCGTAGAGGTACATGGTTACAATAAATTTATTTTTGTTCTGCCCAACGCAGTTATCGCTATAAAATATAACTTCTTTCTCAATACAGGATGTTGACAGATAATCTAACAAACACGTAGCTATTTCATTAGCTCCTCGATTGGCTATCGCTTCGTGCCAAAAGTACAGCTCCCAGATTTTGCAATAATGTCAAAAATGGTAAAATTGAAGCAATTCAGGCGGCATTTATAGAAAAAGGTAGAAATATCTCCGCATGGGGTGGGAAGAACTGCTTGTAAATCAAAGCACGCCACTATGACTCGGGGATCATGTTTTCCTAGTTCTACATCTTGCGCCTTTTCCTCTCTGCTTTTCTTTTTATTGTTGATGTGCTTGGTGTAATTTTCTTCTAGGACAGCTTTCTCTTCAATACTAGAATTATTATATGATTCGCATACAGCACATTGGTCTTTCTTTGGTTGGAAAAAAGTTATATTGAACTCTGAATTAAAAATAGACTCATAGGTAAATTTTTTTGCCACTGGTCGACCTTCACTTTCTTCCTGTGCCTTATAATAGCGATACATTTGTGCTATTGTAAGCGATCCATCTATGTATTCTTTTGTAGTTTGTGCCCTCAAATAGTGTGATTCTATTCGTTGGAAAGAATTTATATGGTCTCTGATTTTCTCCTTTATTGGAGCAGCAACAGTTTCAAGCCTTTTATAGTTACCTCTTTGGTCTCTTTCGACAGATCCTCTGCCATCTGACTTTTTCCACGTGGTTCTAATAAATTTGTCGCCTATGTCCAAAGTGTTCATGAAAAACTTTTTACAGACCTTTACTTTTGTCCCATTTAATGTGAGGAAGTATCCCAAGTTATCACCACGCGTGCTGCCTTCAATGACTCTTCTGTATTTTGGGCAAAGTTTTTCCAAATGAGAAGCAACAAATTGTCTTTGTAAAGCGTTATCTTTCAGGTTCCAAAAATGAGAATGAATGTCTTCTCGATTAGCATTGCTAAATTTTTGGTTGCACTTTGTTCTACAATTATCTCCACACGCAGGTTTTAAAACCTTTCCTCCTTTTTGTCTTTTGCCCTCTGTTATATACGGTAGCCCAGAATTAACTTTTAGTTTCTTTATATTTTTCTTCCATTCTTCTGGTCTGCGGATTCTTTTTCTAGTAGTTTGTTTTTTAGTTGTTTCATTTAGTACATCAGCACTTTCTTTCACAGTTTCATTTCTCACCACCATTTCACCACTGTGACCTAAATTGTCTTCTACTTGGCTACTATCTTCATTTTCAGGTAAATAAGTTCTGTCTGCCACTGAGTCATCTGAACTAAAATCTAAGTCGTCATCTTCCACTTCATGCTGACTGAGTTCATTAGGTTGCTCCGACAGCTGCTCTGGTTCAATATCAGGTTCATCCGGAAGTGCAACAGGAAGAAGCTCATGCAAAGTGGACGAACTATCATCGTGAGCAGAAATCTCTTCATTTGCAATCGTCGGCTGAGACAAAACAATTTAACAGGATACATTAAACAAGCAATAATAATTCACAGTAGCACTAACCTCAAAATTTTCGGCTAAGTTTTCATCACTTACAACGTTCAATGCAAGTTCGACTAGTCTTCTTGCTCTGGACATTTTGTTAACAACAGACGTAACACTAATAGATCGTTATTGACAATAAAACTCACTGCATTGTTTTAGAAGAATTCACATGAATGCTGTCAAACATGCAAACGAAGTTGTGGCCACAGACTAAACAATCCAGACCGGCAACTTAATCCTAGATTTTATCCAGAGTACTCATCCTTGTTTAGCAAACGTAAATTTGAATACTCTACCATCTCTGTCAAATTCAGTGAACTTGGAGATGAGATGGCGCTAGCGTCAATTGAAATGTTTGTTATGCTGTAGTTATATGTCATTCAAAACTACATTTCAAATTTGACACGTTTGACATATTTTTGCAATCCTTTCTCGTACATCGTATTAATTATATGTTGATACAAATAACCAGTCCAAGTGTTTAGTGTGCGGGTTTGGACAGGATGAAGTTAACAAAAAGCATAGGTTTGAGATATGATTGGCATTTCCTTTGTTTAAGAAGCGCATTTTTGACATGCTCTTTGCCTTGCAGGTTTGATACCTTTTGATTTATGTATTAGTATTATTATTTGCATGCTGAATTTGTTCCTTTTGGTACATATTAGTGTTTTTATTTGTCATATTACACAAGATTTGTATTATTATTATTGTCTTCTCATTATTGGTTGTGTAATTTAATTTTATATGTTTTATTGTATAAGTATATGTATCAATAAAAATTATTATTATTATATCCCTATGTTTTCCTTGACAGTTTTCACTTACTAGATTATTATATTTCTCTTAATCTTATATAGAGTAGTAGTTTATTGTGTCTAATAGGTCACCGTAAGAGGGATGTTATAATACATGTAAGTAAAAGATTAATATTTATATTTCGTATCACATATTTAATATGTAACACCACAAAATTACACATAAGATGCTCAAACTATGGCTATAATTGTTACTGTAACTAATATTTATTACCATAGCTTTAGTAACTTTTGTGTATGTTTTTGTTACATAAATAACGTATTTAATAAGCGTATTCTAAAAACAAACTCATTTCAAATTTCGCGCCAATATGCTGCTAGCGCCATCTTCGTACCAAGTTCACTGATGTGTGACAAGGATAGAAGATCTTGGATATTTTTTTTTCAAGTAGTTGCCGGTCTGGGTTGTTTAGTCTGTGTTGTGGCTACACCGAATGACTGTTTTTACACCAGTTTCAGCTGTAAGTTAAATACATCCCTATTACACTGACTTGTTTCTTGAAGCGATACGGCAACAACTGCTAGTTATGGCGATATTACCCGCACACCAAATTGTTGTGCGGGTAATATCGCCATAAGTAGCAGTTGTTGCCGTATCGCTTCAAGAAACAAGTCAGTGTAATAGGGATGTATTTAACTTACAGGCTGAAACTTGTGTAAATTTAGTTACGGCGTTATTGCACTGTATGTAGACATAATAAAGGAACATTAATATCACCATAACTCAAATTTGGTATTTTTGCACTTATGGCACTATCGAACTGGATGTGCGATTTGTTTAAAATCGATTTTGAATTTTTGATACATTATTCGATTCTAATATCGATATTTTTGAAACGTTGCGCATTGGAATTTTTTTTATTTGCTAATTTGCTATATAGTTTGAACTATAAAATTTGATGAATATGTCAAAAATACTATAGACATGGTGTGCAGTTTCTATTTAAAAAATAAACGATTTCAAAGTTCTGAAAACTGCTAACAAATAAAATGTACCTATATTTACATTTTAAGTAATTAGCAACAACCTTAACAAATTTTGAAGAAAAATGTAAAACGTTCTTAGGCGACAATTTCTTTGCGATCTTCGTAAATATAAAACAGCTATTAGGCTTTTGTCGGCGTAAACAGTCCCAGTTTAATTGATTTACATAATTCATCTCATTAGTAAAAGCATAGGCATCTTTCAATTAAGGATAACAGAAAACTCCATATTTTAAAATATTGCAATTTCATTAAACTCGCAAATTAAACTATGTAGTTACTTTTTGGTTTTGTGGTGCCAACCAGTGATGCCAACTGTTGATTGTCTATTACGTACTTTCAAATAACTCGTAACATTCTAAATTTTATAATTAGTAACCGCAAAAATTGTTGTTAATTATAATTTTAAATTATAATGAATAATTAAAGTATCGCATAACACACAACTAACCTCTAAATAATTGCAAGATAATATCCCCATCTATATTATATGTGCTACACTGTTAGGCGACGTAAATGTAACAGATATCTGTAATGTATGTAAAGACCCACCAAAAATGTAAACAAATTTTATTTCATGGATCACTTAAAAAATTACACATGTATTTAGCTACTGTTACTATTTTTACCTTCCAAATATAAATACCGAGTGTACTTGCTATATTACATATAAATTTACCGTGTAATTTTTAAATGTAGCCATTTTTTCTGGTACTTGCAAAACCACTAACTTCCCATTTTATTTACGGCTTATATATTAACTTAATTTAAAAAAAAATACGAGCGTTCACTTCGTTTAACCTTCATCTTCATGCTTAATGCATAAAATTTACATGTTTTGATATTTTACGCCCGTAAAAATGGAAATAAAAATGGTGTTTTTTGGGAACATTTCTCTCCCGCCAAAACCTTATCAAACGCAACCTTAATACTATAGTTATACAACTGAAGGTTAGTTCGGGTAGGTAGCCAACAGAGGGGTTGGGCAGTAGGATGTGCCCATTCATTAATTTCTCGCGCTAAATTTATTGTAGTAAAAGCAGTCTTCTCGTAGTAGTAAAGAGAAGCCAATGGGAGCTTAGAGGAAGTGACGCAATTATCCAATTACACCAATCGTGTTTGTTACAATTTTATAGGCGTTTTGCTTTAGATTTAAATATCTTAAAATATTTTGAATTAAGGGATATGATAAGTCTACTGACACTAATTTTCTAAATTCCAAAAGTAAGTGATGATGTGATTGTGGATGTTAAATGTTATTCTGAAATACATATTGCAAGACGATGTAACGAAGAAATGTCATTTTTCCTATATATTTTATCTTATGATTGACAATGATATTGCAGTACAAGCTGAAAAAGGTTCAAAGTACCAACCTTTAATAAAATCTTTGCTTGCTTATGAATTAGTTTGTTTGAATAACTTGTTGGGTATGTACTATCCTCAACAATAATTGATGATTAATTGATTATTCATTCAGACTTGTATCATGGCAGTTGTTGTTACGATTCAGGCCTAGATAAAGTAAAAATAACTAGAACCATAATAAAAATAAGTAATGTCAAAGCTGAGTAGGGTATTTGAAGTTCGTCTGTAGGAACATTTTCATCTGGAATTAATTGAGCAATAACATTCCGTAACAAACTTCTGAAAAAGCAAGCTTCATTTTCTGATTCCAAATATTTCTCTCTTCGACACCTTCTTCAGTGTTTTTATTTAGGACGAAAGCAGTTGCTGAATGTTTTGATCTAATCAGTAGGTAAGTATGCATTTGATTTGGTACATTTCTTATAAGTATTTGTACAGGCTTACTAACGAAGCAATATTAAGTTCGCTGGCATTGTAATTGTGGAGCGTTAATTAGACGATTTATTTAATGCTTGTTTATTCGTTTTTTGAAATTAATTGCACCATTTAAAATACAAATCAGTGTATAACACGTGTATAACTATACGCGCTCGACCGTATTTGTTACTAGCATGACGTAGCTGCGCAAACCGGTCGAATTTGAGCCTCGGGACCAGCACACCTTTATCTTCCCACCACGACCAGTATGAAGGCTAAAATTCTACATATATAACACAATAAAATCCATGAAGATTTCAAACAATTGCAATTAAACGTGGGTGAAAGAAAAATTAAATAGTAGAAATATAAGTAAGCTAGTTTAATAATGACATGTAATGTCGAAACTGCAGTCACATAGTGATTAAAATAAAGTGAAGTTATTCAAATTTAATTGAGTGTTTTATTTTACTTATATCCAGTGTCATAAATCTTCACAAAGTAACAGCCGAAAGTGTTATATATTTTAAACTAGTTTTGTTTGATAACCCCAACATAACTTCAATTATTAGGAATTACTATTATTTAAAGCAATTTTTAAAATCGCAGGTAAATATATACAAATTGAAGAAACGTCCATATACAGACCATGTGTAGGCAGTACTTACTATATTGATAATTACCAAGAATGTAAATGTATAATGAAAGTTGCTGCGACTTCCCTGATGAGATGAAGTATTGTGGGTGTAAAAGCAGGATTAATTATAACACTTCTACAGTAAGAAGGATAGTGTTTCTATTATAATAATAAATTTATTATATCAATAATAAGATATACATACAGTTTACACAATAGCACATCAAGCAATAATGTAATGATAACGTCAACACAGGGCTAATTTATGTCATTGACATTGTAGAATGCTTCTTGAAGGAGAATGTCCTTTATTTTCTCTTTAGATACGAAAGTAGAAAGATGTCAACACATAACTTTGATTTTGTTAAATAATTACCAGTGACGTGTTGTACTGAAGTGGCTTTTGTCCTATGTAATGCTGCGGGATGTGCAGCAAATGGTTATGAGGAGTGGAGACTTCTGTAATCTCACCCCTAGTCATCAGATGTGACTGCTTTTTCAAAGCCCTCCTTAGTTGTTGCAGAATATGTGTCTAGACTAATGGACTTATCATAAGTTCTCTGAAGAGAGGTTTGCAGCGAATAGTTTGTGAAACACAGAAAATTGCTCGAACCGCCTTCTTCTGCAGGATGAACACCTTTTCTACATAGGCCTACTTACCCCATATTGGTTAAACATTGTTGATATGTGATTTGATAGTCCATAGGATGTCGTTATTCCAGTAGACTATCAGTTATAAATCTGATACGTCTAATTGCATAAGTAGCAGAAGATAAGTGTTTAACTAATTCAACTATCTGCGGCTTCCATGTTAATCTTGTGTCTAGTCTAATATCAAGCAATTTTCAATTTGTAGAATATATGTTTGATCTATGTTTACTAGTAAAATAAATTGTCTCACATTTATCCTGGTTAAGTGATAAATGATTGGCTGTGAACCATTTAAATTTCTAAATTCTGAAGATACCAAAACCTTAAAATAATGTGGTGTTTATAATGCATTTTCTTTGTAAAACGTACTACATTACTGGTTTGAAAGCCTCACATAAACCAGTCATGTTGATGAAACCATGCAAAGCAACTTAATAAATGTTGTGGTTCGGATAGCTTTTAATTACTTTTTCTTCTTTTACATAATACCTAGGTATATCTAGTCATACCGAATATATAGAAGACTGTTTTAGACATACCTGTTGAACACATAGAAAAAAATTAGAATAACCCAAACTCTGAACCCGAAACATACTGACATTTCATGTAGGTGAGTATTTAATAAAAATGCTGCCTTTTCAATACCGTTTTCTTGTTTAGATTTATTTCTTTAAAAAACATGAATACGTTTTTTAAAAAGCCTTTTGTATGTCTTTTTTTTTATTATGTTATAAAAGGGTAATTGTGAGTATAAAAAGGGAAAAAATAGTAATCCTACGATTCTTCAATAAAACATTTACTTAAATCTACTTTATCACAGTTAAGCTATATAGGTTATGTTGATATGTAATTCAAGGGCAAACGATGTAGGGATGGGCGATAAACATCGATGTTCATTGAACATCGATATTTTAGGTTCGATGTTCGATGTTTTTGCATCGATGTTTGCAATTTAGAATTATCGATAAACAATCGATGTTAGAAGAAATATAGTGAACATCGAACTTTTAAGCTTGACAAAATGAATTAGCACTAATCACAAAAATAAAACAGCGTCCTCTGTTGACAAATACAAAAATGTTTCCTAATAACACCTCACAAACAGGCACACATACAGACTATTGTATGTGACTATACTATCCCAAAAACATTTCAGCATGGACTATACTATTGACACAAGCCTCAAGACAAGCATTATGCGTAATAAATAAGACAGCTGTCAAAAGAATTCAAACGTTATGGTCAGACATAGCCACTTTCGCCACAGTATTTTTAAAATTCAAGGACAACTGGCACTGTTTAAGAGGATGTTGTGACATTGCTTTCTACCGATAGATTTAAGATTGTCTACGAATAAAAGAAGTATTTAAATTTCACAGTGGTATACCATATAAATTCGAATATTTCATTTTAGGCTCTTTTAAATATTACTCAGTATAAATATTTAAATAATATATAATTAAATACCTAAATTTATAGTAATTTTAATGTGCAGAATAAGAGTTAAATTATGTATGCACGCAGAATGAGTGAAGAAGGTAAACGTATTTTCATAGAATAAGAAGGGAGATAGACACTACCGATGTATACCTCTTCGGGGAATTCCCTAGTGCCTACAATCATACACGTATAGATGCAAGATGACACATCAGAAATATAAAACCATAACCATATGTATCTCGGTATTTGCCAGCGTAGTCAAAAAAAATGCAAGACTATAAAATCCCAAATAGAAATCGTTCTCTTCAAAGTTTTGATACACGTAAATGTATATATTTTTTAAGTATCAGACGATTTAAGTCATATGGTTGTTTGATGCGTAATTGCATATTGTTTTTTTTATATAGTTTTTTTTTGAGTAGTTTCTAACGTTAACTACATATTATAAATGTATATACAGGGCAATCCAAATTAAGTGTTCACCATTGGTAACTTTGTTATTATTAAAGATACAAGATTGTTTAAATTAGCAAACTTGTAGTACTTTTAACGCTCTTTAAGATGGAAGAATAAAAAAAACAAATGAGCAACGCGTTTTCGAGTTTTGCCGGAAAATATTTTTGTTTCAAATGGAAACCCCTGTATATTATATCATTTTCTGCTAGAACTTTAATTTTTAAACAAAAAGTCTTATAAGAAATGTTTTACTGGGATTAAAAATACTTGAGTTATAATGAATACACAAAAACAGCTAAAGTCAAGTGCATTTCTATGTATCTATGAAAACGACGATAAGTCTTTCTACCAAACGTCAAATATTAGTACAGTTTTATTAGTTTTTCACTCATAAGTTTCATTGTGCTAGTTATTAATTTGACAAAAAAATGATTTTTACCCATTCAGAAAAGTGTGATATGTTAGAATCTTATTTAGTGTGCAGAAAATCCTCTAGGAGGGCAAAAAAACACTACGCTGAATTATATCCACTCCGAACACAACCACATGAGCAATATTTTCTGAGACTTTACCGAAAATTTAGATGCAATGAGAGTGTTTTTGCCAAAACAAGGACAAAAACAACTTTTATAAAAAGCGAGGCCACGCAAATTGCAGTTATCGCATATTTTGAGGCCAACCGTGAGAATTCCATACTAGATATTGTCAATGAATCTGATTTGAGTCACGGTACTGTGCATAGGATTCTGAAGAAACACAAATTCATTCCTTATAAGTACAAACCAGTTCAGGTTTTTTTGCCAGGGGATCCAGAGAGAAGAATGTTTTTTTGCCACTGGTATCTTAACTTTTGTCGCCAAAATGTAAACAACTTTCGTTATATTTTATGGACCGATGAATCGAATTTCTCAAATTCTGGAATGTACAATAAAAAAAATCATCATTACTGGTCAAAGGAAAATCTTCTTTTAGTAAATCCAAGACGTCCACAAGTCCGTTTCAGTTTTAATGTTTGGTGCGGTTTAATCGGTTCATGGATTGTTGGTCCTTTCTTTTATGAGGGCACTCTAACTGGTGAAAGGTACATAGAATTTTTGAATGAAATTTTGAATAATTGCTTAGACGATCTGGATCTCATAAGTAGACAGAATCTGCATTTTCAGCAGGATGGCGCACCTGCGCACAACTACAGAGGTACTCATCAACTTCTAAATACTATTTTTAACACTTCATGGATAGGAACAAATGGTCCTATTCAGTGGCCTCCCCGATCGCCAGATTTAACGCCGCTTGATTTTTTTTATGGGGTTATTTAAAGAACCAGATTTATAAGTAAAGGTACGAAAACGTAAACGCCCTAAAGATTGCAGTTAGTGAAAAGATAAACCAAATAGATGGTAGGACCATACTGAAGGCAGTTCGAGAAGTTCGGAAGCGTGTACAAAAATGTATTGAACTACAAGGTGGTATTTTTGAACATCTTTTATGAAAAAATCAGTGCTTTTTATTTTCTTTTAATGATAAGTTTATGTATAAAATAAAGTTTATAAAACTAATTTAGCTGTTTTCGTTTATTCATTATAACTCAAGTATTTTTAATCCCAGTAAAAAATTTCGTATAAGATTTTTTGTTTAAAAATTAAAGTTTTAGCAGAAAATGATATAATATACAGGGGTTTCCATTTGAAAAAAAATGTTTTTCGGCAAAACTCGAAAACGCGTTGCTCATTTGTTTTTTTATTCTGCCATCTTAAAGAGCGTTAAAAGTACTACAAGTTTGCTAATTTAAACAATCTTGTATCTTTAATAATAACAAAGTTACCAATGGTGAACACTTAATTTGGATTGCCCTGTATATGAGCCACGTTTCTTTCATTAATTTTATGAATAATGATATCTTTTATATCATTTTTTAAAGGACGTAAATTAATTAAAGTTTTCGTTAAACTGCCAAAGAATAAATTATAAATTAAATTATCGATGTTTGGTTTGGTAGTCGATATTTTGCAACCATCGATGTTTACCCACCGATGTCCCATCCCTACCTGTAATTCATTATAATTCGCGAATATATTAACCTGTTCGAGAATTTGTCTAAATGATTTAAAAAGTATGTTTGGATTATTTTATGTCCGGGACGGCGCGCACGCAGTCCCGACTACCAAAAATTACGCGCCCGAGTTACCCGCATTAGGGGTAATCGCAGGTGTCAGCCCGACCGTAGTGCAATGGAAGGGCCTCGTCCTGGGGAAACCGCCTTGTTGATCACGGTAATCCCTACGCCAGGTAAGTATGATTTCCGAACCTCATAATTACTATATGTTTGCATTTAATATCTAGAAATATATGAGTTTATGATGGCGCCATCTATAGAATAAAAGCTTTACACATAAGAAATTCATATTACAGTTATCTACTAGTGTTAACATATTATTAGGTTAACTATTAGTCAAGCGATATCACAAGTCTAAGTACTGTTTCTTACATTTATATTTTTTATGGTGATTACCGATATGAAAAACAATATCGGTATCGTTCGTTCGTACCTGTGAGTGAGCTTCCTTTGTGATACATGTGTTTTTAGTGTGTGTGCATAAAGAGTTCTATTCATATTAATACCTATTTCAAGTGTTCTACTAATGTTAATATTAAACATAAGAAATTCGCAATAAAGGAGTAAATAATCCGCGAGACCACTCGCGGTCTCGCCGGGTCCCTTCTGAACCTTTATTTAAAAAAAGGTAAAGGGCAACAACCGATGGAAATCACCGGTAATCCTGATAAAACAAAATTATTAGATCTTGGATTGAGTTGGTCTTTACTTGATGTAAATCCATTTTCAATGTGAAAATAAAATAAACAAATGTTTAAGATTTACACTGTATTTAATAATAATAACGACAGCTGTTTCGCTACACTGTAGCTTCGTCAGGTTAACATATATACAATAATAACTACAAAATTATTAGAAGTTTCTATCAAAGAATATTTCGAAACCGACACAATGACCGACACCGAAGTCATTTCTAACCCTTGCTCACCGTTGGAAATACGGGTTGACAGTGATTTTGAGAACCAATCACCACAATACCTACTACAAATCTTTCATAAATTATATAATGTCCTAAACAAACAAGGAGTATTAGGAAACAAAGACATTCCAACAAACAACTCAGTTTTTCCTCATGATTACGCAGTTTCAAACAATACTGAGCCATTTAACAGCTCACAAAACTCAAATAAATCACTAGATATGGAAACAGACAATACTGTGGATACCGATTTCCAGTTAGTTACTAGAAAAGGCAAAAACAAGTCTAAAAATAAGCGCCCACACGCGGAACAATCAGAAAACACACAAAATAGTGCTGAAAACAAAAATAAGGCACCTAGAACACAAAAACCTACACAAAGCCAAAAAACAGTCAATACTACGCCACAAGGAAACCTTCCTTCAACATCCACCGGCGGAATATCCGACAAAAAAGGGAAAACATCCAATTCCCAGCGAAAAACACTACCAATTCACAGGCCGTTCTATGCAAATCCCGAATCTAATCAAATATACAACACAGACAAATCAGAAATGGACACAGACAATTCTCAACATCAAGAAAACAGCAACGGAGAAGAATTCTCCGATGCCGAGTCAGAGGAAATCACCCCTCAGCCAAAGAAAGTAAGAACCCCGCCCATAATTCTTCAGGACCACGAAACATGGAATACAATAGCCAGCGACTTACAGTCAAATAATATAACCTTTAAATCAGCAAGGCTGACTAGGGAAGGTATTAAAATTCACCCAACGGATAAAGATGACTTCCGTAACACAACTAAATATCTTGATGAGAAAAATCTCCAATACCACACTTTCCGCCTTCAAGAAGAGCGCACGTTGAAGGTAGTCTTCCGTGGGGTACCTGTACAACTTTCAAACCACGACCTAGGTCAAGATCTCAAAAAACAAAATATAGACTTTGTAAAAGTATCAAGGATGTCCAGCCCTTATACCAAAGCCCCATACCCAATGATTTTGGTTGAAGTACCGCGCGCGGAGGCGAGCAAAATCTATGCGATCACACACATCTGCTCCTTGATGGTGTACCCCGAAGCACTCAGAAGAAAGGCCAGCCAAGGCCAATGCCATAGGTGCCAGCTTTTCGGCCATTCTCAGGCCACATGTAGAGCGCACTACAAGTGCGTTAAATGCGGGCAAAATCATTCAACCAAAGAATGCACAAAGACCACCACCACACCAGCAACATGCGCTAACTGTGGCGGGGCGCACACAGCCTCTTACCGTGGATGCACCTACGCACCCAAACCAAAGACTCCACAACAAAGATACGCAAGCCAGCAGCAACCTCAAGAACCAGCTCCACAAAGAAGCTACAAACCTGTATCACATGATCTCAGTTATGCCAACGCAACGTCGTCCAACACCAACAACAATACTAATCATGCAAATCAAGATAAATTCACGTCAGTCTCCACTGCACTTAGTGAAATGCTAACAGTACTAGAGCATTCTAATCCGTCAATAGAAGGAATGAAATCCTTCCTTAAAAGTACTCAAGTCATACTTTCCGCATTCAACTAACCACCTACAATGTGCACCAAAACTTCAGTAAAATCCATTAATATTGTTGCATGGAACTGCAACGGACTCATCCAGAGAAAAAATGAACTAGAAATATATCTTGAAGAAACCCAAGCAGACATTGCCTTGCTAAGCGAGACCCACCTCCTTCCGGCATACAACCCAAAATTCAGGAACTTCGTAATGTATAGAAGAAACCGACCTACTCCCGGCGGCGGCACAGCAATCCTGGTGAAAAAGCACATCGATCATACGGCACTTCCAATCCCACAAACAAGAAACTTAGAAACCAATGGCGTGATAATACACACTACCAGAGGGGACTTCTACATATACTCGGTCTACCAGCCTCCAAACAAAACTTTCCTAACATCTGACTTCGATATAATACTCAAAAACAACAAGAAGACCATCATCGCAGGTGACATAAATGCGAAACATCCGGATTGGGGCTGCAATTATGCAAACGCTCATGGCGGAACCCTCCATACTTATCAAGAACGCTCCAACAACAAATACAACATCATCTCCCCCTACAAACCCACACACTTCTTCCCAAATTCCCGCCCAGATATCCTTGACATAGCAATAGCAAGCAACATTCCAGACCACATCCACATCTACACTGAATCAGCACTTTCCTCCGATCACAACCCCATCATCCTCCGTTGGGGCACTGAACAAAATGAATACAGCTATACCACCAAACATACAGACTGGAATACATATACAAAGACCCTAGCCAACACCATCCCCGCAGTCCCAAAAATCAAGTCCGAAGCCCAAATGGAAGAAGCAATATCCACTCTTCAAACAAAGATTCAAGAAGCCGCAAACACCGCAACGGTCACAAAAACAAAAACCCACAGATCGCAATGCTTACCATCTCACATCAAACAATTGATCCAGATTAAAAACCAACTTAGAAAACGTTATCACGCAATCTTGGATCCTCATATAAAAACCCGCCTCAACACAGCACAAAAAGAAGTCAAGGAAGCTATCAGAGAACACAAAGAGGAAAAGTGGAAACACACATTGGAACAAATCAACAATGACCCAAAAGATCTATGGCGGATCACAAGGGCGCTGAAAGGGAAAGACCCTGACATCCCACCACTGAAAGTAGGCAAAGAAATCTTTATCACCAACACCGAAAAAGCTGAAATCCTGGCAGACCAGATAGAAAAACAATGTTCCCCAAACTGGAAAAATGTAAACATGAACCACGTCGCCCACGTCCACAGGACAGTCAACAGAAAACTAAACCAAGCTAAACTCAATGCAACAGATTTCATCACTCCAAAAGAACTAAATTCCATTATCAAGAAACTGAAACCTAGAAAAGCCCCAGGCCCCGACCAAATTTCAAACAAAATGCTCCAAAACCTCCCCTTCAAAGCCGTAATGTTCCTCTTGTCAATAATTAACGCCATATTTAAACTCCAAATTTACCCTACCTCATGGAAACAAGCATCCATCATCATGATACCAAAACCTGGAAAAGACCATTCGCAGCCAGGAAGTTATCGACCTATCAGCCTACTTTCAGCGGTTAGCAAAATTGCAGACAAGGCAATACTAGCCAAAATCACGGATCATTCTTACAACAACAACATCATCCCTCAAGAGCAACATGGGTTTAAAAAGCACCACTCAACCACAACGCAACTAGCAAGGGTCACAGAATATCTCCATGACGCCTTTCACAAACACAAAACGACAACAGCTGTTTTTCTTGACATCGCCAAAGCTTTCGACAGGGTGTGGCACCAAGCACTCATCTACAAAATGATCTCCCGACAATACCCCCTTCATCTGATTCATATTATATCTTCATATCTCCACCGGAGAACCTTCTCAATGAAAATTCATAACGTACATTCCACCAATAGGATCATCTCAGCAGGAGTACCCCAGGGTTCAGCCCTATCCCCTCACCTCTACTCCATTTTTACTTCGGATATTCCAAAAACCAATAACACTCTTCTTGCCACATATGCAGACGACACCGCCGTTCTTGCCACCTCCATTAATCCCTCAATAGCACTCAAAAATCTCCAACATGCCATGGTGCCACACCTGGCGGATAGCCATAAACGGAGAAAAATCACAGGCCATAGTCTTCCGAAGGAAAGTCAAACCCCTATCAGGACATTTATACATCAACCACGAGGAGGTCCCGTGGACCCCACAAGCGAAATATCTGGGAATCTCATTAGACCGCAGACTAACCTTCACAAACCACATCAAGAACGTCTGCAAAAAGACCAAATGCGCCAGAGGAAGACTATGGCCTCTACTAGGAGCAGCCAGCACACTGTCAAGCAAATTTAAACATCTGATTTATATCCAAATTCTAAGACCCATGCTCACATATGCAGCCCAAATCTGGAATACCGCCGCCCCGACTCACCTCCGTGCCTTGCAAACAATCCAGAATACTTCCCTAAGAATGGCCATCAGAGCCCCCTGGTTCGTCAGAAATGCTCAAATCCACCGAGACACCAATACACCACCAATCGATGAGTTCATTAAGCAATTAACCACCGACTTCTACCAGAAAATGGATGACAACCCCTACTTGACGCCGGAGATGCAGTACGACCCGCAGGACTACCTGCCACACAAACGCCCTCGCCTCGCCATTGTAAATAATCCTCGCTAGAGCTCAGCCGTCAACCCCCTAAAAATCATGATCAAATCTCATTCAGAATAATAGTTAAAGGCCTGACTTAATAAAACCACAAGAAGAAGAAGAAGAAGATTTCGGTATCGCTTCTCGGCCTATGGCTAAGATCAAAGTGTAGTATCTGTTCTTATCAGCTTAATATCTGATACGCCCCGCATGCGGGGCCAGTATATTAAACTGATTTTTGGAAATTGACGGGAGTCAGGGGCTTGCTCCGTTCCTGTCGCGGGTTGGCCCTGTCTTGCAGTACCGCAGGGATCGGCCCATATAATTATAAACCAAACTAAATTTTCTATTAATAAAAGTGCTTTAATTTTTTTTTCCGTCGACCGTGTATTTACATCCGTTATTAACGTTCTCAAAATCATACATTAATAATGACCATTATTAATGCATGATTTTCTGTTAATGAACGATTTTGATGGTTTCCATGGTGTAACCAAGGAAATCAACAAAATCAAACAACGTCAAACTAAAACGCTATTCACTGTCATTACTAACTATACTCCATTCAGTCTAAGAATAAAGTAGATGGCGAGATAGTAGATAGATAGGGAGGGATGAGTTTAGCAGTGATTTTTCAATAGCTGTGATCACAGTAACAGTGATTTTAAAATATCAGTGAAAATTAAAAGTGATTGTGATCACGACTTATATCCATATCTACATATGAGCAATATGCATGCATGTTAAAATATAGTAATAATTCCTATATGCATATGAAATTAAAAACCACCTTCAACCCTATTTATAAGGACTGTTCTCTCTTAGGCTGCACGCACACCAATTATACAAAATATATCTATAACTATACATTTATTTGATAATTTTATAATTAATGTTAATTAAATTTATTAACACATTATTAATTAAGAATTTGCTTGAAATGTGTTTAAAATGCTTGTCAAGCATTTTTTTTTGGCAATTAAATTGTTTTGTATAATTGGTGTGCACCCAGCCTTATAAATTTTAAATGGCATTGTTTTACCCGAGAAATTATTTGGATGGGTTTCAGATATGAGCAACATTTGTAACCGCGGGAAAGATTTTTACTAGAATAACAATTCATTGTAATGTGGGTTGCCTAATTTTAATTTATTTTATATTCATAAAACAAAGTAAAGAATAGTTGAACGAAAAATAAGTGCAGAGCGGGGTAGCTTTTTAATCAATTTATAACGTGAACCCAAGCAAACAAATCTCCTCCGAAGGATTTTTGAGAAAACTTGTTTTTAATATTTTGACATATTAATTGGTCTGAGAGTAGACACGAGACGCATCGGTTGTGTTTTTGGTGTATAGTCAGTGCCGCGCGGTCTACTTGATTTTTTGGTACCCTGTGGTAAGTGAAACACCTGTGGCATTTTCATATCCTATTTCTGTATACTTCTTTAAAATAACGAAATTACGTACATATTATTAATTTTAAATTATTAATGTCTAACGATCAGGGGGGATTTTTATCCCCCCAAAAAAATACTGAATTGATGGATATATCAGGCCCTCAAGAGAAATTATACTTTGAAGACACAATCCCGTTAATTCAATGTTTAGAATCCCGTATCAAATCCATATCGGATTTAACGTTATTGTCACAAATAGACATTCCAATTTCGATTCTTCCCGAACTACAAAAAACGGTAGAACAAGGTTTTTATATTAAAGATAACACCACGTGCGAGACAGATCTTCGAAACGCTGTTCCTCTTAGCAAAGATGTTTTAAACTTAACATCAAAATTATTAACAGACCTCAAATTAAAAGCCACACAAATTAACTCTAACTTTACAGTGAGTAAATTTCACGTAAAAGATTTACCCCCTTTTGTGGTATATATTGAATCAGTTGATAAAAATGTGGGGCAGTTAAGGGATATGCAGATCGGCAGGCTGTTCCATAATAACAATATACAGGGTATTAAAAAAATTGAAAAGAGAGGCAAAAATAAATTAGGCATTGAATTCACTTACTTAAAACATGCAAATGAATTTTTAACATCAAATTTTGCTGCGAAAAATAATTTTAAGACATATATTCCTAATCATCTTGTATCATGTAAAGGTGTTTTGAGACAAATTGACCCCTCTTTAGATGTTGAAACCATTTTAAAAAACCTTAAAACTTGTGACAACAGGGAAATATTAGCTGTTAAACGTTTACGCAGACAAGAAAAAGTTGATAACAAAATTTATTGGGTTAATTCTGCATCTATTATAGTTACATTTCGTGGGAGGAATATACCAAATTTTTGTACACTTTTTTATAATGTTCGCGTTCCAGAGATGTATATACCGTCGGTAATTCAGTGCAGAAACTGCTGCCGATATGGTCACGTTTCTACACAATGCAAATCAAAAAAGAGATGTCCCGCCTGTGCCAAAGAGCATGCTTTAACTGAGTGTGATATGGCCCAGTCTCCTGCTTGTATTTTCTGCCGCCAAAACCACGCCACCACGGAAGAAGGAACAAAATATAGAGACAGAGTTTGTCCCGAATTTATTTATCAGGGACAAATTAGGCTGTTCATGGCAAAATATAACTATTCATTTTTTGAGGCAATTTCGATATGTAAAAGAGACTTTGGTTATGATACTGATAAACAATCACAAATTATCCAATTTGACGAAGTTAACTTTCCTGATCTGAATAGAAAGTCACCCCCAATAAATATCAATTCATATCTACCGACCAATACAAACACGTTTTCCAAAATTGTACAACAAAAAAATAATTTTACCTTTAGCAAATCTATAAATAAATCACAAGCTCAATTGCCTATTAAAAGAAAGAACCCGTATGACAGCGAAATGTATATGAATAGGAATGGTAGGGTTAGAGAATATTCCTCTGATAAAACCATTCTGGATGGAGGCGTGAGAAAGGTTATCCCCTCTTCCTCGTCTTCAGCTACACCCATAGCGGATATTTCTGCAAACACTGAGCTAATTAATTCCCTGAAAAACGCTTTCCTCTCTAATAAGGATGCTTTATTCAATTTCTTAAAGGAATTTATACCTCCTTCTCATCACGATAAACTTTCATGGATAACAACAACACAGGAAGTTCAAGCAATGATTCATTAAAAATCTTTGTCTGGAATATTAATAGCTTTTCTAAAAACAAAGCGAATTTATTTGCATTTTTAAAAACTTCTAAGCTGAATCCGAGTTTTATAGTTTTAAATGAAACTCGTTTAAGTGGAGGTTCCTTTATTACTACCCCTGGATACAATTCAAGCCATAATTGTAGAGATAATAAGAGTGGTGGCACTTCTATTTTAGTCAGGAAGGGTATCATATTTTCCAGCTTTATACCTGACTGTAACTTACCTGAAAAATGTCAGTTTATTATAACCAAAACAAGTAAAATAACTATTGTTGCTGGTTATATCCCTCCAGATACAAGATTTACCTTACGTAATTGGACAGATATTCTGTGTGCTGTAGAGCCCCCATTTGTTGTAGTGGGGGATTTTAATGCTCATCACCATTCTTGGGGTAGCTCGATAACCAATCAAAGGGGCAGAACCCTTTATCAGTTTTCTGAAGACATGAACATAATTAACTTAAATGATGGTGCCTCCACCTTTCTACTTCCCCCAGGTTCTGGCCCCCGTGTAATTGATTTAGCTTTCTGTTCAGATGACATAGCGCCCGTAAGCTATTCCTATACACATGATGATGTCCTGGGAAGTGACCATTTTCCTGTGATAGTTAACATTCTGTGCCCAAATTTAGTGCAATCTTCCAGCACATTTTATCATAAGAAATATAAATATCAGTATGCCAAATGGGACACATTTACGGAGTCAATCTCTGAAAATATCACTGCCAAAGGTGCCTCCTCATACCAGGAATTTGTCTCATATATCATAAGTGCTGCAGACAAATCTATTCCTAAAAGTAATCTCAGGCATAAATATGATCCATGCCCATGGTGGGATTCAGAATGCTCCAGAGTAGTCAGACTGAGGAGCCAACTAATTAAAAAATTTAAAACAACTGGCTCCATGGAGTCCTTTATAATTGCAAAAAGATATATTGCAATGTCAAAAAGAATATTAAATAAAAAGAAACGTTCACGGTTTAGAGCTTACTGCGATTCACTTGACCGTAATACAAATATGAATGAAGTTTGGAAATCGATTAGAATTTATTCTAGGGCAATCTCTCCTTCCGCGAAACACCCTATACCAAACGATATAACATGTCAAGAGCACTTTCTTTCCTCGCTTGCGCCATGTTTTGTTCTTAATAAACCAGCAGATTTTAATATCCATAATAATAGCACACGTACTATGACTCAGCCTTTTACACTTCTCGAATTGCAAACAGCCATCGCCCAAGCGAAGGATACAGCTCCGGGTGTTGATAGGATCTCAAATACTATGATTAAACATCTTCCTATAGAAGCACAAAACTATTTGCTCTGTATGTTTAATAACATGTTATGTGGACAACGGATTCCCTCCGACTGGAAGCGTATTTTGATATGCCCTTTTTTGAAACCTGATAGAGATCCGTTTGATTATAAAAACTTTCGCCCTATTGCTTTACTTCCATGCATAAGGAAACTATTTGAAAGATTAATTCTATACCGTATGGATTGGTGGTGTGCACGACATTACATCTTAGACTCCTGCCAGTTTGGTTTTAGGAAATCCAAATCAACCACTGATAGTTTATGTATCTTAACATCCGATATCTTGTCAGCATTCTCCAAACAAGAGGTCCTCTTTGCCGTTTTCTTGGATGTGTCTAATGCATAAGATAATGTTGTTATACAAGTTTTAGTGGACAAGTTAAAACAAATATGTTTGCCTGATAGCATAGTTTTTTGTATTTCTCAACTTATCACAGAAAAGATCTTATCAATAAAAACATCTGATATTTCTAGAATTTCCTATAAAGGCCTCCCACAAGGTAGTATCCTAAGCCCAATTTTATATAATATCTACACGGCAGGCCTCGAGAAATTTATTTCTCCTCATGTAAAATGCCTTCAATATGCTGACGATATAGTTATTTATGCGACAGGTAAAGATATTACTTCAGTTTTCGAAAAAGTACAAACTGGTTTAAATGGGGTCAATGAATGGTTATCGGACAGAGGATTGGCACTGTCAGCCACAAAAACTAAATCTGTTTGGTTTTCAAGGAGAAGAGTGGAGTATGCCTTTCCTTCGGTTTCTCTGGCAAACGAAAACATCCCAATTGTCCAAACTTTCTGTTATCTCGGTTTATGGCTGGACTCTAAACTGAACTGGAAGGTACATGTGTCACATGTAGTCAATACATGTAATAAAGCTGTTAATGTTATTAAATCCCTGTGTAGTAAAAAATGGGGATCTGATCCTAAAACATTACTAATATTATATCGCTCTTTAATTAGATCCAAACTAGAGTACGCCTCCAGTCTATATGCCTCCTGTGCAAAAACACACCTTTATCGCCTAGATAGAATTCAATATAAGTGTTTAAGGATAATCTTAGGCGCACTTTGCTCCACCCCCACCAATGCTTTACAAATAGAAGCGGTTGAACCCCCACTGATACTCAGATTCATGTTCCTCACAAAGAAATATTTATTGAAACTATTCAACTGTGAAAATACTCAAGTTATTAAAGCTATTGAACCATTGGCCCATAATACGAACAGACAACGCCGAATCCCTATCGTGATATCGTGCCTATCGGAAATTAGTATGTTTAAAAACCTTTTGGATTCCAACAAACTCCATGATATATATAGATTAGATTACTCATTCCAATTTTTCAAACCAAAGACTACATCTTTTCAAACATGTACCACCGATAAAACATCTATACCCGGGAAGAATATCGATCAACAATTTGAGGAATATGCCTCACGAAAATGGTCCTCTCACAATCGCTATTTTACTGATGGATCAGTCCATCAACAGCCTGCCTCAACCTCTGTCGGCATATATTCCCCTACGACAAATTTTACTTATTCAGCTTCCCTTAATCGCTTCTCGTCTATTCTAACTGCAGAGTTGGTTGCTATTTATATATGTGTTTTATATATTATTTCAACTAAGAATAGAGACAATGTGATATTCTCTGATTGTAAGAATGCTATTTTAGCTATTGAGAATGGTCTGAATAACAGAAATAACACTATCGTATGGCGCGTTAGGGAGTGCCTATGGAATGCTGGGAAAAATGGTGTAAATATTGCGCTCTGTTGGATACCCAGTCATGTGGGCATCAGATATAACGAGAAAGCGGACGAGTTAGCCAAATTAGGAAGAAACAAACCTGAATATAATATAAAAAATTGTTTCAAGGATTTCATCCCCCATCTTAGAACGGATCTGTTAAATAAATGGAAGGATTACTGGAGCTCCTCCTCTCACATAAAAGGTAGATTATATGCTCGGACACAAGATTCCATTCCCAGAGTCCCATGGTTCGTACAAATGCCTTTTAAATCTAGAGCTTTCATTACCACAATGTGTAGAGTAAGATTTGGTCATCTTCTTACCCCCCAACACCTACACCGTATCAATATCGTGGAGGATCCCATATGTGAGTGCGGTATGGTGGGTGATATTAATCATCTTTTCTTCAATTGTCCACTCAAGCATCTCCAGATTAATCGTCTCATAGAAGATCTCATAAACTTAAAAATATACCCCCCATATAATATTTATACAATACTACGTCTTAATTCTTTTAAAGTGTATTTGTGTCTATATACCTATCTAGAAAAAAATAAAATTCCTATCTAACTGTTAATCCCAATGTCTATTCCCTCTTTGTGTAGGTATGTTCTGTTCCGAGGCTCCATTTCGGGATGTGTAATGTGTCGCCGGAGCCCCGGCACGAGAAGAGTCTATATTCTGTGTTTGTGCACCTCCTTCCTTTTAAGTTTTAAATTCCCGCCACAGGGTGCCAACTTGTGTATGGTGCATGAAAAGAATCTACATCTAGATTCAAACACCAAGACAGAAGAAACAATTATAAGAAGAAGAAGACATATTAATTAATTTTCTTTAATCCGATATTTTTTTTCTAAATTTGATTATTCAGCGGGGTAGATTACTAAATTCTTCAAGTTTACGTTGAAAGGTTTCCTACAAATTTAAAATCAACAAAAATTATTAATTTTAATTAATTATTATTCCCAGATCCACTATATATATATAGGACCCTTAATGTTTTGCCATTGACATATTAAATTAAATACATGTAGTAATAATAATAAAATCAATGTTTTAACATTTTACGAAAACTGAATGTCAATAATAATATACAACTCAGGTAGGTTAATTCAAATTGCATCAAATTAATCGCTAACTGACACAGCGATATTTTAAACTTGCTAGCAATCAACTGCCGAATTATTGTTCATGGTGCTAGTAAGCCCAATCATATTCCAGATAGTCAATGTTCGAAACATTTCTTAGTTAGCTACAGCCGAATAGAAACACTGATAGGAAATGCACTTTCTTTTGTCTTAAAATCAATATATTGAGTTTGGCTTAGATTATTTCAATAAAACCAACTACAATAAGATATTAAACTTATTTAATTCTGAAAATAGTAAAATAGTTTTAGAGTAAAAATGTTTTTAAAATATTTTTTTTAGTGGAAGATATTTAAATTATGCTTATACAATTAAGAAGTGGTTAAGTAATAAATTTTTACAAAGACTAAAATATTAGAGAATATATTGAAAGCATGAGCAAATAATATAGTACTTATTGCATTTATTTTGACATGTTTCACTCAATATTTAATATTTAACTATTTCTTAGTTTATTTCATAATATCAACCTTCCTATAAATGCCGAACAATATTTTAAGAACAGCCGATATATTAAAATATTAATAGCATATAGATATTTTAAGCGCGACTAATATCTTAACTGCGATCACCGTTAATATCCATCACGCTTAAAAATATCTACGTGATTTATATCAAGTAGATATTTTTCACCGCTACTGATATTAACGGTGATCACGGTTAAGATATATTAGATATTCTTAAACGGGATTGTTATTGACGGTGATCGCAGTCATAATTCACTGCTACCGAAGTGTGCCGAATAGTTACGATCATAGATAAGGTTACGGGCCGAACATCAGTCTGCACGTACACGCTCTCGCCGTTGAATTGTAAGGTCGATATCCAAACGTTATTTCAATCACTGATATTTCTAAAGTGATATTAGTTGTGATCACTGCTACTGTAGAATAACAGTGATTAATAACTGCTACTGGATATATCGCTCATCTCTATTATTAACCCTTAACAACCTAGGTCTGGTCACTGAGACCGGAACGGGTTTACGGAACGTGTGTATCTTTTTTACAAGCAACCCGACAGCTTACAACGCCTAGCTAATCGTTCACTGCATCATAACAACCAAATAGCTAGTGTCCGTTTGTTATTAATTGTGCGTACACATTAATTATTTTTTTTTTAAATATTACAGCGGTCACTGTGACCGGTTCCGGGTATTTATGTGTTCGAAACGCTTGCCCACGTGCGGTGTGCGGACTTTCCAATTTTGTTATTTCTTAGTAATTGTTTATATTTCAAATATAAGACGTCGATATAGTGGTGCTAAGCCTTTATTGGACTGCTATTCTTTAGTGCTGTTTTCAAATCAAACCATGAAGACTACAGATCTCTCTTTGCAACAAATGGAACAGACAGAGATATATTCAGGTGTGTTACGGCAAAGAATCGATTCGGTGCTTTACTTTCACATCATCGATTTGATAATACCAAAGTCAGAGAAGAAAGAAAAAATAGTGATCCTGCAGCGGCGATTTATGAAATTTTCAATTTGCTGATAAGTAACAGTCAGTCGGTTTATAGTTTGCGAAGTGCGGCTTGCGTAGATGAAATGCTTGTTAGTTTCCGCGGAGGAGTAAAATTCAAAATGTATATGCCAAACAAACCAGCAAAATACGGTGTAAAGTTGATGTGCGTTACTAACTCTACAATGCATGCCGGCAGAATACAGATGGTGGAACATTGTTGCCCGAGGAAGGAAAATATCAAAACCTACTCAAGTCGTATTGCGTCTTTGTAAACCACTAGAAAAAAGTAACGAAAACATTACGGCAGATAATTGGTTTACTTCCATAGAACTTGTAAACTTATTACAGGACAGAAGTCGGACTAATGAAAAAGAATAAGAGAGAGCTTCATAAAGAATTTTTGCCGTCAAAATCTAGAGATGTTAAGTCTTTCTGGATTTACTAATAATATTACGCTAGTGTCGTACGTCCCAAAAAACAATAAAGCAGTTGTGTTTGTTTCATCAATGCATCACGCCAATTCTCTTGATGAAGAAAGCGGAAAACCGATGAGGGACTTTCATTTAACGCATGAACGAGCAGTATACGCAAAGTACTGCATTCAAGCAGCAATTCCTCAGAGAGACGCAAAACTGGCAAAGAGAAAAACCTGTTACATGTATGATCCGAAGTTAAAAAGAATAACATTTTATTTATCCCATAGCTGCAAACCAGTGTGTTTAGATCGCACAAATATAATTTGTCGTAACTGCAGCGAAAATATTTAGGTCATATTAGCGCCTTGCAATTTTTATGTTCAAATTTTTTTTCCTTATCCAGTATAATCCAGTTTATGATTTTCAATTATTTTGACCCTTTAACTAAGAGAAATTTATAGCTTTAGTCTTTTTTCAAACCAGTTTTTCTGTGAGCGATTTTTATTTAGATCTGTTGTAAAATAGCAAATAAATGTTAGAGCTTTGTAAAGCAAATTAATTTGCTACGGATTAAAAAAAATTTCAAGTTTTTATCTGGTTCAATTACACATACCAACCCCAATAACTAGTTTAAGCTATTTACAGCACATAAATAATAATTTAAACTTCGTATATTTCTACAAGAAATGTTGCGATCTTAGTGACCGGTCCCGGGTACGAACGTCTGTATTATGAGACCTAGGCGGTTAAGGGTTAAGCGTGAAACAGAATCGAACGGTTTTTTAGTGTTTTGTGTTGCGTTGAAATCTTCCAAGCAATGGACTTAACTCCGCCGGAAGTGGCAGAAAGTGCTAATTCAGCACCATTAATAATGTAATAATTAAAATGTAATGTAAATAATGTTTATGTATTATTACCCACAAAACATGTAATATTACAAAATATTCATGTAATATTTATTTGTCTATATGAAAGTAATATTTTGAAATAATCTTTTTGTATCATTACCAGCTAAACATCAAATATTCCAAAATATGTATGTAATATTTATTGGCGTATTTATAATATTTAATTTGTAATTGGCTTTCATGTAATAGTATTTTACTATGGGAAGGTATATATCCTGAAATATTAATCAATTAGATTAATTTTATTGTTTTGAAATTGTTCTGGCCATCGAAATTTGTAGTGGTACTGAATCGTCGTCTTTAGTTCGTACTTTGGCCGTGTCGGTTGCCAAAACGATTCGACTATATGTCGGTAATAGATTGAATTGATCCTGATTTTACAACTACTGGATCTAAAAACTGAAATTTTTCCAAAGCATTATTCTTTAAAGGAAACCGTTTAATTATTGGATCACATCCTTCTACATAAAAATCCAAGCATCTTAGTCTAAAAAAGGATAATTGTTCTTTGGTAAGTGACGTGCTGTATATTGTTTGTATCACTTTCGCGCCAAAATACATATCCTCAATCTGCTGGTAATGTCTGGATTTTTTAAAATCTACGTCTGCACTGAAATACCTTGCAGGTAATCCCTTTTTATGAAACAATCGAATAACGTTTTTATAATAGTAAGTATGTTTTTATATAGACAATGTATTTTAGGGTCTTCAGATTGCATTTCCTTATTCAAGTTATTAAAAAAGGGTAGAACAAATTCTAAAAATTGTAAAAATAACTTTGTAACAGGATCATTTAACGTTTTCAATATGTTATCTACAGACATGATATCTTTGGTACCAGCGACATGGGTGAAATATAACTGTAGAGGTCCATACTGTTCTAATAACCGCAAAACAACGCTATGTACGAATAACCATCGGGTTCGACATGGGTGTAAAATTTTATGGATTTTTGTATTACAAAATACTTGAAACTTGGTATATTCGCTAATTCGTTTGGGACCCTGAGCAAAGTAATTATAGATATCTCTTGTGAGCTTGTCTATATACGAAGGTAGCTTTTCACATGCATGTGAAGAGCACAAATGGAAGGAGTGACATATACATTTCATTACAAAAAGCTTTGGAATGTCATTTTGCAATAAAGTCATTACTGAGCGATGTTGTCCTGCCATAACATTTGCCCCATCAGACGCAAAACCGACCAGATTTCTTTTATATTGTATTCCTTATGTCTACTTCACTAGTTCTAGCAATTTCCGTAACTGATTTTCTTCGTGGTCTTTTTCTTTTAGGGTTAAGTATTGGCTGCTCATTCTTGATGCAGTGCCCAATTTGACTTACAGTCACCTTACTAATATTTTATGCTTCACTAACTCTATCAAAAACGTTATTAACATTAACAGCAGGTTAACGACTTTAGCGGTATTGAAAACCGAAATGGCAAATGACAACATCGAATTTTACTCTCAATTGTTACAATTATTTTGCTGTATTTTATCTCTGAGTTGAGAATTTTAGTTTTATCGTTTGAATACTTAAATTATTTCGGATTAAATAAATCATCCTTCTCTTAAATTAATGTTATCGACTCCTTCTGCCATCTAGGGGAGAATTCCATAAGAGTCCTACCGCCGTGCGTTTTGCATTATCTCATGTGTGTAATGTATATGTGTTGACGGGTAGATGGCGCACGATGTTTTATTTAATAGATTGGGTATTTTTAATTATTTTCTAATTTAGTTTTGGAGTTTCTTTTTGGGCTTAGAGTTATGTGACAAAGTAATTATAATTATTTTCCACTTTTCTATTGTCATTTGAATCTGCGTTTATGTCGTGTGTGTAAAATATCGGTTTAGGTCTCGTGGTTATTAGTTCTAATGTTGTTGATAACGCTTGAGATCGCTAGATGACAAGTGGATTCTTTCTCTTTTTGATCTTCGACTGCCTGGGTAGAAGCACTTGCCGCCCCTTCCCCCCACCCCCGCGCGCGCACATCACAAGAGCAGATGCATTTTCTTTAGCCACTATTTGAGAAATTAGTGGAATGTTGAAGTATATCGTGTGTAATCGCTAGTAAAAGGCGGATGTTATGATATTTCTCAAGGGTTAATGTGGATTTGGCGTTATGATTATAAACTTGCTGAGGATATTGTTTGTCGTGGCTTAAGAATTGTTTAACTGCTGTAAGTATAATTTCCACGTGTCTGATCGATCTTAATTGTGTTGTTTCTATATTCAATTATAGCTGCTAGTGCATGGCATAGATCTCATTTGAGCACTTTTGTTGGGTTAAGTCTAAGAACCACGTGCCTGAGGTAATTTTACGATTCCAAGGGAATTAGTTGCTGTATCCTGCGGTGAAGACATAATTTGAGGTGCAGATAGATGTAATGCGGTAGCCTTCCCACACTAATTTTCCCGAAGATGTCGTTAGCCGAGGATATGTGGGCAGTTTTCCTTTGTAACGAGTGTGATCAGTAGAAGGTATCGTGTATGGTAGCTGTGGATGTGGTTTTCCTTTAAGGTACTGTGACTGTGTAATTTTCCTGATATTACCCATAACGCAGAAATTATTGGCCAAACAGTTTTGGTAAATTTATGTCAATTTCGAGTACTTCGTACAGTAAATTTCAACTTTCTCGGCCTAACTAATCAAATAAGTCATCGTAATTTCTTAAATTAACTTCTTGTGGCATGTGAGCCTTTATAATTTGAATTCATTCAATTAACGTAGCTTAATTAATAACAGTGACTCCAGTTGGGAGCTACTTGTCCATTTTGGAGACGTTACGTAGCCTTTTTTTTTTGGATTTAGAATTTTGGAACAAATTTTAGATGTGTATTGGCGTTGCAGCCTCGCATCTGTATTGTGTAAATTTATAGCTTGTTATTTAGTGTAATTAGTCAACCATTTAAATTTATTATTGTATAATCTTGTAAGACATTATTGAATCTAATTTTAATCACGTTTTCTTATGTAAAGCATAGTTAACTAGCGCTAATATTTATAGTATTAGATACCATATAACTTAGAGTCTGCACTCTACTGTCGAATAGATTGTCGGTTGCCTCTGGTATACAGAGTGGTTTATTTTGGTGTTGACGTGTTGCAAATTACGATCAAACTGTTCGACTTTGGAGGGACTTTCGGCAAGTTGCCTTATAATTGTATGCTTTTGTAAGAATATTGTCAGGTAATTATTTTAACTTTAAGGTTGTTTCATGTGCTTCCATTTTGAATTTCTTAAATTTTGTAATTATATGTCATTGGTAATTTGAAATTGTGGATCACCTGGGTGACCATTTAAGATTTTATTCATTCCTTCAGAAGTTTATTACTGGCAACTGAGTTGCGCTTTTGTAATTCATATTTCATTGTTTTGTGTCTTTTGGATATATTGTTGAAAACCAGAAGATTAGTTAATAATAGCCGGTTTTGTGCTCAATATTTGAAACGAACTGTTGGTTCCATATTATTAAGTTTTCAATAAACCGTTTGTTAAGTTTGAATGAGTGTGTGTTGGTCTTATTTTCTTTCCACCTGGGGAGTTTACATTGGATCTGGTCCGGGGTCTGAATATCTGTTGGGCTCAGCATATTTTAACGGATAGGCGCCCTGACAACTTAACCTTCGACGAGTACTGTGTTCGAACTCGCCCTAATTCTGACTGTAGCTGGAGGCGGTGCTGACTCCCATATTTAACATCGACCCTTGGGAAGTACGAAGGTAAGACCAGAGTGTTTTATAAGTTGGTGATTATTTAATAGACAAGCGTCTTCCTGTATTCAAATAGAAGGTTAGTTACCGTGGGGGTGTCTTACTTCCTACCTTCTTGGAATTTTGTTACCGAGTCTGTTTAGGGCCTTTGGCCATCTGATAATTTAAACACAAGAAGGTAGCACAATATACAAAAAAAAACTATAATTTGTTAAAAGAACTACATAATGTGCCTCTGTTAAGTTAAACAAGACTATAATTACTAACACCTATAATATTAACAAAATAGTTCATTAAAAACAAAAATGTAGGTTATAAATAATTCATATAAATTTCAAGTTGTGAAGTTGTACTGAATCGTCATAAATACGTAATTGCTTACAGCATTAACTGACTCGCCGGTTTTGCTATATATAGTTTTACATTCAGATATCAATGATTTCTTTTTTTTAATACTAATTCAGCTTTTGGCTATAACCTGAGATCTGACATAATATAAATATGTAAGTCATTCATTACTTCATATAGTTATAATATTACAATGTATTCCAGATAATTATTAATTATATACATTTATGACTATACATTTCATTACAGTTTTAATATCAAACAATATCAGTATTACCTTACACTATCTAATTCAAACACATACGAAACCAGTATTTTAATGAGGCTGAGCGCATCTTGTACTGAAATCCCTGATCCTATTGGTGCTGGATTTGGAATTGGTTGTTTGCAATCCTGTGTACGGCTATCTAATTCTTTAAGATGTTTCGCTTTTGTATGTTATCGGTTTTTGAATGTATTTCTAAATTACTACAAAGTCACAAGAGTCACACTTAAAATCAAATTCATTTAAATGATTAGTTTTTATATGTCTTTTTAAATGACTTTTGTTGTTTGTTCCAAAGTCACAAGACTCACACTTAAAATCAAATTCTTTTAAATGAATAGTTTTTATATGTCTTTTTAAATGACTTTTGTTGTTTGTTCTATATTTACAAGAGTCACACTTAAAATCAAATTCTTTTAAATGAATAGTTTTTATATGTCTTTTTAAATGACTTTTGTCATTTGTTCCATAGTCACAAGAGTCGCACTTAAAATCAAATTCTTTTAAATGATTAGTTTTTATATGTGCTTTTAAATGACTTTTGTTGTTTGTTCCATAGTCACAAGAGTCACACTTAAAATCAAATTCATTTAAATGATTAGTTTTTATATGTCTTTTTAAATGACTTTTGTTGTTTGTTCCAAAGTCACAAGACTCACACTTAAAATCAAATTCTTTTAAATGATTACATTTTATATGTCTTTTTAAATCAGTTTTGTTGTTTGTTCCAAAGTCACAAGAGTCACACTTAAAATCAAATTCATTTAAATGATTAGTTTTTATATGTACTTTTAATTGAGGTTTTCTGTTTGTTCCAAAGTCACAAGAGTCACACTTAAAATCAAATTCTTTTAAATGAATAGTTTTTATATGTACTTTTAAATTACTTTTGTTGTTTGTTCTATATTTACAAGAGTCACACTTAAAATCAAATTCTTTTAAATGATTAGTTTTTATATGTGCTTTTAAATGACTTTTGTCATTTGTTCCATAGTCACAAGAGTCACACTTAAAATCAAATTCTTTTAAATGATTAGTTTTTATATGTGCTTTTAAATGACTTTTGTTGTTTGTTCCATAGTCACAAGAGTCACACTTAAAATCAAATTCTTTTAAATGATTACATTTTATATGTCTTTTTAAATCAGTTTTGTTGTTTGTTCCAAAGTCACAAGAGTCACACTTAAAATCAAATTCATTTAAATGATTAGTTTTTATATGTCTTTTTAAATCAGTTTTGTTGTTTGTTCGAAAGTCACAAGAGTCACACTTAAAATCAATTTTTTTTAAATGATTAGTTTTTATATGTCTTTTTAAATCAGTTTTGTTGTTTGTTCGAAAGTCACAAGAGTCACACTTAAAATCAAATTCTTTTAAATGCTTATTTTTTATATGTACTTTTAAATGACTTTTGTTGTTTGTTCCAAAGTCACAAGAGTCACACTTAAAATCAAATTCATTTAAATGATTAGTCTTTATATGTGCTTTTAAATGACTTTTGTTGTTTGTTCCAAAGTCACAAGAGTCACACTTAAAATCAAATTCTTTTAAATGCTTATTTTTTATATGTACTTTTAAATAACTTTTGTTGTTTGTTCCATAGTCACAAGAGTCACACTTAAAATCAAATTCTTTTAAATGGCTGGCTTTCATATGTCTTGTCAAATATTTTTTATGTTTTGCTGGGAAATCACATAGGGAACATTTAAATGTTTTCGTTCGATCTAGTGAGTTGGATTGTTCTACTTTTGTATGTGCCGGGTCTTCTTTTCCACCAATAGAACTGTGCGTATTTTCCACGTGCAACCCCAGATATTCTTTTGTCTCGAATCGTCTGTAACAAATCCCACATTTAAACTTTTTCAGGTTGAAGTGCTGGCTGTTGATGTGCTTCTTGAGATCTGCTTTATACTTTGTCCGGTACTTGCACTGCTCACACTCATACAATTGGCTGCGACGTTTCTTGCGTCCGTATACCGCTGTCACTTGATAGCTTTGCGGCGGTGCACTGCATTTCCTAAAAACAAATAAAAATAGGTGACCTCGTTCTCCGTACGACGAACTAATTACAAATGATACGACTAGTAAGAATACGAATTTAAAGGAAATAGCAAATCACTTGAGACAAACACGATCGTAATATGAACAAACAGATTTAGGTCAAGAACTTGCGTTACGTTTAAAATGCAGCATCCTGTTTCTTTCATCCATTTTAATTCTCCAAAATTGTAATTACATTTCATATTTGCTGAAATCTGGATACTAATCATTTGCATGACTGGAATTCAATTTTTTTCTTAATTATTTGCTTTATTAAATATTTAATATTAATATTAATCCCTTTTCTAACAGTTTCAATTCAATTATAGATAGGATTTGTATACATAATACACACACCATTCGAAAGCACACATTTCAAATTATCTACTGGTAGTAATTTTTGAATTTCTTGCAGTAAAAGAATGTTTATATGTTAATCTAAGAAATAGTATGTAAAATAAAACATTTTGTTGAGAAAATATATTTGTATTAGATCATTACTTTTGCACAGCTAGATTATCAATTTCGATTTCCATGAGGTGGGAGTTATATATTATTGTTGGATGAATTAAAAAAAGGAATGTAACAGTTCCGCTGGACAAAGAGTAAACTTAAAGTTGTTAAGAGGATTGAAATATTGCTGTATATGAATATAATAAAATAAATAATTAATAATGATTCATTGTTCACTAAAAAACACCATAAGTGTATGATGCTACGTTGATAAAGTTTTATGATAATGAATTATACCTGACATTTCCTTCAGAACAGTAGGCAAAATGATGTTGCAAATATTCCTTTTGTCCAAAGTGGATTTTGCATATTGGGCACTGCGTACATTCTGAAATCACAAGAAAAACAACTGAAATACAATGAATAGTGACATTAAATTGTATTACAATTTCATATTGCCATGGCACTTCAAGACACTGTAAGGATTTTTCCAACTCCGGCTAAATACTTGGTCATTGATTATGTATAAGAAGATAGTCCAAGTCCATTGAGTATCAAAATAGTTACAAATGTCAGCGGAAGATGTCGCCTAACTATCCAAACATGAAAAATTGCAATTTCGCGCGTGACTGCATTCAAGTTTAAAACCAAGGCACATTGCGCTATCTACGGAAGAATAGTTCTTGTGGCTGTTGTAAACTCTTGCGTAAATAAACCAAAAGCAGAGAGCAATGTAACCAACACATATTTTTTCTTGGATATGTATTTAATAATATGATTAATATATACCTATGATATATACATACACATTACACATAATATACGAACGGGCGAATGAAGAGATGTATTGTATGAACCCGGTTTATTTATTTCTTCTTTCTCTCTTTCTCTCTATATTTGAATAAAGAAGGTCAATTTTTCTTTTTTCTGGATTTAAAATCTAATAAAATGCTATACAAAAATAGTCAGTAAGAATAACATAGACCATAAAAAGATACTCAAGATACGATCTTAGATAAGTATACCTTCAAGGTTACATCTTTATTTTTCTATAAATATACTGAGAAGCATTTTAAAGTAATTTTACATTATGGTACATTTTTAATTCTTATATTTATACTAAACACCTAGTAATGTCAAAGTACCTATGCAAAACACTATAAATAATGTGAAGAAAATTTGTTCCTAGATTTATTTAACACCAATTTGACAAACAAAGAATACGTTTACTGTAAGTGAATGAATTAGGCAGTAATTGTGGAGGAACGGGGTAATACTGTCTTTTTTGTTATCTCGGACAAAAAATGCCGAATACACTTTTGAATTCCTTATAAAATTTCTTTGGAATAATGTGCCCAGCATACTTTAACGCCATTTAAAATATGGAAGTGTATAACAGCAGTTCTTATCTTTGAACGATAAATTTTTAAGCATGTATTAGCGCTCAAAATTGTATTCAAACACAAACACAAAATGTGATAAGAGGAAAAAGGATCAGTTTATGAAATAATGTTGCTTTTGTATTACGCAGATCGATGTTACTAATTATAATACAAAAAAATGAGGTGTGGCCACCACACGACTTTCTTATACGTATGAGCGCTTCAAATTATAGAATTTTAAGAATTTTTTTACACAAATTATTCAAAATCCTATTCTAAGTATACTTCTATTCTCTTAATAAATCTCTATAGAATGCATAGGTACTTTGCAAGATATTATCAAAAAAGTGCTCCTCACTGCTACTTCCGGTCTGAATTTTGAAATTTCATATGTACAAAACTATTGCAAATCCAGTTTTAAATACTTTTGTACTCTTGATAAATTTATATAGAATGCATCACTTACGACATATTTGCAAAAAAATCGCTATTCGATAAGAGTAAAAGTGGTACTTCCGGTCTGAATTTTGAAATTTTTTTTATACAAAAGATATTGAAAATTATGTTTTAAATATTTTTATACCCGTAACGTACTTGTCTAAAAAGCATGACTTGCGAAATATTCGCAAGAAACTGATTTTTGATAAGAGTAAAAGACCTACTTCCGGTAGGAATTACGGAAAACTTTTTAAATGAAATTATTCTTAATTTTAATTTTAAGTATATATGAATTCTTTATAAATTTGTTTAAACTTAGTAGTTGACGAAATATTGGCAAAAATTCCATTTTTTCGCTGAAGTAAACTGCTACTTCCGGTCTACCGATTTTCTGAAAAACTAATCAGATCTCAAGAGGGAGATTATACACGTAAATACAAAATTTGGAATTGATATCTACAGCGGTTTGACCGCTATCGTGGTCACACACACACACACACACACAGACATACAGAATTTTTTTTAAAAACCACTTTTTTGGTATCAGGGGACTTCAAAACGTGAACATCTGCAAAAATCTCGAGGTCGAAAATTTTCATCATCACAATACTTCCTTATACTACGTATAAGAAAGTAAAAGAAGGTTGTGTATTGAGAACGATTCATTTTAGCTCTGTCAAGTTGCCGCCCCCCCCCCGCAATTTCAATTTATACAGTATAAAATGCGTATCAATTGTGCTCCATTTGTGCTCAATGTGCCGTTATTAGTGTAATTTGTGCTCTTCTGTCATTTAAGATTTTTAAAAAAAAATCGAAGGGGGGGCCGAACTTGACGATTGCCCCCAAAAATTTGAAATTCTTTTTAAAACATGAAGCCTTGGCAAAGCACTCCAATTATGCTCAGTTGTACCGTATAGCATTTTCCCGCCAACCACTCACTTTTGAAGTTATACCAAAAAGAAGTTCTGAAACTGACGAAAGTCTACTGTCCTGCCGCACCTTTGTTATAACTTGTATAGTATAAAATCTTTATCAAATGTGCTCCATTTGCACTCAATTGTTGTTAGTTTCATTTGGACTCAGCTATACTGTTTAAGGAAATTAGAAAAAAGATCGAAAGTGAATATCATTCAACAACAGTAGTAGAACGATGTGATAATTTTATGGAGCACATTCGTCTTGAGAATAATTACTTATCAAAAAAGTGCTTGGGTTATTACAATTTTAATAAAAGATTATTTTGTTAAGATTTATTTACTTTTATTTATGTTCTATATAATATTGCATGAGGATACACCATCTCACTATCATTGCAGTCTACTTTGCGTTGCAGTAAATCATCGTAGACTTCCCATTTTTCGTTAATTCTGAAAGAGAATGCTTTAAAATGGCCACTGACGTTCTGCTCGACGACTCCAAGGGGCCCAGAGTAAGCGATGAGGCCACCTAGGTCATATCTAATGTCATCAGTAGTAATGGTCTTTGGTACATTATTATCAGAAGCATAATGTTATTTCGTATAGTTACTTCTATCAACATGTACTGCTTGTTGTATTCAATTTTTGTTGTTGTCGCACTTACAAATTCGGTTTTTACGCAGATGTTGCGTCTGTCAGTTCTATAAAAGTACTTTGTTAATACTGCCTGCAATTCTAGATGTGACGCACTGTTTTTTTAAATATAACTTCGAAAGTGAGTGGTTGGCAAAAAAATGGTATACGGCACAATTGAGCACAATTGGAGTGCTTTGCGATGGCACGAAAAAGAATTTCAAAATTTTGGGGGGACCAATCGTCAAGTTACCCCCCCTTCGATTTTTTTAAAAATCTCTGAAAACAGACGAGCACAAGTAAAATTAATAATGGCATAATTGAGCACAAATGGAGCACAATTGACACACATTTTATACAATGTAAATTGTAACTCGGGGACGCCAAGTTGACAGAGCTCAATTTAGATACTGACACTTATTCCCTGACATAATTTACTTTACTGATTTTACTTGTTGAAATAACGAATTATTTTAGGCTACTAAATGGAATTTTAAAAACATGGATATACGAGGGTGGGTCAATATGTCCGTGACTTTTTGAATTTCCCGCCTCTTAACTGAAAGGGCAACACTGCTCCTGTCAAGAGACATCTGTCAGTTGACTCCTGTGAAAATTTGAACAAGCCGCGTCATTTCGTTTGTGTTTGACAACCATTAATAGCAGACTACAGCGTGATTTAAGGAGAAAATGGAAAAATATGAATTTCGCGTGCTCATTAAGCATTATTTTTTTGCGGAAAAAACCATCACTCAAACCAAGCTTGATAAATACTATGGGAACTCTGCACCATCAATTTCAATGGTAAAAAAGTGGTTTACTGAATTTCGTTGTGGCCGTACAAGCACGGAAGATACCGAACATTCTGGACGCCCAGTAGAGGTCTCTACACCCGAAACAATTAAAAAAATTCACGATATGATGTTGGCCGATCGGAGATTGAAAGTGCGAGAGATTGTGGAAGCCATAGGCATATCACATGACTCGGTGGTTTCAATTTTGAATAATGACTTAGGTATGAGAAAGCTTTCCGCAAGATGGGTGTCACGTTTGCTCACAATCGACCACAAACGCAATCGTGTGACAACTTCGCAGGAGTGTTTGGCGTTGTTTAACCGCAATATGGACGAGTTTTTGCACCGTTTCGTAACCGTGGACGAAACGTGGATCCACCACAACACACCAGAGACAAAACAGGAGTCAAAACAGTGGGTTTCTCGGGATGAATCGGCGCCAAAGAAGGCCAAGGTGGGTTTGTCAGCCAATAAAGTCAAGGCGACCGTTTTTGGGATGCACGCGGTATAATCCACATTGACTACCTTCAAAAGGGTAAAACAATCAATGGCGAATATTATGCCAACTTATTGAGTCGATTTAATGACAATTTGAAAATTAACCACCGCATTTGGCCAAGAAAAAAGTTATTTTCCGCCAGAACAATGCAAGGGCGCACACATGTGCAGTTTCCATGGCAAAAATCCCTGAATTAGGCTACGAATTGCTCCCTCATCCGCCTCATTCTCCGGATTTAGTCCCGAGTGACTATTTCTTGTTTCCAAACCTAAAGAAATGGCTCGGCGGAAAGAGATGTGACTCCAACGATAAAATCATCTCACAAACAAATACCTATTTTGATGACCTCGGCAAATCTTATTTTTTGGAAAGGATAACAAAATTAGAGAAACGTTGGACAAAGTGTAGAGAGCTCAAAGGAGACTATGTTGTAAAATAGAATGATTTTTTATCCAAAAACCTGTGTTTCATTCAAAAAGTGACGGACATATTGACCCGCCCTCGTATATACGAAATTTAATCTATGGCGGTTTTCATAGTTTTGGAGTACAGTACTTTATAGAAATCTAAAATTTACAAGGCACAATAGGAATATTTAATAGTCAATGCTATAGAATAGGGTTATACGTTACAAGGTATTACTATTATCTAAATTTTATCTATAACTATTTTCATATACATAGGTAACATTGTTTTTGTGTACTATGAATGAAGCAAGACCTTTATTATTAGTTGGACAATGTATTTTATACAAATATATCTATAATGCATAAAACGAATATTCGTAGTATAAGGGAAAGCGTCTTCACAAAGAATCAATTGTAGACAAATATCCATTTGCGAAAAACAAACAGTATTTGAAATAATGTGCTGATTATAAGAAACACAAATAAAGTAATAATAGATACAAAAAACATATTTATAAATACGTGATATGTTAGAATAGAATAGAATAGAATTTTTATATTCCTAAATGACAAAATAAATGAACAAATGTTAAGAGCCAATATATAATACTGTAAGTGAAGACAAACGCCTATCAGTCTTCGAAATATTTACAGACGATTCCGTGAGAATTTGGTATATTGTCAGTGTACTTATATACATAACGAAAAAAAATACAAATAAAAGTATTATATCTATGCCTTCTTTCTTCGGCAAAGCCCGACTCCCACGTTTTCAGATATATGTATATTCATTGTGTTTATAAATGGCTTTTGTGGTAGAGTGGAACGTAAATAAAATATTTTTTAATACTATTAGTATAAGTATACACATTTTATTAATGACACTACGCAGTATATGATCAGAACTATTATTATTACCTATATAAAAATTAAATTAAATTTATTTACTTTATTTTACAGCGTCATCTGTTTACTGAAAAGCCAAAACTAGGAATTTATTATGTTGGTTAACGGTTTAAATCTCAACTACCTTGAAAACTACCCCCACCACATGTGGACAATTTGACGACTAGCGCCCCACTGGTGGTGACATCCAAAATGTTGATTTTAGGCGCAACCTTTTTCTTATGGACTTGGACTATCTTCTTATACATAATCAATGTACTTGGTTAACTAAACAGTGTTCAAGGATTCATTATACAAAGTTGGCAATATTTTTGCTAGTGCATTTGATCTAAATTAGTATATTTTGTTCTAATATTGGCGCCATTTTAGACATTTGCATGAGATGGCAACTCTATATTTGATATAAAAATACTCCAAAATAGGCCTCTCAGAATATGACATCCAAATTTAAATACCATACTAGAATCGACGAAGAGATTCAGTGATAAAAGTACGTGATCACAACGTGATCGAGGCATCCTAGACATAAAAACGCTCGGCGGCAAAGATCGTTTACATTAGGCGATTAGGTAAACAGTAATAGTATCACAGATCGCAGGTGTGTGAGAATTACTAGGTGCTATTTTATAGAGACAATACAATTTTAATACGTGTTGATAGAAAAGATTTGAATATGCACAATTTCTTATGTCAAATACTACGGCGATACCTATTTTACAGACACTGATCCGTGAATGATTTTATGTGCCTGTGTGCATACCACTTTGGTGTGATCACGTGAACCCAACGTGATCAATGAATCTGTTCAGCGATTTGAGTATAGATATCATCGACTTTGATATATTTATACACTAAAATAGTTCGCACCATCTCACAATGACGTTATTAAAGGGGAACCCCAGTTGTTCTATGCGATGTTGGTAGCCATAAACACATACACTACTTCTCCTAACTTATTTTTACTCCCTTATATATTTAGTATAAGGAAGTATTTTGATGACGAAAATTTTCGAACTCAAGATTTTTGCAGATGTCCCCGTTCTGAAGTCCACCAATACCAAAAAAGTTGTTTCTAAAAAATCTCTCTCCCTCTCTCTCTCTGTGTGTCTGCCTGTGTGTGCGTGCGCGTCTCTCTCTCTCTGTGTGTGTGTGTGCGCGCGTGTGTGGCCGCGATTGTAAATACTTCGTCAACTATTAAGTTTAACATTTACTCACAGGTTTAATTTTTCAAGATGATAAACTTATTTAAAACTTAATTTAGAACAACTTCTGTATAATTTGAAACGCTTATACGTGCCCACACCTCATTTCTTACCATTATTGTAAGTTATATTTATAGTTTTGAAACAACATGCAGTTATTATGTATATTTATAGGAATAAATCACGGACTTGTGCGAATTTATTGCATTTATCTCAAAAATTAAAGAGCATCTTGGAAAAGATCCTATTCATTTTAATACCAACACATTATACACCTCCAACAATTAAATTATACTTGCAAATTATAATTTAGAAGATTAAAAAAAAATTACAAGTGTTTCATATACACCCTCGGGTTGAGCAGTTCCCAGTAGTATAAGGTAACCCAAAACGTCACAAACGCAAATATCGGCATGTTTTGTAAAACAAGAATGGCTGCCAGCGGAATTCAGAAAAAGACAATTATTTTAAATTAGTGTTTTCGACTCTCTAATCATGTAGGAATCAACAAACAAAAAATCATGTGATCATAAAAAGGTCAAGCGACCACCTTTGGACACTTATGGAATGACACATAACCGCCGTTAGTACATAATAGCAAAAATTCAAATCTCTTAGATTATGCGCATGTGTAAGAAATCCTAATCACAGTTTGATATTTTATTAGGAAAAATTTCTTTGATTAAAGGCGTCCTCAATCAATAATTAGCGGTAACCAGTGTTGGAAAAACGCAAATTTGTACTAAGCGGTACTTTAACCAATGATTATGCTAACTGGCATTTTAGTCGGAGATGGAAAAACCAGCCCTAAAATTCATATTCAATCATTGTTTTAAAGACCAGAAAGTTGATATTATAACAAAGCGTTATTATTAAATTACTTTCTTAAAATACTCATCAATTAAATGAACTGCATTCATTGACAAAACTAATTTAAAAAAGAGGAACTATACTAACATGCTTTTAGTAACTTTTTAAAAAACTAAATAAGAAAATCCAAATGGACTCAAATAAAGTCTATTAGCTTTGAAAGAGCTTTTAATTCCCAAATTTAATATACTTTGACATACCTTCAAATAAAAAGTTGCTACCTGCATCCCCAGGGCAAATTGTTTTATGTTTGGCCAAATATATTTTCGAGCTGAATCCAAGACAGCAAAATGTGCAGGCAAATACATTCTTGACGATGCATTTCCTAGTGGGAATAAAATCTACTTCAACATTACCAATCGGACTATCTTCATATTCTTCACCAAAATATACCAGTAATTCTTCACCTGATTGAATTCGACGAGTGCTTTGATAATACAGATAATCTTCATGTTGAAAAACAATTAGGTTTTGTTCAGAAATATTCCTGGCAGTGTTAATGTACTGCATCCAATTTAAATACTGTGATGTATCCTTGTCAAATACAAGTTTTCCTCCTTTTATTTTCCAAGTACATTCTGTTCTACAAAATCCAGAAAAAGGACCAAATGTTACACCATCAGGAATAAATTTTAAAGCTAATATTCCAAACTGTCCAAACAAATGTTGAATTTCTAAAATATCATTTGGTAATTCTTCTTGTGTTCTGTTATTGGTATTGTCTGGAGCATGCCTGTTCAAAATATGTACCAACATTCCACACTCAATGCAGTAGTCTTCATAATATGCCCGACAATGTTCACAATCTGGCGGTCAAATTTAAATCAAGTAAAAACCAGGCAATACAATATTCACATATATGAACAAGAAACGAAAGCTTATTTGGCCATTCAACCAAGCTAGACTTTACTAATTTATGTATAAATGTGAATTTTGAAAATAAATATGTCATTATTTGGTTTATTATACAATGAAACAGTAATATTTAAAACTTAATTGCACTTTCAATAGAGTGGAAACAAGCCAAAAGAACCAACTGAGTAAGATGCAATTAATAGTTATTTAGCAGTTCAAGTAGTGGCTAAAGTGCAGTTGAGGTGTCGGGCGATTTTTTACAAAATGACTAGTGTACCTTATAGAGGACCTCTAACTGAACAACTTTTACTTATAACATTAAGGGTGGAAACGTACAGAAGTGGAGATAAAAAATAAATTAGGTACTCACCGAGTGAATTTTGCAGGTTACATCCCATGTAAGATATCTCATATAGAGCATTGAAACAATGAAAATCACAATAAATAGTGTTTATTTAAGCTCACAACACAACAATTATTCTAGATTTGTACGTTTTTTGATTAAATTTTAGTAAAATTGTAAATACGAAAATCTAGAGAAACAAAATGGCGGGTGTAAACAATTCGATAAAACGAGTGAGAAGCACAATCACAATCTAAGGATCGTGTCGGATCGGTTATGCTTCCTTGAATCAGTCAATAGAATTAATACGATGTAGAATATTGAAAATAGGATGTTGGAAATAGTATTAAATGTTTATAATTACGAAAATCACTAATAAAATTGAAATTATTAATAGAAATGTTGTTTTTGTAAGTAGATGGAATATTAGATAATTAGTTGTATCAGTTATATTTATGTATAAATAATATTTATGATTGGTATTGGTATTTATTTATGATCGGTAATTTGAAAATACATAATGAAATTGAAAATTGCCATAATCACAAAATTTTACAATTGTTCCGATTATCCATTATCTGCTCTTGCTAATAATTGGTCTTTAATTTGCCATGTAAGTGCATTTAGTTTAGAGAAAATCATATATCATGTAAATATTAAAGTAAATCACAAAATAAGTTGACTTTTATAAGAATATAAGACGTTTTACAACTATCAATATTGAGCTCAATACAGATATAAAACAAGCTTAAGATATACAAATGACATACATGATATGAATTAGTTATTTTCCAGTCAGTCTTGCAAAAAAGTAATTGTCACAATAAAATAGCAAATACATAAAGTAGCATATATTGATAAGTAACAGTACTATATATGTTTATATAGTTTAATATCTCAATTATATTTTGTATTACCTACATCCTTAAAAATAACTGATTAATCATGAGCATTAATATATAATAATGTATAACTAATGTAACTTATGATAACAATATACCTAATACAGTGTATTTAGTCAGAGAAAGTAAACACTATCAACTACTATTTGTTAATTTTCGATTCAATTTAAAAATCATTGTTTAGGTTTAATGTAAAAATTACTGAACGTGTTATAAATGAATCAGTGTAGTGGATTAAATATTTTTATATTATAGTCCCTGCAATTGTTAATATGGTATAAAAGATATGACGTAATGTACGTTTAAATTGAATAACTATGAACAAAGAGTAAGTTATAACTAAGCATATGTATCAAATATTGTTATATAGTAGAGTCGTTTTGGCAACCGACACGGCCAAATTACGGACTAAAGACGACGATTTAATACTATGATTTTCTCTAAAATAAATGCACTTACATGGCACATTAGAGACCAATTATTAGTAAGAGCAGATACATTTTACAATTTCATTATGTATTTTCAAATTACCGATCATAAATATTATTTATACATAATTATAACTGATACAACTAATTATCTAATATTCCATCTACTTACAAAAACAACATTTCTATTAATAATTTCAATTTTATTAGTGATTTTCATAATAAGACAATCCGTGCGTTCAGGGAGTTACGGCGCCGCTAGCGCTGAGCTGTGCTAGCTCGAGCGGTGTCCTGAACGCGACTGCTGAGTGCCGGCGCTGGAGCTAGCGGTCGCCATCTTGTCTAGCGAAAATAATTTCGCTCGATGACCTAGCGGCGCTAGAAAGAAGTGGGGATAAGCGATGAATATTCAAATATGAATTTAAAAATTCAAACTCGCGGATTAATAAACACATTAATTTATTAATTGTAGTAGTAAATATCATTTTTACGGTTGCTGTTGTACTTGTTGTTATATTTAATGTTATGCGAAAGTTATAGGTAAATTTATCATATAAAATAGATATTGATACGTACTATTATATTCGGTTTACATATAAAGTGAATATCTTTTTTCTACTTGAAATAGATTATTTATTTCCAATAAACAAACAACTGTTAGTGAATCCTAAGTAATATATGAAAATAATAAATTTTGCTCGGTGACTTAGCAGCGGTAAAAGAAAGCGGTTAAAATTTAAATTTGAATCTTGTGAATAATACGATCAATAGAAACTTCAATTATGTTGCACAATAGATCTTAAATAGTGCCTAATAAGTCTTTTTGATATGTTTATATAGGTATTGAAATGTATTTTGAAATAGATATAACTAACAAGTAATGTCAAACAGTATAATTCCTTCTAATTTGGCACTAAATTTAATCAAAAATATTAAGAGCTGCTACTGAAACTAATGAGCTATATATATAATATTGTTTGTTTTTGGGCCTTATCTTCTTATTATATTTTCCTGTTCTAAAATACATTAGTATTGTATGCATAAGTATAGATAGCTACATAGTCTATTAGGTAACGTAACTTAAGACTTTTACACAAGATCTACCATCAGATTCCAGTACGATAAATGTTGGAATAATATTGCTTCTTAACCACAACAATAAAACTAACACACAATGTTATCAGTTTATGTCATTTTTATTTATCAATAGGATAGGCGATTTATTTATTTATTTATACACTTATTATAAAGTAGCATTCAGAAAATACATCAATTAATTAAAATTGAAATGAACAACTATTCACAGTTAAGTATCTCCGATAAGTATCTCAGCCAACACTGCTAATATAATAGTGTTAATCGTTACATCATCTTCAACTAAAACCTCAAAACATTCCAACGAATTTGCTAACATCAGATTTCAATAAGTTAAATATTGGAAGAATATTGTTTTTACAACTACAGTAATAAAATAAATACACAAAGTTATTTCTTTGTAATAAATTTATGTATCAGTTATAATTCTGTGGTTATACCTACTCTTACTGCAACATTAGCATTCAGAAAATTCATCAACTATTTAAAATTGAAATGAATACTGTTCACAGTGCCGATAAATATATCAACCAAAACTGCTGATATAATATTGATAATAGATTACACCAACTTCATCGAAAACTTCCACATAATCCATATAATAATACACTGTATAATGTAGTATTAAATATTTAGACACACTTTATATTATAGTAAATAATTTACCATCTCCTCGGTCAATTCTAAAATAAGGATTTTATATTGCTATCATATATTAATTACACACCAAATACGTTAACTTTATTTTTAGTTTAGATTTTAAAAGTACGTATGTCACGTCTTCATACTTCAAACAATAATAATAATAATTAAATTAAATAATAATCAATTTCAGAACGCCAAATTGCCGCTGTCAGACTTCAGAAGTAGTGAAAGTACGCATGTCCAAGCAACAATTTTAAAATGTACTACTGTGACCCGTTCAATGACTTCAGGCGCTGGCCACAAGCTCTAGCGGTATACGCTTCCAGCGCCGTAACTCCCTAAACGCACGGAATGACATTCTACATCGTATTAATTCTATTGACTGATTCAACGAAGCATAACCGATGCAACACGAATCTTAGATCAACTGAAAAATCCAATGCAAAAACTGCACTATTCCCCTACCCCGTGAAAAGTGTAAGTGAAAAGGTCCGCAAACCCAAAAAGTATGAGGGAAAGGTGCGCCACAAAGCGAAATAGTAAGTAAGTTTGCAGTATAAATCATGTAAATGTGCAAAAAGACTTATGACTGTTTGAAAAAATGAAAGAAAACACCTATAAACATTCTCTAAATCTTTCCGTACTTATTTGCTGGATATTATATAATATTAAAAGGCATGTTAAAAGTCAATGAAATAAACTACAAATTTATAAATAATATACATTTTATAACGTCTTTTGTTACTGGTTTGCATATAATTTTCAAATAAATATTGAAAAATACAAATTTGTTCGACCATCTATCTACCCACTCTATAACTCTATGGATGACAGTAGTTGGTACGAATGCAACTTTTCCACTAGGTGGTTTGTTGTTATTTATGGGTTATGTTAAGATATTTAAAATCGCAGAAAAGTAATTAAAAAACATAAAAATTCAATGTAATTGTTATGTGATAAAGTGAAATAAACATCATTTATTACAATTTTCATAATTTCAACGGTGTTGTATAACAGATACGACTAAAAATGTGACATGGAAAATTCACTCGGTGAGCACCTTAATTAATAATTATCTCCGTTTCTGTACGTTTGCACCGATTAATTTATAAGTAAAAGTTGTTCAATTAGTGGTCCTCTATACGGTACACTAGTTTTTTTTTGTCAAAACTCGGTTGCAACCATATACAGTGGAATCTCCCTTAACGGACACTTCCTATAAGCGGACACCCCCTTTAGACGGACACTGTTGCCAGGTCCCGGGAGCGCTCCATAAGAAAAGCATTGCAATCGCTCCCCCTTGAACGGACACTCTCTTGAGCGGACGCGGACACCCGCTTGACAAAAAAAATTCTCTTGAACGGACATTTCGTTTGTTTTTTTCCGGTTTTTTTCATGTCATAGTTTACAAATAAGCTTGTCAAGACTCTTTTAATTTGCTCGCCTTAACAACAAGGCTCGGTTTGTCATATTTACTACATCACATGACAGTTAAATGTGGGTGTATGGTACATAAATATTTTCTCTCTCACATAATGTTTTCAAACTAACGTTTTTTCTACAATTTACGCTTTATGTACACACTTACGCGATTTAGGGGATTCCCCCAAATAACATAGATGTGCGTTAGTTTATTGTACTTTGGAAAGAAGTGTTCATTCGCTTGTATACATTAGTGCGGGCGTGACGTTTAAAAATGGATAAAAAGAGGTCTGTATTAACACTGAAGCAAAAAAAAAATGATTGAAATTTTTCGAAGCGATTTAACATTGGTAAAACTCAAGCTTCTGACATTATAAAGAAAAGAGAAGTGCTAATTAAAAAATGGCACTCAAATGCAAATCTAAATGAGAAAAGAAGCTTTTTTAATGCTGAAGGGCTGACAATTGATCAGTTGTCCTACGAATGGTTTGTTGCAGCATGCAATAAAGGAATTCCATTAACTGGTAAATAAATTAGGTTCCTTAATTCTATACAAAAGATTTACAGCAGGTTGATTCATTTTATCACTAATTTACTAAATGGACTCTGATTGACTAATATGTTTTATTTAAATAATTTTACTTTTCCATTTAGGTCCATTGATACAAAGTAAAGCTGGAGAAATAGCTGAATCCTTGGGTAACAACACTTTCAATGCCTCGTCCGGTTGGCTTAACAAGTTTAAAATTCGTCACAATATTACGTTCAAAACGATATCTGGCGAAGCCGCCTCTGTTTATCCGGCGGATGTAGCATAATTCATGGTGAAACTACCTAATCTAATAAAAGAGTACCTACCAAGAGATATTTACAATGCAGACGAAACTGGGCTTTATTTTAGAGCATTACCAAACAAGACTATGAATTTAAAAAATCAAAAATGTGTGGGAGGAAAATTGTCTAAGGAAAGGATAACAATATTGCACTGTGCGAACATGGCTGGAGACAAGAAGAAGTTGCTGGCTATTGGAAAGGCATCTAGACCAAGAGCTTTTAAAAATGTAATAAAAGATACTTTACCGGTGACATGGAAATCAAACACCAAATCATGGATGACGTCTGAAATTATGAGTGAATGGTTAGAAAATTTCGATCGGAAAATGGGAGCACAAAACAGGCAAATTTTACTTTTTCTGGACAATGCGGCATCGCATCCAAAAAACATCAATTTGAAAAACACTAAAATACACTTTTTGCCTGCTAATTGTACTTCAATCAGCCAACCACTTGATCAGGGTGTTATTAAAAATTTTAAGCATCATTACAGAACTTTGATACTGAAGCACTTACTAGCAAACATTGAAATTTCTAACACAGCCAATAATTTAGTGAAACGTATAAACTTATTGGATGCAGTTTATTTTGCTAAAAGTGCATGGGACCAAGTTACTGCTGAAATTACGTTTAACAGCCAGGAATATCCGACAGCATTTGATGTTGATTTTGAACCTGAAGATGAGTTGCCATTAAATCTACTTGCCGAAATTCAGAAAAAATGTATTGCAGGGGTCAGTGAGCAAAGCTTAAACGATTTTTATCATGTCGATGATAATTTACCAGTTGAAAGATCACCTTTGAACTTACGCGTACCATTACAAGAACAAATTTCTGAAGTTCAAGAAATTTCTGATGGCTCAACAGATGAACTTGAACCTTCAGATCTTCAAGATGCAAGAAACAACATCTTAACATATAAGGCTTTGGCTAAAGCGCGTGATCTTATAGCGTTTGTGAAATGCCAAGGTGATACAGAAACTATGAATATACTTTTATCGCTTGACTTACATTTTCAAGATGTTATTGCCAAGACCAAAACACGCCAAACTAGAATGCAGGAATATCTATTGAAATATGTAATATAGTATATATGTATGTACTTATAAAACATTTTAAACTTTTATTACATATGGAAATACATATTTACATATTAATGATTTTTTGTTATTAAACCCAATTGAATTGTTTATTTTTTTAATAAAAGCATTTTTCAATAAAAACTAACCATCTTAGAAACATTTTACTCATTTAAATTTGTAGTTTTCTCTTGACCGGACAGCCCCCTTGTACGGACACATTTCAATGGTCCCTTCGGTGTCCGCTCAAGAGAGATTCCACTGTACTCCAATTTAGCCAAATCTATAGATTATAGATTTTTTGATATATATTTTTTGTGGTAAGGGATTTTCCTTTTGCATTTTATCTCTATAAGGTACACTAGTCATTTTGTAAAAAATCGCCCGACACCTCCACTGCATTTATTCCCAAGTAGTTAATTTATTTAGGCATTTACTTACATAGTAGTCCATTATCAAATTCAATTTTTATATTACTAGGATTGAAATCTTCCTCAATTTTAACATTGTCGTTTACTACATTATACTGTCCTTCAGATGATTCCATTTCCATTTTAATATTACCTAAAATAGTGGCTGCCTCATATTCTTTTAGCTCATCATGCCATTTCATGCGATCTTTTAAATCAAAATTGTTTACGGTAATAACAGTTTCAGAGACGTGAAGTTTATCATCCTCAAAATCGTCTTGTTCGTTGGTATTCGATGTATTTATAGAAAACAATGTGTTATTCACATCACAATTTTCAATTTGGTCGGCCATAACCACCTGTAACCACCACAATTACTAATAGAAATCAGAGGCAACAACTTCTACAATAAGAATAATATCACCACCACAATTACTATTGTCACCTATTGTGTTTCTGTCCGATTGTCATTCAGCCGCCATTTTAGAGCCGAAAAATTCTATGCACTGCTGCCAACCCACTATAGACAATTTCCCCTGAATGCTCTGAAATACTCTGGAGGGCGAGGGGTTAATCACTGTGAAAATTTTTGTACAACAAATTCCAATTCCAAAAATTCCAAGAAAATTTCCAAAATTCCAAGAAAAGTTCCGAAATTCCAGAAAAATTCCGAAATTCCAGAAAAATTCCAAAATTCCCATAATTCCAGAAAAATATCCATAATTCCAGAAAAATTTCAAGTCTTGAATTTATAACACGCATGCGCACACATGCTCATTTAGGTATTAAAGAATGGCTTATTAATTGAATTTAATATAATATTATGTACTTATAACCTTAAAACCCAGCATAGCAGTTCTGAAACGAGTTAATAAATTTCTCTAATTTAATGAACAACAGTGAATCTCTTTATAGCTGATCTAAGTGATCTGATCACCATAATCAATCAAAATTTTTGTTATGTAGGTACTCAAGTTTCTTGTGGTGTTATAGTCAAAATCGAGGTCAAAATATAAAACTTCATTTTTATTAAAAAAAAAACAAAACAAAAAACAAAATAAATACATAATAAATATACTCACAATATAACAAAGGAGTATGTTATTAAATAATTAATTAATTCTTAAATCTATGTAATCTGTCTGAACTTATTCGTTTGTTATCGTCGCAACAACCAAACTAGACTGCTTTTTCTTACGACAACAGGTTGCTTGTCTCCAACTTTTACAACAATCAGGTGAGAATTTGAATCAATTGTTTCATTCTCGTCAACAACTCCAAGATGCTTTAAGTTTAGATAATTGATACTCTCAAGCAATCTTAGGTCATCTTGATATTCTTCAATTGATTCAAAATTCTCACCTGATTGTTCGGCAGACTCTTCAAGCAGCAGATCTTCATCGAAGTCAACATCTTCATTCTAAAAATAAATAATTATTAAGCTTATTTGTAATTATTACTCCTACTAAATTTCTTAATTGCTATATCATGAGGATTAGACTTGTCTTAAAGCAAAAGGATCGGAGCTTGTGAAACGTCTTGGGCGGTTGCTTTCAAACGGAAAACAAAAAATTATCGTTCACAATTAAAGTGGAAAAATTGTTACCCAAGTAAACCCAACTCAAACTTCGAACTTTAAACGATTATGAGTCCAAATTTTGGTACGCTTTCAAATTCAAACAGATCGAAACTGATCCTCACGATGGCGATGTATACTTGCTTACCTGATGATTATTTCGAAAAGCTTGATATGTCGTTTCAAGAGTACCATGTATAGAGAGTCCATACTCAATTCCAGTAACCAACGCCTCATGCTCGGCAATAACTATTGTGCTCTTAATATCTTCTTTAGTAGGCATTGAGGTATTCATAGCAATTTTTGTATGACTAACACTGAAATACAAAGTACTGATAATATCTTCAACATACAAAAAATATATACTTACTTCTTTCCCAATCTTGGTAATTTTATCCCCTTTGACGGTAACTCATTATTCAAATCTTCTTGTAAATTTATTCTACCGAGTCTGTATAATACATCCAAAATTGAAAAGTTGACTACAGTTGATAACGTAGTACTCATAGAACGTAATGTTCGAAAGAACTGTTCACAAGGTTGCGAAGAATATAGATGAGGTAGAAAGTTCTCATTATTTACTACGCCATTATTATACAATAACAAAGTTAAAGCATGAGCATTTAGTTCTATGCCAATGTAAGTATTTCTAGTTATGAAGTTCTTAGATAAAGAACAATTTTCTGTTTGTAGAAGCCAACTACGCCACATTCTACATATAAAAACTACAAACCAAATCTTCTGTAAACGTTGTAAGGGTTGGAGATTTTCGTTTAGGAAAGATTCCGTCACGTATCTGATTATTTTTAAGTAAAGTTGTGTTCCTCTACTGTTCACTACATACTGGTCCAATAGTTGCTCAACATTTTCAGTACAGATTCTTTCCACTCCATCATAATTCATTTTATCACTACCATCCACATCTTGTTGTCGTATGAAGTGTTTATCCTTTTTTATCAGTTCCATCAATTGAATTAAATGATCTCTAGATACGTTTAAGGTGCCTAGTTTCAATGAGATTTTGTTATTCAAAAGTCTATTTCTGAGTTTGCCGCCAATATGCACAGTGTCTTGCACATAGTACATTTCAGTGGAGTTTGTTAAGGGCATGGAAAACCATTCGCCAATTTCACTACAAACATTTTGGCCTAGATTTGAGCTTAATTCCATTGCTCGCAAAATACGCGAATCGCCGTCCCCAGATGCACCCAGCACAATAATACCTAAAAATGTATTTTACTACAGTAATTATTAAAATATAAATGAACTCTTTTACCTTTTTCAGCTGCTGCAGATTTAATTAGCTTCCATCGATTCATCACATCCATAGATTTAAATTTGTTATCTGTGCCAAATAGGCAAAGACAGAATGGAGGTGCCTTAACTTCCAAAGGTTGAATTAAAATCGTGTACGCTATGCTAGCAGTAGGGTAATTTAATATATAATTTTCTATTGTGACAGCATCTGTCGCTTTGAAATAATTGACTACAGGAGCACCATTTGTGAAAGGTAGAACAAGGCCAACTAATGTATTTGTTGCAATGTCGTATTCAACTCTATCCACTACTCGAGTACCTTCTTCAGATAATCAAACTACATTACTATAATTTCTTTCTTTTAAATAGTCTTGCAACTCTATTACTCTAATTTCACCTTCTACAGGCCTTTTTTTGTTTATTTTAAATATCTGGAAATTGTAGACATTGATGGCAGAGGCAAATTTGACTGAGGAATCCCATAAGTTTTCCTTCCACCAATCAAAAATAAGTATGTAGAAAATTTTTTTATAACTGCCTCATATCTGTCGCCTTTGCATCCTTTAATTGTGTTTGACAACGTTACAAGCCTATTCACAAGGGAATTCACACATTCGCCATCATATTCTTCATCTGAATTTGAGTTCAAATTTCCTCTTATTGACTTGGAAAAAGAAACAAAGGATGTTTTTATATTATCAGTAGAAAGTATTAACTGCCTTAGACCTCCAGAAAGTGTAGTAAAATAGTTCGTTATTTTTTGCTGACTTTTTATTGCGCCTGCAATATTCAATTTTTTCTTCGTTCTAAAAGATCTATTATATTTAGTATATCGGTGATACTTTTTGTATGATTTCTTTTTTAATTTTGCCATCTTTCCCTTTTCTAAGGACGTTGTATCTACGGAGACTGCGTCTCGTCCCTTATAGACGTAGTCTCCAGAGCTTCCCCCGATGTTGATGGACCGGGCATATTGGTAACATAGAATGTATGGTCATCCACTTCACTGATTTCTTCAGTTATCAGGTTAGAATTGACCACACCATCAACAAATTCAAACTCATCTTCATTATCACCTAAAAAAAGATTGATCAAAACTTAAATACAGTTTTGCTAAAGCTAGTTTTATTTACTATCTGATGCAATTGAGTGATAAGACACTTCTTCCGCACTTGATTTCGTAAAATATGCTTCTATGGTTCTTTGTGATGAAACTATTGGCTGATCTGAATGTTCAGAGATGTGATGATTATAATTAGACACGATCCATCTACTATTGGCTCTGTTATGAATATCGAGGTGAACTGTAGTTTTTCTGTCGCAGAGAATGCAACCCACTGTTCCAGAAAGCGTTTCATTTCCTTTTTTGTCAACTCGAACTGAAACTGTCAATTCCGGATCGAGATTTTTTTTTTCAAACAATTCTGAATGGATGTATGGAGCTTAAATTTTTCTTTATGTAAAGTTCTTGATTTTGAATTCTCGCCTTCTACTACCGCAGGTTTTAATTTTTTTGAGGAAATGTTCAAACAAAAATCGTTTTTTCTTTTTAGCCTTTTCTTGAGCTCACTCTTTAAAAATTGTAGTGAGCTAACGTGGCCTGGTAAGATTGAAAACTGTTCTGCCTCAGTAATAAGCTCTCCACCATATTTTTGAAGAATATTCAGAGGTTTGCCCTGTAGTTGTCTTCTTAAGAAGACTTCCATTTCACTAATCCATTCGTCAGAAGCCGTAGCCACAGCAAGACCGCTTGTAAAACCACATGCTTTCAACTGTTCGTTTACTATATCCGGCAGTTGTCCTAAAATTTGACTATAACAGTTGTGCAAGTTTTCCGAAGATTCACCTAAATCCATATTTCTGAAAAACGATAATAAAATACGGTATTTAAATAAAAATCAATACAATGTTTAAACAAAAAGGGTTTAAGTTCATCAAAATTGAACAAAATATGCAGCACTGTGAGCGGTGAATTTTCCAATGAACAAGTGCAGTAAGGGCCTTACAAAACACATTTTTCTTCTTCTATTGATTATACATATTGCTCAATACAATAATTAGTGGCTGTTAATATATCCTGCAATAATTGTGGTAAAACTCCATTAGTTAAAGTGGGTGTTAGTAACAAATATTGACATAAACAAAATACATTCCTTCCTTTAACTGCTGCGGCTTCTACTCAAGCTAACATGTGCCTAACATGGAGCAGGACAAACCCACAAATCAGTGCATTGAGAGGTCTCATTAATGAAGCAAGAAGAATAAAAACGAATGCAACAACGGCTCTTACAGCACCCAAATAACAAAAGCAGTAAAATGTCGTTCTCATCCAACTCGTTTAGTTGCTCACATTGGCTTGCAATTCTAAACTTGTTGGCTAAAGTGCTATTTTTACTGCCTTGTTACATAGATAGGTAATTAATTTATATTTTACCACATTTTCATTTAAGTACTTTATTTTGTGAAGAATCATTGAAACTGATAAGTGATAATGAAATTCCTGCTGTAGACACCATTGCTTTTGAAGTAATACCCGAATCAGATTTTTTCACTCGATCTTTCATGTTCATCATCTGTAACTAATAAAAATATATATAATTGATGTTGATTCTTCTGATGATTATTACACTACAAGAACAAATATTACCCATGATGAGTTTTTACAGTTATTATTATAATGCTACCAAAGATAAAATCCTTTTTGTCTCAAAGTGGAGGTGCATATTGTCAGAATGGAAGGAGTGACTTAAAGAGTTTCCTGCCATCCTCATAATGCTACCAGTTTTTATAACAATATATGTACTGCTTTGGAAGTAATGATTTCATATTCTTTCATTCTTTGCAACTATGCAACACGCAAAAAAAGTATCAAATATAACTAGATTCTTTGGGTTCTTTTCTGGACCCGTCAAAACACTCAAAACCACCACAATATTTCAAACTTAGAGTCGTGTTAACTAGAATCAGACTCGAAAGTGCACACTCCTCTGAACAGTTTTTTTGTCGTTAAATCATTCTTACCCAAAGTTTCTTAACCTTCGTCATATCCTAATTTAAAATAGGGATAGATTGTACGATTTCAAATTTTCTGTAACAAGCATTGCATGTTTATTGTCCCTTTGTCTTAAAAGCAAATTTCAAGCCCATTTTACATCATTTTTATAGATAGCAAAGAACTCGTTTACAGTGGACCTTATCTCGTTTTTGTCTCGATTCCTATTTCTAACTTCCTTTATTAATCCAAGAAAAATTCCTACAACTACCACACGTACCTAAACGATGTGAAAAGCAAATCAAACAAAATATACTCTTATCACACTCTTATGTAAAATTTAATAGAAAATATCAAAATATATTTACATTTTTTATAAACTTCCGGATTAAATTGTGGGAGTGGCGTTGAGAATATTTCATTCGTTGAGCACTTTCATTCATTCGTATTAATCCATTTGAAAGATATCAGAGGACGACACTTTACTACATAAGAAATATTTACAGTTTTCTCTAGGTTGAATAACTATAGTATTTATAAACAAGGCTTCCGCATAACATTAAATATAACAACAAGTACAACAGCAACCGTAAAAATGATATTTACTACTACAATTAATAAATTAATGTGTTTATTAATCCGCGGGTTTGAATTTTTAAATTCATATTTGAATATTCACCGCTTATCCCCACTTCTTTCTACCGCCGCTGGTCATCGAGCGAAATTTATTTCGCTAGGCAAGATGGCGACCGCTAGCTCCAGCGCCGGCACTCAGCAGCAGTGTTGCCAACTTGGGGGTTTTCCCCCTAGATTTAGGGTTTTTTTTGAGCCATGGGGGAAATCTGGGGGTTTTATTTTTTAGGGGTATTTGTAGAGGACATTCAAAACTGTTATACTTGAGTATTGCATTATTGCAAACAAAATTAAGGATAGGTGTATAAATTGTAATTTATTCGATTTTCCTACAAAAATAATAGATTTCGTCAGTTTTAAGTTCAACAGAAGAATTGTGAACTCATCCATGCCTTTTTCCGCAATCGTATCACGGTATCATAAAAGCCGTCTATAGTCGGATCGTTTTCGCAACCGACATGGCAAAACTACGAACTAAAGACGGTGATTCAATACCACTACAAATTCCAGTCAACCGGAACAATTTTAGAACAATAAAATTCAAATAATTAATTAGTATTTTAGGATAAATAGCTACGTCTAGTAAAATACTATCACATGAAATTCAGATAGAAATTAAATATTATACATAAAATTATTAAATATTACTTTTCTATATCAATATTTTATTTAATACATGGCTATTCTGAGCATTGTTGTCAGATTTTTATTTTCACGGAGCGGATGACACTTGACAAGCGTAGCGAATATTAATGTGAATGACATTGTGGTCATCTTTATTATCCCAATTTTAAGTCCCCTTAGAAAATTTCAAGTATTAAATCATGATTAAATCCTACACCGTACGAGAACGAGTAATTTGTGATGGTAACCAGATGGCGATGCGAGTGTGTCGTTAAGTTGAAGCAGTCAAGCAGTGGTGCCAAGTTAGGGAATTTTTCCCTAGATCTAGGGATTTCTTGATCAAATAGGGAAAAAGGGAATTTTACTCAAAATTTAGGGAATTTGAGTAAAATTGAAGGAAATAAAAAAAATCAAGTTTTATTCTGTCTAAATTTTTCGATTTGTTATACTTTTCTTCTGTTTTGCTCAGTGCCATCTAGTGTATCATAGTGTTAGATTTGTATGAAGTATAAAACTCAAGGTATGTAGGTAACTAACTAAATAAGTACGTACGAAGCGGGTAATTTTTTCAAATTGAAATACGAGCATAGGGTATTCACGGGAATATTTGCACAATAAGGCACCTCGTCCCTCCTCCTCGTGTTTTTTTCGTCGAAGCGACAGACTACCGACTTGTTGCCACTTTTAAAAGAGTCCTTTCCCGATTCTAAGATTTTAAAAGAAATTCAATTAGGGCGAACAAAAACTGTAAATATTATAAAAAATGTTATTGCCGAAAAAGAAATTCGTGAACTTTCTGATCTGCTGAAACAGAAACATTTTAGTGTTTTAATTGATGAGAGTACCGACATATCACTAAATAAATTGTTGTGTGTTGTTAAATATGTAGATGTTGATGGTAAAATATCTGACAAACTATTAGAATTAATTACTGTTGATGCAAGAAACTGTAATGCAGAAAATTTATTTACTGCTTTTAAAAACTGTTTAGAGGTCAAAAATATTCCTGAAAAAAATATTATAGGTTTTGCATCTGATAATGCTAGCGTAATGTTAGGGAAAACTTATTCTTTCATGACGCGCTTAAAATCGGAAACTGAAGCATTAATTGTTGTCGTTTGTGTTTGTCACTCTTCAGCATTAATAGCAAATAATGCATGTTCCAAACTTCCACGTACTCCTGAAGAATTTGTTCGCCGGGTAGCTAGTCACTTCTCAATATCTGCGAAAAGAACGGCCGAGCTTGCAGAAATGCAAGATTTTTTTAATGCTGCTCAGAAAAAAATGTTGAAATTATCTGCCACAAGATGGCTAAGCATGCAACATGCTATTAAAAGGGTTCTTGACAACTGGGAAGTTTTAATACCTTATTTTAGACTGACTACTGTAGAAGACAAGAGCAAAATATCACAATTCATTTTTGAGCAGATAGGCAACACTTGTACAAAAGCCATATTACTATTTTTAAACTTATTTTAAATTATTTCAACACATTAAATGCCTTATTTCAAGCAAAGAAGTTGTTAATTCACAATTTGTCATCTGAGTCAAGAAAAACTTTTAGAAACATAATTGCACATTTTATTAAACCGGAACATACTAATGACTTGCATATTAACTGTAAAGATCCTACAAATTTTATTGATTTAAAATCGAATGTAATTCTGCACTTACAAATTTGCCTGAAGATATCCAAATTTCCATTCAAAAATCTTGATTAGAATTTTTAATGATAGCATCACCGATTTACCGTCACGTTTGCCACTGACAAATCCTTTTTTTGATTGCCTAATTTTTTTAAAACCTTGCGCTGAGTACGCATAAACCTGATAATTTAAAGTCGATTAATATAGTGTGGAGCAAGTTTGCATCTGTTGATGGCGTCGATGGGAATAAGATCGATTTTGAATGGAAGAAAATTGCTGTTTATTTTAGTGAGTACGATGATCAGAAAACGACTTTTTTGGAATATTCAGTTGAGGAATGTTGGCATATTTTAGACACATGCAAAAATTTCCAAGATGAATATGAATTCATTAATATTGTAAAATTGGTCAAATTGTGCATGCGTTTGCCGCACAGCAACGCAGAAACTGAAAGAGTATTCTCAGTAGTCACAGACGTTAAAACCAAAAAGAGAAATACATTAAGTGGCGAGGCTCTAAATGCAGTTTCTGTGATTTGATTTTCTAGCAATAAAGATAATTGTTGTCAATCTTTTAATGTACATAAAGAACATTTAGAACTTATGTCGCATAAAAATTTATATAAGTAGTTTCTTTTTATTAAACACCTATACCTATTTTTGTTTGTATTTTTATTTATAATTAAATTCGTTATTAGAAGTTAATAAAGTATTTTGTATTATTATTAACAAAAGTAGTGGAATAAATAAAGAAATCGAGGAAATTATCCGAAAGAAAATGTCTAGGGAAATCTAGGGAATTTTTAGAAGGGCTTCTGGGGATTTCCAACTCTCTACTCCTGGCACCACTGCAGTCAAGTGATCCAAACTATCCCAAGATTATTTCATAGATTATTTGTAACCTGTGTTTGCAAACGATCTGCAAAGAGCAAGATTATGTACATGAAACTGAACAAAGAACTTTTATTACACATAATTACATGACCTGTTTGAGATTTTACTAGTACATTGCATATTAGTACGTTTTGCAGGTTGGATTTTATAACCTAATATATGACAAAAGAATACAAGCTAAATATTGTCTGAACGTGTTTTCCAATTTACTTATAAAAGGCATAAGAAACGCTGATTATTTTTATTCTGAAGCAAATCTTTCTTTAAACAACCTCATTAAAAACTAATCAGCACACTTTCCTGTTCAGAAATAAATCGAATATATTGATCTCAAATTATATAAGACAAGGTAAGTTTTATTCAACAGAAATGTTTGGTTTTATTTGTAATTACTTTGTTATCTAGCATAATCAACTGATAAAACGAATGTTGCATATAAAGAATTGGAGATGGATTAAATTCAGTATCTATATCAAAGATCAAAGACAGATTTCGGAATCTGTTAACTTACATTGATCTGTTGAAGAAAAATTCTATCTAATCGAAGAAGTAGGTGACTCTCACTAAGATTCTAAATGTTTGAAGATTATATACTGTTTAGAAAATTTTCAACTTTAAGAAGGTATAATTGTGTTGACTAATAGAAGAATTGTAGATGATTGATGTCAGCACCTGTCTTTCAAACATAGACGGAAAGCATAGAGAAACATTAGGAAAAGTTAGGCATGACACATTGTACGAGACATGTGTTCCTATTAAGAAATTTAACTGTTGTGGAATAGAGTGCGCCGGTTCTAAAATTAAATAACTGAAATTTGTGTTTCTCAAAGAAATTGATCCAGAATAAAATAATGATCGAGTTTATTAATGTGACAACAATATAAGCATTTGCATAGGGGAATGCAGTTAAAACATATTTCTGTTATATTATTTTTATAGTTTTTCGAAAATAACTTCTGTATATTTTCTGTACGCTTTTAATTTTGTAATTATTTATTGTTATGAATGGAATTAAGATTATATAATTTAAAAAATATGTGATGGTATTGTAATAATATTAATGTAGTAGATTATAAATTGGGATAGTAAAAATACTTGTTCATTATTGTATTATGATTTAAAGTTGCTTGATAAGTTGAATTCTGATCAGTAACAAAGATTCAGCTTATGAATACTCAACATTTGAAATACTTTAAGATGTTGAATTGTTTAATTCAGCATTAAATATAATATTTAACTACAAGAAATGTATACTAGTTTAAAGCATGTTCACAGAACAGTGGTACCGTAATAAGACAGAACGCTATCTAATCGAAGAAGCAGGTGATTGTCACATAATAATAAATGTTTGAAGATCAATGTGATATTATTTAGGAAATTTTCAAGTTTAAGAAGGGTTAAACACGTTGACTGTAATAGAAGAATGGATAGAATTTATACTAGTTTAAAGCTTAAATAAATAATAATGATGAGTTTAGCTTAATCAAAAATGTTTGATTAGCATGCAAAAACTATGTTGTAATCAATGATATACCTGCGAGAAATGTTTCAAACAAGTTGCTTTTAGTATGTCAGTGAGTATGGTAATAATCATAGTGAACAGTAAGAATCTGGCAAAAAAAAAGTTTTTATAATTGGTGTAATACTTTTCTGACCTTGTTGTTGCATGTAAAATTACTTTAATGTTAATGCATTTAATGGATATATCTTTATTGTCTATAGTAAAACTAACTGGAACATATTTACTTAATACATTTCTGAATTTAAATGAACCCCAAAAGTTCAATTCTGTCTGAAAATCTTACCTTTATTGTACTTATATTTAATTATTAACAGCAGACAAATTCATACAAATATAAAATAATCATTATATTTGGTTTCTAATAGTACTTAAGCCAAATTATTATCAAATTAATAGTTACATATTAGAATTATTGTCGGTAGTGCTAAAATCACAAGTCTAATTGATTATTTAGGGTTATAGTGTCAAAATTAATATTACTTGACAGATCAAATTTTGCAACGTCTCAAATTTGACGCCATTTTAATTTTGGTGGCGCATGTCGGTTGCGAGAGCGATTCTAGTATACCTTCTTTTTCTAATTTTACAAATATGGAAATATCATACTATGAAAACATGGAACACAACTTAGAAACACTGAAGAAAAAAGGAAATTAATTACACCTAAACATTATCAAATTTCTCTTGACTTGCTTAAAATAGAGCAAAACTTAAAAACATACCTGAGTGCATAGGAACCTACCTTTAAGTGTTTGTAAACGGCTGCACTGCATGCGCACATCGCAACTGTGGACCCAACGGTATCTAATTAACTCCGACTAACTTTTTTAGGAGCTTAATGTTTTATATTCTTGGTAACCAAGAAAAAAATTAATAGTATCCAAAATCACCAGATATAGTAATTTAAAAAATAATCACCAGGTAATTTAAAATTAAGAAAAACAACCAGAACTGGTGATAAATCACCAGCATTATTGGCAACACTGACTTGTCAAACAGACCTGTCAAATTAACGCCCGCGTCGTATGTGTAACACGCTAACACGTCATACAAGGATGATACATTGTGCAAAAAAAATACTTCATGTAGAAAACAAGCGGATTGTGCTTTTTACAGCCAAAAACAAATGGAGGTGCCAATCATCGAGGCCTGCCAACAATACCCCTCGCTACCCTATGTAGGTATATTATTTTTATAAGAGAACTATTTTGGAAAGTTTAAATAAAGATTGATTAAATATATGTTAAAAACTTATAACATTTTTTTAATTTCCTGGAAACATGCGTTTGTCTATACAAATAACTGTCACATTAATATAAAGGAGTTATTTTTTTTATAACAATTTATTTACTCGTTTTTAGGGGGAATCGTCTGTAGTGGGTTGGCAACACTGCTCAGCAGTCGCGTTCAGGACACCGCTCGAGCTAGCACAGCTCAGCGCTAGCGGCGCCGTAACTCCCTGAACGCACGGTATTAAACAACCCTCTAACACAAAGTACTTGGTTTTATTATTAATTTGAGATAATTGAAGTACATGAGAATCTAGATATCTCTTTGCTGTTACGTTTCCTCGTTTCAAATTTACAAATTTTGATCCCACCGGCAATATAGGTTTCTATAGATCATTGAACATCGATGTTTTGGACCAACATCGATTTATATGGAACTACTAACATCGATGTCAAAACATCGCAACATCGAATTACAGACATTCGAAAACATCGGTGTTCGATGCGTATCCCTAATCGAGGCGTCATCTGAATATATGATTGTTTTGCGATGCATAATGCTGGCCGGTAGATCAGTTATATTAATAATAACCATAAGAGGTGTCTAAAATTCTAAAGAATATAAATGTACTAAAAAATGAATTCCAAAAACATTTGATTAAAAAAAAACGTTTTCGAAATTCCTACCGGAAGTGTCTTTTATCCAATTTTTTGCGAATATCTCAAAATTTATGCTTTTAAAGAGGGATATTAAGTGTACGAAAATAAATAGTGAATAATTTTTGTATGAAAGAACCTTCAAAACTCGGACCGGAGGAATACTTTTATCGAAAAGCAGTTTTTAGCAAATATGTATCTAGCAAATTATGCATTACAGATTTACTAGAAGTATAAAAGTATTTGGAATTGAATTTGAAGAAATTTTGGTATAAAAAGAATTTCAAAATTAGGACCGGCAATAACACTTATACTCACAGGTTTATTAAGGTGATAAAAGTACATATTTGAGACTTAATTTGAAACAACTTCTGTATAAAAAAATTCGAAACGCACATATGTATAAGAAAGTCGTGTGGTGACACCTCATTTTTTTTTGAAATGTTTTACTATTGATTAAAATAATAAGTCATCATCAAATCATTCTTTATTACAATATTTAACACCAATTATTTTACACAGATGATGTACAGCAAATTAATTTACTATATACACCCAAAGAATGCAGTTTTTATAATAAAAAATATTCTACCAACAAATTTTGGTATCTTCTATATATAACAAAAAATTGTAAATAATACATCTTGAAAAATATACATGATTGCATATCTCACCGTAAAAGTGATACCATCACAGTATATATATTTAAAATAATTATGAAGACACTAATCGAGGTTTATCTACAAATTCATGGCCATATCTTAATATAGTAGAAAACGTTGCAGCAACCATAGCACCCCAAAATAGTAAAAATAGCAAGGACTCTGTAGAATATTCAGGTGGTATGATCGCACATGTGACAAACATTGCTACAGCAACAAGTAACACAGAAGGGAATGTAATGTAACGCCAACCACGTTCAATGGTTAATGGAGATCGCAAATCTGCTAAACCAAGGAATAGGTCTAATGCATCTTGTCTAAAACCATCAGTAAAATTATTTTTATAATATCTAGTCAATGAATTAATTCCATCTTTCATTAAACCTAATCTTGTCCTCTTCCCAGTCCTAGTATAATCAGTTTTTAATGCACCTGTCCCAGAATACTGTATACTTATTAAATCTGCATTGTCAGCCCATATACTTTTAAAAAGCTTTTCAAAATTTGCATGTTCTTCTACATTTTCATGTGACCTTAAAATCGTTAATTTTCTAAGAACAGCATTTAGTGAACGTCTAGCTAACATACTCTGTACTACATTTGTTCGATCTAAACAATCTATGCAATTAGTTCTAAAAACACCATCTTGGAGAGATATTAAAGAGCCATCTCTCATTAGTAGAAAGTACCCCATTTCATCTTGCTCAAATGAAAGCCTATCTATTAGGATTGATAGACGATCCCATCGCATATGACGGCATTCAGAATGAAAATCAAATGCTTCATATCTAACAGAAGATAAGCCTGTTGAATGAACTATTTCTTCAAACGAACGTCCTAGCTGCCCTTCTGCACCTTTATGATCTACTAAGTTTACTAAAATTTGTCTACCATACAATAATGTAGTATTTTCTAAATGGCGGCCACATGCAGCTTTGTGTTCTTCTATGTCTACTTCAGTCAATTTTAGTGGTGGTTTATATCTTAAGTCAGGAAATTGAATCCAATATAATGGAATTGATCCCCTCAATTGCACAAAACTAGATTGATCTGCTTGATATTCAACAATTTGTTCTGTTTCCACAAAATTTGCAACATTCCCATCTTTATCAATACCACGTCTAAATAAGCGAGTTCCTGCTCTATATATACTTCTTCGTGATATTATAGACCATGTAAAATTATAACCATTAATCATGCATTGATTTATCGATACAAAACCATGTATTAGAGGAAGTAAAAATTTTTTAAATTCAGGACTGTGAAACCCTTTCAACAAATGAGAGTTCCATACAAATCTAGGATCTGCACGAGCTAATATAGACTGAGTTTGAAATGCTGGTCCTGCACTATGTAATCTCTGCATTGTGTGTGTTAAATCATAGCTATAACTAAAATAGAAATATGGGGTGGATAATATACTCTCTATCATGTTTACATATGCAGCATTGTCAGCTACTTGGGAATTATTAATATGAATTGCACTTTTAAAATATGGAACTAATTTTGAGCCAGCTAACTTCCAAATTGAATGACCTGCAATGAATCCTATAAGTTCTCTCTGTGTGGCAATAATTAAATATCTTCCAGCTAATAAAGTGATGCTTCCCAAAAATCCACAAAATTCTTCATATATAATAGCGGTTGGGATTTGGTTATTTCTTATTTCTATATGTGCAGCTTCTGAAACTCTATCTATCACCATCAGGTCTTTACCATTCTTCGGTTCAATATAAAACTTCTCTGATGTTACATACCTATAACATACAATTATAAACAAATTAAATAGTATGATTCAATACTTACAAATTCATATCATTATATATGTCCATTTTTAACAACAACAACACTGATTATTTTGGGAAAAAAAGATAACCAATTAGACTGTACTTTCTTAAACTGAACCACATAACTCATCTGTCATATCGAAGGTTACAAGTTTAGAACAGTAAGTATGTCGGTTCAGAGTAGTTCAAACGGTTTTGTTTTAGTAGAGGTGGGCAGTTCGGGTCCGAACCGGTTCAGTGAACCGAATCCCAGCAGGGAACCGAGGGAGCCAGTTCACTAAATTTCAATGAACCGGATCTCGGCTCACTTGGGTCGTTGATTGAAGGAATACATAAAGATGCGCCACCACATCGCACTGAGCGTACCCAAACTGGTTTCGATATCTAGAATTTTAATCCGGAAGCGGCAGCGAAATATTGCATTTCATAGACTTGACATCTCGTATAGTTCGCCGAATCGCCTTCATGGGGTGTTTGTTATCTTTATCACAATTACTATTTCCTCAAAATTGTAAAGAAGATATGTTTTAAGATGTTTATTTTTTACTTGTATTTATGTATGTGTTTTATACAACTAGAATTATATATTTGAGTTTTGGATTTCTTATACGTTATAGATACAAATTTATATTTTGTTTGTCTTTTTATTGGATTTTTTTTTGTTTTTTGAGTAAATATATATTTTAAGTTAAAGATTTTATTTGTTACTAAATGGCTTGAAAAGCCACAGCAAAGAATTTTTAATATAAACATGATAAAAATGTCGATATCAAGATATATCGATATTCTTCATTCAATATTTGTTTAAAATCGATTTTGAATTTTTGATACATTATTTGATTCTAATATCGATATTTTTGAAACGTTTCGCATTGGAATTTTTTAATTTGCTATATAGTTTGAACTATAAAATTTGATGAATATGTCAAAAATACTATAGACATGGTGTGCAGTTTCTATTTAAAAAATAAACTATTTCAAAGTTCTGAAAACTGCTAACAAATAAAATGTACCTATATTTACATTTTAAGTAATTAGCAACAACCTTAACAAATTTTGAAGAAAAATGTAAAACGTTCTTAGCCGACAGTTTCTTTGCGAACTTCGTAAATATAAAACAGCTATTAGGCTTTTGTCGGCGTAAACAGTCCCAGTTTAATTGATTTACATAATTCATCTCATTAGTAAAAGCATAGGCATCTTTCAATTAAGGATAACAGAAAACTCCATATTTTAAAATATTGCAATTTCATTAAACTCGCAAATTAAACTATGTAGTTACTTTTTGGTTTTGTGGTGCCAACCAGTGATGCCAACTGTTGATTGTCTATTACGTACTTTCAAATAACTCGTAACATACTAAATTTTATAATTAGTAACCGCAAAAATTGTTGTTAATTATAATTTTAAATTATAATGAATAATTAAAGTATCGCATTACACACAACTAACCTCTAAATAATTGCAAGATAATACCCCCATCTGTATTATATGTGCTACACTGCTAGGCGACGTAAATGTAACAGATATCTGTAATGTATGTAAAAACCCACCAAAAATGTAAACAAATTTTATTTCATGGATCACTTAAAAAATTACACATGTATTTAGTTACTGTTACTATTTTTACCTTCCAAATATAAATACCGTGTGTACTTGCTATATTACATATAAATTTACCGTGTAATTTTTAAATGTAGCCATTTTTTCTAGTACTTGCAAAACCACTAACTTCCCATTTTATTTACGGCTTATATATTAACTTAATTTAAAAAAGAATTCGACCGTTCACTTCGTTTAACCTTTATCTTCATGCTTAATGCATAAAATTTACATGTTTTGATATTTTACGCCCGTAAAAATGGAAATAAAAATGGTATTTTTTGGGTACATTTCTCTCCCGCCAAAACCTTATCAAACGCAGCCTTAAATTACAACTAAACTGCAGATTATATAAATTTATCAAATTTTCAGCGCCTCTGGTGGTAGTAACCCGGCGACGGTGGCGTAGCCTGGTGTTCGTAACCATTTTAGGGCTACAAAAATTTGTTAATCATGGGCCATCTGGATATTTATCTGTGATTAAACATAACAAGTCCAGCCAAGTTGTATTTGCTTCATTCAAATGTTGGTTTATCATCTCTTCAATTGCACAAGACACTTCTATTAAAAGTGATGTAGCTGAACATTACCAATATTGAGTACTTCAGATCTATGCGATTCACTAAATAGTGCAAAAGAAAATACTATATACTTCAAAATATATGTTAAATAGGCAATGGTTAACAATTGGGGCGCCAGCAATGACCTTGTATGCAGAGTTGTATGCATATCTTGAAGTTCGCAGTGTTGTCAAATGCTAAATGTATAATTCGGGATCGTGAACAAACATTAAATAGGCTAATAGTTAAATTTGTTCATTATTCCTTAGTTTATAAAGCCCAAAGATAAAGACCGTATGTGTATAAGTAGATATATATACATTTTAATTATATTCAGGAGTATGTAACAGTATCAACAATAGAAAAATATAATCCTCTAAAGGATATTTAACAGGATGTTTCCGAATAAAGATAAGGATGACGATATTCCCAAGAGCTCTTCGTGAAAATCGCAACTTAGGTTCCTTTACTTTTGAATTACATTACATGTATTAATGATTTGGATTCCCTACCTCCGATTAAAACGCCGGTTAGCGTAATCATTGATTAAAACACCGGTTAGGACAAATTTGCGTTTTTCCAACGCCGGTTAACTCTAATCGTTGATTAAGAACGTCGTTAACACGTTGAGCACGGCGTGGCATCTTACTGATGCCTCACCCTCACCGTCTGGTAACTTAAAAACGGCGTGTCTTATATAAATGCCTCGCGCACAATTAATTTCTAGACGGTGTGGTATCGTAAAATGTCTCGTTATAACGACAGAATCATAGATTCGATTTAGTAGCCGTCTATGTTAACATTTTATGCTCACCGGTCGTACATATTCATACAAATATTCTTTATAGTATACAATGATCATCGTAAAAACTTATACAATGTATGTTGTGTAATGCTTTTATTATAGTGACTTAGGATTACACATTTCTATAAACTTAAGATATTGAAATAACAGAAACAAGTGATTTATAACGTAATATTTATATTTTAGAAGATTTATGAGCTAAAAAGAAGCAAGTTATGCAATAATTTTTGTCGCATACGGAACGGCGAGGCATTAACGCCATGCCTCAACTTACAACTCACCATTTATTCACAAAAATACGGAAAATACTACTAAAAATATACTAATTGTATAAATAAAGCGCGCAATAATTGATAAAAAATGCTAACAATTCCCGTCCTGAAGGTAATACTTTTTGATTTCCACACCCGTGCTCAACGTGTTAATCGACCAAATTTTAACCGGCGAAAGAAATACCTGATAAAATATTAAACAGTGATTAGGCCTATATACACATGCGCATAACCTAGAAGATTTGAATTTCTGTCATTATTATTTCTGTTATTATTGACAGTTGTTGTTTTCAAATGCATTGGTTTTATTGTATAAAAGTATTTTTTGGAATTAATTAATAATTATTTACATCAGTGATTTAGTAATTGTATTGTTTCTTCTATAAATGTAATGAACAGTATAAAAATAGCATAATATTAAATATGTGTAACTTTTAGCTTACTACAGAAATTTAATTAATTAATAACTACGAATACATTCTTTTCTCTGATGAGGGTGATACAGCTTTGGAAGTTTTTCTGTTCTACTACAATTCTGGGACTTTACCTGAATTCGTGTGGATTCTAAAATCCTGTGGCAATTTATGCTTGCATTTGCTCATTCCCTTTTTGTAATTGCATTTAATAGCACCTTGTGAAAACATTTTAGTCAAACATATTTTAGACTCACTTTAGATATGTCATTAACATATTAAACTATACTGAAAATTACAAATGAAATTGAAAATATGGAAGAAATTCTAGAGAAGCTGGCAGGTTTACGTTGAGATTATATGCAGACACTTTAAATTCTTTTAGCTGAACTGGGTTTGGATGAATAATGTACATGCCTGTAAAGTTGACGTGCAGTTAATTTCTGCACTAATAATTATTACAGGGACTGTCAAGTTCACACCGATTCCTCCAGAACATAACATTTATTATGTTGAAATCGTGTATACCAATTTGGAAATAAGATTTTCTCAATAAACCTTCTTTGATTAATGGACATAAAATTAGTTAGAATGCATTGTTCTTAATAAGCAGCTGATGTATGATCTTTCAGTAAAAATATCTGGCTTTATTCACCCCACAGGAATTTGGTGAAAGTTAAATCATCTCAGATATGGCAATGCAAAGTACAATATTTTATATCATTATAGTGTGACTGATAATCCAGCTTAAGACCCTAGATGTAGACTTTTCTTTTTCAGTAAATTGTTCCTACTTTTATGATTTTGTTACATGTCATTTATTTTACATAATTTTGGTAACTGTTAATTTCATATATGTACATATATTGTATTATTTTTTTCATTTTTACAAAATTTTTATATTTTTCAATAGCAATAAGTAATCAATAAATTTATTTTAGTTTCAAGTTTGTGGCATTTGTTATTTATTGAATAATAGAAATTTTAAATATGTGCTATGTACATTGAAATTCTCATGCAATATTCACAAAATAAGTACTTAAACCTTATTTACTAACATGAAATATCTAATTACATATAAAGAATATAATCTTTAAAAAAATAGAGGCAAAAAGAACAAATTCAAATATAGGAAATAGCGCCAATATTATTATAACAAATATGGTAATTTAGATCAAATGTACGAGCATTTTTGTTACCAACCTTCTAAAATAAACTCTTAATCACTGATCAGATAACCGGCGTATTTCTTGGCGTTGAAAAACGCCGGTTAGAGATAATCAACGAATAAGCGTAATCTTAGCCTTGTTTATAAATACTATAGTTATACAACCTAGAGAAAACTGTAAATATTTCTTATGTAGTAAAGTGTCGTCCTCTGATATCTTTCAAATGGATTAATACGAATGAATGAAAGTGCTCACCCAATGAAATATTCTCAACGCCACTCCCACAATTTAATCCGGAAGTTTATAAAAAATGTAAATATATTTTGATATTTTCTATTAAGTTTTACATAAGAGTATATTTTGCACAATTTCGTTTGATTTGCTTTTCACATCGTTTGCCCTTGAATTACATATCAACATAACCTATATAGCTCTGTGATAAAGTAGATTTAAGTAAATGTTTTATTGAAGAATCGTAGTATTACTATTTTTTTCTCTTATTATACTCACAATTACCCTTTTATAACATAATAAAAAAAAAGACATACAAAAGGCTTTTTAAAAAACGTATTCATGTTTTTTAAAGAAATAAATCTAAACAAGAAAACGGTATTAAAAAGTCTGCATTTTTATTAAATAGGTACTCACCTACATGAAATGTCAGTCTGTTTCGGGTTCAGAGTTTGGGTTATTCTAATTTGTTTCTATGTGTTCAACAGGTATGTCTAAAACAGTCTTCTATATATATTCGGTATGACTAGATATATTATGTAAAAGAAGAAAAAGTAATTAAAAGCTATCCGAACCACAACATTTATTAAGTTGCTTTGCATGGTTTCATCAACTTGCCTGGTTTATGTGAGGCTTTCAAACCAATAATGTAGTACGTTTTACAAAGAAAATGCATTATAAACACCACATTATTTTAAGGTTTTGGTATCTTCAGAATTTAGAAATTTAAATGGTTCACAGCCAATCATTTATCACTTAACCAGGATAAATGTGAGACAATTTACTTTACTAGTAAACATAGATCAAACATATATTCTACGAATTGAAAATTCCCTGATATTAGACTAGACACAAGATTAATATGGAAGCCGCAGATAGTTGAATTAGTCAAACACTTATCTTCTGCTACTTATACAATTAGACGTATCAGATTTATAACTGATAGTCTACTGGAATAACGACATACTATGGACTATCAAATCACATATCAACAATGTTTAACCAATGTGGGGTAAGTAGGCCTATGTAGAAAAGGTGTACATCCTGCAGAAGAAGGCTGTTCGAGCAATTGTCTGTGTTTCACAAACTATTCGCTGCAAACCTCTCTTCAGAGAACTTATGATAAGTCCATTAGCCTAGACCATTGATTATATATAAGGAGATATATCAACGAGCACTTTTTCACAAAAATTGTAAATATTCTCAATAGGTGTCGGAGCAAACCAGAAATTACCATCTTATGCAGTTTTTCCCACAATTTGGGAATTGTAGATTTAGCGCTTTCTGGTATTTATTGGACGTACTAAAACTTGGTTCACAGCCTGCTTTGTAAATATGTAATAAATCCTACTGATTTGACACTTTGTTTACATTTGTATAAATCGACATAATATAGGGCCAAAAAATCATCCTCTATTTTTTTTTCTAAATGCTCCTTTGTATTATTACGGAAAATGAATATAAATAGGGAAGTTGCTTGAAATAAATGAAAGAAACAGTATTTCCTGCTTTTCTCACCTCACATAATTGTTTTAGATATATATTGTGATATTTTTATTATTTGTTTTGACTTGTCATGCTTTCTAAATATATATATACGTCTGTATGTGCAATATATTGAAGACCAAAATTCTTATTTTCCTACCTTTAGTGACTTAATAAGTTCCTACACAAGCCCCATAAGGTATTTTAAGTTTCAATAAAAACATATTAAGATTTCGATGACCCTGCAAATGCACAATATTTTTTCTCAGTTTTTGTTCAATGTGTGTGTATATGATCCCTGTTTTTATAATATACTTATATAAACAAGGATATGATGAATGTTATTAAAATAGATAATGAATGTATCTATAATGATGTGTCCTATCAAAACAATTATTGAAGAAATGTAAACGAAATGTTTTAATTAGGATCGCTAATATAATCGCAGGAATAAGATAATCTCTGTGTATTGGAATTGAGCCAGTGAATTCTAAGTTAGCCGTTTGTAAAGTGTAAGTAGGTTGGCTATTGTTGGACAACTCAGTATATTTATCTATCTGAATCTGAACTATCTTTGTTTTATTTGTTATTTAATTCCTGCCTTACTTTCTTATTTTCTGGCCATAATTAAAACTATTCGTGTGCTTACTGTATAGGGGTGATTTACTCTATTATTCATTAAGTATATCGCGTTCGCTATTTAGAGGGATGCTTTCTGTCTGTATGTATTAGGAAGTGAAAATATTTATTACAGTTAATAGAAAATCTGTTTGACATAGGTGTTACATTACATACATAGGTACTCAGGTACTTTCCAATGTTTTACAAAAATTGATTTATTCCAAATGTATAATTTTACATATTATTAAGGATAAAACAAGAGACATGCTTGAAATTACTTTATTTGATTTTTTACATAGATTTTTTTATAATAAATAGCACAGAAATCAATAGAAATAACAAATAATTTATAGATTCTTCACCTTTTTTAATTTCAAGCTTTCTTTGCCAATTACATGCTTAGAAGAAGTAAATTTACATCTCTTAAAAATGACACATGTTATGCAACGTTCTAATAGTTGCACCTTATGTTGTTTACAAGGTTCGTCAGTTAAAAACGATGTTCTTTCCAGATTTCTTGTAACTTTGTTTAATATCCTTTTGCGTAGTTTCTTCTTATGTTTTGTACAATCAAAATATTTTTCAAATGTATCTAAAGTCAATTTAATTGCTTCACATAGCTGATCTGTTGGTGCTAATAAACTAAATGCACCTTCTTCAATATATCCATACATTTTATTTAATATGAGTAATTCATTTTTATTGGAAAGTGTAGAGGTAGTATCAACAAAAGAGTGGTAGCAAATTTTACATTTTGATTGCTCAAACGATGTTCTAGCCAGGTAGCCGGCGAAATATGTAATACTGCATTCTTGTAATGTAGTTTCGGTTTTTGTAGGTGTTTCAACAGTCCCTCCTGATAAAATATCACAAGAAGATGTGGAGAAGCTACTGGAAGAGTGCAGTATTTCTTGCGCTGTAGAATCTAAAGAAATTGGCTCCAATAGATCTATTTCAGTCTCTATTTCTCTTGATTGATGTTCACAGTTTGATGCCTCCGAAGGTGTTAAAAGAGAATTTATTGCATATGAACGGAAAGTGGTTCTGAATGTTCGCGCGCTTGGATTAGGGTTGTATCCTCCTTTTTGACGGAAAATGGAAAATAAATTCTCAATAACATCCTGGTTGGTTTTTCTAGTAAGAATATATGCATCAGGATGTTTGGTTGTTTCACTGTCATACAACATTAATATTCCTCGAATTGTTTGTAGGAGTCCATCAAAACATGGTGGTCTTGATGGTGCTCTTGCTTGGTTATTTTTTTTTAAATTTTGAATAAAGACTAAACTTTCTTCTAATGTTGTTCTTACTAGCGGATGGCTATGATGTAAACTACATTTGTATGGGTTAGGATCATGAAATGTGCTGCTATTGAGTGTATCAAAAAGATTATTTATCGTAGATATAAAATTTGCAGTGTGTAAAGATGTATTTGATCTTAGTTCTCCTGTTGCTACACAAGTCCGAATACAACTTGCCACGGAGTGACTGAAAATTTGTGTAGCTAACTTCACTGACATTTTTGAAATCCTTTAGGATTTATATGTTTTTCCGTGATTTTTGGCATTGCTCTGCAAGGTTTTGTGCTGTCAATATCATAGGCTTTACGTATATCTTGAAAACTAATAACGGTGTTATTTGAAATAATAAAATCGGCCTTTAGTAGATTATTGCGAAAATTCTTTATTAGATGTGGCACATCATAGACAGCTACAATGGGGTGATTTTGAATATTAAAGAAGGGCTTTTTCTCAGTCACTCCCAATTTTTTGTAAGTGCTTTGATTCGAAGCACCTTGATCGCAAACTGTTGCATAAGGGAGTAATCCATTCTCTAAACATCTTTCTATTATATCTTGCAGTAGTACTACAAGCTTGTTTGCAGGCACGCCAGAATGACTAAGGAAGTATGCCAGTGACAACTTCCATCTTGAAAACAACCCTCTAGCAAGAAAGACTAACGCATACCTTGCTGGTCGGCTAGTTCTTCCAAGATGTCCCAAATCCTCAAAACCTTCTATAAGATCCAGATGTTTGTTGTATTCACTTATTTCCTTAAGTGACATTTCATCGAAGCTTATCACGCAAGCTCTCTCTACAATGCTCCAACTTTCTATCTTTCTGCTAATTTGCCAAAAGAGCTTTTGGCTAAGTCCTGGTAAAAAGCTAGACCCACTAATCCATCGTTTTATTGTACTAGGTGCTGGTAGTACAATTTTTTCAAACAAGAACTTATACGCTGTGGGTGATTTATAATATAATGCCAACGCAAAATTTTTCTGATCTAATGGCCACTTTCTTACACTATTTTGTCCTAATTGCATATTCACTAATGTTTTGCTACATTGTTTTTTAAATAAATATGTATTCAGTTGATGATGTAAATTTGAGAATCTCACTTTTTTTTTTAATTTGGATATTTGTGCTCGTTTTCGTAAAAGCAATTTACTTTGACTCTTAATATTGCTCTTTAATTTTTTTTCACGAGATGTATTTCTTCCAGATATAGTTGAAACTTCTGCAACAGGAAGATTTGTGATATCACGCAGCCAATCCATATCCGCTGATTCATCCATTAATTCTACCTCTTCTTCCCCTTCGTCTTCTTCCAAAGTTATATTTTCATCGCTTCGTATTTTTCTTTCATACGTTGTTATAATTTTAGACGGGCCTGGTTGCGGCTCAGATATTTCCCGTTTTCTTTTAGAATCGTATGGTTGGGGAACTGCTGATTTTGTTAAACGATTCTTCAGTATTTGATTAACAAAACTGTCACTCTCGAAATGTCTTTGGCAAATTTGATACCTTTTTAGGTCTTCCAGGGGTGTGGTGGCTAAGGAAGAGTTTCCTATAAACCAAAGAAATTTACATTTATAGATTTGGAGATGAATTAATACCAATTTTCACTTAAATAGTATTTTATTACTTTATTAACTATAATTATTAATTAAAATGTTTATTATGTGAAAAATCCGTACTCTATCATCATTAATACTTGTTTGTTTAATACCTTTTGCTTTACAAAATAATGTAATTTATTAATTAACTTGATCTTATACCAACATTTTTTTGAAAGTCTTGTTGTGTTAGTATTGGTAATTTTTTATACAATGATAAACACAATATTCAGAAACCTTGCAAATTAGCACAGAAAGTTGAGGGTTGCGATTTTTAATTTTATCTCAAATAACTAGTACTTTACTCTTGATATAATTTTACGTTTCCTTAATTTTTAAACATCCTTTACGTTATACCGACATTCTGGTTATAGCTATCGACTTTTCAGAACAAGCGAAACTCTTTATGAAGAATGACTTTCTCAAAAAATAAGAAATAAAAGATTTTAGGGGTATAGTTAGGTCAATCCGGGACACACTGTATATATAGGTCTAAGTTAATATAATAATCCTGAATAAAAAATTGTTTAAACTCTGTCATTTAAATGTAAAAGATATTTGAAATTATATATGTATGTACTACCTATAAATAAAAATTTATGGCTTAGTGAGTTAACATATGTATGTCAACATACATATATCCTTATTATCTGCATATAGAGATACCTACCTATGTGTAAAATACTGTTCTTAAAATTAGGGCAATATAAAGGAGAACTTTAAATATTTAAATATAAGTACATCATAATTCGAGCTGAGGGATTTTGCGGGGTGCCAGGATAGTATTCAGGTAAACGCACGAATATAATGACCTTGTTTCGATCGGTGATGCATGCGCGATTTTATTGCTTTACATGCATTCGCTATTTATATCACTTAGGTATGTCAGTTATGTCGTTATAAAGTTTATATTTAGAGAAATACTAAGCAAAAAAAATTAAATTCTTAACATACATAACATAATTTTTTACAAAAAAAAAGACAATTTCTCGGTAGTACGTATATTTTAGTAACTATGTGTACATTTTAAAAAAGAAGTCTATGCCTACATGTTTATACAAAAAATAAATAAAATTTGAGTTTATAATTAAATAATATATTCAGGTGAACGTATTTTCTACATAATTTAAATTGCACTGAAAAATAAAACAATCCTTATATTCAGCAGAAACACCATAAAAAGATCTATCGACAAAGCACAATGTCGCCTATTCATACATTTATACATAAACTCGATGCCGCTCTAGTACATAATGTATTATGTAAACATAATACATGCCGCTCTAGTACATAATGTATTATGTAAACATAATACATTATGTACTAGAGCGGCATCGAGTTTATGTATAAATGTATGAATAGGCGACATTGTGCTTTGTCAATAGATCTTTTTATGGTGTTTCTACTTAATATAAGGATTGTTTTATTTTTCAGTGCAATTTAAATTATGTAGAAAATACGTTCACCTGAATATATTATTTAATTATAAACTCAAATTTTATTTATTTTTTGTATAAACATGTAGGCATAGACTTCTTTTTTAAAATGTACACATAGTTACTAAAATATACGTACGACCGAGAAATTGTCTTTTTTGTAGAAAATTATGTTATGTATGTTAAGAATTTAATTTTTTTTGCTTAGTATTTCTCTAAATATAAACTTTATAACGACATAACTGACATACCTAAGTGATATAAATAGGGAATGCATGTAAAGCAATAAAATCACGCATGCATCACCGATCGAAACAAGGTCATTATATTCGTGCGTTTACCTGAATACTATCCTGGCACCCCGCAAAATCCCTCAGCTCTTCATAATTATTAGGGTAATAAATAATGAAAATATTAACGCAAAATTCCAGTTCTGTTATCTCTTTCTAACCTTAAAGAGACAAGGTAGGTATTTCATGGATGTTAAAAATTAGAGGCCCTTAACTGATATATTATGTAAACACACTTATCAATAGCTGTTTCTGTTCTAGCCCATCTGGTTTCAAATATGCTTAGGCTTTTTCCCTGAATTCTGATATGGATGTATCTCTAATACATAATTTCAAATAATTTTATTTCTGGGAATATATCTATTTTGTAATGACAGCAGTTAACAGATTTCGGAATATATTTTATAATTCAAATTAGTAAATAATAGAGTAATAGACAATGAAGAAAATATATGTACTTATATATTTAAAATAAGGACAATTATGGTTATTATTATTGTTAGTGTTATTTCTGTGTCTGTCTAATTTCCGCTGTCTATAAAGGGTAAAATTTCTTCCTGCAGTAAGATGAGTATATTTATTATTAAACCCAAAAGGTAAATATTTGATATTAAATATGACACTTACCTGAATTTAATATCCATTGCTTTACACGTTCCAAATCTTGCACAGGAAATGAGAACATACTTAGATTCGGAACAGTTCTTCGGTTGTTCTCACATTTAAAATACTGACACTTATTACCAGCCATATTTTTCGTTTGAAAAGAAAATATGCAAATTCAACTACACTGGCTTCGTTGGCGCTCAGAAAATTAAAAAAATATTTTTCTATTATACCTACTTACGATAGTTCTGTCATCTAGCGTTGAAAAGTATAATTATAGGCAGCATTTTACTGGATGTTCTACCTTTTCAATTTGATATACATATATATATTGGGATGTAGGAACACTAGCGACTTTAAGCGGCCTCATCCCGAAACTGAGTTTTAAGCGTAGCCGATTTTCTTATTGCGTTGATATATCTCCTTATATATAATCAATGGCCTAGACACATATTCTGCAACAACTAAGGAGGGCTTTGAAAAAGCTGTCACACCTCATGACTAGGGGTGAGATTACAGAAGTCTCCACCCCTCATAACCATTTGCTGCACATCCCGCATTACATAGGACAAAAGCCACTTCAGTACAACACGTCACTGGTAATTATTTAACAAAATCAAAGTTATGTGTAGACATCTTTCTACTTTCGTATCTAAAGAGAAAATAAAGGACATTCTCATTACAATGTCAATGACATAAATTAGCCCTGTGTTGACGTTATCATTACATTTTTGCTTGATGTGCTATTGTGTAAACTGTATGTATATCTTATTATTGGTATAATAAATTTATTATTATAATAGAAACACTATCCTTCTTACTGTAGAAGTGTTATAATTAATCCTGCTTTTACACCCACAATACTTCATCTCATCAGGGAAGGCGCAGCAACTTTCATTATACATTTACATTCTTGGTAATTATCAATATAGTAAGTACTGCCTACACGTGCTCTATATATGGACGTTTCTTCAATTTGCATATATTTACCTGCGATTTTAAAAATTGCTTTCAATAATAGTAATTCCTAATAATTGAAGTTACGTTGGGGTTATCAAACAAAACTAGTTTAAAATATATAACACTTTCGGCTGTTACTTTGTAACGATTCATGATACTGGATATAAGTAAAATAAAACACTCAATTAAATTTGAATAACTTCACTTTATGTTAATCACTATGTGACTGCAGTTTCGACATTACATGTCATTATCAAACTAGTTTACTTATATTTCTACTATTTAATTTTTCTTTCACCCACGCTTAATTGAAATTGTTTGAAATCTTCATGGATTTTATTGTGTTATATATGTAGAATTTTAGCCTTCATACTGGTTGAAGTAAGGTATATCACTTCATAAAAATTAATTAGATACACACTTAAATGTACTCGGCTTTGACATTACTTATTTTATTATGGTTCTAGTTATTTTTATTTTATCTAGGCCTGAATCGTAACAACAACTGCCATGATACAAGTCTGAATGAATAATCATCAATTATTGTTGAGGATAGTACATACCCAACAAGTTATACAAACAAACTAATTCATAACCAAGCAAAGATTTTATTAAAGGTTAGTACTTTGAACCTTTTTCAGCTTGTTCTGCAATATCCATTGTCAATTATAAGATAAAATATATAGGAAAAATGACATTTCTTCGTTACATCGTCTTGCAATATGTATTTTAGAATAACATTTAACATCCACAATCACATCATCACTTATTTTTGGAATTTGAAAAATTAGTGTCAGTAGGCTTATCATATCCCTTAATTCAAAATATTTTAAGATATTTAAATCTAAAGCAAAACGCCTACAAAATTGTAACAAACACGATTGGTGTAATTGGATAATTGCGTCACTTCCTTTAAGCTCCCATTGGCTTCTCTTTACTACTACGACAAGACTGCGTTTACTATAACAAATTTAGCGGGAGAAATTTATGAATGGGCAGATCCTACTGCCCAACCCCTCTGGTGGCTACCTACCCGAACTAACCCTCAGTTGTATAACTATAGTATTTATAAACAAGGATATTAGTTAACCGGATACTTTAACTGGTGTTGGAAAAACCGGCCCTCAGTTGTATAATTGTAGTCATGGCTTGTATATAGGTATAGTTGGCCAACAGAATGAATATCGTAGCGCCATCCAATTATTATTAGTAGTACTTTAAGAAAACCGAAAATCTTGGCAGTATTCTATATTGTATTTAAGAAGAAGCACAAAACATAGTAAAGAGGAAACATGAGAAATATCAATCAGGCTGCCAGCAAATTATTGTTAGGCAACAAAAAGATGATGTTAAATGTTGATGAGAGAAAGTGGGAAAGAAACACAAGCGTGAGTTAAAATTGAGTCAAGCACACTTTTTTTTAAATGTCTTTGTCATAAAAACGTCATATAGGTACGCATGCACTTTTCGAAATGTGTAGAAGAGGTATTCAGTTCTTGGTACCGGAATTATGTCCAGTGAATTAATTCAGAACGTTGACGTTTGACCTATGCTTAATTTTTAAGGAAAGTTATTCTTAAATCATGTTTTTATTATATCCGAATAGTTTTGATTTATATCGGTAATAAATGGGAGGTTATTTCTTTCTGGTTATATATAAATGCCTAATAGCAACAATTCTGTCTTTTTTGTAAGTAAATTTTTTAAATATATTTTACATGAATATATCTTGACATAATTTGATTTAGGAGCGGAGAAAAGCTTGTCCCATTGAAAATAAAAGCGATAACACTGAGACTAAAGCACAAACTACTAAAGATAAAAGCTTTTTGACTATAGGCCCTGCATTACCTCCGCAAGCTAACAAAATATATTATAAAAGGTCTTATAGTACATTAAATGCAAATATTAAAAAGCATGACAATGTACCACCAATCGAGGCACTTACGTTACAAATGCAATCAAATGGAATTCATATATCACGAGCACAAAAAGAGAAAGAAAAACATCCCGATCGAATTAATTTGGACAGGCGTGGATTAACTGTTATTCCGATATTAGAAGATGAACTGAAATTAAGATTATTATCACTTCAGCATAATTTAATTAACAATCTAGAAGGATTAAAAGCTCAGTCATTTCCATATTTAGTATTTCTTGATATATATGACAACCAACTAGAGAAAATCAGCTGTCTTGAAAATTTAGATAATCTCAGGGTACTTCTGCTTGGCAAAAACAGGTAATATCAATTTTCATATATTTGGAAATGTTTCCTGTTTTGTACAGTTTTCAGTGGGAATATATTATGTACTAGATGTAATTTAAATATAGTTGAATCATTCTGGCAATCGACACAGCCAAATTACGACCTAAAGACCATAATGATGCAATGCCATTACAAATTCCACTATAAATTCCCATCAACTCCAACAATTTCAGAACAATAAAATTAAACTTATTAATTAATATCTAAGGATATATAGCTTCTGGTAGTAAAATACTATTACATGAAAGCTAGTTACGAATTGAATATGATAAATAAAGTTATTAAATATTTTACTATACTATAAATATTATTATTTATGAGAGTCCTAAAATGGATTTTGTAGGTTATATTACTTGACATATAACATTTTGCAACATCTCATATTTGACACTATTTTAAATTATTAGCACTGTCGTTTGATCATACGACTAGTCATATAAAATTTACATAGTCGACAAATTTTAATTTCTGGTACGAAAGTAGGAGGGGAATAAAGTAAAGACAAACATATAGCGAGGCTGCCAAGTACACCCGGCAAACGTTTGCTATCAAATGTGAAAATCCCCCGACTGCGTTGTTTCTCCCACCACTGTTGGAAAGCAGGCATCGCTGCATATTATAAGGTCATCTTCTGCATGGGATAGATAGCTAGTACAGAGCTGTAAACAAATTAAAATTTGTCGACTACAGTATATATATATATATACATGTGTTCATTAGAAAATATAGTATTACCTTAAAATGTAAATCCAAAAATGTCCAAGTGTTAAACAACAGTGCACTTACTTAATACTGTGTAATGCCTAATTTCAACCAGGCAGTTAATAAATATATAAAAATTCTTTGCCAAATATACAAATGTATTGAAAAAATGAATATATTCTTGGTAGTAGTGGCAAATGATGAGCAAAAGTAATAACAATATGACAACTGGTTGTCATTTAGAGTACATTGACAAATCTAGAATGTAAATCAAATATGTATAGATGAAAATGTAAACAATAAGCATAGGACAATCAGTATTACTTATGCGGTTCCATTAAATGGTTTAGGTCTACCTTAAACTGTTCATTTAATGTAATTATATAAATAATAACGATGCAACTATGTAATTAAAATAATTACGAGTAGAGCTGTTGGTATTATGACAATATAGAATGTAAAACCAGTTGTGTATAAATGAAAATGTAGGCAAATAAGCATAGGACAACCGGTATTACTTATGCAGTCCCATCAAATGGTTTAGGTTCACCTAGACATGTACATTTGATAGAAAATACACAAAGAATAAACGACGCAACTATGTATGTGTTAAGATGTGTTTGTAGCTACAGCATTATATGTTTCTACCTTGTTTGGTTTCGTCAGTGCAGCATAACGAGGAAGGTGTACGTTAAAGCACTAAATATGTGTTCATTAAAAAATATAGTATATCTTCTTGGTAGTAGTGGCTAATGATGAGCAAAAGTAATAACAATATGACAACATAGATGCATCGTTATTATTTATATAATTACATTAATTGAACAGTTTAAGGTAGACCTAAACCATTTAATAGAACTGCATAAGTAATACCGATTGTCCTATGCTTATTGTTTACATTTTAATTCATACATATTTGATTTACTTTCTACATTTGCCAATGTATGAATGAAAATGTAAACAATAAGCATAGGACAATTGGTATTACTTATGCAGTTTACGAGTAGAGCTGTTGGTATTATGACAGTTTGTTTTTTGGATTTACATTTTTAGGTAATACTATATTTTCTAATGAATACATATTTAGTGCTTTAACATACACCTTCCTCGTTATGCTGCACTGACTGACGAAACCAAACAAGGTAGAAACATATATGTCTGTAGCTACAAACACATCTTAACACATACATAATTTCGTCGTTTATTCTTTGTGTATTTTCTATCAAATGTACATGTCTAGATGAACCTAAACCATTTGATGGGACTGCATAAGTAATACCGGTTGTCCTATGCCTATTTGTTTACATTTTCATTTATACACGACTGATTTTACATTCTATATTGTCATAATACCAACAGCTCTACTCGTAATTCTTTTAATTACATAGTTGCATCGTTATTATTTATATAATTACATTAAGGGTCCTCGCTAGTGAATGGGAAATGTAATATTGGTTGCATAGCACATAATTTAATAAGCCAAGGATGTCCGAGTACTTTTACACATAGGGAACATATAATAAATATTTGAAATAATAACTCAATATCTAAGCGAATAAAAATTCATTTATGACCAACTATTTACACATTTGTAACTGCGGGAAATATTTATAGCAGAATAACAATTCATTGTAATGTGGGTTGCCTAATTTTAATTTATTTTATATTCATTTTAAGCAAAGTAAAAAATAGTTGAACGAAAAATAAGTGCACAGCCGGGTAGCTTTCTATTCAATTTATAACGTGAACCCAAGCAAACAAATCTCCTCCGAAGGATTTTTGAGAAAACTGGTTTTTAATATTTTGACATATTAATTAATTTTCTGTAATCCGATAATTTTTTTCTAAATTTGATTCTTCAGCCGGGTAGATTACTAAATTCTTCATAAGTTGACGTTGAAAGGTTTTCTCCATCTTTAAAATCAACAAAAACATCTGGATTCTAAAATCTGCTATTTTGCCATTGTTGACAGATCCACTAGCGAGGACCCTTAATTGAACAGTTTAAGGTAGACCTAAACCATTTAATGGAACTGCATAAGTAATACCGATTGTCCTACACTTAGTGTTTACATTTTCATTCATACATATTTGATTTACATTCTACATTTGTCAATGTATTCTAAATGACAACCAGTTGTCATATTGTTATTATTTTTGCTCATCATTTGCCACTACTACGAAGAAAATATTCATTTTTCAATACATTGTATATTTGGCAAAGAATTTTAATATATTTATTAACTGCCTGGTTGAAATTAGGCATTACACAGTATTAAGTGCACTGTTGTTTAACACTAGGACACTTTTGGATTTACATTTTAAGGTAATACTATATTTTTTAATGAACACATATTTAGTGCTTTAACATACACGTTCCTCGTTATGCTGCACTGACGAAACCAAACAAGGTAGAAACATATATGTCTGTAGCTACAAACACATCTTAACACATACATAGTTGCGTCGTTTATTCTTTGTGTATTTTCTATCAAATGTACATGTCTAGGTGAACCTAAACCATTTGATGGGACTTCATAAGCAATACCGGTTGTCCTATGCTTATTTGCTTACATTTTTATTTATACACGACTGATTTTACATTCTATATTGTCATAATACCAACAGCTCTACTCGTAATTCTTTTAATCACATAGTTGCATCGTTATTATTTATATAATTACATTAATTGAACAGTTTAAGGTAGACCTAAACCATTTAATGGGACGGCATAAGTAATACCGAATGTCCTATGCTTATTTACATTTTCATTCATACATATTTGATATACATTCTACATTTGTCAATGTATTTTAAATGACAACCAGTTGTGATATTGTTATTACTTTTGCTCATCATTTGCCACTACCACTAAGAAGATATTCATTTCTTCAATACATTTATATATAATAATAATAATAATTTATTCACTATAAGACCACAATATTAGGGTATAAGTTTCGTCATCAAATTCAAACATTACTTACATAACAATAAATCACAACAGATAAACAAATTAATTAAAATCATCATAATAGCATTTCGTCAGCGTAATTCGCATTGTGCGTATCTCCTTATGGATAGATTTTAGAGGAGAGCAAAAAAACGTAACCAAAAATTAGCCATTACAAATTAAGACACAAACTTTTGGAATACGTTACAATATTTTGTAGCGGAATGAATTATTTAACAATATTTACAAAATTATTGCTCCGATCAATAATAAATGGAGTTACGTAAAATGTCCCTTAATAAGTTAATAATTAGTTTTGGAGTTACGCACATTGCAGTAAGGCAGTTGTAAGTGGAAATTATATTTATTTAATAGTTATGAAAAATAATTCAAAACCAGTTTTATTAGAAGTTATATGAAAAAAAAAACGTTTAATTAACATAAGGAAGATTATCATAAAATTCGTGGTAATCTTGTGTTAAGCTGCGTTTTAGCTGCTGTAAGTTGTCATATTTTTCTTTTTTTATTTTCAACCTTTCGTTATACAGTCGCGGCAATGAACTGAAACTCACAGCCATTTTTGCTTTACTGATTCGTGTAGGAAGAGGAATCCACTCCACATCTGAATGTCTTAGTTTGAAAAACACACCCTCTGAAGTATACTTTATGGCTTTTAGGTCAGCAACTACGGGGTCCCCGGCTTTTTTTCCCGGCCTAATCGAAGAGAAGTTGGTGGTAGAGTCAAAATTTTTAAAAAATGGATGTAACAAGTATTCAACTGAGTAGGGCGATTTTTTACAAGCTTCTTTACAAACATGAATATAGTCAGCTGGGACGTTTATTTGTCTCTTCCTTATTTTTTTTTCAATGGTGGAATGCATACTGTCAGCCTCCATTTGAGTGTGGCCCTTTTGTAAAAATTTTTGAACGATTGTTATGTTCTTTTCCTTTGACAAATTAAATAATGCATTCGATAAAACCGTGTTCCTATTTTGGTATCCGCAGCCATCACTATACAGTATAATTTCAGTGTTGTCTTGAATGGTGTGGGTATCCAAAAATTTGAGAAGAAAATGGACAATAATCGACGCGAATACATTGGACGTTAGTCCGCCCTCAGATTCATTCCAAAGGAAACAGTAACCTTCACGACGTCTTATATCATAAACAGTGAAATTGTGTACTGTTAACTTGTGTTTCCAATATAAAGCAGAGGCATTTGATTTTGGAGATAACAGCACAGACTGTAAATCCATCGTGAATACTTCATTATCGGAAAGTTTATCTTTATCTTTTTCAGATCGTGCTTCATTTTTTAAGGTGACATGATGGTCATATTCGTCTTGTGCTAAATTACCGGTTTCAAATGCAATGCAAATGTCACATCTATCTTTTTTCGGATGATGTAACGATAAATTCTTATCGTCAAATATCTTTGAAAAAGTGGCTCGAGAAAGAGGTTTGGCATCCTTTTCTTTGCAAAATTCGCTTTTATAAACAGAATAAAGTTGAGCTTTAGACTCCCACAAAGGCTCCAGGTACAATTTAGATGAGGAAGCACGGCAGTAGTGGGACTCTAGTTTAGGCAGAGAATCAAAAAAGTTATTCACGTTCTTTATTTCATTAGAAATTATTATTTCTTTATTCTTTGGCCTTTCAATTACTTCAAAATCTCTTCTAATCCACTGCTTTACAGCTATTTCTCCAATACTCAAAGTGTTTAAAAACATTTTTTTGCAAACACGGATTTGTTGTCCACCACTTTTCAAGTAAAATTCGGTAGACGTGTTTCTTCTAGATGATCCTTCATTAACTCCTCGTCTTCTAACTGTATTTTTAACGGTAGTAAGTGACTTCACAGAAACTTTTTTTTCACGCCATGTCAATTTCCAGAAGCTCTCAAATATAAGTTTTCTTTCGTCTTGTGATATGAAATTACATTTTAATTTACAATTTTCTTTCCTACTAAGCTGACAATTGCATGGTGCACGTAATTGTTTTTTATTTTTTTGTAGATTATATTGCCATGTGCCATCAGGTGTTTTCTTTTTGCCGTAATAGCTCAGCCCTTGTTCCCTGTTTCCACGGTTTTTATTTTTTGACCACTGCTTCATATCCATGGCACTTCTCTTTAATCTTTTCCGTTTCCCATAGTGATTTTCATTTTCGTTATGTTCACTGTCCTCTGAGTTATCATGGGAATGGTCACCATCTTCTAAACTCGTTTGCTCTTCAATAGCACTTTCTGCATTACTTTCGCTGCTGCTCATACTTTCGTTATTCTGGTTACCATTTTTCTCTGCTTCATAGCTGCACTCATTGTTTTTTTCCTCAATCTCGTCTTTATATGTAAATACGTTTTGTTCCTCATCAGCACTTCTGTCTGTTGGGTTGCAATTAGAGTCGTTATCAATATTAATGTCATCTGTCGTAATTATTTGTTGATTGTCGTTATTCACATTGCGACATTTTTGTTCATTCAGGATGGAATGGAATTCGTCATTGTTTTCTATGACATGGCCATCATCAAAAACAAAATCTTCATTTTCTGCATTTGCAATGAACTTTTCAATGTCCAAAATCTCTTCTTCGTTTTGCTCTAAAATAGATTCTGTGGAATAATACACATAACAGCATAAACATGATGTTTTTACCTTTCTCATCAATGTTTCTTGAAAATAAAGAATCAGAGTCAGATGGTTTGGAAGACGACTTGTCGATGACCATACTTAGTATTTTCAAAGTTCTTGTAGACATTTTGATCCTGCATTAAAAAAAAAAGTAAAAATGCTGTATGGATTTATGTATAAAGAAAATTGCGTATGTGTGACCGAAGTTAGTTACAAATCTCTGGGAAAATTGCGTATCTCCTTCAAGATATTTATCACACTTTTCACAAAAGAATAAAAACCTTTAGATATTTCCGAGAGCGTGAATGTATTTATCTTACCTTGTTACAAATAATAATCACACTACACCTTCAGAGTAACACAAAAATAGTGTCGTTTAACCACACTTTTTCTCGCAGTCACATGGACACCATACAAATAACTATACTGAATGGGAGTTAGTCACTTTGCGCAGTACGAAAATGAAGCCGAGGAGTTACGAACTTTGCGAAATCGGCTTTAAAAAATTAAGGGATTTTTTGTGGAGTTCAGCACTTTGCCACAATGAATCTTAATTTTTTTCCTAACAGATGGCGCATAAATCTCATTTTGGGCCAAATATGGAGTTACGCATTTTGCGAATTACGCTGACGATTTGTTCACAAGATATTGTTTCAGTTTTTCCTTAAGGTGGCCATCTCGCCCATCTCAATTACATTGCAAACATGCTGCTAACATATCGCACGAGAATCCGTTAATAAGCAACAAAATGATATAAAAAAAATACTGGCATAATCTGCAAACTTATCTCTAGGGGACTGGGTAGTTTTAGTAACCGAAATTTGTTCGATGAATGTGGAAAAAATGGTTAAAAAACAGGGAGGATTTGTATCAAAAATCTGCTACTTTATTTCGTAATTACTTCGAATATATAAATAATTGCAAGATATTAGATAGCTTACCCCCTGGAGAAATAAATTCTCTTTCTTTTGATGCTTGATATAAAGCAATTAAGCGTATTTTATAGCTGTCTTGTGCTTTTAATTGTTTTTACCCAATTTTCCGATTAAACAAGCCATATTTTAAGAGAAAAGTAGATTCCATATATCATAATCAGGGTGCAGTAATTCTTAAACAGAGGGCGCTGCCAACAATAATATTAATTTTTAAAATTATTCGGGGCGCTCTAGTCGAATGTAGCAAAACTTGAATGCAAATATAGGGTGGACCTACGTCTTATATATGGCTTTCTCAGTCATATAATTACGTGTATATGTCTTTCTGTCTGCCATTAAAAGAGTAACCCCTAAAAAAAATCACATATTTACAAATAAAATGAAATTGTAATGATATGATACTATTTGTTGAATTCAAACAAATATTCATGGATGTTTTTTATTATTTGCTCCTCAATTACAAAAAGCCGAAAATAGAATGTCTCGGATTCTTATTTAATAATATATATATATACCGAAAATATCCAGCCTAGAGATTATTTCAAGTATTGTTCAACCATATTTTACGAAAAATATTTATGTTTTGGTGATTATATACAGAGTGTTTCAAATTAAATGCAAATCTGAAAATACTTTCGGATTTAATTTCCATTTAATTTGCAATTGATTTCGATAAATTTGCTTTTAATTTGCAACATACCGTACATTAGAGTGTCGTTATTTTTAAAATTTGAGATTTCTTTCGGGTACTCCCTAAGTTTTTCCTATAAATGTAAAAACATACTACATAAAATATCTACTTATTTGATTAATATTAATGGGCTCCGCAGAGGGGTTAAAGTCGCTTCTGGAAAAAATCAACTTTTTCGCTTTTTCTTCTGTTGAATTAAAGTGCAACTTATTATACATAAATGGATAGGATTTGAAATTCAAAGTAAAAAAGTACATACCTTAATTTTTTCTAGAATAGCAATAGTTAATGAGTTTTACAGGAGTATCCTCTGCATCATAATCCTAGTCTTCCTCGTCTATAAACATGAGAACTTTTTCACTCATCTTCTTTTTAATTGAAAGGGGAACTGCCGGGCCAAGAAAGGAAAATGCAACTATACTTCATTCACGTTAAGAATTCAGCGTTGGATTAGATAGGAGAACATTTCCCGAACTGTGATTGGCTGTTACGCGCGACCGATTTACATTAAAAAAATGTGCGAACTATATGAAACAGACAAATTTTAAGCAATATTAAGTATGATTTCCATACACATAAGCAAAATAATATTATCTGATTACATACGTGATTATTAAAAATATACGTATTTCCTTGTTGTGCCTGGACAATTATATATAACGTAAATTACATTAATTTTTTTAGTCTTGCATTTCTATACGAGAACGAATGTGAGGTTAGAATTATTTATTATTATTCAACTATAGGAAGCTATAGGTACATTATTTGAAAACATAATTTGAGTTTGTTGTAGTTATTTTACAAATAAGTAATTTGAAGTGGAAGTTTGAGGTTAGGAGAATAAAATTGACATTTATATTTCAAACCACCCGCCATTGTTTATTTCTATGATTGTGCCAGTGTCATACAGACGCCGATTGTTGCGCTATCTACTGCATTCTTAACGTGAATGAAGTATAGTTCAGGCGACGGATACCAAAGGTGATCGAAAAACTTGTTTACGGTTGCCTCGCTAATTTTTACATCGATGCTTTTGTAATCAAACAACGATTTCAAAAATAAAAAGTCTTGATATGGTGATTGAATTGCCAGTGGAGCCTCAAACCACGCTTTTACATACACTTGCGCTAAGAACAGTGTCAGAGATGTAATGATGATTTTTCATTATTTTTTTCTTAGCGTTTCCTTAATAAAAATTGTAAAAATTGGAAATTGTTTGATTACCTTTTCCTATAGAATTAATTAAACTGAATCAGAAGAAATAGTGGGATCACAGGAGTTATTTTTATAGTATTATAATCGTCGGACACTAGCGGCCTCTAAATTATCCAGGTCGTGAGAGACGGAATCTGGTTTTCTGCTTAAAACATGCCTTGTTAAATCGGAATGCTGGGTGGAGACAATTAAATGCAAAAGGCAGCTAAGCAAATACGCTTAATTGCTTTGGATCAAGCACCAAAAGAAAGAACATTTTTTCTCCATAAGCTAAGCTACCTAATATCTTAGAATTATGTATATATTCGAAGTAATTTATTTATTTATTTATTTATTTAAATTTAAATACATATGCACCTAGGTGTTGGCCACCTGTATGTGCAATTACATTATAAATTCTAAGAAATCTATTAACCTAATATGAATACATATTTCGTGTACAAAAGTGTACGTTACTAAAACTAACTAACTATAACTATAATTATTTCATTCAGAAATAACTTGTGTCCTTAAAACATTCCCGTTAACGCCTCCAAGTTAATAAAAATAAAGTTTCTTAAGTGCATTACGTATGTGTTTATTCTTTTAATAATTTTTATTTCAGGTAAAATCTTGTATAGTTTCGGTCCTAAGTAACAAAAGGATCTTTGGTAAAATGTGGTATTACTTGTTGTTGTTTGAAGACATCCTATTATCCTGTTTCTTGTAAGGTATTTATGATTTATAGACTCTTATTTCAGGATGTTTATGAAGAAAAGTACATGATGTCAGTATATATATAGATTTGATGTTAAGTATGTCTACGGAATATAACTGTATTGTTGGATAAAGTCTATCTTTCTTGTATATTGTTTTGAGCAAGTACTTAGTTTTGAACAGAATTTAAGGATTTTAGAGTGTTATTATAGGCTCCGCCCCAAGCTATTATACCATATCTTAGTACTGATTCCGCCAGGCTTCTGTAGAGCATGATTAATAATTTTCTGTTTAACATTTCACGTATTATATAAAATTTATGTATAAGACATCTAATTTTTTTGCAGATATACTCTATATGTACCTTCCATTTGAGATTTGCATCTATATATATTCCTAAATATTTCACCTGGTCTGTTTCCTTTATTACCTTGTGTGTGTTCCTTATGTTTAATTCTTCAAAGTTGGGGCGTTGTTTAGTTGTGATGGAGAAACATACGTAATGCGTTTTCTTTATATTAAGTGATAATCTAAAAGATTCTAGCCAATTTGATATTTGAATTAATCCATTCTCTGCATATTCCTTAACATCACTCCAAGTGTTCCCGTTGAATATCACTGCTGTATCATCCGCGTATGATATAATTTTTCCATGAGATATATTTATTTTCGTTAAAGTGTTAATGTATAATATAAAGAGAATTGGACCCAATACAGTTCCCTGTGGTATGCCAATTTTTATTGTTCTGGTCTGGCTTAGTGTGTCCATTATTTTAACAATTTGTGATCTTTCGGTAAGATAACTTTCAAAAACATTCAGTGCAGTACCCCTAATGCCATGTTTCTGCAAACAATCCAATAGTAGGTCATGTGGGACCGTATCAAATGCTTTTGCCAGATCCAAAAAAATCGATAAACATTTCTTACCTTGATGGTTAGTAATTGTTTGTGTTAATTCATGGATTGCTTTTTCTGTACTGAGTTTTTCTCTGAATCCGTATTGGTGGTCAGATAGTAGGTTCTTTTGATTGAGAAAGGATACAAGTCGGTTTTTTATACAGTTTTCAAATATTTTCGTAAAACTATTTGTTACACTTATGGGACGATAATTATTTATATCTTTTGTATCTCCAGACTTATAGATCGGAATAACTACTGTTGCCTTGAAATGCTTCGGGACTATACCTGTGGTAAATATTGTATTAAATATGTGTTTTAACGGTTTTAAGATGTAAGGCTGTATTTCCTTTATCAGTTTTGTATTGATACCATCATTACCCGGGGCACTAAAATTTTTTAGTTTATTGATACTATCTATTATATCGCTTTCATCCACCGGTGTTAAGTACATTGAATCTATACTGTGACTCGTTGTTGTAGTCATTTGTTTGGGTATTGGTATTTTTTGCGCCATTTGAATACCAATATTTATAAAGTATTCATTACAGTATTCGGCCATGCTCCGTTCATCTTCAAAATGTGTTTGATTTGCATCTTGGATGTTGATTTTTTTTGATTTTTTTGTATATTCATTGCTTGCCTCTGTTATTAATCTATATATCTTTCTTAGGTTGGTCCGGTTATTTTCTATTTTACTTTTGTAGTAATTATTTTTGGATATTGTTATAATTTTTTTGAGGTGGTTTCTATATATTTTATATTCAGCACTTTTTTGTTCTGAATAATGAGCCAGTAGCCTTCTTTTCATTTTATCCCTGGTTCTTATAGAATTAGTGATTGCTAGAGTAATCCAAGAGTTTTTTCTTTTATAAGTTTTAATGCATGTGTATTTACATTCTTCCATTGTGTGTAGTAAATCCTGGATGAAACACTGTGTTGCATCTTCTGAGTTTCTGCAACGAATGATTTCCGCCCAGTCTTTATTTTTTAATTTGTCTTTGAGTTTGGTAATGCTTAAGTTTGTGTTGTCACACATTGTGATTTCTGATGTTTCCTGTTTTGTGCTATATGTATTATTAATACTTAATATTATAGGGAAATGATCGGTTATGTCATGATTGATTACAAATGAAGAAAAGGCGTTACTATTATCATGCCTCACAAAGATATGATCAAGGCAGGTAGCTGAATTACTTTGTGTTCTAGTTGGGTGGTTTATGTATGGTAAAAAACCATTGGAGTTCATTATGTTAAGGTATTCATTTATGATTTTATCAGTTCTGTTAAGCAAATTTAAGTTCAAGTCACCAATTAGTATTTCTGTGTGCTCTGTACACCCAAATATGTAATCATTGAATTCTTGCAGAAATATATCATTCTTTATTGAGGGCGATTTATATAGTGCAGTCATACCTATTGTTTTCTCGTTGAATTTTGTTAAAATTCTAGTTATTGTTACTTGACTAATCGGAAGTTTGTTGTGTGTAACTTCTGCTTCAACTGTGTCCTTAATATAAATTAATACTCCATCATTTTGATTATAAGTGGCCTTGTTATAGTGAGTGTTGTATCCATTAATTTTAAACAGAGCACATGTAGGTAATATCCATGTCTCACTCAGAATAATAATTTCGTAATAAAGGTCGTATGTCTTCAAGAACGCCAAAAAGTCATCAAAGTTTTTTCTAATACTTCTTATGTTAATATGTAGGATTCTAAAACTGTTGGTATGGTCATGATCAACATTATCTTTTATGTCATTAGCCATAATCGTTTTACAGCTAATATCTTCCTCCTGTATGATGTCTAGAATTTCAGCTTCCATTTTATTCTTCTTCGGTGTACTTTACTTTAGTTTTTAATATTTCCATATGGTAATTGTATGATGGGCATTTCTGATCGGTTGTTTCGTGATGTACATCATATTTCTTTTTGTACTTTATATTGGCTATGTCGCAGTTGTTACATCTTATGTGGTGTCTTGGACAGTCCTTTTCTTCGTGCTCCTCAGAACAGCAGGCACACACTTTTTTGTTTGTACAATTTTTTGCTTTATGGTGATACTGCTGGCATTTGTACGAGATAAGGTAGCACATATTTGGTACAAAAACTTCCTGTTTTTTAACAATTTTTTTCATATTATTCGGACAAACTTCAGTTGTTATAACCACCCAGTCCCCTGGAGATAAGTTTGCAGATTATGCCGGAATTTTTTTGGTATCGCTTTGTTGCTTACTAACGGATTCTGGTGCCATATGATAGCAGCATGTTTGCAATGTAATTGAAATTGGCCAGGTAGCCACCTTAATATGACAAAATATATTCTTTTAGTTTTTATATGAAAACTAGCATACTGTTTCATTTTTGTGAAATCCTAATAAAATTGAAATGAATAAATAATAGAACTGTCTATATATTAATACGTGACGAAAAAACTTTGCACCCCTTTTTAAGCATATTGCGCGCAAGGATTAGTGTGAGATTTGGCATACTTACAGTTCATATGGAGAAGGAGTGCAGAAAGATAAAATGTATGTATAATATGTGTTACAAATACCTTAATTAATTAACTTGAAAATTAATGCATAACGACGTATTTCTACAGGCTCGCAGCTGACGTAATAGACAATTCAAAAAAATTATATGCAATGGTTATAGAAGTATACTCTTTGACAAAATAACCTCAATAACTCAAACTTAAAAATTTAATGAATTAAGCTCGAATTTCGACCACTGGTATTAATTATTAGGCAAGTTATTTAGGTACCTATACAAAATTTTTAAACTATTTTCTTCAATACTGTAATAAAAATTGAATTGGTCGTTCTAATAGCTGATACGGTATCAGAAGTTAATAAAACACTTGATGACAAGAAAGGCATTTTATAATATCCAAGACTACTGTCTGAGCACACATGTATATTTAACTTATTTAATTAGACTGTTGTAGGTATGTGAAATATATTGATTGTTTCTCTTTTTCTTACTTTTACACACATTATAGGCCTAGTGTTTCTTACACTAACAGGTTCACTACTTACGGGTTTTCTTGAACAAAGAGTTCTGTTCTTTTTATTATTAATGGCCAAAAAAAAGAATTTGAATAAATACTTCCATAAAAGTATGTATAAGAATAAAAATTTACTGCCTCTGTGAAATTAGATTTTTTATGCAAAAGTTATTCCAAACTTACTTCTGAATACTTTTGTATCCATTACACATTTTGAAAAAACTAACCATTGACAACATACTCGGTAACTATGTATTTCGCGCTCAAGTGTTACTCTCATCTACCAATCTAATTCTTCCAACTAAGACTTGGCACATGCTCGAGTTACATAACAAAACACAAAATTTACCAACTTTGCCAAACTAAAACCTACTCTCTATTCCAAATAATACGCGAAATACCCATGGTGACCGTCAAAATTGAATCACCCTATATATTCCTCTTTCAAAAATGCAATAATCACTAAAAAAAATACCTGTTTATTATCTAAATCAAATAGATAAAGGACATAGATCGACATTGGTATTTACAAAACAAACATTCATTATATGTAACAGTATGTTCCTATTATTCTTGTAAGGACGTTATTTGCATTTTTACAATTTAGGGTAAATATCAATGATTTCAAAATAGACACATATTATTCTATTAAATCGTGTATGAGACAAAAACTCTGTTTTTTGTCTCATACACAAAAAACAACGGTCTGGTCTGCCAGTCTCTGTATAATTTGGTCCAATCTAAGAGATACGTTGCGTTAGTAGTATCATCTTTTATCCAATAAATTTGTTTTACAAATAATATCGCTGCTACTGGCAACCAGATGGCTAATTAAAATACAGTCACGTATGCAACACATAATATACGCCTAATGGTTAGAAAAGGACAGAGCAATGTGACGATTCTCTTTCTATTAGATGGCCATCTTAAAGGTTTTCTTAGAATTGAGGGTTTTCAGATCTTCCGGAAGACGGTCGTACACCCGAATGCATGAATACCCAGGAAACTTCTCATATGCGGCTGTTCGATGCAAGGGAACACACAAACACCTCCGATTGCGAGTCTCATAATCATGATAGTGAGAGTTTGTAATCAAAGTTTGACGTCTCTCGTAATCAAGAATTGCGCACTTATATAGATATATACAGGGCAGGGTCAATATACTATATCGGCGAAAAGTATCACAACAAGTTTCTCTATGTTTCAAGTTAAAAATCAATCGGATCACTCTTTTTTGCACTATAAAAAGTCTGTTGATCTCAGTTGCCCTGCCCCACACAACAATGTGATGAGACAGATGACAGTATACCATGGCATAATAAATATGCAATAGGCCACTAGTATCAAGACAGTTTTTTAATTTCATTGTAGCGTAAAAACTTTTATTAATTTTAGAGATTATGTTTTGAACCTGAATGGACCAATTCATATTCGAATCCAAACATGTTCCCAGAAAGTTAGCACACTCAGCCTCACCCGGAACTTTAATAGAGATATTGTCCCTAACAGGAAATTTCACAATTACAGTCTTTTTACTATTTAATATTATTCTGTTCTGCCTACACCATGTGTCTAATGTGCGCACTACACTTTCTATCTTCAGCTGAAGGTCGTTGTCATTCTCACCCACAACTACAATGGATGTGTCGTCTGCATAATTGATTAGGTGGCCATCCTTTACATACGATCTCATGTCGTTAACGAAAAGTATGAATATTAGGGGTCCCAGGATAGAGCCCTGGGCCACACCGAGATTCACCTCATACAGTTCAGATTTTGAACCATTCACATCCACAACCATATGCCTGTGTTCCAAAAATGACAAAATTAACCTCAGCACATTGCCCCTGATGCCAATCGCGTTCAATTTTTCTTCCACAAAGCTGCTCCGCACAGAGTCAAACGCAGCAATGAAGTCAAAAAACAACCCAACTACACATTTTTTGTCATCTTGATTCCTTCTAATATAATCCACAAACTCGATGCACGCCGTCTCTGTGGATCTTCCTGGACGAAATCCATGCTGACAGTCACTAATAATATCGTTCTTCTCCAAGTAGTTAAGGATGCGTTCATACATGATCGACTCATAAATCTTGGAGAATGCGCTCAACACTGAGATGGGGCGATAATCATCTAGCAGATTTCCGGCGTTCTTTTTAGGCACAGGTATCACTCGCGCAGTCTTCAGTGCTGCCGGAAAAATCCCTGTTTCTACCGACATATTTATGAGGTTGGCCAATGGGACACTAATAATGTCAACTATTTCTTTCAGTACTGTCACAGGTACGCCATCCAAGCCACACGACCGTCGTTTCTTCAGACGAATGAGGGTATTTGTAATGTCGGCTTCGTTCACAGGATGGAAAAACATACTCTCACTATGAGGCGCACTCACTGTACAGGTGATACTCTCATCACTTCCAAACTCCTTAATTAATTTGGCTGTAGAGGTTATTAATGTGTTCGTTAGAGTCAGTGTACTTTAGTATCGCCTGAAGGTCTCTTAACTGCCTACTTGATTCTCTAATACTAAAGTTCATCCATTCAGGTGACCTTATATTATATTTTTTGACAATTCTTCTCTGTGGGCACGCTATGTCATAATAATATAAAAAATGTTCTAAGAATTGTTCGAATGCACTATCGACATCCCCAGTGTTCGTAATATTCCAAGGGTTCCTAAGCAGGGCATATCTTAGATATTCTATATTAGTACAGTACAGCTCACGAGAGCAGTATTCAACATCGTTAGTTGCCTGTACCGGCAAACTTCTCATTGACACTGTTAAACGTTGTGCTGTATGATCGGATATTGCAGGGTATAATATATCCACTTGAGTGTCACTTCCCGGAAAATTACTTACAGCGTAATCTATCTCCGTTTTCGATGTACGCCCACTTCTATTCGTAAAAATTCTTGTTGGTTTATTATTATTATTATTTAAACCATAAGATTGGAACAAATCACGAAGTAGTTTAGAAGAATTCGTATTGATCTGGTCATCTATATTGAAATCAGCACATAATATCACGTGATCACTTGCAGTGCACATGCAAGTCAAGATATCGGAGAGTCTCTCCATAAACATTTCCACATTGCTGTTCGGAGGTCTATACACTATTATGACTGAGGTTACATTCTCTCCAATATGCAGAGTTATTGCACAACACTCAATCTGCAGCTCTACATTATATTTCTGTATATATGACACTTCTTTATAAACTACATCCACTCTTACAAAAATAATACAGCCGCCATGCGAATGCTGTACTCGTGTCATATGTGCTGCTCTATGATAACCTTTCAGATTTGCTACTAAAATGCTATCAGAATTCATCCAGGATTCCGTAATACACAAAACATGTGGTCGATGTTTCGTCAAAAAAACATCCATTACATCTAGTTTACTAATTAAGCTCTGTACATTTAAATGAATTATTTGTAGTAGCTGAGAGTTATGATGCTTGTCAAATTTATAGTAGCGCGTATTTGATGGTTGGGGCTGAGCATCTTTGTTTCTCTTTACTCTAGAGTTGTCTAAAGTCCCTTCGACTGCCTCGAAAAAGCCTATATCGCCTCACAATTATTCCTCTTGGCCACAGCTGAGGGTCATAAAACTGCTCTTCCCGCTGTCCTTCAATTCCCACGCAAAAAGCTGAATTAGAACCTAACGATTTAAGCTTTTCCACAGTTACGTTTCCGTTAGCAATTTTCGTTTGTAGATATTTCTTCACATCTTCCTCAGTCGTGTCAGATGTACATTTTCCCACATACAGCCAGAATCTAGGACTAGCCGCCACAAAGCTATTAGATACAGGTTCGTTGTTTACACCAATAATTTTATGTTTGACCCCTGGAAATTTATCATCTTTCTTATTTGTGTGAGAGCTGTATTTATTCACACTTTTATTTTGTTTGTTTATAGTTTTTACGTTCACAGACGATAACTTTTTCTCAGCGTATATTTCTTGCGGTATAAATGTCTCTAACGATGAATCGAGGTTAGTATTAGGATTCTCGTCCGGTGAAGATAAATTTAATATCTCCTCTTGTTCTTTATTATTGATTAGACAGTTACATTGTTTATTTGCAAGTAATCTTACCATGTCAATATTACTTTCTTTTAGATTTATTACTTCTTGTCTCAAAAAATGTATTTCGTCTAATAACGCATGCATTTCTTCTGTAATAGTAGATTTAACTATTGAAATCATCTGATCGGATTCCAGTTCTTCATTATTTTGAATTTTTTCTGTATTTTTACCACTACGTAGGTGTTTCATTTTTAAATAGTGTGTCATAAATAGTTTATTTGGCGAAATTTTACTGCTGTTATTGCAAAATATCACAACACGTCTGTTCAAGTCGGAGTCACACGCACAACTATATATATATATGGTAATCCGTAGGTTTTCGCGGCAGTTATGTGAGTCGTTTCTGCTTCAGGAATTGATCCGCGTTGTCGTAGAGTCCGTATGTGGACTTCTGTTCTCTCGAGCTTTCGGCACTCTCGCTGTTGCCATTATCAAGAAGTTCTGCTTGTTGCTGTAGATCGTGTCGAAGTTACATACGTATACGTTCGACACGATCTACAGCAACAAGCAGAACTTCTTGATAATGGCAACAGCGAGAGTGCCGAAAGCTCGAGAGAACCGAAGTCCACATACGGACTCTACGACAACGCGGATCAATTCCCGAAGCAGAAACGACTATATATATATATATATATATATGGCAAATTGATATTTTGGGTTATTTACCGCGTTAATTCAAATCAAGTGTACATATACGAAATAATTCGTATATGCATACGTGATATGAAATGTAATGCATATACGAATTATTTCGTATATGTACACTTGATTTGAATTAACGCGGTAAATAACCCAAAATATCAATTTGTCATCACATAACCGCGAAAACGTCAGTTTTGATATATATTGAAATGGGGAACAAATATGATTGACTGGCATTGTATATTATTGACAAAATTTGAAGGATTATTTAATTTTACTAATTTATTTATTGACTGTTAAAATAAAAATATCTAAACTAAAAAGAACAGTTGTGTATACTTAAAATAGTTGTTCATTATTGTAAAGTTGAGTACATTCATATGGTAGACAGTTCTTGAAGGAATAGTAGTGGATCAAGTTCTTTGTTGCCTCAATTTTCTTTAAATTCTGAAAATGGAGATTTAAAATTTATTATTTTTGTTAAAATGTGGTTTATAACTTTGTAAAACTTGTCTAATTTAAAATATTGCTTAGTAAAGTAAATTAATGCTGAATATTAAAATATGAAGGATATAAATTGGTAAATAATTACGCGGGTAAAGTTTGAATAAGCGGATCTGTCAAAATTGACATTTACATAAGATTTTGTTAGTAAAGCATTTTGAAGTGCTAAGTATTAGTAATTCATTATTATAAAATAATAGAGATTTAATACAGAAGGTTTACTGAAATTTGGAAGCTCTGAAACTAATCATTTAAATGTTTAAAAACTATTTTGAACAAGAAGTATGAGAAAAGGAATTTTATTGGAGGTAATTATAAAATAAAAAGGTTGTCTGGGAGATATAACAAAACGAGAGATTGAAAAATAATTTTTCAAAAGAGGTGCGTGTAATTTTCGGAAAATTAAAGTTTTATTCCGAAAATTGTACATTAGAATCACGAAAACCGCGAAAGTTGGTGCGAAAAGTGTTTATTTCAGCATTGGATATAATAATTTGACGTTTGAAGAAAAAAATATTTGTAGAGAAGCATAATATAATAAATCAATTGAATTACTATTGAAATTGAGTATATTCTATGGTATAAGAAGTAAATTTTAGAAGAAAAGGAAATAGCAAAATAAAATAAAAACTTACCAAACAAGTATAAAGTCCTAGCGGAGTATTTAACTTATCAGTTGTACGAGAGGTCTAAGCGGATTTCCAGTTCTCAAAAGTACAAAGTTCCAGTTCCAGAAGATATCCTGTATTTACGAGGACACCACAAGATACATCCAGTTTGACGAACCCGTAGAAAAGGTTCATATTATTTTATAATCACGAGGGATTCCTACCAGACAGAATCACACGTGCAGTACAAAGTTCCAGTTCCAGAAGATATCCTGTATGTACGAGGTCACCACAAGATACATCCTGTTTTGTCGAACCCGTAGAATAGAGAACCAGCGGATCATCCCAGGTATATAACTAGTCCAGGAAGGCTGTTCATCTGTACGAAGAAGATACACAAAATTTCCTACATCATATAACCAGAACCTGCAAGGAAAATGGATTGTATTATTTGAAAAACACCAAGAAAGAATAGCAATATTATTGGAAGGTTGTATATTTTCTTTATGTAAAAGAAACAGTTTAAATTTAAATGATTGTCTTCGAGCAAAATACATTAAAGTGATCAAGATATACTGAATACTATAAAGAGGATTTTATAAAGATTCTATGTAAAGGTTTTAAATCTTTTTTTAAATCAGAAATATCAGTATATGTACATTTAGTAAATTTGCGTAATTTTGGAACTAAAATATACCTACTTAACATATTTGAATATTTGATCGTAAAGACTTTTTATAAATTATTGAATTTGTGTATGCATATGAATGCTAAATTGAAAGATTTATAATAAACAAATTCTCATACATACCTTATCGAGTAGATAAGCTTTTAATAATCCTTCATTTTGTCAATATTCGCACAAGTAATATTAGACAGGTTTAATTGTTTATGTAACGTTTTGGAAATGTGTTGGATAATTATTTGAATCATATTTTACACAGCTTTTGCCATTAAACGATTATTATAGTGATATTTTTTTTTTATTTGGTAAAGTAGAACTATGGTACAAGACACTTTCATATTATAAATAGAGATTTGTTGTGTCGATAACCTAAAAGAGAAACAAAACAATATAACATTTATAAGTTTAATGTTGATGGAAAAAGTGAACATACCTTACAATTGTATTCCAAGTAAAGGAATAATACTTTAGAAAAACTCATCACGTATTCACAAGGAATAATTTTAACAGTTTCATTTGATGAGATTAAGAGGTTATTGTTACTATCATTTTATAGCGGCAAATGCCATGCTTACATCGGTATAAAAATTAATGTATTGCAAGTACTGTGTAGTCAAAATCAATACTGGTTTCATTTGACGAAATTTTATTTACAGTAAAGAAGTGTATAATAAGTAATTATTTGAATTTGTTGGAGATAAATTATCATATCTAAAATTTCTTAAGAAGGAAAGAATTATAGTAAATTAATTGGATAAATATAGAAACTGAGAGAGTGTTTGGGCATATTAAAATAAAATACTGAGCTTTGAAAAATTGAAATCTCATATAATAGTGTGTAGATATAGTAAATTCTATATACTGAGTGTGACATAAATATTGGCATATAATTAACAGTTGTTTTATTTAGTAAATTTGAATGTCTAGGTGAGAGAGGAGATATTATAAAAAAATATATAACAAGATTTGAATTATTTTGGCTATATTCGATTATAAGTATTTACAATTATAATATCTACCCTTCCTAGTGCATTTTATGGCGCCCAACGTGGGGCAATTAAAATAAGACTCGCAATAACATATTTCAAATATTTTATTTATTGTTTTAATAGCGGTAACATTGGTATACATTTTACAAAGGCAGTAAAGTCAGTTACAAACATATTAAGATATAAGAAATTGTGCAATATAGTTATTTAATATGAATACCAGATCTAAAAGTAATTTTGGATTAAATAGATCTGAATCATCTAGCGATAGTGAAGAGGAGGTAGGTCAGGATGTGAATGTACCAGAGGGAGGAGAATTTGTATTACAAGTTCAGGAAGGTATTGAACAGACAGGAGAAATACAGGATAGAGGTGATGAGGTGGAGATTAGTCAGAATGGAATTTCACAAGCAGATGTGTTGATAATTTATCAATTGTGTGTAGAATTAAAAAAAGAAATGGAAATAGACAGAGAGGAAAGAAGACGTATGAGAGAAGTAGACAGAGAAGAAAGAAGACGTATGAGAGAAGTCGACAGAGAAGAAAGAAGACGTATGAGAGAAGTAGACAGAGAAGAAAGAAGACAAATGTGGGGAAATTCTTGCGAAGATTTTAATAAGGAATTAAGTAATCAATTTGACAAGATGATTGAAGAGAATAAGAAGAATTTTATGGATGTTAAGGAAGAATTAGGGGAAACGATAGATAAAACGTATGAAGATATTAGAGTTGAATATAAAAAGGATATTGAAGAATTTAAAACATCTTTGGTGTGTAATCCAGAAGAGATAATATCAGAAAAGCAAGTATGCGTGAAAGACAAACTAGATACAGTAGTAGTAATGGGAAATGTTGAGAAGGATGTTATAAACTGCATTGACGTTAAACAAAAGACCGTAGAAATTAAGAAATCTTATACAATCGCACTATTACAAACGAAAACAAAATACTTAGATTCTGATAGAAGAATTCTAAGATCGTATGTAGATACACTTTTAATAGGAGCAAAAGATGACAAAAAGTTATTCTTATTTACTTCAAGGCAGGAAAAAGGGGTAGTTTCAGGGGACGATCAATTCACTGGAAACAAATTTAATGTTGGACATAATGTGATACCAACATATATGAAAAAGAATATAAGAAGTGTTATGGGAAATGCAGAAGGGAAAATTTGGAGTCAATTTAAAGGAACGGCAAATGGGAATGACTACGTTGAGAGAAAACGAGTTTATTTGGATATAGATGTCAGAAAATTTTTAGGACATGATTTTGAATTTCAGGACGGTACAGACATATTGATATTAAGCAATGCTGGTATTATGATATTTTTCAACAAGGTCGGAAGTATGATGAACGAGATCACTTATTTTATAGAAGAAAATGATACATGGTATGAAGAAAATAGGGTGCAAGTTAAAACAGTGGACACTTTAAAGAATAGAGTCCGATTAAAATTAATAATGAGAAACATGACTCGGAAAATTATTGCTACAGATTTAAATAAATAAAGGGGCATAATATAATAGGTAAGACACAATATTGGGAGATTGTATTGTGTAAGTGAGTAACGACACTTCCTAAATCTGAGTTAAATTAAATCATCCGACTATAGGTAAGACACAATATTAGGAGATTGTATTGTGTAAGTGAGTAACGACACTTCCTAAATCTGAGTTACGACAAATCATCCAATTTATTACGACAAATCATCCAATTTATTACGACAAATCATCCATAATGATTTATTACGACAAATCATCCACAATGATTTAATACGACAAATCATCCACAACAATGTAATAAGACAAATCATCCACAATGATATAACATGACAAATAATTCACGTTATTTTCATAAGTAAGAAAAATATTAGGAGATTAAACGGTGAAAAGAGCAATGACATTATTTCTCTGAATCATACTAATTCATACCTAGGAAATTTTAGTCAGGACAGAAGATAAGAAAGGAGATCGTCTTCTGAAGGTACTTACGATACCTGCTTATCCAAGTAACATGTAGATCTCAAAATTTTTAAAAGTTATTGACAAATAGAGACCTGTTGTTTATTAGAAAATAAATAATCATATAGTACTGAAGTATTAGGAGGACATAAATACCTTATAATAAGACAGGGGCATGACCAGATACGGTTAATAAAGTGATAAGAAAGGGGCATATTAAATTTCTCTTTTTATTAGTGAATAAAAGAGATAATGATGAAACAAATATACATGGATACAGACAAGTTCTTGTTTTTCGAGAAAATAATATGAATTTAGAGAGAGATTACCAGTTAGGGAATTTAGATATGGAACTCCGGAATTATATTAGTTTAATTTAGTTATAGAACTGTTATAAGTATTAGTTATTATTTATTTAAAAGAAAAAAGTTGAATATAAGTTATTTTCTCATTCCCATATTGTAAATAACCATAAGAGAAGGTAATATAAGTATGTACACCAGTAAATAGATTTGTCAAGTATAAATATGAAAAGAAATGGATAATGGGATAGTATAGAAGCAAATTAAAAATGAGCCATATTTGAAAACAAAAAGAATGTTTCAGAATAATTAATGCACTTAATAAAGTTATAAAATAATTATCAAGATTTAACAAACAATTTAGGTGATGAAGGAATGGAAAAGGAAGAAGAAAGGAAGAGCCTTTGTAAGGTAATATGTCAGATGAAAGTAAATGCTTACTATAAATAGAAAATATTAAGAATACCATGAGAATATGGGATTATTATATAGAGAATATGTGTTAAAGGGTGAATAATACCCAAAATGATATAAAATATAGGACAAAAATGTCTTAAAAGAATGTTATAGGTGACGTTCGCCTTAGAAAACGAAAAGTAAAATATTCACTTTCCATAAATGAAAGTATAGGGGATGACGAAAATGTCAATTATAGGTATTGAGGGAATATGTTCGTATGAGAACAGTATATAAAGAAAATAATATATAATATGTAAGCATGGTTGAATTATAATATAAAAAGGCTAGGAATTAAATAGAGTATAAACAGATAAAAATGGTATATTAATCACCTATTAGTGTAAAAGATAGTTACAGAGTGTAATGTTATTAAAATGATTATGAAGCTGAAAAGATAAACATAAAATACAATGAATATTAAATTTTTTTTTATGGCAAATAGAAAATAGTAATTTTTTTATTAGGTATTAGAACATCAGTAGGAAAATCTTATGAAATATGAGAAATATTAGGAAGGAAAATATTTATACAAAGCTTAGACATCCATTTAAATAAATAAGATCTCATTCTTTTTATTTAAAAAAAAAAAAAACTAGAAATACTTATATTACTATTGACTTAAAAAGAAGTTAGATGCATAAATATGAGTGTCAATAATAGTTATAATTTATAACTTTGTAATGTACAGATAGTTATAAATAAAAGTTTAAATGATTTTACCAAATAACAGAAGATTCATTTTTGGGTAGTTATAGGATGTAGATTGATTAAAATATTGTTTTGAACACATTGTTATACAGGTGATTTATCAGTAATTGTTTAATAAATATAAATTTTGATTCGAGTTTAAATTTACATTTATTAAAAGGGGCATATGAAATGGGGAACAAATATGATTGACTGGCATTGTATATTATTGACAAAATTTGAAGGATTATTTAATTTTACTAATTTATTTATTGACTGTTATAATAAAAATATCTAAACTAAAAAGAACAGTTGTGTATACTTAAAATAGTTGTTCATTATTGTAAAGTTGAGTACATTCATATGGTAGACAGTTCTTGAAGGAATAGTAGTGGATCAAGTTCTTTGTTGCCTCAATTTTCTTTAAATTCTGAAAATGGAGATTTAAAATTTATTATTTTTGTTAAAATGTGGTTTATAACTTTGTAAAACTTGTCTAATTTAAAATATTGCTTAGTAAAGTAAATTAATGCTGAATATTAAAATATGAAGGATATAAATTGGTAAATAATTACGCGGGTAAAGTTTGAATAAGCGGATCTGTCAAAATTGACATTTACATAAGATTTTGTTAGTAAAGCATTTTGAAGTGCTAAGTATTAGTAATTCATTATTATAAAATAATAGAGATTTAATACAGAAGGTTTACTGAAATTTGGAAGCTCTGAAACTAATCATTTAAATGTTTAAAAACTATTTTGAACAAGAAGTATGAGAAAAGGAATTTTATTGGAGGTAATTATAAAATAAAAAGGTTGTCTGGGAGATATAACAAAACGAGAGATTGAAAAATAATTTTTCAAAAGAGGTGCGTGTAATTTTCGGAAAATTAAAGTTTTATTCCGAAAATTGTACATTAGAATCACGAAAACCGCGAAAGTTGGTGCGAAAAGTGTTTATTTCAGCATTGGATATAATAATTTGACGTTTGAAGAAAAAAATATTTGTAGAGAAGCATAATATAATAAATCAATTGAATTACTATTGAAATTGAGTATATTCTATGGTATAAGAAGTAAATTTTAGAAGAAAAGGAAATAGCAAAATAAAATAAAAACTTACCAAACAAGTATAAAGTCCTAGCGGAGTATTTAACTTATCAGTTGTACGAGAGGTCTAAGCGGATTTCCAGTTCTCAAAAGTACAAAGTTCCAGTTCCAGAAGATATCCTGTATTTACGAGGACACCACAAGATACATCCAGTTTGACGAACCCGTAGAAAAGGTTCATATTATTTTATAATCACGAGGGATTCCTACCAGACAGAATCACACGTGCAGTACAAAGTTCCAGTTCCAGAAGATATCCTGTATGTACGAGGTCACCACAAGATACATCCTGTTTTGTCGAACCCGTAGAATAGAGAACCAGCGGATCATCCCAGGTATATAACTAGTCCAGGAAGGCTGTTCATCTGTACGAAGAAGATACACAAAATTTCCTACATCATATAACCAGAACCTGCAAGGAAAATGGATTGTATTATTTGAAAAACACCAAGAAAGAATAGCAATATTATTGGAAGGTTGTATATTTTCTTTATGTAAAAGAAACAGTTTAAATTTAAATGATTGTCTTCGAGCAAAATACATTAAAGTGATCAAGATATACTGAATACTATAAAGAGGATTTTATAAAGATTCTATGTAAAGGTTTTAAATCTTTTTTTAAATCAGAAATATCAGTATATGTACATTTAGTAAATTTGCGTAATTTTGGAACTAAAATATACCTACTTAACATATTAGAATATTTGATCGTAAAGACTTTTTATAAATTATTGAATTTGTGTATGCATATGAATGCTAAATTGAAAGATTTATAATAAACAAATTCTCATACATACCTTATCGAGTAGATAAGCTTTTAATAATCCTTCATTTTGTCAATATTCGCACAAGTAATATTAGACAGGTTTAATTGTTTATGTAACGTTTTGGAAATGTGTTGGATAATTATTTGAATCATATTTTACACAGCTTTTGCCATTAAACGATTATTATAGTGATATTTTTTTTTTATTTGGTAAAGTAGAACTATGGTACAAGACACTTTCATATTATAAATAGAGATTTGTTGTGTCGATAACCTAAAAGAGAAACAAAACAATATAACATTTATAAGTTTAATGTTGATGGAAAAAGTGAACATACCTTACAATTGTATTCCAAGTAAAGGAATAATACTTTAGAAAAACTCATCACGTATTCACAAGGAATAATTTTAACAGTTTCATTTGATGAGATTAAGAGGTTATTGTTACTATCATTTTATAGCGGCAAATGCCATGCTTACATCGGTATAAAAATTAATGTATTGCAAGTACTGTGTAGTCAAAATCAATACTGGTTTCATTTGACGAAATTTTATTTACAGTAAAGAAGTGTATAATAAGTAATTATTTGAATTTGTTGGAGATAAATTATCATATCTAAAATTTCTTAAGAAGGAAAGAATTATAGTAAATTAATTGGATAAATATAGAAACTGAGAGAGTGTTTGGGCATATTAAAATAAAATACTGAGCTTTGAAAAATTGAAATCTCATATAATAGTGTGTAGATATAGTAAATTCTATATACTGAGTGTGACATAAATATTGGCATATAATTAACAGTTGTTTTATTTAGTAAATTTGAATGTCTAGGTGAGAGAGGAGATATTATAAAAAAATATATAACAAGATTTGAATTATTTTGGCTATATTCGATTATAAGTATTTACAATTATAATATCTACCCTTCCTAGTGCAATATATATATATATATATTCTTCTGTGGCTCATTGTAGATTTTTGTTGTTGTTAACAGCCCTGAGGAAGGCAATAAAGCCGAAAGCTTGGAATTTATTCAAAAGAGCGGACTTTTGTTTTATTGCCCCTGCCTGCTATCCCAACTAATGCTGGATGTACTATATATATATGAAAGAGAATAATAACGGGTAAATTCCGCTGTAGAGCAACTGCAGACACGTGTTTCTGACTATTGGTCGTCATCAGTACGGTGTAGCCAAGGAATAAGGTTGCTCTACAGCGCAATTTACCCGTTATTATTCTCTTTCTTGTTATTTTATGTATCCGCATTATTTCCTTTTTTTTTTGATTTATATATGTATATATACAGGGTGTTCATAAATATCATGTACATAAGGAAGGGGGTAACTATTTGGTTTATTTTGTGCCTAAAATTTCATATAAACATAGGTCTGCAAACGCTTCGTTACCAATATGCAGGGTGTTGAAATTTCAAGAATTTTTCACTTTTTACTGTATAGCTCCTGCAGTTTTTGAGATATTTTGTTCAAATTTGGAAGGTAGGTTACGCTATAAGGCCTGCATCATTAGCCATGCCAAATGATTATGTAAATCTACAGGGTAATAATTTTTTCGGGGTCATGCCCTCTTTTCTCACCCTAAACTTTTTTGCGATGCGCCACTGCTAGATTCTAAAATACGCAATAAATTTTCTGTCTTGTTTAGAAACTTTGTGATCTCTTGTATTTTTTTCTTATCTCTGACCGTTATCGAGAAAAAAAATAGAAAACAATTTTCTGTAATTCGCCAGAGAAAATTAAATTTTTTAAAATGGTCTAGTAAGCTCTGGCTTTATTCAGATAATCACTTGAGTTTATTAATTTTAAGAGTTAAGGTGCTACTACCTGTTAAAAAATAGGATGACTGCAGGAGCTATACAGTAAAAAGTGAAAAATTCTTGAAATTTCAACACCCTGCATATTGGTAACGAAGCGTTTGCAGACCTATGTTTATATGAAATTTTAGGCACAAAATAAACCAAATAGTTACCCCCTTCCTTATGTACATGATATTTAGGAACACCCTGTATATAAAATATATTACAATTCTTTGCCAAATATACAAATGTATTGAAAAATTGAAAATTTTCTTGGTAGTAGTGGCATACAATGAAATAAAAATTATTCGCCGAATATGCAACAAATGTATTAAAAGTGAATATTTATCTTGGCGTAGAGGCACTATAAAATCACAATTTGACAGCCAGCTGTCATTTAAAAATATAAATGACTAACAATATCTAATACAAAAAATTGAAATGTATAAAAGTGAAAATGTGAACAGTTAAGCATATAGCCATCGCTGTTCAAATGGTATTGATTTGTCAAATACAGGCATCCAGTAACACCACACAATAATATCTACGCAACTTGCAAAATTGAAAGAATAGGTAATGTAATAATAGGAATTGGGCTGTTGCGTACCAATCATGTGGGTTAATTAGATGGTCCTGCCTTCCCAAAAACAAGCATCTAACATTCTGACGCAAATAATACTATATCTCAAAGATATAATTGTATAATTCAAACATAATAGTGCTTAGTAGTCACAGCCATATGTATATGTATATATAAAAGAACAGTCGTATCCTTCAAAATTTTCTATTAATAGTACGCTGTCGTCGGTCTTAGGATAATTATAACAAAATAAAACTGACAATTACATGTGCAACGTTTCGTTTATTCAATTAATAAACTTCTTCATAGCTAAAACATAGAATAAAAATACATATAATTCTGCCTACAAATTCTCTTAAGTTATCATTTACCTCTGTAATTTCTTTCTTATTGTTAAATACATAATACTATTAATTTATTTAGTTTTATTTAGTTATTTTATAGTTAATAGTATTATGTATTTAACAATAAGAAAGAAATTACAGAGGTAAATGATAACTTAAGAGAATTTGTAGGCAGAATTATATGTATTTTTATTCTATGTTTTAGCTATGAAGAAGTTTATTAATTGAATAAACGAAACGTTGCACATGTAATTGTCAGTTTTATTTTGTTATAATTATCCTAAGACCGACGTATATGTATATGTATAGAAAAAATGAATATCTTCTTGGTACTAGTGGAAATAATATGATGAGTAAAAGTAATAACAAAATGACAACTAGTTGTCATTTACAAATACATTCACAAATATAGAATGTAAAATCAAATATGTATGAATGAAAATGTAAACAAATTATTTGTTATTACTTTTACCTATCATATTATTGCCACTACTACCAAGAAGATATTAATTTTTTCAATACGTTTGTATAATTGGCAATGAATTTTAATCTACTGTAAATGTAGGTATATACAGCTTGTGATAATGAAACACTTGATATTACGAAGTAAACATTGCAACGTCGTATTCTGTCGCTGTACTGGCCGTGCTAAACGTAGCGAGAGCGGGGATACAGTACGCGACGTTGCAATTCTGATGTATTTTAGACTTGCTATGTCAAGTGTTCCTTTACACAAGCTGTAGGTATATACCGCGACACCAAAAATTATATTGATAAAGGTTTGCCATGGAATGTAAAACGTCTGTCTTAAGTTGTATCATCAAATGTCATACTGTCATTAATATTTGTCCTTATATTTTCTCTCTGACATCTTGTAGTTTCTCAATTATGGTTTACACCACAGCACACAAAACATACATGATTGAAGCGTATTTTAGAACAGGTGTGCTAGTTAATGGCATTTGGGAATACAGTAAGCGTTTAAGTTTGGGTATAATGACAAATATTAATGACAGTATGACACTTAATGATATAACTTAAGACAGACGTTTTATATTCCATGGCAAACCTTTATCAATATAATTTTTGATCTCTGTATGTATGTATGTATGGCAACAAATAAAATTTAGACAAACAAGGCTGAAGATATTAAATATTATGTAGCATAAATAAAATGTTTAGGTACTGATAATTATTATATTTTTCAGGTTTAAAGTTATTGAAGGACTGCACAAATTAACAAAAATGGAGGTATTGGATCTACATGGGAACCAAATTCAAGTAGTCTCAGGTTTATCGGCCTTAAAAGAACTCAAGGTTTTAAACTTAGCCGGCAATCAGTTAAGAGCTATAGGAACAGAAGACTTTCGAGGGCTTTTATCATTACAAGAATTAAATTTACGCAGAAATCGTTTAAAAAAACTAATGGGGTTTAATGAAACTCCTAATTTGCAGAAACTGTTTCTAAGCAACAATGAACTACAAATGTAAGTCAGTATAATCAATTTACATAAATGCAAGATTCAAGCATTAAGATAGTGTAGTATGATTTAAGTACTTTGACATGTTAATAGATTAGGAAAATAGATCAAGTGCAAATGATTTTGTATAATCTATTGTCTTCTAACCTTATTTTTATGGTGGTCATTATGTATTTCTAAATAGCATTTTTATTTCTTACATTAGATCCTTTTGGGATTGGCATTTTTATCTGATCATGAAGTTAATTGTTTTTAGTTTTGTAGAAAGCATGTGTTTGTTAGATCACTAGCAGGGCTTCTTCATCTATTTTGCAAAACCAGTATATCTTTTCTTCTATTAATCAATATTTCTTGTGTTTATTTTGCATACTTGTATTAATTATCCCAATATTGTCTTAAGCTATTTACTCTTAGTGTAAGGTTGTCAACAATTCACTATCCTGATCAGTGTTTACCTTAGGATCGTTTTGTTCTAACTGTTGAATATCTTCAAAGCATGAAATAAAAAATTATTATTAGAATGAAATGTAATATAAATTTAAGTTCAACAGGTTTTCAAAATATGAGAATATTAACAAGAACTGCTAGTCATAAAAGTAATAATAATAAAGCCACAGTAATGGCGGTAATGGCATTGACATTGGTGGTTATGTTCAAATATTCTTCATATTTTTATATTATTCATCAAATGTCCTAAGTACGCCAAGTGACTTGACAACGTTCTATGTACCAAATAAGGATAATTATATACAAATCATTATAAAACAGCATAGGAGGAATATATTCCTTAAGAGTCCGTACTTCGATTCCTAGTGGGAATAGATTATAGAAATAGGAATAATCAGATCTCTACGACTGTGATAATGAGGGCTTAGTTAAACATATCAGTTTTAAAAATAGGGAAATCTTATTGATTAACTTTATAATATCATGACTGGACTATCATATTTTGTTATTATAGTACAAGGTATCTTCCTCTTCAGATCTGATTAGATTTTCAGTCAAATCGGTGGACTGGAAGTAGTAATTTACTTCAGTGAAGAAATCGAATTTTACCAATACTAAGTTTAAACAAATTTTTAAAGAATTCAAACGTACTGAAGATTAAATTTGAGAAGAATTTTATTAAAAAGGTTTTTCGAAATCCCTACCGGAAGTAAAATTCTCAAAAAGAATATCTTGCAAGTCATGCTTTTTAGGCAGGTACATTACGAGTATAATAATAATACTTTATTGTGTACTCAACAGTAAAAAACCAGCAAAGGGAACACTGTAATTTACAATAGATATGCGGATTACAAACAAGAGAATACAATACATTCCACATAAATAATTCCTTTAAGTTTGAGCTCCAAAAAAATATTATTGAAATACTTGTTTCCATTACGGCACATTTGATGTAGTGGAGGAGTCCACTACATCAAACAGCATGACATTTCTCCTGCACGTGGAAGTAAAAAACGTAACTTGACTTCTGGCAGAAAGCCGTGGCACGTTGAAACGAATCAAACCCAATAGATAGCGACAGTCAATTCTGTTATACACTAAACCATGTAAAAGGTTGGCACTAGCAATCTCACGACGTGTGTCCAGTAGAACAAAATTATGCTCCTCCAACAAAACTGCATGGTCAGTATTTCTACAGCGATAAATTCCACTGGCCTTATAGCTCAAGAACCTTAAGCACCTCGCCAAATTTCTAGCGACAATACTAAAAACATCTTTCGGTCAATACAACAAATTCCGAATCTATGATTCCTTTGAGTTTGCAGATAAGGTAAATAACATGCAGATACCACAAAACCAAGTATTAGTTTCATTTGATGTGGCGAGTCTCTTCACCAATATCCCTATAGATTTAGTTGTAGATACGATCGGTGAGAACTGGGACATGGTAGCACCCAACACTGACATTCCAAGAGAGGAATTCAATCAGTTAGTGGAGTGGGTCTTTAATTCGGTGTATTTTGTATACAATGATAAATACTACAAACAAATATGCGGCACTCCGATGGGCAGTTGCTTATCGCCCATAATTGCCGACATAATTATGAACAAGTTGCTTAAGCGTTTGGTTGCTGCTGTCCCATTCTCTTTTGGCTTTCTGTGTCAATACGTTGATGACGTTGCTTGCGTCTTACCTGCAGATCATATAGATAACACGTTAGACTTACTTAACAGTTTAGATACCAGACTAACTTTCACGTGTGAAAAAGAGAAAAGTGGCAACTTACCATTTTTAGAAACTTACATAATGAGGCGGAACGGCGTCATTAGGCTGGGTTGGTATAGGAAGTCCTCAAATTCTCACAGACTCCTGCACTTTATGTCTACATGTCCAATGAAAATTAAATAAAACCTAATTCTAGCATTGAAGGATAGAATCAGAAAAATAAGTAACGATGATTTGGTAAACCAAGATCTCAAATTCCTGCAGAGGTTACTAATAAATAACGATTACCCACGATATCTCACAAACAGATTACTCTACTCCACCGCGAACCGAACTAATAATATCAAACAAGTCCCCGGCACTTCAGAATCAACGGACCAAACCGACAAAACTGTGTGCAAGTCATTAATGTATATACCTAATCTTAGTGAAAATATCAAAAAATTGTTCCATAGCACAAACATTAAAATAGCTTTTACGTCCGCCGTTCCATGCGGCAGATTCCATACGGCATTAAAGACACCTTTACCTCTGGAACAGATCAATAATGTTGTATACGCGGTCAGGTGCGAGGTTTGCTCTAAGGCGGGGATGCACAGACTTATAGAGAACAGGGGCCACTCAGGAAAATTATAAGCTAAAGACGGGCGACTACAAAGAATACTTATTGACACAAATATTTTTATTTTTAAATAGTATAAATTACCACAAATGATGAAAATAAAAGAACATTTAAAATTGTTTGTTGTAATTATGTAATCGTTTATTTCATGTATCAAAATAATAATATTTTGATACATGACATTGATTGATTGACCACGTAAAATTGCTTCCAGATTTTCCTTTGCCAGACGGTTTCGATATTTTGTTTTGTTAAGTTTCATCACTGAAAACGTTTGCTCACAAATATACGTCGATTCAAATAAGCTTGCGCATTTCAATGCATTTATTCACAACTCTTTATAAGCGGTTTTGTCAACGCAACGGTAAAAGTTGAGTAAATTACCTTCATTAAACTTGTTTCGTAAATTATCATCATTTTGCATGTCTATTAATTGCAGCTGTATTGATTCCGGTGCATTTTCGGGTGGAATGTTGAAAGGATTGCTGAAAATGTCCAATACAGGTTCAACTTTTATGAAGTCTACAAAACGATCATGAAAAGCTTGTATCAAAATATCAATTTTTTCAATATAAGCGAAATTGACATCAGTTTTATTGAATTTCTCCATAATTTTTTTGTTCGGAAAATGGCTGAAATTGGCTGAATTGATTTGTGTCCTGAAAAGACTCAATTTGCATTGAAAGGACGAAACATGAGGGTATAACTGCGAAATCAATTTATCTTTGCCTTGGAGTCGCGTATTTAAGACATTCAAGTGATTTGTGATGTCTACAAGAAAGTCACACAGCCAATCAGGGTTGTCGAGTTCGGGGACGTCCTTTTTCTTTTCCGCCAGAAATATTTTGATTTCTTCAATCAAGTTCAGAAACCGCTCTAGTGGCAACCCACGATTTAGCCACCTTACTTCAGTGTAAAACAGGAGATCACAATATTTGCTTTCAATATCCTCGAGAAATTGTTTGAATTGTCGGTGATTGAGACCTCGGGATTTTATAAAGTTTACAGTAGGTACTACAACTTTCATCACATTTTCAAATCCCAATAATTTAGAACAGAGGGCCTCTTGATGTATAATGCAATGAAACTCCATTAATTCCTTGGTATCTATGTTTTTAGTTTGTAAATACTCTTTTAACGTAGATATTATCCCAGATTTACTTCCAACCATTGAAGGTGCTTCATCAGTCGTAATACCAGATAATTTCGTTAAATCCAAATCCATTATAGAACATTTTTCCAGAAGACCTTTGAGCATGTCACTCCCCTTGGTTTGACTTGTCAAAGAACTCATACCAATCAGTTCTTCACTCACTTTAAAATTTTGCGTTACACCTCGTAAAAATATTAAGAGTTGAGCAGTGGAAGTTATATCTGTAGATTCGTCGAATGCTATAGAAAAATACTCAAACCTTTTCGATTTCGTAGTAATTGCTCTTCTATATTAGCTGCTAATGTGGTAATTCTTCTTGAACAGTCATCCGATTTAGTTGAATTTTTTCAAACTTCTTTGCATCTTCCGGATACACTTCTTTTGCGGGGATATCTAAACACTGCTTAACAAACTCACCATCTTTAAAAAGCCGACAAGTTTTCGCTATTATTCGAGATATTTCATAGCTAACTTCAGTAGCTGTTTCAGCATCTTGAATTGGTTTTGTAAACATTGCTTGCTGGCCTATTAGTTCCCGTTGGAAAGTGGACATTTTTTGCGTTCGATTTTCGCCGGTTAATTGGTAAAAGTATGATGCTGTGTTTCATAGTGCCTTTTCACATTATATTCCTTCGGAATAGAAACACTACTCTTGCATATTAAACAGACAATCTTGTTATGCGATGAAACAAAAAAGTATTTTTCGGTCCAAATGTATTGAAATTGTCGATTTTCGTCTTCAACCTCACGACTACGTTTTTTACTGGGACCTGGTTTTCCATATCAAAATTGATATTATAATGTTACGTAGGTAGATGCCAAATTCGAACGACGAAATATTTATTCTTCACAGATTACAATTCAAACAATATAACGTCCTCGTGTCCGTAGTTAAAAATTAACTGCCCCATTAGCGGGCGATGCGTTGTATTTATAAGAGTTACCGACGTGTTTCGCGAATCGTCGAGTAATCTAGTTGGTTCGACGTATTTCTAGTCTCGTAACAATATGCTTGGAACGACGAGGAGCATACCTGTCCTACGTAGTAACCCTGAACAAAAAAGTAGTAGGTACTTAAAGATGCATATCTTACTAACAATTACAAAAGTTAGAATAAAATAAAAAGTAAAGAAATATTGATTTGAATGGATTTTTATCTACTTTTGTAGTTTTTCGAACAATTTTTAAAATTCGTTGGCGGGCCGCATAAATATCGACAGGGGCGCGCGGTATGTGCATCGCTGATCTAAGGTGTATGTGGGGCAAACAACCCAGAGATGGCGCGAAAGGAGCACCCAACACCGCTCTGACTCCAGAGTTAATCCAAAAAAAAAGGTCTTTGGCTACTCATATTAATTCAACAAAACAATGTTAACTTCAATGGGGTAACAGCAGTATTTAAAGAAAATAATTACAACAAACGAACATTTCTGGAAGCCGTAGTCATCAAACTATTTTCTGATAATCTAAATACCAAGGAGCAGTCCCGCATTTGCAGTAACGTGTACAGCGGGTTGATTGGGTACATTAAAATTAATCCCCCACACTAAATTGATAATATACAATTATAAAATGATTTGTTTTTATTCTTAAGATTTGGTTGGACGGACCTGTATATCAACCGTCATGATCGTTGGACTCACAAAATACGGTTTTCTTTCATTTTGTAAAGAGCATATTTGTTTGATATTTTCATTCACAGAAATAATATAATGTTCCTGAATTATTTATGTACATACTAAAGAGTGCCTATATCTGACACGACACAGACGAATTTAAATGTTCCTTTAAAGAAAAATTTTAAAATTGTTTTTGTTTTAAAATGTATTTGTTTCGCTGTTTCGTAGATTAGTGTTTTATAGTTTTTACCAAATGTTGTCTTCAAGAATAAGAAACACAGATTCTAAATGTAAGTTTTAAATTTTTATATATGAAAATTTTTTTTCTCTTTTACTTGAATAAACTGTTCATTATTATTTTTAATTGTATGTAAACACAATGAATGTTTCTCTTTTTTAACTGTTACGATTAAATTTAATACTACTATTTTGTTGTCAATAGTTCTGAGGAAGGACTAAATAAAGGTCCGAAACGTCACAACGAGAAATTGTGTTTTATTTTTAAAACAAATTCTTAAAACCCAAATTCTGTTTTATAAACAGTAAAATCTATATTTCTATATATAGTTCTATATATAATAATTGAATAATGTATTGAAAAATATTTTATAATTGAATAATATACATACAGGGAGAGTCATTAGTAGCCGCTTCTTTGATTGCTCTCTTGTGTTTTAAACAAAAAAAAACAATTAGTGGAAGATTCATGGTTGCTTGGGGCGCATATTCTAAAAATACTTTAAGCTCTGACGCACTTCCGCTTTTAACGGAAATGCATAAAATTTAATTTTTTTAAATGACGCACTCTATGTATTTTTGGATTTTCTAGTACTGGTTTAAATTGTCTATTTAACTATTTTTTTCTTTTTAAAAATTGAGCCATTAGTTTTTGAGTTATTAATTTTTTTTGGAAATTTTTGACGAAAACACGTGTTCAGAAAAAAAAAATTTTTCATTGTTTTTAACAGTGAAAACCTTAACTTTGCAATTCTGCATCATTTGCTATAAGTTGTACTTGACAATATCTCAAAAAACTTCGTTTTTTTAACGCCTACTTCCTGAAATTTTCACATACCAAAAACTTATTTTTTTTAAATGGAACACCCGGTATTTTATTGTGGCATTTTGTTCCCCCTTTTATTCCCCTTCATTTTTGTTAACACTATCCTATACCTATCTTTTGTAATTTCTGAGATAATCACTATAGGAGCAATTAGCGGTCAATTAAAGAACTACGAAAGTCGGTAAACTTTTATGTCAAATTTATAAAAGCATTGCCATTAGTTATCATCCAAATGAATTATTCTTATGAAGAGTTAATAAATATGATTCACGTTTTGGGTGAATCTGAAAGAAACTCTTTGCTAGCATCCAGACTTTACTGATAGCGATCCCTGGTAGAAGTCAACCGAAGCCAGAAGCTTCGAAAATATAAAGGAACGGTTTGAGTGAACAGAATGTACTGAATATGAAAAAAAGAGCGGAAAAATTAATAGCTGCTGAGGATAAGACATTTATAGCACTTGCGAGTGTAGTCGAACACCCACCCCCATACTCACTACGAAAAATAGTCGTCAGTTAGATGTAAGTCAAATTTGAAAATCCAGATAATTAGGAAATATGAAATCCATCCGTAGCATATTCATGCACAGTTAGATAAAAGAAATTTTCAGAATCGCCTGCATTTTTGTCAATGAGCAGCTAATAAATTATCCTGGCTTTCTCAATTTTTTGTTGTTTACCGACGAAGCCACCTTCTAATAAAGTGAATACGCTCATGGTCAAAATTTTCGTTATTATAACACATAAAAACCCTCACTGTATCATACCTGCAAACTTTCAAAATCATTGGTCATTAAATGTGTGGGGAGGAATAGTGGGTAGTATATACAATAGTACATAATTGGGTCTTCTTTCTTTGATGAAAATGTTAATGGAGGAGAGTATCTTCCCTTTTTACGGACGCATTTTCAAAGGTTTTTGAAGACATCCTCAAATATGTCAGTAAACATAACTTTTATTTTATTTTGATGTTAACCAACAGTGTAAAACATGAAATACTGGAACTGGACATTGCCGGAATTAAAAAATTGAAATGCGATGCTCTTTATTCTGTAAAATTATTACTTTTGGGATAGTTGGATTTAACACAGTGTTTCTTAACCTTTTAAGTGAGCCGCACCCCTTTAAATCTAAAAATAGGTCTCCGCACCCCATTGAAAAATGTGTTTCGATTTTTTAGTTTAGAAAAATATATTTTTTGCGAAATTTATTGTTTATTTTTAAAAAAATTAGACATTTTATATATCAAATACAAAACAATATTATATTTATTATTATCGTTTTAGTTTTTATATGCAAAAGCAATGAAAATCCCATTTCACACAGGTAGGTGGTGGCAAATGGTAGAAGTGACTGCAATGCTTCTTTCGCCAACTGTGGATAACATTCTAACTGTGTACTCCAGAATTGTTGTAATTCTAATTGTTCGAATTCTATTTGAATATGTTCACTGTCTTGCATTTCAATAAGATCGTCTTTTTTTAAATCACTATTATCCATCGAATTTAGGTTATATAGAGACGGATCCAGTATCCATTTCTGAGTTTTGGTAATATTTCCATTAGAAAAATATCCATTGATTGATTCGCTCAATGGTTTCAAATTTCAACTCGACGTATTCAAATTTCTAATTTGCCAATAAATGAAGATAATTTTTCACTAGCAATTATTATATTCTTACCAAATCCTTGTATTGATATGTTCAATTCATTCAAGTGGCTAAATATATCTGATAAGTAGGCTAGTCTTAAAATTGCATCCTTACTCCCAAAATATTTTACTAAATCGCTGTGATTTGACTAGTCAGTAACTGAATAATTTCTTCACGCAATTCAAAAACCCTGTTAAGCATGCGGCCCTAAGAGAGCCATCGTATTTCGGTGTGATATAGAGGTACGGTATGAGCAGCACCGACTTCTTCGCAAAAGACACGAAAAATGCGATATATTTTACTACATTTATTGCAGTAATTAGGTGTTGTTTTAAACTTTCTGGCAAAGTTTTCGACGCAAGTGCATGACGATGCAACATGCACTGCGTTATTGTAACTTGCGGTAATTCTCTTTTCATGTGTGAAGAAAATCCGGAATTTTTGCCTAACATTGCCCATCAGTGCACATTATGCCAATCACATTGGTAATTGATGTTCAAAAAAAAAAACTTTAATGTGAGTGAAAACATCAATTCCTCTCGAAGTCAACTCCAGCGGCTTACAAAATAGAAATTCTTCTATCATTTCTTTTTCTTTTACATATCGCACAAATACCAAGAGCTGGCTGCAATTATTAACATCAGTTGACTCATCCAGTTGTATACTTACTTTTAGTGGACTGACTTTTATGTCTTCTACTATTTGCAGTAAATCTCATCAATCAATATCTTTTCTAAGATCTTGAATTTGTGATTGAATTATATCGTTCGATAACGGAATCTGCTGGATTTTTTATGTGCTTCAGAATCTAATACAGTTTTAGCAATTATTAATGTACAAAGTTTTATCAATTCCTCTAGTGTGAGGTTTTTTTTTCTTTGCACACAGATATTGATAGGACGCTTCTAGCAAGGGCTTTTGAATTGCTGGCCCGTAGATTTCATTCACGTATTTATTCATAGTTTTTGCATATTTGTAGTTTTTTGCGAAAACCTATAACCCTGATTGTATGAGCTTCAATACCCCAATAACACGCTATTCAAATAACGCGGTCCCGACTTTCGCGTTATTGGGGGGATTACTATAATTTTTAAGTATCTTATTATCAAAAATTTAATAAAGATTTAATAATTTATATTGTTAGGGACTTTTCCCGCACCCCCAAAAAGAGCTTCCCGCACCCCGGTTAAGAACCACTGACTTAATATTTAGTTTGTTTGGCAGTTGACTAAGGAAGTCATTCCTGCCTTCCATTGGTTGAACGAATATTTGGTGCATAGAACAACGCTCGTAGTTCTTTAATTGACCGCTAATTGCTCCTATAGTGATTATCTCAGAAATTACAAAAGATAGGTATAGGACATTGTTAAACAAAATTAAAGAGAATAAAAAAAGAAACAAAAAGCCTTAATAAAATACTGGGTGTTCCATTAAAAAAAAATAACTTTTTGGTATGTGAAAATTTCAGGAAGTAGGCTTTGAAAAAACAAAGTTTTTTGAGGTATTGTCGAGTGTATTTTATTTAATTTTCTTGGCTACAAGCACCACCAATTTTAATGTTTTTACTTTTAAAATCAATGTGAAAATGATTTTTTTTCTGAACACGTGTTTTGGTCAAATATTTTTAAAAAAAATTAATAACTCAAAAACTATTGGTTCAATTTTGAAAAAGAAAAAACAGTTTAAAGCAGTACTAGAAAATCCAAAAATATATAGGGTGAGTCATTAAAAAAAATCAAGTTCCGTGCATTTCCGGTGGAATCGGAAGTGTGACAGAGCTTAAAGTATTTTCACAATATGTGCCACAAGCAATCATGAATCTTCCAGTAATTGTTTTTTCTTTTATTTAAAACACAAAGGAGCAATCGAGGAAGCGGCTACTAATGACTCACTCTGTATACAGGCTGTCCCAGATAGTGTGCTCACCATTGGGATCTCGTAAACGGTAAGAGATAGAGAGTTGGTTAAATGAGACAAAATGTACGTGACACCTGGGTTTACTTTTTTAAATAAAAAAACTTTTAAAAAAATGAACGATACGTGCGCTATAGGGGAAAAACTAAAAATCGGCAATTTTAATTTCGTCGTTTAACTTATTTCATGTAAAAGATACCGAAATACTATTTTGACATTATGAAGGTACTTTTTTACGCAGAATTCAAATTTGGTATTGCAACCTCTGAAGCTTTTATACGTTTCGAGATTTTTATACAAACTTTCTTATTTTAAATACAAATCGTAGGCGGCTTTGACTGTATCAAAAAGAGCATAATTTGCTGATTTCAATGATGTATAACACTTTGGGTTTATTTGTAGAAATAACAAAGTTACAAGAATAATTAGCATATTTTTTTGTTTTATACTTACCTATTCCTGGAAACAAAATACAAAAATGACTGAAAAGTAAATAAAACACTAACTTCACATACCTAACTATTTATTTACTACTAGTAAATAGATAAATTACATTAAATGCTCAAAAAGTCCTCCATTGTTATTGATACATAACTGAGCTCTTCTTAGTGTGGAATTAATCACTTTTTCAAAAATACGTCCATTTATCCGATGAAACTCTCTTAAAACACAAGCTTGCAGTTCCTCCACATTATTAAATTGTGTTTTATACACCTTATTTTTTATGTAACCCCAAAGGAAAAAATCCATTGCGGTTAAGTCTGGGGAACGTGCAGGCCATGAAATGGGTCCTCGATTACCAATCCACCGATTACCAAATCTATTATTTAGGTAATTCGTAATAATGTGAGCATTATGTGCTGGTGCCCCATCCTGTTGGAAATACATATTCGCAGTTAGATTAAGCGGAATATCGTCTAGAAGATCTTCTATTTCACCTTGAAGTAAGTTCAAATAGCGTTCACTCGTTAAATTGTTATTGAAGATAATAGGTCCAACTATTCTTCTGCCGATAATACCGCACCACACATTGAACCCAAAACGTTCTTGATGTCGAGCTTCATGTAGAGCATGGGGATTTTCTGTCCCCCAATAGTGAATATTATTTCTGTTAAATAACCCATTGTTCGTAAATCGAGATTCATCTGACCACAACACATTAAACAGAAATGTAACATTGTTGTTATTCTGATTAATGTACCAATGACAGAAACGAGTCCGCCTCTCTGCGTCTCCTGGTTGGAGTCCTTGGCTAATGTGGACTTTGTAAGGATGATATCGATGCTTTTTTGATATTCTATGGGCTGATGTTCTAGGGATTTCGGTGTTGTTTTTTATTTCTCTTGTGGAAACTTTTGGATCTTCACGCACCTGATTTAATACAATAACTTGGGTTTCCTCATCTAATCTTTTTCTATTTCTTTTCGGTTTACTAAAGGCACCGTATGTTTTTAGATTTACTTCTAAACTTCGAAATAAAGTTTCGTGTGGTTGCCGTCGATCTGGGTACAACTCCAAATAATGATTAGCTGCATTCCTTGAATTTTTGTGAGCCAATATGTAACTTTGAAGCATATCATATTTCTCTTCATTATTAAATTTCTCCATAACGTGAACAACAATAAACAAGTAATAAAACGAACCAAAACAACAAATGCGGTGATTTTTAAATAAACGAACAAAATAGCAGACTAAATAACACAAAAATAAACGGATACGTAACTTGCTTGTAAATAAATTTGACAGATACTACTTATTGTCTTAATAATTCAATGCTGCCTCTGATGTATAGCCTATGCATTCATAAGGATACCAAAAATTGCACAAATATCATTATAACTTTGTTATTTCTACAAATAAACCCAAAGTGTTATACATCTTTGAAATCAGCAAATTATGCTCTTTTTGATACAGTCAAAGCCGCCTACGATTTGTATTTAAAATAAGAAAGTTTGTATAAAAATCTCGAAACGTATAAAAGCTTCAGAGGTTGCAATACCAAATTTGAATTCTGCGTAAAAAAGTACCTTCATAATGTCAAAATAGTATTTCGGTATCTTTTACATGAAATAAGTTAAACGACGAAATTAAAATTGCCGATTTTTAGTTTTTCCCCTATAGCGCACGTATCGTTCATTTTTTTAAAAGTTTTTTTGCTTAAAAAAATAAACCCAGGTGTCACGTACATTTTGTCTCATTTAACCAACTCTCTATCTCTTACCGTTCACGAGATCCCAATGGTGAGCACACTATCTGGGACAGCCTGTATATACCGGGTGGAGCAATAGTGTGTCGACGGAGCTTAGTATGAAAACTAATAACGTTGTAGCAATGAGACTTTACTGTAGTATGTGACTGTGCATTTTCTAATTTTATTTACAAATATACAGGCTGTTCCAAATTATCGCAACCACCTTCAACTTTTTTATTTTAAATACATTGCTATACTTTCTAGATATTACAGTGATAGCCATTCAAATTATCTTTGCAATGATATATGGATATTTGCACTTCAGATTTTTAGTTTTGATTTTATTGATAATTTAGTTAAAATCTTGACAGTTGCGGCATCTAACATTTTAAGCTTTAGTCTGAAAATGGGTACAATGCCTCACATAACTCTTGTGTTACTAATTTATGGACTAGCACATTATTTGTTTTGAGGTTGAACAAAGTGAATACAGGGTGTTAAATATGTCGTGTCTAAGTTATCGATCTTTATTGGTTATTTTCTTGTTTTTTTTTTAAATCTAACCTATAAGTCAGCATATTCCTTGTAAAATTACCTTTAAAATGGTACCAATAACATAGTACTTGTTTCTAGTATTTTCAAAGTAATAACCCTAAGATTTTAAGAAAATTATCAATAAAATCAAAACTAACAGTCTGAAGTGCACATATCCATATATCATTGCATAATTTGAATGGCTATCATTATAATGTCTGAAAGTATAGTAATGTATTTAAAATAAAGAAGTTGAAGGTGGTTGCGAAAATTTGGAAGACCCTGTATATTTGTGAAATAAAATTAGAAAATGCACAGTCGCATACTACATACGTACGTAAAGTCTCATTGCTACAGAGTTATTTGTTTTCATACTAAGCACCACCCGGTATATATATTGAAACAAGTATTTGGACTCTGTAATACTTATTCTGATGTCTATAATTGTTATTATGTATAATCTTAAATGCACCACGTTCTAGGTGACCAATTTAAACCGTAATACGAGGTGCATTCAAGTTCTAAGGCCTCCGATTTTTTTTCTAACTAACTACTCACCCGAAAGCTATGAAACTGGTGTTACTTCTCGACGTAATCTCCCTGCAGACGTACACATTTTTCACAACGTCGACGCCATGATTCCATGGCCGCGGTGAAGGCTTCTTTAGGAGTCTGTTTTGACCACTGGAAAATCGCTGAAGCAATAGCAGCACGGCTGGTGAATGTGCGGCCACGGACAGTGTCTTTCATTGTTGGAAACAGCCAAAAGTCACTAGGAGCTAGGTCAGGCGAGTAGGGAGCATGAGAAATCACTTCCAAGGTGGTTTTCATGAAAAAACTGTTGCGTAACGTTAGCCCGATGTGCGGGTGCGTTGTCTTGGTGAAACAGCACACGCGCAGCCTTTCCCGGACGTTTTTGTTGCAGTGCAGGAAGGAACTTGTTCTTCAAAACATTTTCGAAGGATGCACCTGTCACTGTAGTGCCCTTTGGAACGCAATGGGTAAGGATTACACCCTCGCTGTCCCAGAACATGGACACCATCATTTTTTCAGCACTGACGGTTACTCGAAATTTTTTTTGTGGCGGTGAATCTGTGTGCTTCCATTGAGCTGACTGGCGCTTTGTTTCTGGATTGAAAAATGGCATGCATGTCTCATCCATTGTCACAATCGACGAAAAGAAAGTCCCATTCATGCCTTCGTTGCGCGTCAACATTGCTTGGCAACATGCCACACGAGCAGCCTTGTGGTCGTCCGTCAGCATTCGTGGTACCCACCTGGAGGACACTTTTCGCATTTTCAGGTCGTCATGGAGGCGATCCACCAAAACAAGTCTCTGCACTTTCTCGATCATGTCGTCAGACCGGCTTGTGCGAGCCCGAGGTTGTTTCGGTTTGTTGTCACACGATGTTCTGCCTTCATTAAACTGTCGCACCCACGAACGCACTTTCGACACATCCATAACTCCATCACCACATGTCTCCTTCAACTGTCGATGAATTTCAATTGGTGTCACACCACGCAAATTCAGAAAACGAATGATTGCACGCTGTTCAAGTAAGGAAAAGGTAGCCATTTTAAGTATCTAAAACAGTTCTCATTCTCGACGCTGCCGGTACAATTAGACCTGTCGTACAGTGCTGCCATCTCTGTGACGTATTGACAACGAACACTCGCTCATTTTAAAACAATGCACATATTTCTATTTCTTTCCAGTCTGGAGAAAAAAATTGGAGGCCTTAGAACTTGAATGCACCTCGTATTAGTGTGAATAACTATAATCTTTACTAATGTATTTTTGACTCTAATATAATTGTGTAATTCTATTCTTTTTCATAAAAAACCTCGGCTTAGCTCTAATAATTTAATATTTATGAAGGCACTATTTATCTATAGTTAATTAAACTGGTAGTACTATTCTACTATACCATTTTATTGCAATGGAGAGGTTCTTTACAATAAATGTCAGAAATTTATAACCCCTCTTTCCTAAATCTGTTCCTAAAATTCCATCGAACCTATTCGTAAAACTATGTATTACCTGAAATTCATGATTGAATTTATGTTGCTGTAATTCTGAAGAAAGAATTGCTGAACCTTGTGATTCTAAAGTACCAGCTATGCCTTTTATTCTACATTTTCTATCCGTATTTACCTGTTGATATTTATTTAAGCATTCTGAAAAGAATACACTGATGTTCGCTCCAGTATCCAGTAAAAAAATCACATTGTTTCTATTATATTTCAAAGTTATAAAGTTTAAATTATTGCTTTTATTGACCTAGAAAAAACTGCATTGTATGCTTTCTGTTTGTATTTGAACTTAAGCTCGTCGCATTAGTATTGTCGACTATCGCTGCGTTTGCATAATTGTTTTTATACGTCGAACCTCGTCTACGTTTGTTATTATAAAATTTGTTTGCGTTGCCTTGTTCATGCGTTGACCTATACTTTCCGTTATTTTTTCTGTAACCGTTGTTGTTGTCGCGTTTATTGCCATGACCATGAAACCGCTTATATTTATTTGTTGTGTAATTAAATACGTTCATTGAAGCTGGTCTATTGAAATCCTCTTCAATCGCTACATTTATTGCGTTTTTTAGTGTGTCAGCGTTTCTCGATTTAATTATTGTTCTTAATTCCGGGTTTCTAATACCGTTGCAAAATGTATTTATCGCGATTTTCGCATTAATTGGTTTTAAAGTTTTTACAAGATTTTCGTTATCTCCCGCTTGTGAAATAGTTAATTCGCCAAGAAGTTTCTCTACTTGTTGACCGTAGTCGCTTATTGATTTATCATTTTGTTTTAGTTGGTGTAATTGAGTAGATAATGTTAATGCAGATTTTTCAGTGATAAAATTTACTGTTATTTCTTTTATTAGTTTCTCTACTGTGTCATACTCTGAATCTAAACGAATTTTTGCATTAGTGGTTAACCTGGTTTTTAACACGTATTGTATGAGTAACTTGTGTTGATCCTCCGCTAACGTACTAGCATAAAATGAAATACCATCTATCAACTGCTTGGTTGTATGCTCATTGCCATTCATCATCGGCAATAAGCCAGATACGATTTTTAAATCAAATTATCAGTCATATTTACTTGTTTTTTAACCCATTTTTGTAATAAAGTTTGCAACGATTCTATATCAAGTTTAATCTTTTGACTGTAAACCCTAACTTCGTTTGCGAAGTCTGTTTTATGAATGTCACCTGTAAATCTACGTTTTAAAGCGTTGAACCTCTGTATAAGTGTTCCTAACTCTGCAAGTTTGTTTTCAGTATGTTGGGAATTTTCCCTTCTTTCTTTATTATCCTTCACTCTATTATTTTTAAACTGTTCAATATCCGCGTACAATTTCTTGAAATCTTCTATGTTCATTTATATAGTTTTTTTCACTAACCTTTTATTATCCTTCTCCAGCATGTCCAGTTGTTCTCTGCTCTTGATCACTTCTGTTCGTATCTTCTTTTCCCAGTGCTTCTTGCATCTGTACCATACGAAGTACGAAAATACCATCATCAGGAGTAGTACTGCTGCTGCTAATCCAATTTGTGTTGGTGTGAATGTTGTAACATCGGCCGTTGCTCCACTGTTACCTGTTTGTGCAATTATTACCTCTTCTTTTGTTGCCGCAGAACCCATTGCGTAGTACCTTGCTTGTCTTCCTATTATTCATCCGGAAATTCCAAATTTGTGCTGCAGGTAGCAGACTGCCATGGAACAATTTGTTGTTGTTCTATTTTATTTGCAGGACTGGCAAGATCGCCATGTAGCGAAATGGTTCTGTTCCATTTCTAAGTACTGTTGAGTACCCTTTTGCAAGTCAACGGTGGTTGAATATAAACACTTCATGGGTGATGGGTGGATATATTTACAATGTATATACAGTCGTACAAGTACCTAACTTGGTCTTACTGTTAATACTAACATTCTTACTCTTACTCTTAATCTTACTGTTACTACTTTATTAATCTTCATCTCCTCGTTATATACATGCGTACGTTTATTGTATACATAACATGTTATTAATAAAGTAGTAAACAATACACTATATGCTATTGTTTACTCCTTATTGTTATTCCATAATATTCATTGAGATCCGTCGTGCATGTATCAGCATTCTTACGCCGACCTTCCATTATACATAATATTACCTTGGCAAATAGGCTAAGGTCTTCTTTGGTGTAATCAAATGAATATCTGTTTATACTAGCACGTCACAACTGCCTCTGTGAAAGTAGATTTTTTTTATGCAAACGTTGATCCAAACTTACTTCTGAATAATTTTGTATTCATTATAAATTTTGAAAAAACTAACCATTGACAAGATACTCGGTAACTATGTTTTTCGCGCTCAAGTGTTACTTCTCATCTACCAATCTAATTCTTCCAACTAAGACTTGGCACATGCTCGAGTTACATAACAAAGCACAAAATTTACCAACTTTGCCAAACTCAAACCTACTCTCTATTCCAAATAATACGCGAAATACTCATGGTGACCGTTAAAATTAAATCACCCTATATATTTCTTTTTCAGAAATGCAATAATCACTAAAAAGTACCTATTTATTATCTAAATCAAATAGGTAAAGAACATAGATCTACATAGGTACTAACAAACATTATATGTAACAGTATGTTATAGAACAACTTTCCTATTATTCTTGTACGGACGTTATTTGCATTTTTACAATTTAGGAAAGTTAGGGTAAATGTCAATAATTTCATAAAATTCTTTTTCTAAGCTAACATTTCATTTTTATATTACGTCAAATATAAGTTATGTCTAGTATTGGCGAACTACGATAAAAACGCTGTTTTTGTATCTAAAAAAAACGGTCTGGTCTGTCTAAATAATATGATTGCCATCAGACATACGTTGCGATAGTAGTACCATCTTTTATCCAATAAATTTGTTTTACAAATTATACTGCTGCTACTTGAAACCAGATGGCTAATAAAATACACGTACGTATGCAACACATAATACACGTTTAATGGTTGGAAAAGGCCAGACATACTGTGACGATTCTCTTTCTATCAGATGGCCACCTTAAGGAAATCACAGTGTTGTACATGTATTTATTATAAAATAGGGAAATACATATTAGAGAGGTTATTGATGTCTGTTCTATCATTTATCGCATTTTTATGTTTTTGTATGTGGATGCTTTCTAAGATGTTACGAGCTTTGGTGTTTTTTTCTGTGGTTATGATTGAAGTTTCTGAATAGTTGAAAGTGTGATTTGTTCTACTTGTATGTTTCTTAAGTGCAGTACTGTTATTCGAAAATTTGTGTCCTTTAAATACTGTTGTGTCTGTTCTATATATATTCCGTCACAATCATTACAAGGTATTTTGTAAACTAAGTGCGTTTTTTTTAAATTAGGGATTTTGTCTTTAAGGGGGGTATACAGGTACTTTAGGTTATTGTAGTTTGTGTGTGCTATTTTTATGTTATATGGTATTAGTATTTTATTTAATTTTTCGGATAGGTTTGGGATGTAAGGCGTTGGCACATATTTGTGAATTGTTGTTTTTTGTGTTTGTTTAGGTTTGTTTTGATTGTAGTATTTGTGTGCTTCCCGCACCCCGGTTAAGAACCACTGACTTAATATTTAGTTTGTTTGGCAGTTGACTAAGGAAGTCATTCCTGCCTTCCATTGGTTGAACGAATATTTGGTGCATAGAACAACGCTCGTAGTTCTTTAATTGACCGCTAATTGCTCCTATAGTGATTATCTCAGAAATTACAAAAGATAGGTATAGGACATTGTTAAACAAAATTAAAGAGAATAAAAAAAGAAACAAAAAGCCTTAATAAAATACTGGGTGTTCCATTAAAAAAAAATAACTTTTTGGTATGTGAAAATTTCAGGAAGTAGGCTTTGAAAAAACAAAGTTTTTTGAGGTATTGTCGAGTGTATTTTATTTAATTTTCTTGGCTACAAGCACCACCAATTTTAATGTTTTTACTTTTAAAATCAATGTGAAAATGATTTTTTTTCTGAACACGTGTTTTGGTCAAATATTTTTAAAAAAAATTAATAACTCAAAAACTATTGGTTCAATTTTGAAAAAGAAAAAACAGTTTAAAGCAGTACTAGAAAATCCAAAAATATATAGGGTGAGTCATTAAAAAAAATCAAGTTCCGTGCATTTCCGGTGGAATCGGAAGTGTGACAGAGCTTAAAGTATTTTCACAATATGTGCCACAAGCAATCATGAATCTTCCAGTAATTGTTTTTTCTTTTATTTAAAACACAAAGGAGCAATCGAGGAAGCGGCTACTAATGACTCACTCTGTATACAGGCTGTCCCAGATAGTGTGCTCACCATTGGGATCTCGTAAACGGTAAGAGATAGAGAGTTGGTTAAATGAGACAAAATGTACGTGACACCTGGGTTTACTTTTTTAAATAAAAAAACTTTTAAAAAAATGAACGATACGTGCGCTATAGGGGAAAAACTAAAAATCGGCAATTTTAATTTCGTCGTTTAACTTATTTCATGTAAAAGATACCGAAATACTATTTTGACATTATGAAGGTACTTTTTTACGCAGAATTCAAATTTGGTATTGCAACCTCTGAAGCTTTTATACGTTTCGAGATTTTTATACAAACTTTCTTATTTTAAATACAAATCGTAGGCGGCTTTGACTGTATCAAAAAGAGCATAATTTGCTGATTTCAATGATGTATAACACTTTGGGTTTATTTGTAGAAATAACAAAGTTACAAGAATAATTAGCATATTTTTTTGTTTTATACTTACCTATTCCTGGAAACAAAATACAAAAATGACTGAAAAGTAAATAAAACACTAACTTCACATACCTAACTATTTATTTACTACTAGTAAATAGATAAATTACATTAAATGCTCAAAAAGTCCTCCATTGTTATTGATACATAACTGAGCTCTTCTTAGTGTGGAATTAATCACTTTTTCAAAAATACGTCCATTTATCCGATGAAACTCTCTTAAAACACAAGCTTGCAGTTCCTCCACATTATTAAATTGTGTTTTATACACCTTATTTTTTATGTAACCCCAAAGGAAAAAATCCATTGCGGTTAAGTCTGGGGAACGTGCAGGCCATGAAATGGGTCCTCGATTACCAATCCACCGATTACCAAATCTATTATTTAGGTAATTCGTAATAATGTGAGCATTATGTGCTGGTGCCCCATCCTGTTGGAAATACATATTCGCAGTTAGATTAAGCGGAATATCGTCTAGAAGATCTTCTATTTCACCTTGAAGTAAGTTCAAATAGCGTTCACTCGTTAAATTGTTATTGAAGATAATAGGTCCAACTATTCTTCTGCCGATAATACCGCACCACACATTGAACCCAAAACGTTCTTGATGTCGAGCTTCATGTAGAGCATGGGGATTTTCTGTCCCCCAATAGTGAATATTATTTCTGTTAAATAACCCATTGTTCGTAAATCGAGATTCATCTGACCACAACACATTAAACAGAAATGTAACATTGTTGTTATTCTGATTAATGTACCAATGACAGAAACGAGTCCGCCTCTCTGCGTCTCCTGGTTGGAGTCCTTGGCTAATGTGGACTTTGTAAGGATGATATCGATGCTTTTTTGATATTCTATGGGCTGATGTTCTAGGGATTTCGGTGTTGTTTTTTATTTCTCTTGTGGAAACTTTTGGATCTTCACGCACCTGATTTAATACAATAACTTGGGTTTCCTCATCTAATCTTTTTCTATTTCTTTTCGGTTTACTAAAGGCACCGTATGTTTTTAGATTTACTTCTAAACTTCGAAATAAAGTTTCGTGTGGTTGCCGTCGATCTGGGTACAACTCCAAATAATGATTAGCTGCATTCCTTGAATTTTTGTGAGCCAATATGTAACTTTGAAGCATATCATATTTCTCTTCATTATTAAATTTCTCCATAACGTGAACAACAATAAACAAGTAATAAAACGAACCAAAACAACAAATGCGGTGATTTTTAAATAAACGAACAAAATAGCAGACTAAATAACACAAAAATAAACGGATACGTAACTTGCTTGTAAATAAATTTGACAGATACTACTTATTGTCTTAATAATTCAATGCTGCCTCTGATGTATAGCCTATGCATTCATAAGGATACCAAAAATTGCACAAATATCATTATAACTTTGTTATTTCTACAAATAAACCCAAAGTGTTATACATCTTTGAAATCAGCAAATTATGCTCTTTTTGATACAGTCAAAGCCGCCTACGATTTGTATTTAAAATAAGAAAGTTTGTATAAAAATCTCGAAACGTATAAAAGCTTCAGAGGTTGCAATACCAAATTTGAATTCTGCGTAAAAAAGTACCTTCATAATGTCAAAATAGTATTTCGGTATCTTTTACATGAAATAAGTTAAACGACGAAATTAAAATTGCCGATTTTTAGTTTTTCCCCTATAGCGCACGTATCGTTCATTTTTTTAAAAGTTTTTTTGCTTAAAAAAATAAACCCAGGTGTCACGTACATTTTGTCTCATTTAACCAACTCTCTATCTCTTACCGTTCACGAGATCCCAATGGTGAGCACACTATCTGGGACAGCCTGTATATACCGGGTGGAGCAATAGTGTGTCGACGGAGCTTAGTATGAAAACTAATAACGTTGTAGCAATGAGACTTTACTGTAGTATGTGACTGTGCATTTTCTAATTTTATTTACAAATATACAGGCTGTTCCAAATTATCGCAACCACCTTCAACTTTTTTATTTTAAATACATTGCTATACTTTCTAGATATTACAGTGATAGCCATTCCAATTATCTTTGCAATGATATATGGATATTTGCACTTCAGATTTTTAGTTTTGATTTTATTGATAATTTAGTTAAAATCTTGACAGTTGCGGCATCTAACATTTTAAGCTTTAGTCTGAAAATGGGTACAATGCCTCACATAACTCTTGTGTTACTAATTTATGGACTAGCACATTATTTGTTTTGAGGTTGAACAAAGTGAATACAGGGTGTTAAATATGTCGTGTCTAAGTTATCGATCTTTATTGGTTATTTTCTTGTTTTTTTTTTAAATCTAACCTATAAGTCAGCATATTCCTTGTAAAATTACCTTTAAAATGGTACCAATAACATAGTACTTGTTTCTAGTATTTTCAAAGTAATAACCCTAAGATTTTAAGAAAATTATCAATAAAATCAAAACTAACAGTCTGAAGTGCACATATCCATATATCATTGCATAATTTGAATGGCTATCATTATAATGTCTGAAAGTATAGTAATGTATTTAAAATAAAGAAGTTGAAGGTGGTTGCGAAAATTTGGAAGACCCTGTATATTTGTGAAATAAAATTAGAAAATGCACAGTCGCATACTACATACGTACGTAAAGTCTCATTGCTACAGAGTTATTTGTTTTCATACTAAGCACCACCCGGTATATATATTGAAACAAGTATTTGGACTCTGTAATACTTATTCTGATGTCTATAATTGTTATTATGTATAATCTTAAATGCACCACGTTCTAGGTGACCAATTTAAACCGTAATACGAGGTGCATTCAAGTTCTAAGGCCTCCGATTTTTTTTCTAACTAACTACTCACCCGAAAGCTATGAAACTGGTGTTACTTCTCGACGTAATCTCCCTGCAGACGTACACATTTTTCACAACGTCGACGCCATGATTCCATGGCCGCGGTGAAGGCTTCTTTAGGAGTCTGTTTTGACCACTGGAAAATCGCTGAAGCAATAGCAGCACGGCTGGTGAATGTGCGGCCACGGACAGTGTCTTTCATTGTTGGAAACAGCCAAAAGTCACTAGGAGCTAGGTCAGGCGAGTAGGGAGCATGAGAAATCACTTCCAAGGTGGTTTTCATGAAAAAACTGTTGCGTAACGTTAGCCCGATGTGCGGGTGCGTTGTCTTGGTGAAACAGCACACGCGCAGCCTTTCCCGGACGTTTTTGTTGCAGTGCAGGAAGGAACTTGTTCTTCAAAACATTTTCGAAGGATGCACCTGTCACTGTAGTGCCCTTTGGAACGCAATGGGTAAGGATTACACCCTCGCTGTCCCAGAACATGGACACCATCATTTTTTCAGCACTGACGGTTACTCGAAATTTTTTTTGTGGCGGTGAATCTGTGTGCTTCCATTGAGCTGACTGGCGCTTTGTTTCTGGATTGAAAAATGGCATGCATGTCTCATCCATTGTCACAATCGACGAAAAGAAAGTCCCATTCATGCCTTCGTTGCGCGTCAACATTGCTTGGCAACATGCCACACGAGCAGCCTTGTGGTCGTCCGTCAGCATTCGTGGTACCCACCTGGAGGACACTTTTCGCATTTTCAGGTCGTCATGGAGGCGATCCACCAAAACAAGTCTCTGCACTTTCTCGATCATGTCGTCAGACCGGCTTGTGCGAGCCCGAGGTTGTTTCGGTTTGTTGTCACACGATGTTCTGCCTTCATTAAACTGTCGCACCCACGAACGCACTTTCGACACATCCATAACTCCATCACCACATGTCTCCTTCAACTGTCGATGAATTTCAATTGGTGTCACACCACGCAAATTCAGAAAACGAATGATTGCACGCTGTTCAAGTAAGGAAAAGGTAGCCATTTTAAGTATCTAAAACAGTTCTCATTCTCGACGCTGCCGGTACAATTAGACCTGTCGTACAGTGCTGCCATCTCTGTGACGTATTGACAACGAACACTCGCTCATTTTAAAACAATGCACATATTTCTATTTCTTTCCAGTCTGGAGAAAAAAATTGGAGGCCTTAGAACTTGAATGCACCTCGTATTAGTGTGAATAACTATAATCTTTACTAATGTATTTTTGACTCTAATATAATTGTGTAATTCTATTCTTTTTCATAAAAAACCTCGGCTTAGCTCTAATAATTTAATATTTATGAAGGCACTATTTATCTATAGTTAATTAAACTGGTAGTACTATTCTACTATACCATTTTATTGCAATGGAGAGGTTCTTTACAATAAATGTCAGAAATTTATAACCCCTCTTTCCTAAATCTGTTCCTAAAATTCCATCGAACCTATTCGTAAAACTATGTATTACCTGAAATTCATGATTGAATTTATGTTGCTGTAATTCTGAAGAAAGAATTGCTGAACCTTGTGATTCTAAAGTACCAGCTATGCCTTTTATTCTACATTTTCTATCCGTATTTACCTGTTGATATTTATTTAAGCATTCTGAAAAGAATACACTGATGTTCGCTCCAGTATCCAGTAAAAAAATCACATTGTTTCTATTATATTTCAAAGTTATAAAGTTTAAATTATTGCTTTTATTGACCTAGAAAAAACTGCATTGTATGCTTTCTGTTTGTATTTGAACTTAAGCTCGTCGCATTAGTATTGTCGACTATCGCTGCGTTTGCATAATTGTTTTTATACGTCGAACCTCGTCTACGTTTGTTATTATAAAATTTGTTTGCGTTGCCTTGTTCATGCGTTGACCTATACTTTCCGTTATTTTTTCTGTAACCGTTGTTGTTGTCGCGTTTATTGCCATGACCATGAAACCGCTTATATTTATTTGTTGTGTAATTAAATACGTTCATTGAAGCTGGTCTATTGAAATCCTCTTCAATCGCTACATTTATTGCGTTTTTTAGTGTGTCAGCGTTTCTCGATTTAATTATTGTTCTTAATTCCGGGTTTCTAATACCGTTGCAAAATGTATTTATCGCGATTTTCGCATTAATTGGTTTTAAAGTTTTTACAAGATTTTCGTTATCTCCCGCTTGTGAAATAGTTAATTCGCCAAGAAGTTTCTCTACTTGTTGACCGTAGTCGCTTATTGATTTATCATTTTGTTTTAGTTGGTGTAATTGAGTAGATAATGTTAATGCAGATTTTTCAGTGATAAAATTTACCGTTATTTCTTTTATTAGTTTCTCTACTGTGTCATACTCTGAATCTAAACGAATTTTTGCATTAGTGGTTAACCTGGTTTTTAACACGTATTGTATGAGTAACTTGTGTTGATCCTCCGCTAACGTACTAGCATAAAATGAAATACCATCTATCAACTGCTTGGTTGTATGCTCATTGCCATTCATCATCGGCAATAAGCCAGATACGATTTTTAAATCAAATTATCAGTCATATTTACTTGTTTTTTAACCCATTTTTGTAATAAAGTTTGCAACGATTCTATATCAAGTTTAATCTTTTGACTGTAAACCCTAACTTCGTTTGCGAAGTCTGTTTTATGAATGTCACCTGTAAATCTACGTTTTAAAGCGTTGAACCTCTGTATAAGTGTTCCTAACTCTGCAAGTTTGTTTTCAGTATGTTGGGAATTTTCCCTTCTTTCTTTATTATCCTTCACTCTATTATTTTTAAACTGTTCAATATCCGCGTACAATTTCTTGAAATCTTCTATGTTCATTTATATAGTTTTTTTCACTAACCTTTTATTATCCTTCTCCAGCATGTCCAGTTGTTCTCTGCTCTTGATCACTTCTGTTCGTATCTTCTTTTCCCAGTGCTTCTTGCATCTGTACCATACGAAGTACGAAAATACCATCATCAGGAGTAGTACTGCTGCTGCTAATCCAATTTGTGTTGGTGTGAATGTTGTAACATCGGCCGTTGCTCCACTGTTACCTGTTTGTGCAATTATTACCTCTTCTTTTGTTGCCGCAGAACCCATTGCGTAGTACCTTGCTTGTCTTCCTATTATTCATCCGGAAATTCCAAATTTGTGCTGCAGGTAGCAGACTGCCATGGAACAATTTGTTGTTGTTCTATTTTATTTGCAGGACTGGCAAGATCGCCATGTAGCGAAATGGTTCTGTTCCATTTCTAAGTACTGTTGAGTACCCTTTTGGAAGTCAACGGTGGTTGAATATAAACACTTCATGGGTGATGGGTGGATATATTTACAATGTATATACAGTCGTACAAGTACCTAACTTGGTCTTACTGTTAATACTAACATTCTTACTCTTACTCTTAATCTTACTGTTACTACTTTATTAATCTTCATCTCCTCGTTATATACATGCGTACGTTTATTGTATACATAACATGTTATTAATAAAGTAGTAAACAATACACTATATGCTATTGTTTACTCCTTATTGTTATTCCATAATATTCATTGAGATCCGTCGTGCATGTATCAGCATTCTTACGCCGACCTTCCATTATACATAATATTACCTTGGCAAATAGGCTAAGGTCTTCTTTGGTGTAATCAAATGAATATCTGTTTATACTAGCACGTCACAACTGCCTCTGTGAAAGTAGATTTTTTTTATGCAAACGTTGATCCAAACTTACTTCTGAATAATTTTGTATTCATTATAAATTTTGAAAAAACTAACCATTGACAAGATACTCGGTAACTATGTTTTTCGCGCTCAAGTGTTACTTCTCATCTACCAATCTAATTCTTCCAACTAAGACTTGGCACATGCTCGAGTTACATAACAAAGCACAAAATTTACCAACTTTGCCAAACTCAAACCTACTCTCTATTCCAAATAATACGCGAAATACTCATGGTGACCGTTAAAATTAAATCACCCTATATATTTCTTTTTCAGAAATGCAATAATCACTAAAAAGTACCTATTTATTATCTAAATCAAATAGGTAAAGAACATAGATCTACATAGGTACTAACAAACATTATATGTAACAGTATGTTATAGAACAACTTTCCTATTATTCTTGTACGGACGTTATTTGCATTTTTACAATTTAGGAAAGTTAGGGTAAATGTCAATAATTTCATAAAATTCTTTTTCTAAGCTAACATTTCATTTTTATATTACGTCAAATATAAGTTATGTCTAGTATTGGCGAACTACGATAAAAACGCTGTTTTTGTATCTAAAAAAAACGGTCTGGTCTGTCTAAATAATATGATTGCCATCAGACATACGTTGCGATAGTAGTACCATCTTTTATCCAATAAATTTGTTTTACAAATTATACTGCTGCTACTTGAAACCAGATGGCTAATAAAATACACGTACGTATGCAACACATAATACACGTTTAATGGTTGGAAAAGGCCAGACATACTGTGACGATTCTCTTTCTATCAGATGGCCACCTTAAGGAAATCACAGTGTTGTACATGTATTTATTATAAAATAGGGAAATACATATTAGAGAGGTTATTGATGTCTGTTCTATCATTTATCGCATTTTTATGTTTTTGTATGTGGATGCTTTCTAAGATGTTACGAGCTTTGGTGTTTTTTTCTGTGGTTATGATTGAAGTTTCTGAATAGTTGAAAGTGTGATTTGTTCTACTTGTATGTTTCTTAAGTGCAGTACTGTTATTCGAAAATTTGTGTCCTTTAAATACTGTTGTGTCTGTTCTATATATATTCCGTCACAATCATTACAAGGTATTTTGTAAACTAAGTGCGTTTTTTTTAAATTAGGGATTTTGTCTTTAAGGGGGGTATACAGGTACTTTAGGTTATTGTAGTTTGTGTGTGCTATTTTTATGTTATATGGTATTAGTATTTTATTTAATTTTTCGGATAGGTTTGGGATGTAAGGCGTTGGCACATATTTGTGAATTGTTGTTTTTTGTGTTTGTTTAGGTTTGTTTTGATTGTAGTATTTGTGAAGTTGTTATTTTACAGTTTTATTGATTTGTGAAAGTGGATAATTATTCTTTTGTAACGATGTTTTTATTTCTGTTATAATTTCTCGTATGTATTTTGGAGAAGTTAGTGTTATTGCTCTGCTAATTAAATTTGTTATTACGTTTTTCTTGAAGGATGTTGGTTGACATGAATTGTAGTTGAGGTATCGGTCTGAATATGTAGGTATGGTATAGTTTTGTGTGTATGTTGGAATTGGACCCTATTAACGTTAAGTCTAAAAAATTAATTTGGTTATTAATCTCTTTTTCTAATTCGAACTGTAACATGGGATGAAATGAGTTGAATTTATTTAATGTGTACTCTGCTTTTTTATTGGGTATGCATGCAACGCAATCATCAACGTATCTCTTGAAAAAAGTTGGTGTGAAATCAAGATTTGATATTGTTTCTTGTTCTAATTGCTCTAACACTAATTGTGCTATTACACTAGAGATAGGTGATCCCATTGCGCATCCCTGGATCTGTTTGAAGAACTGATTGTTGGATTGAAAATATGTGGCATTGAGTGTTAACTCAACACCTTTTAAAAATTCTTGTAATGGTAAGGTTGTAAAGTTTTTAAGTTTGTCCCATTGTTTTTTTATTCATTCTATTGCTAATTGTGTGGGTATATTAGTATACATTGAAATGACATCTAGGGATATTAAAATATGATTTTCTGGAATTTTTGTATTCAAAAACGATTTGAGATTTAAAGAGTTTTTCAAAAAATGTTTATTTTGGCCTGTTATGTTTGATATTGAATCTGCTAAAAATTTTGATAATTTATAAAGGGGACTTTGTATTGAAGATACTATAGGTCTTGGCGGGATACCCGCTTTCTGTAGTTTTGGAAGGCCATAAATTTTTGGTGATTGCGCATTATTAATTTTTAATTTATTAGGTCACAATTTTACCTGTAATATGTTGTTCGTCATTGCCTTACATAATTGAAAATTATTCTTTAGTGCCATGATATACAATATACAACATTTGTAAATTATACTAGCTATTTGCATAGGATGGTACATTACTGTGCAGAATCTGGAGAGACACTAATAACTACTTTACAAAATACAAGTCATGCTTTCTAGACAGGTACATTACGAGTATAATAGTAATTAGAACTTAATTTTCAATACCTTTTATATAAAAAAATTCAAAATTCGGACCGGAAGTAACACTTTTACTCTTATCGAATAGGGATTTTTTGCAAATATGTCGTAAATTATGCACTCTATGTAAATTTAAGTATTTAGAGCTGGATTTGGAATATATTTTTGTATAAATGAAATTTCAAAATTCTGACCGGAATTAACACTTTCACTCTTAGCAAGTAGCACTTTTTTCGAATATCTTGCGAAGTATGCATTCCATAGGGATTTATTAAGAGAATACAAGTACTAGGATTTTAAAAGCAATAGGATTTTGAATACTTTTTATATAAAAAAATTCGTAAAATTTGGACTTGAAGTAACAAACTTACTCACAGTTTTATTTTTCTAAGAAGATAAAAGTATTTAAAGCGATTTAGACAACTTCCGTATAATTTGAAACGCTCATACGTATAAGAAAGTCATGTGGTGGCCACAATTAGTGAAAGCTACTGGCACAAAAGGATTGCACATCCACTTAGTTCATGCCTTGTGGGCAGATAATGTGCAAAACTCCTTATTTTCTTTAGAACACAACCTATATATGCGCAAATTGATCTATGCATTGCGATATAGAAACATTCATGTTCTAACATCAGCAACTTGGAAATGTCTTCATTTGTGCTACCGCTAGAGTCGTGCGTAAATATTTAGTTTACATAATATCAACTTATAATCGTATGATCTTCCTTTTATGCAACTATAAACATTGCCAATATGATAAAATAGCACTAATAACCAGTAATTTTAAATTCATATAATGTGAAAGTTGATTGTAGATAATGTTCAAAATCGTTGTATAAAGAAACTTAACTTGCGTTTATGGGATTACAATGCCAAATTTGACAATTATGTGAATTCAAGCAAGGGCAGAAATTGTAAAAGGTAAAATTCACTAAAATGCAAATGGCTGATCACTAAATTAAATACACTTATTATGTGTGTAGAGACCTGATTTGATTTGTGTTTAGCTGCAGTATTTCAGCTGTCTATAATGATGATATGCTACTTATTTGCTGTCCCTGTTGTACCTTATACTTGATATTCGATATTACGGTTTTTGTTGTTGTATTTGAGTCTGCTGGCATCTCTTACTTGGTCTTATCGGAAACCCATATCAAATTCACTCTAATGTAGTCAGCTAGATGTTATAGATTTTGCTGAAATTTCCACACAAGAAGTTCTTATGTATATATATATATATATATATATATATATATATATATATATATATATATATATATATATTTAAATAAGTATTATATTAATAATACTATTATTTCTTGGCCTTTATTATATTCGTGTAGGTAAATTCTTGGTATGAGGCCTTTTTAACGAAATGCAATAAATATTAGGTTTTAACGTTTCGACATATTTTAATATTAATGTCTTCTTCAGAAAACTGAAATTATAAGTATAAGTTACAATAATGGTTCAAAAATTAATACAAGACAAGATTACTTACTTAAGAATAGGTATAACAGTTAAAATTGTATAAATAAAATGTTTCTCTTAAAATTTTGTCAAAAGACTTGACATACATCAAAATATAATTATAAATGGCAGCATATGATTTCTAGATTAACAATTTAACATTGCTGACATATTCTAATAATAATGTCATTACAAAAATTTTTACAATGCAAGTATCAAATAAGCACTAAAAGAACTGATTTTTGAATATAGAGGGGAAATATTTGTTTATGTAAGTAATGAAAAATATGCTTTAAAAAAAACATTGTCAACAATTTAAACATCATTTCAATTTTGATAACACTAAAATTCTAAATATTGAAATTAACAATAAATCTCGATCAATATTAGAACTCATCCAAATTAGGAAAAATGAATCAGTTTGTGTGAATGACCGAAGTGAAATTAATGCACTTTCAAAAATTTATTTTTCATTACTTACATAAACAAATATTTCCCCTCTATATTTTCAAAAATCAGTTCTTTTAGCGCTTATTTGATACTTGCATTGTAAAAATTTTTATTTCCTCTTGTCTTGTTAGATACCAATTACAGTCGTCTAGACTACCTAAGTAGACGACTCTTTATAGGAACGGTTCCTGTAAAGGGTTGTCATGGCGTCTTTACAGGCCCTTTCTGTCTGTCAAGACCTTTCAAAAAAAAAAAAAACATTAATAATAAATACTTCCTTTAATATGGTACAATTTTTAACGTTCACAATTCTTATCTATTTATAATAATTTATAATTTAATTAATAAAATATGTTATTAATGTTTACAAGAATAAAAGTTAACAGTACACTTCGATTCGGGATGAAAATTAAATGTTGCGCCAGGAACAGTCAAGTGGCTAGTACTTTGCAGCTGATCGTTATAATTATTCGAATTATGTATATCTAAAGTTTCAGATGCAGATGCACTCTTAACTGTTCTGTCTCCTTGTATCATTTTAGCAATTTTAATTTTGTTTGTAACAGACTCTGCCATGTAACTTTCAGCGACAGACGATGACTTCCAAGAGCCATGGCGTTTTAAGGTTAACACATCAGCACCTGCATCTGCTAAAATGGTCGCTGAAGACCGGCGAAAACAATGGCCAGTGTAGCTTTCAGGATTTTCCAATCCCAAGAACGATGCTATGACACTCGGGAACTTGCCAAAACTTTTAATTCCTACCGGTTGTACGGTACATTTTCCATGACGGTAGGAGATAAAAAAGCGATTGTGATCAACATGGCACGGTCTTAATGATGCATATTGACGGTAGAGTTCCAAACAATTCAAACCTTCTCCATCGGCAACAATAGTGAACTTTCTGGGCACATGGGTTTTCGAATCAGGAATTTCAATAACAATATACTCTCCTTTGTCCTTAATATCGTTAACTCGCATCTTATACAATTCCTCACGACGGCACCCTCCATTTACACCAAATACTGTTGCCACCTGTGTGTAGAGTAAGATATTTTTAGATAACTACGCCGATAAGTTATCGAAACATACCTTTATCATTAAATATCTGTCATTTGGTGCTTCTGTCAAAAACCTATCAATATCTTGTCTGCTCAAATTTCTAGACTTTTTCGGTTGATAACCCAATGACTTCTTTTTTAAAAAGCTGGTTACTTTAGTAAATTTTCCAATATCAACGTTCTCGTTCACTAACAACGTGGTCTTCAGCATAGACATAAAAGCCCACAGTGACGATGGTTTGTACTTAAGTGACTAATAAAAGGAATATAATCAGATGTGTTGGCATACAAACGTAATTTTTATTTACCTTTTCATAAATAAAGCTCATAATTAAATTTTCATTAACACCTATGATTCCTTTCTCTTTTCGCCATTCACTGAAAACCCTAAATTGCTTCTCATACCGTTCTTTGGATTTTTTAGGTATTAGGCAGGCATTGGCTGCGTTTACCGTATCTTCAATTTCTTTGCAAACAGCAGTAAAATCTCCCCGAAAGTCTTCATCCGCGATTAAGTCCATTACAATAACACTTTTTTTACAAAGAGCGACAAAGGGTTTTATTTTTGTAATTTTAATTACAAAACATACGAATCTCCTTGGTTACCATCACAGCAAACTAATTTTTCTACAGTGCAGAGACTGGCTTCGTATTACTGTATCATTTATTTATATTTATCTATTTCTACAAGAGGAAATAAAACGTTGTACGCAGCTCGCTTGCAATTAGTCTTTACTGGGCTCACCGGGTTATGGGACTCGCTCCTTCGTCGCTCGCCCCACAATCTTCCCGGCTCACCCGTAAAGACTAATTTACTAAGCTTGCCACGTAAATAACTATTGTAATGACATTATTATTAGAATATGTCAGCAATGTTAAATTGTTAATCTAGAAATCATATGCTGACATTTATAATTATATTTTGATGTATGTCAAGTCTTTTGACAAAATTTTAAGAGAAACATTTTATTTATACAATTTTAACTGTTATACCTATTCTTAAGTAAGTAATCTTGTTTTGTATTAATTTTTGAACCATTATTGTAACTTATACTTATAATTTCAGTTTTCTGAAGAAGACATTAATATTAAAAAATGTCGAAACGTTAAAACCTAGTATTTATTGCATTTCGTTAAAAAGGCCTAATACCAAGAATTTACCTACACGTATATATACATATATACAGGGTGAGTCATTAGTAGCCGCGTCTTCGATTGTACTTTTGTGTTTTAAATAAAAGAAAAAACAATTAGTGGAAGATCCATAGCTGCTTCTGGCGCAAATTGTAAAAATACTTTATGCTCTGACGCACTTCCGGTTTCACCGGAAATGCACAGAACTTAAGTTTTTTAAATGACTCACCCTATATATTTTTGGATTTTCTTGAACTGCATTAAATTGTCTGTTCAACTGTTTTTTCTTTTTCAAAATTAAGCCAATAGTTTTTGAGTTATTAATTTTTTTTGAATATATTTGACCAAAACACGTGTTCAGAAAAAAATCATTTTCACATTGTGTTTAAAAGTAAAAACATTAACTTTGGTGGCGCTCGTAGCCAAGAAAATTCTGCATCATTTGGCAAAGTTGCACTTGACAATACCTCAAAAAAATTTGTTTTTTCAAAGCCTGCTTCCTGAAATTTTCACATACCAAAAACTTATTTTTTTTAAATGGAAAGCCCAGTATTTTATTAAGGCACTTTGTTCCTTTTTTTATTCTCTTTGATTTTTGTTAACAATGTCCTATACCTATCTTTTGAAATTTCTGAGATAATCACTATAAGAGCAATTAGCGGCCAATTAAAGAACTACGAGCGCTGTTGTTCTATGCACCAAAATATTCGTTCAACCAATGAAAGGCAGGAATGGCGCTTGACTTCCTTAGTCAACTATCAAACAACGTAAATGTTAAATCCAACTATCCCAAAAGTAATAATTTTACAGAATGCAGAGCATCGTGTTTCAATTTTTTAATTCCGGCAATGTCCAGTTGCAGTATTTAATTCTTGACTGTGTTGGCTAATATCGAAATAAAATAAAGGTTATGTTTACTGACATATTTGAAGATATTTTCAAAAAATAAGTTTTTGGTATGTGAAAATTTCAGGAAGTAGGCTTTGAAAAAACAAAGTTTTTTGAGGTATTGTCGAGTGCAATTTTACCAAATGATGCAGAATTTTCTTGGCTACAAGCACCCCCAAAGTTAATGTTTTTCTGAACACGTGTTTTGGTCAAATATTTTCAAAAAAAAATAATAACTTAAAAACTATTGGCTCAATTATGAAAAAGAAAAAATAGTTGAACAGAGAATTTAAAGCAGTATAAGAAAATCTAAAAATATATAGGGTGTCATTTAAAAAAATTAAGTTCCGTGCATTTCCGGTGAAACCGGAAGTGCGTCAGAGCTTAAAGTATTTTTACAATATGCGCCACAAGCAAAAATTGACCTTCCACTAATTATATTTTCTTTTATTTAAAACGCAAATGAACAATCGAAGAAGCGGCTACTAATGACTCACCCTGTATATATATGTCGTAGGCTAATTACAAATTCAGGCGTTTTATAAAACGCCTAGTCTTTTTCTAAATGACTGGGCGAATTGTAAAATGAAAAATAAATCGAGCATTTTTACAATTTGACTGGAAAATTTAGTCGTTTTATAAAACGCCTGAATAGTTTTTAGTCTTATTGTAAAATGATCTTTAATTTTCTTTGTTTTAGAATATGACTGCTCATTTTATTCATTATTCAGTCGTTTTGTAAAACTGGGGATTCTCGACGGTACGACGGTTTTTACTTTAAAGAATAACCTTTGACCTTGAAGATGCTGGAAAACGAAGGAGAAAGTGTTTCTTTTGTTAGTAGAGAAGTCTATTATAAAGAATTAGAAAAATTTTGTGCTGGTAGGTAACCACAATGACTTTAACCTCAAAAGTTAAATACCGTGTAGTAATTGCCGGGTGACTACGTTGGACGTCACGTTTGTACGTTACGTATGAGTTTCGCTAATTGTCTATTATTATACAAATTTTGTAAGACGGAATATTATCGCATGTGCCTGTTTAAACCACGTAACGAAACAGTAGTTTTCGATACGAGTGCCGCTGTCGTTTCATTTTCAGGGTTGAGACCTAATTATTGTGAAGCACGAGGCAAAGCCGACTGCTTCAGATGAGGTCGAAACCCTGAAAAATGACAGCGCACGAGTATTGAACAACGTTTTTCGTATTCGTATTTCTTCACTCTCAGTCAAAATAATAAAGAAATGTGCTACTTTTCTCGTTAGCAACACTTTTCTTCACTATGCTTTCATACTTTGACAGAATTTGACGTTAGTTTTTGTTGTTAGATTTTAGTCTGGTTCATCAAGTATACGAAAAACAAGCCTGTTTTACACGTAAAGAAAAGTGGTCTTCCAGTTCGTGTAAATTTAATCCATTCGCTCGCTCCGCTCGCTCATGAATAAACATTTACACTCACTGGAAAACGAGCACAATCTACTATTTATTGCAGCTCACGAGAAAAGTATTAAGAAACCGTGGACTTCTGCAAGAATAGAAGAAATCATAGAAATTTTATCAACCGGCAGACAGGCAAAAGAAAAAGGCGATAAAAGGACCAATGAGCAGCATTATTTTTCACGGATTTATGAGACTATAGAAATAAGTGGAGAAAAAGCCATCATAAAGAAAAGGTCTAGAAAGGAAGATGAAATAACTTTTGTAGTGGCGTATGAGAAATTTTATGAAAAGTTAGTTGAAACTCATATAAGCAATGGCCATGGAGGTCGTGATAAAATGCTAATGGCAATCAAACCTAAATATTCAATTCCTCGGCCAGCAGTGGAAATTTTTGTTAAATGTTGCACAACGTGTGCAGAAAAAAAACAGCAACCGAAAAAAGGAGTTGTGGTGAAACCCATCCTATCTAAGGGATGGAATCATAGGGGGCAAATAGATCTAATGGACCTACAGTCTACACCTGATGGCGAATATAAATGGTTGATGAATTACCAGGATCACTTTACTAAGTTTATTCACTTAAGACCATTAAAATCAAAACGCGCAGAAGAAGTCTCATCAGAACTTTTAAAAATATTTTTGGAATTTGGAGCGCCTAAAATTTTACAAAGTGATAATGGTAGGGAGTTTGTTAATAGTGTAATTAATCAATTGGTCTCAAGATGGCCTTCTTGCAAGATAGTAAATGGTCGACCTCGTCACCCACAAAGCCAGGGCAGTGTTAAAAGATCAAACCAAGATGTTGAAAACATATTGAGAGCGTGGCTAAAGGATAACAATTCAACAAATTGGTCACTTGGTTGTTATTTTGTCCAGTGGCAAAAAAATTCCTCCTACCATAGGATTATCAAGCGTACACCTTACAAAGCACTGTTTGGAGTAGATTTTCCTGTTGGGCTTTTTTCTTCGAATTTACCTACAGAAACAGTCAAAAAAATAACAACTGAAGAAGATTTAGAAAAAGTATTAACTGACGTAACTGAAGGAGAAGTAGGAGATTTTGAAAATGTATACACTAAGTCATCGCAAATTTGTCAGGAAACTAATGAATGCGGAGATGAAGAGACGTTTGAACTAAACGATACTGCAACTGCAACAAAAAACTCTATTGATATTGAAGAAATTCAGATATTTAATGTTGCGGATATTCCTATCGTTGATCAGACTATAATTGAAATGAACAGCCCTATCGTTGACCAGACTGGAATTGAAATTAATGACAATGCAAGCAATACAACAGGTCACTGTGAAAAATGTTTAAAACATTTGGCAACTGATGAATCAATGGAATGTGATTTATGCCAAAAAGAGGAGACCATACAGGCACAAAGAATGGGATGTATTGTTGGTCAGAAACGTGCTGCAGACAAAATGCTTGAAACTACCAAACAAAAGATGAAACCCCTTGTTTTGGGTCAGAATATTGCGATAGAAGTTCCTAAATTCGACAGGGGACCGCTGGACCCAAAAAATATATTAGGAACTATCGTAGACATAAAAGATGGAGTGTACCGAATTGGTACCATATATGGAATGTTGAACCGATGGTTTTCAAGAGACGAAATTATTGGTGTTGAAACTTCTGAGCCAATTAATGTTTCGGAGGAAAAAATCATTACTTTGAGGGAAGCTTTGACAAAGTTTTCAAAATTTGGAGGACAAGGATTCAAAAAATGTTCTTGTAAACCAAGCAAATCGCAGTGCCATACAAATAAGTGTTTTTGTTTCAGGGCTCATATGAAATGTAATAGTAAATGTCACACGAGCGGACCATGTTCAAATAAGTAAAAATTAGGTACTTAACTACTTATTAAATTGTTTTTTGATATTTTTTGTTTTGGAGATACGTATCTTTATTTAACTGTTACTGATCATTGTTTATATTTTTATATGAAAAATATAAACGCATAACACCATTTTTTTTATGTATTTCATAGTTATTTACATTGCAAGCTCGTTACTTGGAACTTTACCGGCAAGCACGGCATTAACGTGTGAGTGCCAACGAGCACGTTATAGCCGGGCGCGCCGGTAGAGTTCTAGTAACGGGCGAGCATTGTACAATGGTTTATGGTATTTTGGATCTTAAAAAACGACTTTCATTTGCTTGAATGCGAGAAATGCAATCCATTCTGACGTCCTGTCATTCGAACTAACCGTTGACTAACAGAATGACATGAATGTTGTTTTTACGACAATATGTTCATAAACTACAAAAATTACCTGGTTACAGCCCTCTGTAAAAAGAACGGGCTGGTTTGAGCCCGTTATAAATTTAACTCGGGCTAGCCCGTAAAAAGTTGTTTTATCTATGGAAACGATGCCCTGTTAAAGGCGTTTAACAAGTCAAAATACCATAAAAATGATAATGTTGGAACATTAATAAATATAAATAGGTATTTTATAAAATGTCCAATAACTCCCCAGTTTTACAAAACGACTGAATATGAGCAGTCATATTCTAAAACAAAGAAAATGAAAGATCATTTTACAATAAGACTAAAAACTATTCAGGCGTTTCATAAAACGACTAAATTTTTCAGTCGAATTGTAAAAATGCTCGATTTATTTTTCATTTTACAATTCGCCCAGTCATTTAGAAAAAGACTACGCGTTTTATAAAACGCCTGAATTTGTAATTAGCCTACGACATATATATATAAGTATGTAGTCCTATCAGCGATATCATTTGCGCTGCATATATTGAATGATTTATAGCAGCGTTTTAGATTTGTTAAACCTGTAGTTAGATATAGTATGACTGTGACCTCATTCCCGAGTTATTCCTACTAGTATCATGAACAAGGTGCAATTTTCATTTTTTTTTAAATTGAAGATAATACTGGTTAAAGTATATAACTATTTTAAAAATTGCATAACATAATATATCAATAAGGTAATGTATGTATATTGACTAATTTTTGGACTTATTAAATAGGGTTGAGGATATGAGCAGTATAGCAAAAGCAGCAAATATAAAGGAACTGTCAATTGATAATAATCCAGTATTTCTTGGAGGTGATTGTGTGTCTTTTTTGGTATCATATTTACCAAATTTGTCAACTTTAAACTCAATGCAAGTAACGGAAATGGTTCGAAAGGCTGCAATGGCTTGGCGTAGAAATAAGGAATCGACGAATTCAACATTTATGGATTTGTCAAGTGACATTTCTCACAATGGAAGACGAGAAGAAGTAATATCAAATGCTAGAACGAATTGGGAGCTGATACGATCTCAAACGAAATGCCTAACAGTAACATTAAATTCTACTATTGCTAAAGTGAAAAAATTAGAGCCTGATGTTGATTTTATATTAACGTCTTTATCAAAACCTGAAAACAGAAACGTGTGCCCCAAGCCGAAAAATGTGAATGTAACAAAAGTACCAGCTTTATGTAATAAGAAAATTACTAATCGCACTGCCTCTCAGGACACCGATAATTCGCAAAATACCTCTTCCTCCAATAGTTGTAGTACAGAATTATTTCGATTACCTCCGATACTTGTACCAATTATAAATAAAATGGAACAGAAACACGAACATATTTCCTTGAAAGAGGGAAAATTTTCTGATAGTTTATCAAGTATTGGACCAAACATTGACAGTTCAGTGAGCTCTTTAAATAGTACACATACAGAAAGTTCTGACAGTTCTAGTGAAACTGATTCTAGTGGAGCATATTCTGAGAAGGAAATTGAGGATATTATTTTAGTAGACAAGGAAGCTGAAGACTTGGAGAGTATTGAAAATCAGTAAGTAACACATAATTAATAATAACAAATAGCATTATTATAAAGCTTGGCAATTTTTTATATTAGGTGTTTTATAATCGACATATAGTGATACAAAGGAAACTGCAGACCTATTGTAATAGAGCTTAAGTTTTTATGATCATCCAAAATAATTTCCACAACATTCTATAACTTTGCCAATTTTTTGAAACCAGTCACTAAATCTTTTTTCTGGACACAGTTGTTCCCGTAACAAAAATATATTTATGAAATATATTTTTTCTACTCCTATACTTTAATTGTATTATAGACATGCCGAACTTGTACTTTAATGATGCCCACTAAGTTACAGATTTTCATGAAGATTCAAGTTTATGTCCAATAGGAATACAGATTTTTCATTAAGATACAAGTTTATATCCAATAGGAATGCGACATTCCAATATTCAATCAATATTCAATATGGTGACTGCATATCTGACAGATATAAAAATTAATTAAATGTGACAGTTCTCTGCAATTTACTAGTAAGTAGTTAAAATTTGGGCTTTTTTGAACATATAAACGGTATAAACTCTTAATAGCTATCATTAAATGCTCATTGCATAATATACTATTATCACATAGTTTTATCACTATAAAATTTAAGTAAAGTTTGTAAATCGACAAACTCGTAGTAGAAATTGAACTTTGCTCATTGATTTAATTATTGAATCAAATACATCAACATACCTTTTATACTAGAAATAATATAAATTATTTGCACAGTTTCATTTCTACTCATCTTAGTTTATCAGACATAAACATCAGGAAAAAAGGATTCATTACTAATGTGCTATTACATGCACTAAATAAATTCAAGTGTATCAGAGTAATTTTGTTTATATTCTTTGCTAACATATGGGCATAAATAAAGTTTTAACTTTTTATTTCCTTGACTTCCATTAACTGTTTCTCAGTAACAAAAGGTAATAATAATGAAAATGATAAGACCATTATTCAATAACAAAATTTTAATGATGATTAATTCCATCACTTTTTGTTAAAACATTCATGTTAATTAAGTCTGTATGTCACAGTGTCTATATCTACATAGTATTACATACAAGAACACAACAGGAATTTAATAAGTTTTCTAAATTCTTGCTTATACAATATTTTATTGAATAATGTATGTACAGATAAAATAGATGCTGTTTTTATTCTTACATATAGCCAACATATTAAGTACAATAATTATATTTGCATTCTTAACCTTAAATACACATAGCATATGTCGAAATATAATACAACCTGATATATATATATATATATATATATATAATTAATATTTTATATGTGGTTAATGTATATATTAAACATATAATAACGTTAATATATACATTAACCACATATAAAATATTAATTGTAATTATCCAGAATGAAATTTGGATTTCTGTGTTCCAACACAGAGTGCACTGTATGTGCTGTAATATTGTAGAAGGAAAAACATAGTAATTAATATATTTCCTTCATTAAATGAGAATGATAAGAAATTATCTCTCATGCTTGCAAAGATCGTCTCCTTAAGTATATATACAAATTTCGGTAGGTAGGAAAATGGATGCATTACACAGGCCGAGCTGAAGAGCATTCACGTATAGTGGTTAGGCGAAACTAATGTATATATGTTAGTCCTCGGAGTAATGTGTTTCTTTTTCTTAAAATCATTAACATTAAAATAATGCAAGTAATTTCGCTGCCTTAAAATTATCAGGTTCTATGTTACAATTTTGACACTATGTGAGTTATTAATATTACGAGGTTGTATGTGATACATACAACATTTCTATCTACAAAACATAATGTTCGGCCTGTAAATAACAGTTCCATGTACAGAAGAAACATAGAATTTTGTTTCAAATCATTACTCTACTAAAACAAAGTTCTTTGTCGGACATAGAACCTTTTAACTAGAATCCTAAAAAATATTACTTGACAAAAGTTTCTATGTTACACATAGAACTTTGTGTTATAATTTTTACGAATAACCTGTTAATAGCAGTGCTCATAGAACTTTGTTAGTGTTGAGTAACGCAATAATCCCGAACTTTTTCCTGAAAAAGTCAGTTATATTGCGAAAAAATGAGTGATAGTGAAGAAGAAGACATATTTAGTCAAGGTGGCTACAATTCTGATAAAGATAAGGAGTGGTTACCATCGGAAACTAAGAAAAAAGCAAGGTATTAAAATTTTTGATTCATTAATTCAAGAAATAAAAAATCCCTGAATTTTGTAGGTTATTTAGCATTAAGGGAGATTTAGAAGAAAATAATCACACTCCAATAGAACCGAACGTTGATATTAGTAATAATAACATTAATACTCCACAAAATAACTGTAACGTAGCCTCTATCTCTTCCACCAACGCCATTGTACATTTAGAATCTGAAAATAGGGAAGCGGAACAACTACATGATCCAGGCATTTAACTCTGTTTTATTTAAATCATGTTTATGTTCGTTCTGTTCTATTCTGTTAAGCTAAAACGGTCAATTTTTTTAGATAAGAAAAAAATTCGAAAGAGGTTACGTACTCCGCAGGGATGGAAGCAGAATATAAGAAAAGAGAAAAGGCAAAAGTATGTTTCTTCAAAAAACAAGATTATTCCTGCAAAATTTGTGAAAAAATTAAAAGACTGTTCAAAGTGTATGTATAAATGTTCCAAAGTGATAACGCTAGAAGAACAACAGCAGATATTTAAAGATTTTTATTCATTAAACAAACGAGCAAAAATAACTTTTATAACTTCCAGTTGTGAAATTTGTGTGCCAGATAGAAGAAGAAAGGGAAAAGATAATGAAAACTCCAGGAAGAAGCAGACCTATAAATATTTTTTTAAAGTTAAAGAACGCAAAGTACAAGTGTGTAAAAAGTATTTTCTTGCAACACTCGCTGTAAGCCAAAAAACTATCTACAGGGCAATGCAGAACAGAAATTCCACTACAAATATACCTTTTTCCATCAAACATGGAAAACATATAAAAAAACGCATTCCTGACGATGTTGTTGGAGAGGTAAAGAGGCATATTGCTTCATTCCCGCGAGTTGAGTCTCACTACTGTAGGCGTGATAGCAAATGCGAGTATTTAGAAGGCAGCTTAACAGTAACAAAAATGTACGAGTTGTATCAAGAAAACATGGAAACAGCTGGATTGCCTTCAGTCAAACTTTCCCAATACAGATACATTTTTTCTAATAACTTCAATATTCGTTTCAATAAGCCTAAAAAAGATCGTTGCTCTGTATGTGAATTAAATCATCTTCAAACTGCTGAAAACTTAGAAAAGGGCGATTCTGAAGAGTACCTAAAGCATATTCAAGAGAAACAAGCAGCCAGAATAAGTAGGAAGAGAGATCGTGACAGTGGAGCTCCAGTACTAACTTTTGACCTGGAAAATGTACTTACCTGTCCAAAGGCAGAAGTCTCCCAGTTCTTTTATAAAAGCAAATTAGCAGTTTATAATCTAACCGCACATCTCTCAATTAATGGCCAAGTGTATTGTTGTGTTTGGCCTGAGGTGTGGAAACGACATTGCAAGTGCAGTTGCCAAAATTTTAAGCCATGTTGTTGCTCAACATCCAGATTTAAATGAAATCATTTTATGGAGTGACAACTGTGTACCTCAGAATCGAAATTAAAATATATCCTATGCACTAGCTGATTTTTTAAGAAAGCAGAACACTCTCAAAAGAATCGTTTTGAAATACTCCAATCCTGGACATTCCTGTGTACAGGAAATTGATTCCGTACACAGCGTTACTGAAAGGCTTTTAAACAAAGTGGAATATTACTCACCTGTGTCACTTATGCGCATTTTGACAAAAATCAATTTAAAGAAGCCGTACAAAATCATTCAAATGAAAAAATCTGATTTTTTCGATTATAAAACACTAGCAGATACTTACAATTATAATGAAGTTCCCTATAAAAAAGTTACCTCACTGGAAATCATAAAAGATGAGTTAACAATAGGTTTTAAAACGTCGCACGAATCTGAAAACTTTACTGTGACTAATTTAAAACGCTCTACAAGGAAAAGTCAAGAAACCAGCCACGAAATCTTTCCAGAACCAAAATTATTTCAAGTGAAGCCAGAAATACCTTTATCAAAACGCGATGCAATTTGAAGTATGCTACCCTATATGCCCCAACAAGATAGACAGTACTACGAAACTGTCTTGCCCATGCAAAACAATAAAACCAAAAAAAGAGAATAATCGACAAAAGATAAATAAATAATTGTTTTGCCATAGTTTACTCAAGTTCAATAACGTAGTTAGCTCCGTTCACTTAGGATTATTTAATTGATACATTTGTGTTTAGTTTTATTAGTTTTTACGAGTAAAACGTCATTTTGTTACTGTTTGTATCTATATTTAATCAATCAAAAGATCCTATGTTGTACCAGTATTTACTTAAAAAAAATATATTTTTGTAAAAAAAAGTTGTATGTTTTTTTTTTAACTAAGTATAACTTAATGTGTTTAATAGAAATCAACTATAGATTGATTTATTTGTAAACCAAATAAGGTTCTAAAATGGTTTCTTACACCAACAAATTAATATTTAATTATTATATTAACTTTTATGATACCCGAAACTTCAACCTTGTTTTTCTCGGAATGCGCCTTATGTAACATAGAACCTGATAATTTTAAGGCAGCGATTTGTCATCGATTAATTTAAATGCCGCTAATTCAAGAAATTTCTCACGTAGATATGTTCATATACTTTATACGTATTCACACACACACACACACATATATATAGAGAGAGATTGTTGGACATATACTGATCGCTTCAATTGGACTTACAACATAAATTAATGTTTTATATACACAATTGAATATATTCAGGTATGTTATATATATATATATATATAATATATATATATATAAAATTTCATTAATTTGAAGTTATATATATATACAGTGCCCGCGGAAAAGTCTGCACCATATGGAAAAAAAATTTACTCTTTTAATTTTTAAAATTATTTTTTTGTAGTTTGTTTTTGCATAATTAGAAACCAAAAACTAACCTAAAATATTTAACATATCGCATTTGCTTCAATGCGTAAATGTCATTTAAAAATTACCAACGTCCAAACGTGCCATTATTTGTCAAAATATAAGAAGATGCCATAAGAAAAAGTTGTTTGTACTTTCGCGGACATCCTAAATCCAAAGTTTCGTACAAAAATTTTAATTTTAATTTTTTTTTCATAATTTTGTAAAAAAACGCCTGTATATTTTTTAAGTGTATTTTTCTCTCGAATTCTGATAAAAACCTATGTTACCATGTAATAAACAAAAAAAAAACAATTTGTATTTCAGAATAAGGTATATTTTTTTTAAATAAAAGATTTCGTTAAGAAAAGTGGAGGACATTCTTGGACTATTTTCATATTTTCGTATATTAAAAATGTTTATTTTTCAAACATAATGGTCAAAAAACTTAGAAAATAACACTAGTTGTAAGATTAGAACATGTTATGTACCTAGCCTTGTCTGTTTTAAGCAAAATTTCCTTTAGTATCTCTAAAGCAGGAAATAACAAGCTTATTCTAAACTTCGATAAATTCACAAGTAGGCCTAGAAAATAATTGCAAATTCTAGACATAAACAACTAAATAAATGTCAGTTTTGTGTATTTCTCTAATAGATTTGTTTTAAAATGTTATCCATGGAAGAAAAAATAGAAATCATTTTAATTCACGGAGAAAATAGAACCAACAGGGATACGGCAAATATTTTTAATCAAAGACACCCTAACAAATTCGTTTCGCACTCTACTGTTGGTCGTATTGTAGATAAGTTCAAGTCATCCGGTTCAGTTCTAAATGATTTTAAGAAGCCACATGTAAACTGGCAAGTTCAGCAGCATGAAGAACATGTATTATTAGATGTAGTAGAGCATAAAACTACATCAATTGCTGCTATTTCCAACAGAACTAGGGCAAAAGAGACTACAGTGAGAAAAATTTTAAAGAAACATAAGTACCGTCCATTTAAGCCAAAATATGTCCATATACTAAAAGAACGAGATTTTAACGCAAGATTTGATTTTTGTATGTGGTTTCAAGGAGAGCTCGAAGAAAACCGTCGTTTCCCCAAAGAAATCATGTTCTCGGACGAAGCAACGTTCTCTTCCAATGGAACGGTGAGTTCGCAGAACTGCAGATGGTGGGCTGATGAAAACCCTAACTTTATCATCGAATGCAGGGACCAATATTCTTTTAAAACAAATGTTTGGTGTGGTATTTTTTATGGTAGATTGATTGGACCCTATTTTTTCCACGAAAATTTAAATTCGCAAAGGTACTTGAACTTTCTCATGACCGAAATAACCGATTTAATTGATGATGTGGTATTGGAAGAAAGATCTGTCCTATGGTTTCAGCAAGACGGCGCATCTATACATAGTACACTGGCGGTGAGGAGTTATTTAAATCAATTATTTGGGGACAAATGGATTGGCAGATATTCAGCGTATCCATGGCCAGCGAGATCCCCTGACCTAACTCCGTTAGATTTTTCCTTGTGGGGGTATCTAAAAGAGAAAGTGTACCGCAAACGACCATTTCGAAACATTGAACATCTAGAAAACACAATACGTGACGTTTGCCTAGAAATTCCGGCCACATATTTTGTAAACATTACAAGAGAGTTCTCTAGAAGGATCATCAAATGTATTGCAAGAGAAGGGAGACATACAGAAATGTAGTATTGTTAACATTTTTTTATTCATTTAGTTTAACTGTATAGTAACGGTATTTTTGTAAAATTGGAATTGTTGACTACGCTTACTTGTGAATTTATTTAATTTTAAGAATTAGAATTGTTTTTTTTTGAAATTAACTTTGTTAGTTGAAATAAAATTACTTTTTTTTTTCATTTTTAAAAGGTTATTTTCTAGCTTTTTTGACCATTATGTTTTTTAATTTATTTTTAATGGTACATACGAAAATATGAAAATAGTCCAAGAATGTCCTCCACTTTTCTTAACGAAATCATTTATTTAAAAAAAATATACCTTATTCTGAAATACAAATTGTTTTTTTTTGTTTATTACATGGTAACATAGGTTTTTATCAGAATTCGAGAGAAAAATACACTTAAAAAATATACAGCCGTTTTTTTACAAAATTATGGAAAAAAAATTAAAATTAAAATTTTTGTACGAAACTTTGGATTTAGGATGTCCGCGAAAGTACAAACAACTTTTTCTTATGGCATCTTCTTATATTTTGACAAATACTGGCACGTTTGGACGTTGGCAATTTTTAAATGACATTTACGCATTGAAGCAAATGCGATATGTTAAATATTTTAGGTTAGTTTTTGGTTTCTAATTATGCAAAAACAAACTACAAAAAAATAATTTTAAAAATTAAAAGAGTAAATTTTTTTTCCATATGGTGCAGACTTTTCCGCGGGCACTGTATATATACACCGTGTTTCATGTAACTAGCACAGAAGTTTTTGTGCTTACAACGCGATTTTTTTCCAGAAGTTTTGCCTTCTCACATAATTGACCGCAATCTTTCAAGTTAAAATATTTTTAAACTCGTCAACTTCCGGTTACACCGGAAGTAGGCGCCATCTTTGTTATTTTAAATGTGACACCCTGTATTTTATTCGAGATTTGAATTGCTTATTTAAATAGAAGAACAGAGATACCGGGTTGGATTATGTCAAAGTCAACCGTTTCGGAGTTATTCAACTGTTTTCCATTTTTAGGGCACTTGAACGTAAATTTTAAAAGTTCTTTATCTGAGACATGAAAAAAGATAAACAATTGAAATTTGTTCCTGAGATAGTCAAAGTATTGTCCTATTCGAATATCACCAGGTTTTGCAATAATATTACATAGGGTGTTCTCTAATTAATTTACAATTATACACATTTCAAATGCAAGAAACTCAATTTTTTCAAATGAAACACCCTGTATATTTTTTTTCTGAAGCAGCAAAAAATTGTCTTTCGATCCACTATTACATTCCCTATACCTATCTCTAGAGGTTTTTGAGTTATTGGGGAGATCAGCCTGAAGGCCCGATATTTTGCCAAATAAAACTGAAAAAATAATAGATTAAGTATAGGAGGAGTGGATTAATAGTCATTTGTAAGCATGTTATGGGCATGGAAAAAAGTCTTCTAGTTCAAAACCAAAAATTTATTAATTGCGAAAACATTTTTGATCTCACGGTATAAGTCAAACAAAGAAAACAAAAACAAATCTAAAACCAAATCACAGCAAGTGCTCAATATGTCCACCGCCTACTTCAATGCATTTATTTAACCATGTTTGGAGCTGGTCAGTCGTTGCACGTTCAATCATTTGAACTTCAATTTGGTCAAATGCTCTTCGCACCCTATCCTCTAGTTCTTGCCTGGAGTTAACTGGTGTGGCAATGTGGCATAGACCTCTTTTTTTATGTAACTCCACAAAAAAAGGCAACTGGAGTTAAATCCGGGGATCTAGCAGGCCAAAGACATGGTCCATTTGGACCAATCCACCTATCCTCAAATAGCTGGGTCAACTCTTGATATACAGCATGAGTAGAGTGAGCTGGAGCTCCATCCAGTTGAAACCAATAATAGTTTTGGTGTGGCATGTCATTGACTATGTTTGCCACCACTTCCCTAATGATTCGCAAATATCTTTCGGACGTTAGCCTTTCATCATAAATATGATAAAATACCCTTTCCCACCCTATTATGGCGAATACATTAAAACTAAATTGATATTGAAAATGGCTTACTCGTGAAAAGTGGGGATTTTCATCTGCCCAAAAATGACAATTTTTATTATTTACAACGCCTTGCCTGGTAAACTTGGATTCATCCGACCATAAAATCTTTCGTAACATGTCCGGATCTTCCTGTTTACGAATAATTAGCCACTCACAAAAATCAATTCTTCTCTGAGCGTCTCCATTTCTCAGTTCGTGGACTTTCCTTTGTGCATATGGGTGCCATTTGTTCTTTGCTAGTACGCGTTGAATTGACGTCATACTAATATCTAAATCCATCTTTGCTTTACGTATCGAAGCATGGGGATGAGCTGTGAAATATCCCAGAATATTAATTTCGTTGTTTTCTTCACCTGTTACTGGCTTAGTACAATTTCCTTTTGTGTTCATATTCCAATGTCGCAAAAAATGTGTTTCAATTTTTGCAAATTTGAATCGATTCATCTGAGGCAAATTAGGGTATCTCTGATTGAACACACGGCAAGTTCTACTTATTATGCGATTACATTCTCCGTGTATGTAAAATAAATTAAGGATACTTTCATTTGGATAATTATTATTATAGCCTTCCATTATGCACTAATCAAATCATTCAGTAAAGTACAAAAAATATCCAAGCATCAAATTAATAACACTGACAGCGAACGAAATTTTGACAACTAAACATTTTGTTACTTCCAAGGCATTCTTGAAATTGTGTGTGATAAATGGCAAAATATCGGGCCTTCAGGCTGATCTCCCCAATAACTCAAAAACCTCTAGAGATAGGTATAGGGAGTGTAATAGTGGATCGAAAGACAATTTTTTCTGCTTCAGAAAAGGCGAAAATATACAGGGTATTTCATTTGAAAAAATTGAGTTTCTTGCATTTGAAATGTGTATAATTGTAAATTAATTAGAGAACACCCTGTGTAATATTATTGCAAAACCTGGTGATATTCAAATAGGACAATACTTTGACTATCTCAACAAATTTCAATTGTTTATCTTTTTTCATGTCTCAGATAAAGAACTTTTAAAATTTACGTTCAAGTGCCCTAAAAATGGAAAACAGTTGAATAACTCCGAAACGGTTGACTTTGACATAATCCAACCCGGTATCTCTGTTCTTCTATTTAAATAAGCAATTCAAATCTCGAATAAAATACAGGGTGTCACATTTAAAATAACAAAGATGGCGCCTACTTCCGGTGCAACCGGAAGTTGCACGAGTTTAAAAATATTTTAACTTGAAAGATTGCGGTCAGTTATGTGAGAAGGCAAAACTTCTGGAAAAAATTCGCGTTGTAAGAACAAAAACTTCTAATGTGCTAGTTACATGAAACACGGTGTATATATTGTAACGAAATGTGTTTACATTAAATAAAAGAATCAGATCTCTCGGCGCGATAAAAACGAAATTGTCACACGCAAAAAAAGGGACAGACCGAGCAACGTATAAAAACGCTCTTATTTACACACTGCCATAAATCATCTCTCTCGCTGCTGGTAAATATCGTAAATGCAGTGAGTCATCTCACAGATGTGCGACGTAAGCAACGAAGGGTCTAGATTTCCACTGGTATATTGCCGAATTTACGAGAATGCTTCGAGATGTTTTCACAATGGTATATAAGGCGACTGAGTCACCGGGATTCAATTCATTACGGGATTCATTCATTGCGGGCGGAGTAGTTCGGGATAAAGAAAGTCCTTACGTAGTGGTAGCGTAGAAATAAATATAGTAGTGCCGTTTTATATAAATAGTGTGATATAAATAAATACGGACAGAGATATACCTAAATAATAGTAGTAGTAAATAAATACCTGTGATAATTAAATTGTAGTAGTTTAAGTGTGTTACGTTAGTTTTTATATTTTTATATTGTTAAATAATTTTGAGTATATAAATATACAGACTGTTTTAAATAAATAATTGCACGAGTTGTTTATTGGAACCCGAAAACGTTACAATATATATATATATAACATACCTGAATATATTCAATTGTGTATATAAAACATTAATTTATGTTGTAAGTCCAATTGAAGCGATCAGTATATGTCCAACAATCTCTTGGAGCTTGAATTGCCTCCATGCGTCCGCCTTTTTCACAATTTCCTGTAAGACGCCAGCACTGCATGTGATGTCTTATAATATCCGATTTTCTAAACTTGTAACGTACTCGTGTTATACACGTATATTTCGTGCTTCCAAGCGATTATTTTATTTAGAATTCTTCTCTACTGTTTTACACAGACGTTGGACACTGTTGGGAAAGGAAGATAGTTCAATGACAGACCTAAATTATGTTAAAAGATACGAAGGAACAATGTGTTTAGTGAGCGCTCCATTTATTGAGACAGTCTACAATACGCTTCTGAAGAGACAGTACTTAACTTTGACAACAGTTGGCATTCTTTCAAAAGTCTGCTATCGTTGAGAAATTAATATGTCTAATTTTCTGTATATTCTTCGTCACAGTAAATAAATTCGATGAGTTGTCGGTTTCAATTTTAAGTACTCTTTTGTCGTAAACTAAATATATTTACTGGTAGTGATGATTTTCTCTTTCAACTAAATTTATAAATGTTTGATATGTTAAAATGGTTTTACATACTGCAACAGCGATATTTTTATGCTATTGCTAATCTATGAATTTTCAGGTTTGTCTCTCAAACGGAAGGTGTTTCCAATTTACTAACATGAATAGGCATGTTATGTCGCTTATCTGTTTAATAACTAATTAATAACAATAACCAAACATAATGTCGAATGACATGGGAACATCTGTGTCAATATATTACTTACAGACATTGCAAAAAAGAGCACTCTACAATTGATAACTTTTTGATCACTGTTATTCTTATTAAATATTTAAAGAAAAATAACACAAAAAGAGATATATCATGATTAAAAAATAATGTCCGGCGCCCGCGAGTTCATCATACCGTTGAACCATGATGTTTGTCATGAAATATTGATATAAGTGAATTTGGTTATATAATTCAATGTTTTTTTTTTTATTTAGGAGACATTAATTATACAGAATGCTCTTATTGTTATTATAGTGGTCCATCAAACTATCGGAGTTTGAATCGCCTCTTCGCGTCCACTTATATCCTTTTCAAGTTCTCTATGAAGGTGTCTCTGTGGCAAAGTGACCACTGCCAGTCGCAAAGATACTTGAATATTAACGTTTATAATTTCTCTTTTAATGGACATTAAATGTTAATAATTATTGCTTTTGGATGCTTTTGCCTTATTTTTTCTAATTATAGTATTGGAATCTGTATGTAAATGAATGCCAATGGAGAATCAGTGCAACTAGTTCACTTTGCTCTTGTTTATGAATGAAGAAGCAAAGAAAACAAAATATCTCTAAAAATGAATTACATATTATTGTTACATTTATAATTAGTGGGAAATGTTTTTATTAATTAAGATTTTGTCCATAAAATTTGTAACATGAACATTTCGAACATTTCGTTGATATTAAGGTTTTGTATAATTCGTGTGCATCAACCTAAGGTGAACGTCGACAGGCCGAAAAGGAAAAACTGAGACGGTTCAGTGATTAATATTTATTCACTTTTGCTTCAATTTGTTCCCATACTTGAAATTTTCTTGCCAATTATCATCGTGGCGACAGTTTGGTGATGTTTGTTCGTGCACGTAAAAGTCAAATCTTTCATTGTTCACATAAGTAAATATGGCAGGTACACATAATACATTTCAATTTTATTGACAATTAATATGATTATCGAGGGAAAGGTGATAGATATTTAATTATGTGCTAGCGATATTGGACACAAACGATAATAATTGATAATAACGATAATAGGTACATATATAGCAGTTATCATATTTCAATAAAATATTACACTTGAACTCTGCATCAAATTGGACGATGAAAGTGACGATTTAGATTATTCTTTCTCAATATTTGTTCGTATTTTTTAACAAGTTCTGGAATGGTCACTTCGTTAGGCCGACCCGGCAGTGGGTCGTCTTCAAGATATTGAAAACAACGCTGTATTCATATTAATAATGATACACTGAACACGTTACGATACGAAAAAGCTGTCCCACAACCACCCAACCCCTCCATTTCGCGAACTTAAAAACGCTCGATCGTATATTACACATTTATATTATTTTGTGAAAGGCAACATCTCCCTCAAAATGTTGGAAAAACATCCACGATTTTTTCGCGGCTATAGCGTTGTTCTTGAACGAAGATATACGTATTGTATATTTTATAAAACTATAATAATGTAATATTAGAACTCATAATTTATATCACTTACATATTATTGTGGTCTTTTAGAAAAACTATAAAACCTTCACAAGCTGTTAATTCGAATAATTCTTCAAATAACAGCGATTTGACAAGCAATTTATCAACAAATACGAGTACATCAAATACAACATTACCAAGCTCATGTACCGAATTAAATAGTAAAAGTTCAACAAAGAGCCTAAGGACTGTTAAAAGTGCTGCAAATTTACGCATGGTCCAAGCAAAAGTAAATTCTAGAGCATCTACTGCCAAGTCTAAAAAAGTATCATCTCCAGGTCAATCATCTGGATGCCGAGAAAAGGAACAAGGTATGAATATTTTTTTAATATAATATACGAGAGCAAATCAATGGATATATGTGATATATCTTGGACATTTATATTTTTACTTTAACCAATTTTTTTTACAAAATAATTTTTGAATGTTTTGTTAATTTTATACATTTATATATTGACTTATGCATTGCAATTTAGACATTTTATTTAATCGGCATCTTAGAAACGCTTATTTCATGTGTTCTACCACCAGAGCCGTGTCTAAATATTCAATTTACGAAATAAACATTTTACAATCATATTTATGTCCAACTATTACATTGCCAATATGATGAATTAGCATTAATAACCTGCAATATCGAATTCATATTTTGTTAAAGTTGATTAGTTTATGACATAAATGTTCAAAATCATTGCTAAAAAACCTTTTCTTACTCCCATCTTTAAAACGCCATTTATCGTATATGTGACTGTAAGTGATTTTTAAATTCACCGTGCTAAGCTGTGGCTTCTTGCGCTTTAGTGACAAGGTGAACTTAGCAACGGACCCTTTAGTCATGGGGTTTTTAATTCCAAAACTCAGTTGAAACCATTGAACTCTATAATAGTACTGGAACGCGTACGCAAACGTAAGAACTGGCCGAAATCTGTGACCACCGTGTTAAAATGGGAACGCTGCATTTGTATCATATAAGCGTTTGAGTGGAATAAAGATAGCCATCCCCTCCACGAGCAACTGCACTTGTCGGTCTGTTAAAACGAACGTGCTGCATTTGTATCGTGTAAGCGTTTGAGTGGAATAAAAATAGGCATCGCCTCCATGAGCAGATGCACTCGTCTAACAATCGAACCTCATGTACGGAGTGCAGCGTGTGCGTTCCAGTAGTATTATATAGTCCAATGATTGAAACCCATCAAGTTGGTTGACACTTGTCATTAATTTGTCAAGCAACCCGACTTGGCGTGACATCGGGTAAGTAATTTTGTATTATTTTATTTTGATTATTTGCTGTCATAAAGAACGCATAGTATGAAACTCGTTTTATAAAGTCGTTAGTCACTCGTTTTACTAAACACTCGCTTCACTCGTGACTAAAAAAACTTCTAACTAAAATGAGGTTAATATGGCTGAGTCGCTCTTGCAACCGACATGCGCTCTAAATTAAAACGGCGTCCAAATTTTACCTGTCAAAAAACGATAAGTACTAGTTGTGGATGCGTAAGTCAATTATAGACACATTGTCCGTGATGGCTCTCAACCTCTATATGAAATTTAAATTGTTATTATTTCTTTCACTACAAACAGTAGTTTTACTCCTTGTCGGCACCTTTGAATCTTCCCGTTCCAAACTGGTATTGCGCAACTCACGCACGAGTCACCAGAGGCGTAGATAATTGTGTTAAACAAGGGACGTAAACCAGTGGTGTCAGCAAGAAATAGTCAAATGTGAACAAATTTTTATTGAAAAATAATCTTAAACACAGTATAGAGGTACAGAAATTGTATTTATACCTCCCACACAAACAAAGAAATACAAGTTCGACGGTCTCATTAACTCAAAGCTGGGAGAGAGAATGAGTTGAGTGAGTAGAGTTACTGCGCACTCCCCTACGAGTCGGTCTAAAATCGCAAAAACTTGTTACACAATTTTACCCTTTACTGACACTACTGTTTGTTATACCTTTATACTGTGCTACTATGTGATAATTTATTATTGTCAGTACCTATGAAATGGTTACTTTCTATGTAACGTGCGGCAATTCCTGTACCTAGTTTTAATGTTATATAGAATAGAATTCCAACGATATTTTAATCTTGTTTACTGATTTGCCAAATATAAACAGCCCCACAGTGTTTATATTTAACCTTATATACATACGCCAATTTACAGAGTTTGTCTTATTATTATCTAATATATCCCCTAAATTGCGTGTACTTACAATAATTGGATTACAGCCAAGACTTTTACGTTTATTTGATATTCTGTCGATTTGTCGGCAAATCTAAATTGTTTTTGGGTTTGATTCGGGACAATGTAGCATTATTTATTAAGCATCTTATGTTTTTATTTAGTTTATTATAGACTTTCTATACTTGTTATTATTAGCAAATTGCTTGATAATGAACAGTTCATTATTGTAGACTGTTGTGCTCAAAGGGAAATTTAACAGTCTGTCAATAAGCTATAATGCGGTGACTTTATTATTTTCCATGGTTGTTCAGAATTAACATGTCTAACTGTATCAGTAGGGTACTTATACCGATTCCAGAGCCTTCTCCCCCTCTCACCCAGCTCCCCCTCACCCCCTCGCCGTAGTGGCGCCCTCTGCCAACCCAACTAAAGTGGCGCCCTCTCACGGCCGCCAACTCAACTAATGTGACGCCCTCTCACGGCTGCCAACCCAACTAATGTGGGGCCCTCTCACGGCCGCCAACCCAACTAATGTGGGGCCCTCTCACGGTCACTAGCCAAACTAAAAATGGCATCTCTCATGATTACCAACCCAACTAGGCGCCCTCTGACGGTCACTAACCAAACTAAAAAATGGTATCTCTCAACCACTACCAACTACCTACAAAATAAAAAATTATTTTATCCTTATTATTTTTATTTCAATATACCTATACATATTAATACTAATATCATAGTGAGATAATATATATATATATATATATATATATATATATATATATATATACAAGAAAAGGAAAATTATCGGGTAAATTCCGCTGTAGAGCAACCGTAGACACGTGTTTCTGACTCATTGGTCGTCGTCAGTACGGTGTAGCCAAGGAATAAGGTGGGATAACCTTGGAGATGTAAGCTACACGGAAGACCATCAGGTGACAGACCGCCATTTGTAGCTTCGGTTAGAAGAGCCTCGGTTTTGAGGATTCACATCCAACCTCGCCACGAGGAAGACAATGCCAACCTGCGTGCCATCCGAGACCCAGGAAAGAAAAATCACAAAAAAAGGAATTAATCGCGGATACATAAAATACAAGAAAAGGAAAATTATCGGGTAAATTCCGCTGTAGAGCAACCGTAGACACGTGTTTCTGACTCATCGGTCGTCGTCAGTACGGTGTAGCCAAGGAATAAGGTGGGATAACCTTGGAGATGTAAGCTACACGGAAGACCATCAGGTGACAGACCGCCATTTGTAGCTTCGGTTAGAAGAGCCTCGGTTTTGAGGATTCACATCCAACCTCGCCACGAGGAAGACAATGCCAACCTGCGTGCCATCCGAGACCCAGGAAAGAAAAATCACAAAAAAAGGAATTAATCGCGGATACATAAAATACAAGAAAAGGAAAATTATCGGGTAAATTCCGCTGTAGAGCAACCGTAGACACGTGTTTCTGACTCATTGGTCGTCGTCAGTACGGTGTAGCCAAGGAATAAGGTGGGATAACCTTGGAGATGTAAGCTACACGGAAGACCATCAGGTGACAGACCGCCATTTGTAGCTTCGGTTAGAAGAGCCTCGGTTTTGAGGATTCACATCCAACCTCGCCACGAGGAAGACAATGCCAACCTGCGTGCCATCCGAGACCCAGGAAAGAAAAATCACAAAAAAAGGAATTAATCGCGGATACATAAAATACAAGAAAAGGAAAATTATCGGGTAAATTCCGCTGTAGAGCAACCGTAGACACGTGTTTCTGACTCATTGGTCGTCGTCAGTACGGTGTAGCCAAGGAATACACCGTACTGACGACGACCAATGAGTCAGAAACACGTGTCTACGGTTGCTCTACAGCGGAATTTACCCGATAATTTTCCTTTTCTTGTATTTTATGTATCCGCGATTAATTCCTTTTTTTTGTGATTTTTCTTTCCTGGGTCTCGGATGGCACGCAGGTTGGCATTGTCTTCCTCGTGGCGAGGTTGGATGTGAATCCTCAAAACCGAGGCTCTTCTAACCGAAGCTACAAATGGCGGTCTGTCACCTGATGGTCTTACGTGTAGCTTACATCTCCAAGGTTATCCCACCTTATTCCTTGGCTACACCGTACTGACGACGACCAATGAGTCAGAAACACGTGTCTACGGTTGCTCTACAGCGGAATTTACCCGATAATTTTCCTTTTCTTGTATTTTATGTATCCGCGATTAATTCCTTTTTTTGTGATTTTTCTTTCCTGGGTCTCGGATGGCACGCAGGTTGGCATTGTCTTCCTCGTGGCGAGGTTGGATGTGAATCCTCAAAACCGAGGCTCTTCTAACCGAAGCTACAAATGGCGGTCTGTCACCTGATGGTCTTCCGTGTAGCTTACATCTCCAAGGTTATCCCACCTTATTCCTTGGCTACACCGTACTGACGACGACCAATGAGTCAGAAACACGTGTCTACGGTTGCTCTACAGCGGAATTTACCCGATAATTTTCCTTTTCTTGTATTTTATGTATCCGCGATTAATTCCTTTTTTTGTGATATATATATATATATATATATATATAAAAAAGAAAAATGTATTCTTAGGGGGGATCCAGCATCAAAAGATAAAACTTTATGTGAAGTTCTTTATTTTTTGCCAATATTTCGTATTATAATCTAATACTTCTTCAGGGCCAAACTACGGTATAAAATAGATATTGTAACTTTATAAAAATGAACATCAATAAAAATAACTTACAATGCGAACTTATCGAGAGAAACACGTGCACATAACTAGAAAACATCACTTTTTTTATGGATTGATGAGTTAAATTGATATTATTTGATAATTTAAAACTACAGTTAAATGTTTTACAGTCACAATTATTAAAATAACAAAATTAAAAAGTTAAGGAACTTCCTGGAAGGACCTCTAAAAATTTAATAACTACATGTTGACACTTCAAACATCTGACAGGATATGATCAGCTGTTTGACACTTCAAACATCTGACAGGATATGATCAGCTGTTGCCATGACAGAAAGACACAACCTCATTGTGGTATTGCCAACTGAGTGTTTACAACTTATAAATGTTAAATTACCTGAATTGTACAAAACGGTTGGTTAAAAAGCGCCAGAGGCATGCCTTTGAGCCCAATAATGGCTAATATTATTATGGACGTTTGCTTGGGTGAAGTGATTGCTTCGTTGGGTTTTCAATTGTCATTTATTAAAAAATATGTTGATGATTTTATTTTGGGATTACCTCCGGACAAAGTAGAATACACTTTGAATAAATTTAACGCTTTTCATGAAAAAATACAATTTACAGTTGAAACGGAAACGGAAAGAGCAGTGCCATTCTTGGATACGAAACTTATTAGAAATTTTAACAACATCATACTTATTGATTGGTACACAAAACCAACATACTCTGGTAGAATTATAAATTACCATTCCAGTCATCCCTTACAACAGAAGTTAAACATATTGACTTCTACAAAAAACAGAGTAACCAAGATATGTCACCCATCTTTCCTTAATGATAATCTTAATAAATTGAGCAGTATTTTTATCAATAATGGGTATCCCAGATCGTTGGTAAAAAGATTGCTATTCAACACATCAACTATTAACTTAAATAACAACTCTCATAGCGATAACAATAATCCCCCTCAAGAATTCACTTATTTTAGATTACCCTTCATAGAAGATGTTAGTTATAAAATTTCTAAAGTCCTTAGGTATGAACACATCAAATTCGGTTATTATGGTGTGCTTGGTTTGGATAGACTATTCTCGAAAGTCAAAGATAAAGACAACAAAGATTGTCAGTCAAATGTAGTATACTCTATCCCATGTAGTAATTGTGATGAGACATACATAGGCAACACTTCCTCTTGGTTGAAAACTCGCCTTCGTACACATAAAAGCGACATTAACACCAAAAAACAGAGATGTGCTTTAGCACAACATTGTCTTAGACTAAATCACCATCCATTATACGATGATACCAAGATCCTATGTATTGAGAGACATAAGAGATCGAGAGAGTTTCTAGAAATGATAGAGATCAATAATAATGCTAAGTCCATGAATTTCAGGTCTGACATCGACCAATTAAGTAACATTTATTCATATCTCCTTTCATTAAATAAAACATAATATTAAAATCATTTTTATAATTCAACTTTCAATTTTTACATATAATACATAACAATTTTGTAATTTGGCGCTTTTTAACCAACCGTTTTGTACAATTCAGGTAATTTAACATTTATAAGTTGTAAACACTCAGTTGGCAATACCACAATGAGGTTGTGTCTTTCTGTCATGGCAACAGCTGATCATATCCTGTCAGATGTTTGAAGTGTCAACATGTAGTTATTAAATTTTTAGAGGTCCTTCCAGGAAGTTCCTTAACTTTTTAATTTTGTTATTTTAATAATTGTGACTGTAAAACATTTAACTGTAGTTTTAAATTATCAAATAATATCAATTTAACTCATCAATCCATAAAAAAAGTGATGTTTTCTAGTTATGTGCACGTGTTTCTCTCGATAAGTTCGCATTGTAAGTTATTTTTATTGATGTTCATTTTTATAAAGTTACAATATCTATTTTATACCGTAGTTTGGCCCTGAAGAAGTATTAGATTATAATACGAAATATTGGCAAAAAATAAAGAACTTCACATAAAGTTTTATCTTTTGATGCTGGATCCCCCCTAAGAATACATTTTTCTTGACTTTGACAGCAGAGACTCCTTTCCGCTTTATATATATATTGAGGTAGTACTAGGTACATACCGTCAATATAAATATATGTTTATTATTAGAAATAGTATTATAAAGAGAATAATGGTTTATTAATGTGTTTATAGTTACTGATGGTCCTTATTTGATTCTATATAGTTTGTTGTGTAAGGTCCATGGTTCGTCAAATGACACAGAAATCTGTAAAATAGAGAATTTGTATTTAATTAATAATTCGATATGTTATATTAAATTTGTAAAAACTTGTTCAATTGAATTTAATGAAGAGAAATGGTATTAAGAGGTAAATTTTATTATAAGGCATTGTCAAAATTGATTATAATTTCCCGCGTTAAAATATTTGAAGGAACTGTCAGTGGTTGTCAATGTTGACATTTTATACAGAAAAGTTATTGGAGAATGTGTTAAATGGTTCTGAATACATAAATTTTATACTAAATTCATAGAGAAATTTACCATAATAAGAGTAGTGTTATATGGAGAGGTATTTATAAAAAGATTAGCAAAATGGAATTTATATTGAGTATAATAAAGAGGTGGATAATGGAGATTGGTCAATTTGAAAAATAGGCAGTATTACTAAGGGAATGGGAAAATAAATAAGGGATTCGAAAAAATAATTTTTCACAGAGTGAGTTTATGAAATTGGCGATAAATGTATAGTAGCCATAATTTCATAAATTAAAGAGAGATAAAAGTGTTAGTGTATTGGAAATTAATATTCAAACATTTAGGAATATTATTAGTATAGAATACGAAGTATTAGTGTGCTAAAAAAATAAATGTCATCAGTTTTCATTAAACTGTAATAAAGGAAGAAGATAGGAGTGCAATTAAACTGGTATATAATTTAAAAGTACTTACCAGCAAAGAAGTATCCATATTTATCGAGGTCACAGTGGAATTGGAGCATCATACTTTATTTTCTTGAAGGAGTATCCATATTTAACTAGGTTACAAAGGAATTGGAGCAGTAAACGTAATTTTCCTGAAGGAGTATCCATAACCACGGTGTTACAGTGGAATTGGAGCATCACACGCTGTATAATTAGACGAAGAGCTTCCTGGACGGAGTTATTGATTTATTGGAGTATTAGTTATATAATCAAGAAAGAAATTCCAATCTTAATAGGACCATTTTTCATTGTTCCTGTATCGATAGTCACCTTAAGGAGGCACAGACAGCTGTTATATAGTCCGAAGAAGTTATAGCTGTAGGATTTACGTTCATCTAAGGCTACAAAGTTACAAGAAGATATTAAAAGGAGCTACGAAATAAGAAAAGACTGTGAAATAAACTAAGGTTGTATTGAACTATTTTCATTTTCCATTTGGTTTTTGCTATTATAATTCAAATATTTGTGGAAGAGTACAATTAAATAAACCACATGACAAACTATATCCATAAATTAGTAAGAGATCATTAATAATTGCATAAAAATATAAACCAGATAAGTTTGTTATAATTTTCATAAATTTAAAGCTAAATTTATTAAATAACGTACCTTATAAAAAAAAAAGGTTAACATCTGTTCTTTTCATAACCATATTCTTTAGTTGAACAAGTTTAGATAGGATAGTTGTATTAAAAGTGGCATTTTCATCATAGCACCAGAAATATTGTAAATAATTTATCAAATGAATATATTGCTTGTTAGTTTTTATATCCTTGTTTTAATGGTAATATAGAATATTTGTTAGAAAATCACTATCATATAAAATGTGGGAATACCTAGAAATAAAATCATCAATTTAATTTATGAGCTATAAATCATATCCGATAAAAAAAATACTTACTCCTGAGATTAAAAGAGTTGTTATGCAGTATTAAGATAAATCTTATTATATAAATTTTGTATCAAAAGAAATTAGTTATTTGAAATCTAGTTATAATAATTTTCGACTTGAAGCAATACTATTGCCAAGTTCCGAGTTACCAACATTACCAGAAGATATATCACTACTAGTATATAATTGCTAAGTGAACCAAAAGATACAGGTTCGGACTGAGGAATATTATAGTAAAAGAATGTGTAAATGTTTTGGAAAAATGAAAGATGAATTTAATTGAAAATGTAATGTTAGATTTATGAAATTTAGTATTGTTGAATGTGATAGGAAGAGATATAATAGTACATATAAATTATACGACTGAGTTAGTACGGGCAAATTAATAATACATTGAAATTGAAAATACATATTGGCAACCCAAGTTTATATTTAAAATATTGTAGTATATTGTTAAATGTAATAGATACGCCTTTAAAAGGGGGTATTTCTACATTAATATGGCGCCCAACGTGGGGCGTTTTAAAAGAAACTCGCAAAGATTGTGTTTTCGATAATTTATTCACCTTATTATTATTAGAAAAATACATTTTTTTTATATACAAAGGTTATCAGTATAATAAAACTAGGTTTGAGAGTATAAGACAGGTTATTATAGTAATATTACATACAATTTATTAATAATGAATACCAGATCAAAGAGTAGTTCTGGGATGAATAGGACAGAGTTTTCAAGTGATAGTGAGGAAGAAACACAACAGATAGGTAATATGCAAGATGGAGGAGATATAACACAGGTACAGAGAAAGACGTCAATCACATCAGCAGACATGTTGTTAATTTATCAGATGTGTGAAGAATTAAGGAAAGAACAAGAGTTGGACAGAGAAATAAGAAGACGTCTAAGAGAGGAAGAAAGAGAAGAAAGAAGACGTTTAAGAGAGGAAGAAAGAGAAGAAAGAAGACGTATGAGAGAAGAAGACAAATTAGAAAGTAGGCGTATGTGGGATGAATGTTTTAATAAATTAGATAAGGTAAATGAAGAAATGAGTGGTAAATTAATTAAGGCTAACGAAGAAAGTAAGAAAAATTTAGTGGACATAAAGGAAGAATTAAGTGGAAATTTGGATAAGTTGAACGAACAAGTAAGTGGAAAAATAGACAAGTTAAATGAGGTTGTTACAGAGAATATTGTACAATTGAAAGAAGAAGTTATGGTTACTGGAAAAGAATATAAATGGAATATTGAAAAATGTAAAGAATCTTTAGTAAGAATTCCAGAAGAAATTATATCAGAAAAACAAATAAGTGTAAAGGACAAAACAGATACAACTGAAGAAAGGATAATTGGAATTTCTGAGAAAAACACTATAAATTGTATCAACATTGAACAAAATACAGCTGAAAACAAGAAAACTTATACGAATATAATATTGCAAAAGAAAACTAAATACTTAGATTCTGGCAGAAAAATTTTAAGATCAGAGTTGGATACATTTTTATTAGCAGAAGAAGAGGATAATATTTTGGATTTATTTTTTTTAAGACAAATAACAAGGATAGTTATAGGAGACAAAAAGTATATGGGAAGAAGTTTTAAAGTTGGACATAATATAATACCAACTTATGTGGAAAATGAAAAGAATAATATGTGTATTAAGTATAAAGAATTTGTAAATGGAAATGATTCTGTGGTGAGTATAAGAGATTCTTCAGAAAAATATGTGCGAAGAAATGTTCATCAGGTTACAATGTTCTGGGAGATTAAGTGTAAATTATTGGAATGGGATATTGAAGTGCAGAAAGTTACAGAGATATTTACATCTAGAAATGCAGATGTTATGAATATATTTGACCAGGTTGGAAAATTTGTGAATAAGATGTTATACAAAACTGAAGAAAATGAGTTATGGTATGAAGAAGATGTGGATAAAGAAGAAACATATGGAACATTGAAAAATAGAGTACGATTAAAAATTATAATGGATAAGATGTCTCGGATAATACTTGATACAATCTAACATTTAAATCATGGAAATGGACATGGCAGTTGTATAAAAGGGCGACAACTGATGGTACCGGCGACACCATTTTACCAGAGCTACAACAAGATAAAAGCCCTCATAAAAATTATTGTACACGAACAAAGAATTTATGGACATGACGGATACTTAAGGACAAGTATTCATAGGTATTACTAAACCAATTATATACACAGCTACCACAAATTACAAGAGCGCATACAAACAATACGGTAAATAGGGGCATAGAAATGGATAAAAGACAATGAATTGATAGTGAAATTTGATACATTACATATAATAAGAATTATTACTATTTATATGAGAACTTGCAGAAACGACTGATTCAATAATAAGGTAGGGGCAGGTATTATTTAGAATCTCATCCGGAATAATAGGTTAGATTTAGAATTAGGAATGTTATCAATATTTAAATGAGTATTTTAATTTATGTAAAAGTTATTCCCTTATTCCATAATATTTGTTTTTTTTTTATTAAAGAAAAAAATGATGTAATATAAGAAGAGAATACTAGAACATGTGTGTACAAGAAAAGGAATTTAAATAAGAAGATACCTGGAATATTAGATACTTAAAAAGTAAAAAACATGTATGGAAAGAAAATATTATACAAGAAAAAGTACATTTGAACATTATAAAACGAATAGAAGAGATAATACGAGTATTGATATACGATAAAGTAGGTCGGGTTGTACATAAGGTGATTATGATATAATAAATTATTAAGAGGAAAGAACAAAAGCCTTTTATATAGAAAGATGATATACGTATAAAAAAATGAAATGCTTACTATAATAGAGAAATATAAAATGATCCATGAAAGTATGGAATAATAAATGTTAGAATATATGAAAAAGGGTATAAAATGTATAAGACGAAAATGTCTACATATTATTAAAATGGTAACGTACGCCAATAAAACGAAAATATAATTAAAAAACTTTCGTATGATGAAAGTAGGGGATAAGACGAAAAGGTCTATTAAGGGAAATAAGGGATATGTTCGAATAAGAACAATATAAATAATTAATATAAATGTATATGTGAGCATAAATAAAGTATATTTTTAAAAAGGCAATCTAAGTCCAAAGGAATAATGGAAAGTTGAGTAAATAATCACCATAAAATAATAAAGGTATTACAGGAATTAGTAAGAAGATAGTTTTTTTTATCAATGCTAAAAATCTTCATATAGAAGAGTTCAAAGTAAATAAATGTATATCTTGTTGGTACTAATTATTAAGTTACACGACCAGGTATCCAGAGATTAAAAAATAAATAAAAACTTATTTATAACGTAAATTTCATTTAAAATGAGAAATTTCCTAATACAAAGTACACGTAAAAAGAAAGTATAGGATAAAGATAAAATTACTAAAGAGTATGGATCGATATTGTAAAGAAACTTATATTACAGTCAGATAAATAATAATTGAAGTACATGTATATAATTTTTCATAGAGTATAAAGTTATTAATTGTTGTTAAAAATTTACATGTTAAATAAATGATGAAGGTGCCATATTACAAGAATATTGCAAGCACAATGCAAGAATTTACTTTTAAAAGTTGTTAATAATTTGAATGTGTTATGAGGGTAACAGATTATAACTTTGGATTTATACAGATAATTTCTTATTTAATAAATGAAAATTATTCAAACAAGTTGAAATTTTACATTTATTAAAGGGGCAAAATGAGGTAGTACTAGGTACATACCGTCAATATAAATATATGTTTATTATTAGAAATAGTATTATAAAGAGAATAATGGTTTATTAATGTGTTTATAGTTACTGATGGTCCTTATTTGATTCTATATAGTTTGTTGTGTAAGGTCCATGGTTCGTCAAATGACACAGAAATCTGTAAAATAGAGAATTTGTATTTAATTAATAATTCGATATGTTATATTAAATTTGTAAAAACTTGTTCAATTGAATTTAATGAAGAGAAATGGTATTAAGAGGTAAATTTTATTATAAGGCATTGTCAAAATTGATTATAATTTCCCGCGTTAAAATATTTGAAGGAACTGTCAGTGGTTGTCAATGTTGACATTTTATACAGAAAAGTTATTGGAGAATGTGTTAAATGGTTCTGAATACATAAATTTTATACTAAATTCATAGAGAAATTTACCATAATAAGAGTAGTGTTATATGGAGAGGTATTTATAAAAAGATTAGCAAAATGGAATTTATATTGAGTATAATAAAGAGGTGGATAATGGAGATTGGTCAATTTGAAAAATAGGCAGTATTACTAAGGGAATGGGAAAATAAATAAGGGATTCGAAAAAATAATTTTTCACAGAGTGAGTTTATGAAATTGGCGATAAATGTATAGTAGCCATAATTTCATAAATTAAAGAGAGATAAAAGTGTTAGTGTATTGGAAATTAATATTCAAACATTTAGGAATATTATTAGTATAGAATACGAAGTATTAGTGTGCTAAAAAAATAAATGTCATCAGTTTTCATTAAACTGTAATAAAGGAAGAAGATAGGAGTGCAATTAAACTGGTATATAATTTAAAAGTACTTACCAGCAAAGAAGTATCCATATTTATCGAGGTCACAGTGGAATTGGAGCATCATACTTTATTTTCTTGAAGGAGTATCCATATTTAACTAGGTTACAAAGGAATTGGAGCAGTAAACGTAATTTTCCTGAAGGAGTATCCATAACCACGGTGTTACAGTGGAATTGGAGCATCACACGCTGTATAATTAGACGAAGAGCTTCCTGGACGGAGTTATTGATTTATTGGAGTATTAGTTATATAATCAAGAAAGAAATTCCAATCTTAATAGGACCATTTTTCATTGTTCCTGTATCGATAGTCACCTTAAGGAGGCACAGACAGCTGTTATATAGTCCGAAGAAGTTATAGCTGTAGGATTTACGTTCATCTAAGGCTACAAAATTACAAGAAGATATTAAAAGGAGCTACGAAATAAGAAAAGACTGTGAAATAAACTAAGGTTGTATTGAACTATTTTCATTTTCCATTTGGTTTTTGCTATTATAATTCAAATATTTGTGGAAGAGTACAATTAAATAAACCACATGACAAACTATATCCATAAATTAGTAAGAGATCATTAATAATTGCATAAAAATATAAACCAGATAAGTTTGTTATAATTTTCATAAATTTAAAGCTAAATTTATTAAATAACGTACCTTATAAAAAAAAAAGGTTAACATCTGTTCTTTTCATAACCATATTCTTTAGTTGAACAAGTTTAGATAGGATAGTTGTATTAAAAGTGGCATTTTCATCATAGCACCAGAAATATTGTAAATAATTTATCAAATGAATATATTGCTTGTTAGTTTTTATATCCTTGTTTTAATGGTAATATAGAATATTTGTTAGAAAATCACTATCATATAAAATGTGGGAATACCTAGAAATAAAATCATCAATTTAATTTATGAGCTATAAATCATATCCGATAAAAAAAATACTTACTCCTGAGATTAAAAGAGTTGTTATGCAGTATTAAGATAAATCTTATTATATAAATTTTGTATCAAAAGAAATTAGTTATTTGAAATCTAGTTATAATAATTTTCGACTTGAAGCAATACTATTGCCAAGTTCCGAGTTACCAACATTACCAGAAGATATATCACTACTAGTATATAATTGCTAAGTGAACCAAAAGATACAGGTTCGGACTGAGGAATATTATAGTAAAAGAATGTGTAAATGTTTTGGAAAAATGAAAGATGAATTTAATTGAAAATGTAATGTTAGATTTATGAAATTTAGTATTGTTGAATGTGATAGGAAGAGATATAATAGTACATATAAATTATACGACTGAGTTAGTACGGGCAAATTAATAATACATTGAAATTGAAAATACATATTGGCAACCCAAGTTTATATTTAAAATATTGTAGTATATTGTTAAATGTAATAGATACGCCTTTAAAAGGGGGTATTTCTACAATATATATATATATATATATATGTTGTCACTGGATTCCGGGTTTTCTTCCGCGTTTCCACTGCTTGGTCTTTGGAAAGACCGATGCTGGTTTCTTGACGACGTTTCGGCAAAATCACACTTGCCATCTTCAGGTCTGCGATAACTGTCTGCTTCTGCTTCTTGTTATTCGTAAACTGTTTATTGGTCGTCATCAGTACGGTGTAGCCAAGGATAAGGTGGGATAACCTTGGAGATGTAAGCATACACGGAAGACCATCAGGTGACAGACCGCCATTTGCAGCTTCAGTTAGAAGATCTTCGGTTTTGAAGACAACAACTAACATCGCCACGAGGAAGACATTGCCAACCTGCGTGCCATCCGAACCCAGGAAAGATAATAAAATGAGGAATTATCGCGGATACATAAAATTAAACAAGAACAAGAGAATATTGGGTTAATTCCGCTGTAGTGCAACCGTAGACACGTGTTTCTGACTAATTGGTCGTCATCAGTATGGTGTAGCCAAGGATAAGGTGGGATAACCTTGGAGATGTAAGCATACACGGAAGACCATCAGGTGACAGACCGCCCTTTGCAGCTTCAGTTAGAAGATCTTCGGTTTTGAAGACAACAACTAACATCGCCACGAGGAAGACATTGCCAACCTGCGTGCCATCCGAACCCAGGAAAGATAATAAAAAGAGGAATTATCGCGGATACATAAAATTAAACAAGAACAAGAGAATATTGGGTTAATTCCGCTGGGTTCGGATGGCACGCAGGTTGGCAATGTCTTCCTCGTGGCGATGTTAGTTGTTGTCTTCAAAACCGAAGATCTTCTAACTGAAGCTGCAAATGGCGGTCTGTCACCTGATGGTCTTCCGTGTATGCTTACATCTCCAAGGTTATCCCACCTTATCCTTGGCTACACCGTACTGATGACGACCAATTAGTCAGAAACACGTGTCTACGGTTGCACTACAGCGGAATTAACCCAATATTCTCTTGTTCTTGTTTAATTTTATGTATCCGCGATAATTCCTCTTTTTATTATCTTTCCTGGGTTCGGATGGCACGCAGGTTGGCAATGTCTTCCTCGTGGCGATGTTAGTTGTTGTCTTCAAAACCGAAGATCTTCTAACTGAAGCTGCAAATGGCGGTCTGTCACCTGATGGTCTTCCGTGTATGCTTACATCTCCAAGGTTATCCCACCTTATCCTTGGCTACACCGTACTGATGACGACCAATTAGTCAGGAACACGTGTCTACGGTTGCACTACAGCGAAATTAACCCAATATTCTCTTGTTCTTGTTTAATTTTATGTATCCGCGATAATTCCTCTTTATATATATATATATGAATTTTATACAAAGACGGACCTGTCCATACATGTAGAAAGAGGAAATTCCCACACACACCCTTCATCCGATGCAGGTATGCAAGGGTTAGATTTTTTTATACGCATCCATTAGACCACACACAGTCATCCGCCCTAGCCTGAGGAAGGCATGTCGTATATACGTCGTCGCTGGCTATGTCAAGTTGGCCCCCCCATGTTACAATTTATATACTATAAAATGGGTGTCAATTGTGCTCCAATTGTGCTCAATTGTGCCGATATTAGTTTCATTTGTGCTCCTCAGTTTTTCGAGATTTTTAAAAAAATCGAAGGGGGGGCTAACTTGACTATTGGCCCCGCCGCCAAAATTCGAATTTCTACCCAAAACTCGGTGCCTTTGCAAAGCACTCCAATTGTGCTCAATTGTGCCGTATAGCGTTTTTCCATCAACCACTCAGTTTCGAAGTTATACTTAAAAAAAAATCCGAAATTGACAAAACTCTACTGTCGCCCCACGTTTATTATAAATTACATAGTATAATAAAATGTGTGTCAATTGTGCTCCATTTGTGCTCAATTGTGCCGATATTAGTTTCATTTGTGCTCCTCAGTTTTCCGAGATTTTTAAAAAAATCGAAGGGGGGGCTAACTTGACGATTGGCCCCCCCCGCCAAATCTTGAATTTCTTTCCAAAACTCGGTGCCTTTGCAAAGCACTCCAATTGTGCTCAATTGTGCCGTATAGCGTTTTCCCGTCAACCACTCAGTTTCGAAGTTATACTTAAAAAAAAATCCGAAATTGACAAAAGTCTACTGTCGCCCCACGTTTATTAAAATTTACATAGTATAATAAAATGTGTGTCAATTGTGCTCCATTTGTGCTCAATTGTGCCGTTATTAGTTTCATTTGAGCTCTTCTGTTTTCAGAGATTTTCAAAAAAATCGAAGGGGGGCTAACTTGACGATTGCCCCCCCCCGCCAAATCTTGAATTTCTTTCCAAAACTCGGTGCCTTTGCAAAGCACTCCAATTGTGCTCAATTGTGCCGTATAGCGTTTTCCCGTCAACCACTCAGTTTCGAAGTTATACTTAAAAAAAAATCCGAAATTGACAAAAGTCTACTGTCGCCCCAGGTTTATTAAAATTTACATAGTATAATAAAATGTGTGTCAATTGTGCTCCATTTGTGCTCAATTGTGCCGTTATTAGTTTCATTTGAGCTCTTCTGTTTTCAGAGATTTTCAAAAAAATCGAAGGGGGGCTAACTTGACGACTGCCCCCCCCCCCGCCAAATCTTGAATTTCTTTCCAAAACTCGGTGCCTTTGCAAAGCACTCCAATTGTGCCGTATAGCGCTTTCCCGTCAACCACTCAGTTTCGAAGTTATACTTAAAAAAACATCCGAAATTGACAAAAGTCTACTGTCACCCCACGTTTATTAAAATTTACATAGTATAATAAAATGTGTGTCAATTGTGCTCCATTTGTGCTCAATTGTGCCGTTATTAGTTTCATTTGAGCTCTTCTGTTTTCAGAGATTTTTAAAAAAATCGAAGGGGGGCTAACTTGACGATTGCCCCCCCCCCCGCCAAATCTTGAATTTCTTTCCAAAACTCGGTGCCTTTGCAAAGCCCTCCAATTGTGCTCAATTGTGCCGTATAGCGTTTTCCCGTCAACCACTCAGTTTCGAAGTTATACTTAAAAAACATCCGAAATTGACAAAAGTCTACTGTCACCCCACGTTTATTAAAATTTACATAGTATAATAAAATGTGTGTCAATTGTGCTCCATTTGTACTCACTTGTGCCGTTATTAGTTTCATTTGAGCTCTTCTGTTTTCAGAGATTTTTAAAAAAATCGAAGTGGTCTAACTTTACGATTGCCCCCCCCCCCGCCAAATCTTGAATTTCTTTCCAAAACTCGGTGCCCTTGCAAAGCACTCCAATTGTGCTCAATTGTGCCGTATAGCGTTTTCCCGTCAACCACTCAGTTTCGAAGTTATACTTAAAAAAAAATCCGAAATTGACAAAAGTCTACTGTCGCCCCACGTTTATTAAAATTTACATAGTATAATAAAATGTGTGTCAATTGTGCTCCATTTGTGCTCAATTGTGCCGTTATTAGTTTCATTTGAGCTCTTCTGTTTTCAGAGATTTTCAAAAAAATCGAAGGGGGGCTAACTTGACGATTGCCCCCCCCCCGCCAAATCTTGAATTTCTTTCCAAAACTCGGTGCCTTTGCAAAGCACTCCAATTGTGCTCAATTGTGCCGTATAGCGTTTTCCCGTCAACCACTCAGTTTCGAAGTTATACTTAAAAAAAAATCCGAAATTGACAAAAGTCTACTGTCGCCCCAGGTTTATTAAAATTTACATAGTATAATAAAATGTGTGTCAATTGTGCTCCATTTGTGCTCAATTGTGCCGTTATTAGTTTCATTTGAGCTCTTCTGTTTTCAGAGATTTTCAAAAAAATCGAAGGGGGGCTAACTTGACGATTGCCCCCCCCCCGCCAAATCTTGAATTTCTTTCCAAAACTCGGTGCCTTTGCAAAGCACTCCAATTGTGCCGTATAGCGCTTTCCCGTCAACCACTCAGTTTCGAAGTTATACTTAAAAAAACATCCGAAATTGACAAAAGTCTACTGTCACCCCACGTTTATTAAAATTTACATAGTATAATAAAATGTGTGTCAATTGTGCTCCATTTGTGCTCAATTGTGCCGTTATTAGTTTCATTTGAGCTCTTCTGTTTTCAGAGATTTTTAAAAAAATCGAAGGGGGGCTAACTTGACGATTGCCCCCCCCCGCCAAATCTTGAATTTCTTTCCAAAACTCGGTGCCTTTGCAAAGCCCTCCAATTGTGCTCAATTGTGCCGTATAGCGTTTTCCCGTCAACCACTCAGTTTCGAAGTTATACTTAAAAAACATCCGAAATTGACAAAAGTCTACTGTCACCCCACGTTTATTAAAATTTACATAGTATAATAAAATGTGTGTCAATTGTGCTCCATTTGTACTCACTTGTGCCGTTATTAGTTTCATTTGAGCTCTTCTGTTTTCAGAGATTTTTAAAAAAATCGAAGTGGTCTAACTTTACGATTGCCCCCCCCCCCCGCCAAATCTTGAATTTCTTTCCAAAACTCGGTGCCCTTGCAAAGCACTCCAATTGTGCTCAATTGTGCCGTATAGCGTTTTCCTGTCAACCACTCAGTTTCGAAGTTATACTTAAAAAAACCTCCGAAATTGACAAAAGTCTACTGTCGCCCCACGTTTATTATAATTTACATAGTATGAAATGTGTGTCAATTGTGCTCCATTTGTGCTCAATTGTGCCGTTATTAGTTTAATTTGAGCTCTTCTGTTTTCAGAGATTTTTAAAAAAATTGAAGTGGGCTGACTTTACGATTGGCCCCCCAGCCAAAATTTGAATTTCTTTCCAAAACTCGGTGCCTTTGCAAAGCACTCCAATTGTGCTCAAGTGTGCCGTATAGCGTTTTTTCGTCAACCGCTCAGTTTCGAAGTTATACTTAAAAAAAAAATTCCGAAATTGACAAAAGTCTACTGTCGCCCCACGTTTATTATAATTTACATAGTATGAAATGTGTGTCAAGTGTGCTCCATTTGTGCTCAATTGTGCCGATATTAGTTTCATTTGTGCTCCTCAGTTTTCAGAGATTTTTAAAAAAATCATGACGAAATAGATTTAGCAATCTCAGCAACACAGAGTTCAATGAAAAAGAAATTGATGTATTAAGCAAAGGTTTTAATTTCAACATAAAAACAGAAATTAGAAAGAAAGATTTAGAACTATTAGCAGTAGAAACTGGGTTAGCGTTAAAGGAAAATAACAACCTGAATACTAAATATCAAGCAAGCAATATTATTAAACATTTAAATCGAACCACGACGGTTAACAATGATAGTCAAATAGCTAAGAATATTAAGAATAAAGCAAAAGATAATAATTTAATTTTCACACGCGCAGATAAGGGGAAAACAGTGATAGCATTAAATAAAGTAGATTATATATCAAAAACTAATCAATTTCTAGATCCAGAAAAATATATCGTAATCCAAAAAGTCCCGACAATAGCCTTTCAAAAACAAATCATTAAGACGATTAGTAATTCACCTAGCCTGTTTAATATCAGTAATTATTATGAAACACAGAAATTAAAAGTAATGAATCCACAACCACCGAAACTATATTCTTTAGTCAAATTGCATAAAGAAAATTATCCGATCAGACCAGTTGTTTCATATGTTACAGCACCAGCAGTTAAAGTTTCAAAATGTTTGATAGATATTATAATTAAGCATACGAAATGCAAACCTAAATATAGTATCAAAAATAGTTTTCAATTAATTAATAACATGAAAGATCTTCAGTTACCTGATAACACTAAATTAATATCATTCGATGTAAAAAACCTTTTCCCGAGTGTCCCACCTACTGAAGCAGCTGAATTAATTAAAAGGATGTTAGAATGTAACAAAACTAACATTCAAATAAAATATGAGATTTTACTATTATTATGTGTTTGCTTAGAACAGAATTACTTTTCATTTGAGAATAAATTTTATAAGTGCAATAGTGGTTTAATTATGGGAAATCCTTTGTCACCTCTATTAGCAGAAATTTTTATGGACAATTTAGAAAGAAAAATTTTTGAAAATAGTACATTAACTAAGAACGTATTGTTTTGGTTCAGATACGTTGACGACATTTTGGTAGGATACACAGGTACAAACAGACAATTGAATAATTTCATTGAGTTTCTTAATTCTATTAATTCCCATATTACGTTTACATTAGAAAAAGAAGTGAATAACAGTATCAACTTCTTAGATCTTACGTTAAAAAGAGTCAATAACCAAGTACAATTTTCCATTTACCACAAATATATAATATAAACATTCAGACAATTTATTAAACGATAAAGTGGACCTAAACTCATCACCATTGTTCACACACAACATCTCTTAGCAATATATGTACATTTTGTATAGAGAGAAAAGAAAGTCGATAATTAAAGAAAACGCAAAGATAACCATTTTGCGGATGACGTAACACAGGGATTTTTGGTGAAGAAAGGAAAGGGCCAGGGAGTCAGGTAGTCGGGGAACGTGAGATGTGCAACGCATATATAGAAGTAATGTTAGTTTACGAATGTGGAGATGTTATTGAGATTTATTTTATACTTCGTTCGTTTAATTAAACAATTAATTACACAGTTCTGTGTTTTCCTACAATCGTTTTCTATTTTTAATACAATCATCATTTTTATGCATTTACGCAGCCGGAAATCCCCCCAATGATATATATACATTGGTAAAGTCTGTCTCCCTTCTGCTTAATCGATTCACTTTATTGCCCCAATCTGCATGCATTCTAAAGATTAAATATAGTATGTAGATAAAACTATATATGAGAAACTAATAGTAACGTTTTCAGTCCTTTCAGTTTTTGTAAGATTTTTCAAGTTTATTTTATAGTCTACCTTGGATTTATTCTATCATTGTTGAGAATTCAGAAACTGACCTGCTAATACTCTTTGCGACTAGTTTCGGCAGGCCAAAATTTTGACAAATTTAGAAGAAAATTGTATTACACAAAATTCTGTTATTGGTTTTTATTTGGTCATTTAGATTTAATTTAAAAAATCATCGATTTGGACTGGGAGAAAAGTACCTATTAAAATTGTAGTGAAGGTGTAATGTACCTACCTATTATTCATTTGTAATTATTATTTTATTTCTATTGTACTTACTTACACTATTCGGCATAGAACTATAACATATTGTTATTATTTACTGTATTAAATACTTTTTAGAAACAACTAACAAATTCCATATTTTTCCTACATTATCATGTTAAACATAGAGTTTATTATCTTTCTTTATTGTAACCATTTATCAGCATAATTTTCCGTAGTTTATTTACTTGTATATAATCATTAAGAAAGTACAAATTCTATTTATCGGTTGCAATATATAAGATTCTCTAAATGAAATCAAAAGTAGTTCAAGTTCAGTTTTAGTTTAGAATAGAATAGTAACTCAAGTAACATAGTAATTTTTATGTAAAGTATATAGTTATATGTATAATAAATAATAGTAGTTGAAAGTGATTAAGATTATTATTTTCTTAACCTTTTGGTATATTACAAAGGCCTTATACGTATTGTTATATGTAGGTGAGGTTACCAGTAAAAATTTCTAATTGTCAATATCATATTGTTTAGTTGCTAACAGTTACTTTGCCACAAAATCAATTTTTTTATTGATCTAATTAAATAAAACTCTTGGGATTTCATTTCATTGGGCTTCAGTAATATTATCTAAACAGTCCTAAAATTTCGAATTTCAACTTTGGGGGAGGAGGGGCAATCGTCAAGATAGCCCCATTTCGATTTTTTTTAAAAATCTTTCGAAACAGAAGGGCACAAATGAAACTAATAACGGCTCAATTGAGCTCAATTGATATACATCTTATACTATATAAATTATAACAAACGACAGTGCACTTTTAAGAATTTTGGAAATTTTTTTTTGGTATAATTTTGAAAGTGAGTGTTTGGCGGAAAAATGCTATACGGCACAATTGAGCACAATTGGAGTGCTTTGCAAAGGCACCGAGTTTTGGAAAGAAATTCAAGATTTGGCGGGGGGGGGGGCAGTCGTCAAGTTAGCCCCTCCTTCGATTTTTTTAAAAATCTCTGAAAACAGAAGAACTCAAATGAAACTAATAACGGCACAATTGAGTACAAATGGAGCACAATTGACACACATTTTATTATACTATGTAAATTTTAATAAACGTGGGGTGACGGTAGACTTTTGTCAATTTCGGATGTTTTTTTAAGTATAACTTCGAAACTGTGTGGTTGACGGGAAAGCGCTATACGGCACAATTGAGCACAATTGGAATGCTTTGCAAAGGCACCGAGTTTTGGAAAGAAATTCAAGATTTGGCGGGGGGGGGCAATCGTCAAGTTAGCCCCCCCTTCGATTTTTTTAAAAATCTCTGAAAACAGAAGAGCTCAAATGAAACTAATAACGGCACAATTGAGTACAAATGGAGCACAATTGACACACATTTTATTATACTATGTAAATTTTAATAAACGTGGGGCGACAGTAGACTTTTGTCAATTTCGGATTTTTTTTTAAGTATAACTTCGAAACTGAGTGGTTGACGGGAAAACGCTATACGGCACAATTGAGCACAATTGGAGTGCTTTGCAAAGGCACCGAGTTTTGGAAAGAAATTCAAGATTTGGCGGGGGGGGCAATCGTCAAGTTAGCCCCCCCTTCGATTTTTTTAAAAATCTCTGAAAACAGAAGAGCTCAAATGAAACTAATAACGGCACAATTGAGCACAAATGGAGCACAATTGACACACATTTTATTATACTATGTAAATTTTAATAAACGTGGGGCGACAGTAGACTTTTGTCAATTTCGGATTTTTTTTTAAGTATAACTTCGAAACTGAGTGGTTGACGGGAAAACGCTATACGGCACAATTGAGCACAATTGGAGTGCTTTGCAAAGGCACCGAGTTTTGGAAAGAAATTCAAGATTTGGCGGGGGGGGGGCAATCGTCAAGTTAGCCCCCCCTTCGATTTTTTTAAAAATCTCTGAAAACAGAAGAGCTCAAATGAAACTAATAACGGCACAATTGAGTACAAATGGAGCACAATTGACACACATTTTATTATACTATGTAAATTTTAATAAACGTGGGGCGACAGTAGACTTTTGTCAATTTCGGATTTTTTTTTAAGTATAACTTCGAAACTGAGTGTTTGGCGGAAAAATGCTATACGGCACAATTGAGCACAATTGGAGTGCTTTGCAAAGGCACCGAGTTTTGGAAAGAAATTCAAGATTTGGCGGGGGGGGGCAGTCGTCAAGTTAGCCCCTCCTTCGATTTTTTTAAAAATCTCTGAAAACAGAAGAACTCAAATGAAACTAATAACGGCACAATTGAGTACAAATGGAGCACAATTGACACACATTTTATTATACTATGTAAATTTTAATAAACGTGGGGTGACGGTAGACTTTTGTCAATTTCGGATGTTTTTTTAAGTATAACTTCGAAACTGTGTGGTTGACGGGAAAGCGCTATACGGCACAATTGGAGTGCTTTGCAAAGGCACCGAGTTTTGGAAAGAAATTCAAGATTTGGCGGGGGGGGGCAGTCGTCAAGTTAGCCCCCCTTCGATTTTTTTGAAAATCTCTGAAAACAGAAGAGCTCAAATGAAACTAATAACGGCACAATTGAGCACAAATGGAGCACAATTGACACACATTTTATTATACTATGTAAATTTTAATAAACCTGGGGCGACAGTAGACTTTTGTCAATTTCGGATTTTTTTTTAAGTATAACTTCGAAACTGAGTGGTTGACGGGAAAACGCTATACGGCACAATTGAGCACAATTGGAGTGCTTTGCAAAGGCACCGAGTTTTGGAAAGAAATTCAAGATTTGGCGGGGGGGGCAATCGTCAAGTTAGCCCCCCCTTCGATTTTTTTAAAAATCTCTGAAAACAGAAGAGCTCAAATGAAACTAATAACGGCACAATTGAGCACAAATGGAGCACAATTGACACACATTTTATTATACTATGTAAATTTTAATAAACGTGGGGCGACAGTAGACTTTTGTCAATTTCGGATTTTTTTTTAAGTATAACTTCGAAACTGAGTGGTTGACGGGAAAACGCTATACGGCACAATTGAGCACAATTGGAGTGCTTTGCAAAGGCACCGAGTTTTGGAAAGAAATTCAAGATTTGGCGGGGGGGGGCAATCGTCAAGTTAGCCCCCCCTTCGATTTTTTTAAAAATCTCTGAAAACAGAAGAGCTCAAATGAAACTAATAACGGCACAATTGAGTACAAATGGAGCACAATTGACACACATTTTATTATACTATGTAAATTTTAATAAACGTGGGGCGACAGTAGACTTTTGTCAATTTCGGATTTTTTTTTAAGTATAACTTCGAAACTGAGTGGTTGACGGGAAAACGCTATACGGCACAATTGAGCACAATTGGAGTGCTTTGCAAAGGCACCGAGTTTTGGAAAGAAATTCAAGATTTGGCGGGGGGGGGGGGGCAATCGTCAAGTTAGCCCCCCCTTCGATTTTTTTAAAAATCTCTGAAAACAGAAGAGCTCAAATGAAACTAATAACGGCACAATTGAGCACAAATGGAGCACAATTGACACACATTTTATTATACTATGTAAATTTTAATAAACGTGGGGCGACAGTAGACTTTTGTCAATTTCGGATTTTTTTTTAAGTATAACTTCGAAACTGAGTGGTTGACGGGAAAACGCTATACGGCACAATTGAGCACAATTGGAGTGCTTTGCAAAGGCACCGAGTTTTGGAAAGAAATTCAAGATTTGGCGGGGGGGCCAATCGTCAAGTTAGCCCCCCCTTCGATTTTTTTAAAAATCTTGGAAAACTGAGGAGCACAAATGAAACTAATATCGGCACAATTGAGCACAAATGGAGCACAATTGACACACATTTTATTATACTATGTAATTTATAATAAACGTGGGGCGACAGTAGAGTTTTGTCAATTTCGGATTTTTTTTAAGTATAACTTCGAAACTGAGTGGTTGATGGAAAAACGCTATACGGCACAATTGAGCACAACTGGAGTGCTTTGCAAAGGCACCGAGTTTTGGGTAGAAATTCGAATTTTGGCGGCGGGGCCAATCGTCAAGTTAGCCCCCCCTTCGATTTTTTTAAAAATCTCGAAAAACTGAGGAGCACAAATGAAACTAATATCGGCACAATTGAGCACAATTGGAGCACAATTGACACTTATTTTATAGTATATAAATTGTAACATGGGGGGGGGCAACTTGACATAGCCGTCGTCGCTCCTAATTGCCTCCGTTCGCATCCATAGATATGTATGCGAGGGAAAAGGTTTTTTTCATTAGCGTAGCGTGGGAATCTAACACAAATGGGCGTATCAGGATTTTGTTGTCGAGCAACTGAAGATATAGTAATTGAAAGTTGTTTATTTGCAGTTTTAACAGAAAAGTAATATTCAGTAGGTAAATTGGCACATTTGCAACTCGAAAGAATGATAAGAATGTAAAATATTGGTTTAATAAATGTACCAATATGTATTATAAAATAATGAAGATATTGGACTTGGATAATTATATTAGTACTAGAAATGAATTATATGTTTACTTTTAAATCTTAACAATATAGCTCAAAAAGGACAGTTATTACGTATTTATTGAAAAATAAAAGATATTTTATTGCCAAATATATTTTTTTATTTTCTTTTATTAACACTATATTATAATGGTAAAATAAAGAAAAGCAATTACAGTACCTGGAATATAAACAATACTTAGAAAGGAAAAATATATGCAAATAAATAAAAGCCTCCAAGAAAAAGTAATAAACTTGAGATATATGGAATTACAGTAAAGGCATATTTCATTTTAAAATATGTATCGACTGATGGACTATAATAAATTATTTTCTCATTTTCTTATAGCTATCTATAGTGTGGCAAACTTCTTAAATATCTCATGAGTATGTTTTGTTTACTATGTGAATGCACTGAAGTTGTTAAATTTATATGGTAAATTTAATATTTTACAAAATACTTCAAGGGATTTTTAATATAATCCAAGATTTTGCAATAAATCTTTTACACAAGTTTCCACAATTTTACCTGTAATATGTTGTTTGTCATTGCCTTACGTAATTGAAAATGATTCTTTGGTGCCATGATATACAATGTACAACATTTGTAAATTATACTAACTAATTTCAAAGGATGATAAATTAATGTTCGGTAATATTCAATTCAATATTAAACACACTTCTGAGGAATTATTGATTGGGTTGAACAACCATAGTTGCATAGGATAACCAATATCACCTGCATTGAAATTTGTAGATTACATTATTAGAATGTTATCGTACAACGTAATTACACTTGCATAACATTTTTTGGTTCACAATTTGCTGGAAATTTTATCCGCATAACAAATTTCCTCATCATCATGTGACAGATTTTATGAATTACATAATATCTGACCTGGAAAAAAAATAAGAAAAAAGTATTTCGGAATTAGTTATTTGCTGCTATTGATAAAATTTGCAGATATAGGTAAATTTCTAACTTATACAAACTGTGTTGAAAAGTCGATTTGTGATTATGTCGTGTAATTTTTGGAGATTATAATGAGCATAAACAATTATTTTCATTTTACTGGATATAAATCACAGATTAATAGCTAAGTTTACGTCCCGTGCAATCTCCAAAAATAAATAGTAAAACCAAAGCATCATTAACCTGATGGTAAAAGTCACTATCTTATGGTTGACACTCTATCAATAACTGGGCCACTGTTGCAAGACACCTTACGAGATAGTAGAAAATTATCTTCCGAAAGCGTAGTGTGGATCTGAGGAAACCTTGAATGACTAGATTTGTAAGCTCTTTAGTTGGGCCTAGGACGATTTACTCTGTTTTATATATGGGAATTGCGGTTCATTCTTGTAAATTTAGAAATTACTATTTTCATAGAAGTTGTATCATCTATGTATTTGGGATGATTGCCTCATGGTGTGGAACTATCTTCTCTGAGTGTAAGTTTTGCTGTAGTTTTTCCCACTTCCTGACGATTGCGGCGAGGTACCAACTTAAGTTGCACCACAAGTGAGTAATAATAATTAATGACTGCAAATATTCCGTGTAATTAATATTCGGATGTTGGGACATGAATTATTATTAATTGACAAAAAGTATAAATATATGTCTGTTTAGTTCTATATTCCTGACAGGGTGTCATACATATTAGGCTATTTACTGAAATCTATATCCTACAGCATTTTTAAAACTGATTTAAAGATGAATGATTCATAGACATACATTTAAAATTTAATGTGAACTAGTGGTTGGACACGTAACGTTCAAGGGGTAATTTTATAATGTACTCATAATGTCACTCTATTAACGCATATTGGTATCGCAAAGGTGATGAATGCTATATTGACATTTTGTATGTACAGGGTGTTTCATCGGTTGGAGTATCGCGAATTAAAGTGCCTAAATATAAAAATGTCGACTTCAAATTTTAACCACTTATAGAACTTTTAAACCGCTACCAGTAGGTTAGGTTGTTTTTGATAATATTATTTTATTTAATGCGTAAATAAAAAAAAACCTTCGTTCAAAAAATCAAAAGTACTCAGATTTTATTGAAATTCAGGTGTTAAAAAGATATGTCTATAAAATCAACTATGCAATTGAAAAAAAAATTAAAACTTAATCAATTATTGAATATTTTACAATAATTTCAAAATTAAAGGCAAGACGTTGAAGAATTTATGGGTTTTTTATTACAGTGTTGTGTGTTGAGTTTATAATAAATTTTTATTTATTATCCGTCATAAATTTAAAAGGACTACCTGTTTGCGGACGTTGAAGAATTTATGGGTTTTTTATTACAGTGTTGTGTGTTGAGTTTATAATAAATTTTTATTTATTATCCGTCATAAATTTAAAAGGACTACCTGTTTGCGGACAGCACAATTAGAAAGTTAAGTACCATAAATCTGTCGTAAGAAAAACGACATTATTTAATATTGACTTTATTTGACAAACGGTTTCGTTTATAAAAATTCTGATTGTGAAGTTAATATGGGTGATATTTCCACGTATCACCATTCAAATTTGAACATTTTTTGAGCACTTTTAATTTTTGATAATACGTTTTTTTTTTAATTTACGCATTAATTAAAATAATATTATCAAAAACAACCTAACCTGCTGGTAGCGGTTTAAAAGCTCTATAAGTGGTTAAAATTTGAAGTCGATATTTTTATATTTAGGCACTTTAATTCGCGATACCCCAACCGATGAAACACCCTGTACAATAATGATCTTACAATGTTTGCCATATATCACAACTAATAATATGTCTTTAATATTTAACAGGTGGGGACTACTTGATAGAAATTTGTGGTCGGCATTTAAATATTTATGGCCACGGAGCAGTCAGATTTATAGACAAACCTTGGAGTCAAAGTAAAGCTAATGATGTTACCACAATCAATTTTAATTATGCGAATTTTAATGGTTTCACTACAACTTTGAATAAGATCAAGATAAGGTTTCCCAATGCTGAACATTTTACATTTATAGAAACAAATATCCAGCATTTGGGACAATTAAATGCTTTAGCGGAAATTCAGGGTATGGCATCCTTACACATAGGGGAAGAAGGCAATTCTATTACTTCAAAGAACTGGAAACATTACGCCATCTATAGACTATCACATTGGGGATTAAAAGTACTTAATGGACAAGAGGTATTTATATTGCTGTTTTATTAAACAAGAAAACTACATACTGTAGTTAAATATAGCATATTTAAAAACTATTGTCAAAAGATTTGTTACATTTATAATATATTGCAATTAAGATTTGATAAATATGCAGTTTACGGAATTAGTCGTCACGAAATATACAAATGGCTATTATACCTAGAAACCTCAAATATATGTATTTCATATCCAATTTTCTATTTAAAAGTGACATTTTATGGTAAAACCTAGAGGCGGTTTATTAATAAGGTTGATGTACGAGCGGGCCACTTATCAAAATTTAAAAGTTCCATCTTGATTAGAAATATATATCCGATTTCTGTACTATACTGTATTTATATTGAAATTAGCTTTAAAGCATTGTTAGTGTAAATATTAAATTTATCCGAATACATTCTTAATGCCTAAGATCTTCAGAATGTGCCATTGTATAAGTTGAAATCAGGTAAACCAATTTGGCAATAAGTTTTTCTCAATCAATCTTTTTTGATTGAGATTGATTGAGAAAAGAGGAAATTAATTTGGCTAAAATGTTGTAACGAACTGCTCGTCCGTCACATTACAAAAGTAACGTAATAATATATATTGTAGTAACCCTGAGTGTAATAAAATATCCAAGTAAAATCTAACAATGAAATTATCATTCACTCATAATATTTCTTTATTACATCCTGGGTTAGACATTTTTTTGTAAATAAGTCTGACAAAAGTTCTTGATCATATATGGCAATCCAGAGGAATTGTCACACGTTGGGTTAGCCGATAAAATAAAGTAATATGTTTTCAATATTATGCCTGACTTTATTATAATATGTAATATTTATTTGCCTGTAACTAACTCAGTCGTTATAAAAATCTTGATATCCTTTTCTAAATACACTTACAATACTTTATCATGTACTTCAAATATTATAAATCATATATTTATGACAATTAAGTTTACTTCTTTGTAATTTATTTTTTTATAGTTTCTTTTTTTCTAATATAAAAATTTAATCCGGTCCTGTCTCTTTAGTTTTTCCTATAGCGTATAAAGCCCTAGTACTATTCATCATATAAGTTGGTAATCCGTAACTAAACTGATCTTACCGCTTGAAGTGAGAACTAACCTGATTAGTTTGCTAAATATTTATTTTAATCGATAAAAAAATCTTTACTATAAGTTCAATTTGAATTCTACTCCACTTATAATCTTATAGTATGGTAAGTTCTTTTTATACAAATACTATAACTCTCTTATACCTTAAACTTTTTATATATTTCTATTTTTTAGGAGATTCCACACCCATATACGAGATAATGTTTACTTGTCAGAATGCTTCAACATAAATTAAAACACAGATGGATGTATAACCATAAATATAATGTACTAATCAAAGATATTTAACAACGTTGATGTACCTGATGAACATGCCTATAATATTTACAATTTCCTTTATAAAACCTGTCCAATATTTATTATAATATGGTTATGATAAGAATTGTATAACATTTTTAAATTACTGAAGGTAGGTTTGTTTATTTTAAGTGTATAACTTTTTATAAATGAATATTATTACTTTTAAATACAAATAGTACTATAATGCCGTTATTTATGGCTGTAATTTATAACAAAAATATTTTGAAGATAAATTTTTCGATCGATAAAAATTCAAATCATGGAAAAATAGAGATATTCAAATAAAATATTAACAAATAACTAATACAACCTTGTTTTACAATAGGGTTACTTCTTGATAAGAAAATTTATTAATTCTTGTCTCCTTGTAGACTCGGATAGACTTGAATCCCTCAATCGAACAGCTGTTTGTGCTTCGTGAAATTTATTTCAAGTGTTCGAACTGGATTTTGTACTAGATATACACGTACTTGGTTCCTCGATTCCTTGATTCTTCATCTAATTGAATCAACCAGAAAGCGTTTTTTAGGTCTAATTTACTATACCATTTTTTATTCCCACATTTTGTCAATAGAACGTCTATATTCTGTGGCGTTTCGTGCTCAGGCTTGATCCTAAGGTTGAGTAAGCGAGCGTCAATGCATAATCGTATAGAGTTGTCTTTCTTCTTAACCAGTACCACCGGATTAATAAAATAGGTGTTAGAACGTTCTATAATATTTGCTTCCTCTAATTTTTGTAATTCTTCATTCACTCGCTCTTGAAAGAAATAAGGAATTGGGTAATTTTTGCAAGACAATGGTGTATCATCATCAATCAACAATCGATGTTCATAATCCTTAGCAAACACAACTTCATCATTTACTAACCTGATATTATCATCTAAAATTTCTATCAAACTTTCTTCCATCCAAGGTTCTGCTAAGTTTTGTTGTACTATAAATGATTTTATGTCCATCTTATTCCGGATTATCAGTACTTCTTTCTGTTCTTCTTGTATTAATACATTACTATTTTCCATATTTACATTTGTTCTTGGCAGCTCAAACATTGCCCACTCTAAATGTTCCTGCGCATCGTCGTTTTCTGCCCGATCAGCAATTATAACATTATTTACGTCCACCTGTATATCTTCCTTAAATTTAAGATATGCGCTTATTTCCTTTATGTCCTCTAATTTATTCAGCAAAATTTCATTATCACCTATCCTTATTTTATTATCTTCAAAATTAAGATTCATACCCAATGCTCTCATATTATCCACCCCCAAAATACAATCATAGAAAAGATTACTAAGTATATAAAACTTCATAATATACTTTTGTCCATTTACTTCCACTTCTACACATAATCTTTTATTAATACACCCCATTTTCCTACGGTTCGCAGACATGACCTTTGTATTTTTAACTTTTATGATATATTTGGAATAATTCTCTATACTATTTACCAACTCCTCCTTTATTAAAGAAATCTCCGCTCCGGAATCTAATAACGTTTTAAAATTAATCTTCTTAATGGTAATTGAAAAGAAAGGTAAGCTTTCATAATTATTTAAAATATCTCCTTCTTCTGTAATATTATTGAATTCCCTTATTTCCGATAACACTTGATACTTGTCAACATTACAAATATCCTCTTCTGTAAGAAACAAATTTATTAATGAGAGGTTCCTGGCACAGGATCCTTGTATAAGTTCCTTGGAATCTCTAAAATTGGCGTTTTTTTTTTCTTCTAGATTTTCCATTCTTATTCCACTATTTTCTTTCAAACTAACATTACTTGTACTGCCATAACTATTATTTCTACAATCTTGAGTACTGATTGTATTTATCGCTCTTGCATTATCCTTACCATAAAATCTTCTATTTTGTTCCTGATAATTATTATTATTATACGGTGTCCTATTCGATTGCTGATTATTAAAAGGCGTATATCTATTAAAGTTTGGTCTATTATTATTGCCATTTTGTGTACCTCTATTATTTGCCCCCATATCATTTCTATTCCCTTGAACATTAAAACTTCTATAATTCCCATTTCTTTCTTGATTAGGATTCTGAAATACCTGTCTTGTTCCAAATCCATATGTTTTATTATTTGACGAATAATTATTTCTAGAATTATTGTTAGCCTGTTGAATAGCCGAATTGTTTCTGTTATAATAATTGTACGTACCATCATTATTATTATTTCGCTGATTATTACCTGGAGCTTCTTGTCTACTCGTTGACTGTCTAAATTCCCGATACTTCATACCATCTGAATAGTCATCCAAACGACGTATAATCTCAATCAATCCATCCATATCAGTAACATTCTGGCAAATTATTGCATGAGTGTCAACTGGAATAAAATGCTGTAAAAGATGTTGTGAGATTGTCTGTTCATTTAGATGCGATATATACCGACAATAATTGAACATGCGTTGTGCATAGGCTTCCCTAGATGATTTACCTAACTGATATCGTCCAGTTAACAATCTTTGATGTGCTCGGCTTTGTTGTGTTTCATTCCAAAAATTCTTTTTAAATAAATCCACGAACTGTTCCAGACTAGTACAACTATCCTCTATCCGTTGTAACCAATCTGCTGCTCCGTTACTTAAAGTAGCCCGTATGACATTCATTTGACTTTTGAAATCTGGAAAGTCATCTACGTACTTCAAAATATTCGTCAAATAAGCCATAGGATGTGTAGATAATTTGTCACCACTAAAATGCGTAATATTTTCAATCCTAATTCCTGTATTCAAATTACTATACACTGGAGTACAATTAACATTTGAAATCCTAACATTCTGTGTCTTTTCTAACAAAACTTGTATTTTTTTCTTCTGCTCTTCACATTCCCTTAAAATAACCTCCATACTAGTCCTCTGTGCATCAGTAGTCGATGTAGTTGCTTGTATTTCTTTTATACAATTTATTTCCGTTGATTCTATTTTCTTATTCAAATTTTCTTCCATTCTTACTACCTGATCAGTAGTTTCTTTATTTACCTTTTCCAATCCTTGTTTTAAATTATCAGCAATCTCTTTATGTTTCGTATTATTATCTACTTCCAACTGAATTAAATTTCCTTTAATTCCCTTTACATCCTTTTCTACCCTTTGAACTTCAGTAGTAATAAAAATTATAGCTTCTGATTCTTTATTAATAAATTTTTCGTTCATATCTACTATAACTTTGTCAATACTATCTTGTGTATTATTCAATAACGATACTTTTAATTCTTCAAGCTTCTTATTATTTTCTTCTCTAATAGTTTTGTTTTCTTCCTTTAAATTATTTAAATTCCTAGTAAATTCTTCACATGTCTTATCTAGTTTTCCACTTAATTCTTCCTTCATATCTGCTAAATTTTTATTAATTTCAATTTTATCTTCCTCTCTATTTTTCTTTAATTCTTCGGTTAACTTATCCAACTTTCCACTTAATTCTCTCTTATCCTCCTCTCTATTTTTCTTCAATTCTCCGGTTAACTTATCCAAATTCCCACTTAATACATCCATATTCTGTTTACTTTTCTTTATATCCGCCTCTCTATTTTTCTTAGATTCCCTTTTATCCTCCTCTCTATTTTTCTTAGACTCCTCTCTATTTTTCTCATTTTTTTCGCTCATTTCTTTTAACATCTGCTTAATAGATACCATATCTACTGCTGCTGACGACGTTCCTATTTCCAAAATTTCCCCTTGTATCTGCGTCTTATCACCCCTATCTTGTCCTTCTTCTAACTGCCGTGTCTCTTCCTGTACCTGTGGTATATCTCCTCACACTTACAATACTTAATCATGTACTTCAAATATTATAAATCATATATTTATGACAATTAAGTTTACTTCTTTGTAATTTATTTTTTTATAGTCCCTTTTTTTATAATATAAAAATTTAATCCGGTCCTGTCTCTTTAGTTTTTCCTATAGCGTATAAAGCCCTAGTACTATTCATCATATAAGTTGGTAATCCGTAACTAAACTGATCTTACCGCTTGAAGTGAGAACTAACCTGATTAGTTTGCTAAATATTTATTTTAATCGATAAAAAAAATCTTTACTATAAGTTCAATTTGAATTCTACTCCACTTATTATCTTATAGTATGGTAAGTTCTTTTTATACAAATACTATAACTCTCTTATACCTTAAACTTTTTATATATTTCTATTTTTTAGGAGATTCCACACCCATATACGAGATAATGTTTACTTGTCAGAATGCTTCAACATAAATTAAAACACAGATGGATGTATAACCATAAATATAATGTACTAATCAAAGATATTAAACAACGTTGATGTACCTGATGAACATGCCTATAATATTTACAATTTCCTTTATAAAACCTGTCCAATATTTATTATAATATGGTTATGATAAGAATTGTATAAAATTTTTAAATTACTGCAGGTAGGTTTGTTTATTTTAAGTGTATAACTTTTTATAAATGAATATTATTACTTTTAAATACAAATTGTACTATAATGCCGTTATTTATGGCTGTAATTTATAACAAAAATATTTTGAAGATAAATTTTTCGATCGATAAAAATTCAAATCATGGAAAAATAGAGATATTCAAATAAAATATTAACAAATAACTAGTACAACCTTGTTTTACAATAGGGTTACTTCTTGATAAGAAAATTTATTAATTCTTGTCTCCTTGTAAACTCGGATAGACTTGAATCCCTCAACCGAACAGCTGTTTGTGCTTCGTGAAATTTATTTCAAGTGTTCGAACTGGATTTTGTACTAGATATTATACTGATTCAAATTTCCTACTTCGGACTGGATATTATACTGGTTCTAATCTCCTACCTCGGACTGGATATTAGACTGGATCAAATCTCCTTTATCGGACTGGATATTATACTGGTTCAAACCTCCTACCTCGGACTGGATATTCACGTTCTTTCTTCGTCCCAGAAAAACTTTACTGCCTATGGTCCCTCGTTGGTTTCGGAATTTTTCAATAAATCAATCCTTTTATTGTAAGTAATCTTTATTTATTTAAATCCTTTATGCACCTAAATCTTCTTATATAATCTCTTTATCCCTGTATACTGCTTATATTACAGTAATGATACACTAATATTTTGTTAATATGTCAATTAACTTTACACAGTATAAGAATATTAATTTCTTACACTAAAAATGCCTTTTAATCACTTTTAAATATAAAAATTCGGCGTTATTTCTTAGAACCGAATTTTTATGAACTCTCTTCTCATAAAATTTATTAGAAGTTTTTTTTTTATTTTGCCTTCATTTCCCTAGTGATAATATTCCTTTTTGAATTGACCAATCTCTATTTAACACCTCTTAATTATATTCAAAATACCTTCTATTAATTTACTATTTTCTCGAATCCCTTTCTGTACAACTGTACTTATATTTTCACAATTTTAACCATGAATTTACCAATAAATTTAAGCATTTAGAACAATTTAAAAACACAATCTATTAAAATTTCCAGTAAGTGTCAAAATCTGTCATCCACTGACATTTCCTCTAAATTAAATTTTATGCGGGAGTTTTTGATCTATTTTGACGTTACATTTGAACAATATTACCCTCCTTTAACATCAATTCTCATCATTAAAGACTATTGAACAAGTTTTTACAATTTTATATTACATAACAAACACTCAATTAATTTCAATATCTCTATTTTCCAGGTCTTGGTCTTATTTGCAAAACTATGGACCTTATCCACACAACTTTACTACAAACAGTAAATATACGATTGTAATTATAAAAATTAGTACTAAAAATATTTTTCCTCATAACTTCATTTTTATTTATAAGTTTTTCAATCTTTTAACATTTTAAATTAAATACAACTCACAACCATATATAAATATTGATGGTAGGTTTCTAGCACTACCTCAATATATTAAGCAATAACGGTAATTTTTAGCTTAAAGGATTCGATATTTTTGTATAAACGCAGTCCCCTCAATTAAAAATTAATTAACCATGTGTAAATATATAATATTAGTACATATGACCGTAAAGAATTCTATTACTGTGATGCAGTTGCACGTGATCATGGCGTATATTTTGTTAAAAATACTATTTTCAACTATTATTTGTGCACACGCCTACATAAAGGAAGAATTTTATTTGTAAAATTGTCAGTAGTCCTGACATTTCAAGTAAATAGATGATCATCCCACTCGTGGTGGACGTACCGATGAAAAATCCCGTTTCCGATATCCGTAATTATTTGTAATGTGCACTCACGGTTATAAGTAATTAATTCGATTCCCGCTTTCTCTAATTATCTATGAAGACGTCATTGTATGGATAATTTCCGTAACCCCCCAAAAAAAAGGTTTGGGCACCCACGAGAATCCTTTGGCACATTGTATTTAATCCATATATATATTTCATTTTCTGTAAAGTTTGTTATTTCTACGTATATCTATTCCTTAGAAAACAACATCAACATTCCCAGAAATCATTTTACCGAACATACGTTTATTATAGGTCGATCCAAGGCGACAGAGATTTACATAGCATGCTGCACTTATGTATGATAAATGTAAGTTCTGAATATACATTTTAAGTCTCTATTTATATATTTCTGCAAGTCGTTTAATTTCAATTTTATTTTATTTTAAACTTATGTAAATAAATCGAATAGCATTTAACCATGTTGACTTTTATTTTATGTAGGTATATAAAATTTCATAGATATTAATTAATAAGAAGCTATTAGACCTACCGTTTCTTTTTCTCCGATAGAAGCACTTGTGAAGCAATACGTAGATTCTTTCTCCCACAAAGCTTTGGTATTAATTAAGCACTATTGTAATAAGTCACTACCGTGTTAAGTTACTTTGACAGGTGAGAACGAAAACATACACATCATCATCAGCCGTGATTGTAATATTAGTTTCTATTTAATTTAATTGTATTTTGACAGTAAAGTAACACTACGACCTCGATAAAAAAAACTTAAAATTAGTTTTGTACTGAAATCTATTGCAATAAACGTAAGCGTAAGCATACAAGATTTTCTCATTTTTTTGTCAATTATCATATCAATTCTACTTATCAATATTCAAAATAAATAAATACATAGATCAAGTAACATGTAAGAAATAACTAGATCTAGATTGCCTCATATTTTTTTTGCCAAAAAATTGCAGTCCGTACGTCTATCAAATGATACTGTTGCCCGTCGAATTGGTCATATAGCTGAAGATGTACAGCATCAGCTTTTCGGGAAGTTGCTTGACAATTTTTTTTTTTAATTAAGCTTGATGAGGCAACAGATGGCAATAAAGATGCTCATTTAATAATATTCTGCAAACTAATAGAACTCAAAGCAACAGCACTTGCATTGTTTGCTATTTTAAATGTTCTGGTCTGAATATTGTGCTAACGAAGGTGGTAGCAGTAGTAAATTATATAAAAATGAGATTCCTAAAATCAAAAATCTCTTCTGCACTTTGTAAAGACATGGATGCAGTACATTCAGCGTTACTATTTTATTACGAGGTAAGATTTCGTTGGAAATTTTACGACGTGTTTATGAATTAAGAGTTGAAATGGCCGTTTTTCTAAAGAAGCCGTGAAGTTTCGAGATGTTTTATTTGAAATTGAGCTGTCGACATATTCGAGAAATTAAATACCTTGATTCTTCAACTCCAAAGAGTAAACACACGTATGTTGGAGACGAGTGATAAAGATAATACTTTTTGTAGAAAACTTGAATTGTGGAGAAGAAATGTAAGGCAAAAAACCTAGAAATGTTTGCAAATGTGTAACCATTCAAAATCATTTAACCATGCTGGCAAATAATTTTAAAACGTATTTTCTTGCTGACTTCATCTTGATACCAAGTTGAGAGTGGGTTACGGACACATTTCAAAATACTCCCAAAGGTCTCTCAACTGCCGAAGAAGAAATCTTCATAGACTTCACGGCAAGTGCCGAAATCAGAAAACAATGTAGTAATAAATCACCCTTTCAATTTTGGGCAGGGTTGGATGATGATTTTTCTGCACTGAAAACAAGAGCATTTCGTATACTATTACCATTTTCAACATCCTACCTTTGCGAAACCAGATTTTCTGCGGTAGCTGCTTTGAAAACAAAATAAGATCTGAGCTAAATATAGAAAGAGAACTTAGAGTGTCATTTTCTAATATTAAACCTTCTTTCGTATAACTTTCCTCTGTAAGACAGGCCTAAGTCAGTCACTAATAATTATTAATCTTGTTTTTAATTTAATATTGAAAGGTTAATTATTAAATACACTGTGCAGCACACATTAATCCTGTAATAATCAAGGTATAACCGTGTATAACCATTGTCAGTAGCAGTGGCGGCCCGTGATTTTTTGGGAAGGGAGGGCGAGTGTTTGCGACGGGTGGGCGAGTGTTTAATATCAAAAATTAAGTACATACAAAAAATAAACTCAATATGCTATTTAATTAACTTGTTTGAAAATAAAATCCATCCGCCGTTCCTTACGATCAGCAAAATAATTAATAACTCATTCATTGAAGTTTGGTGTTGATGTCAGTAATTGTTTTTCAATGGAACACATTGCTAAGGCACATAGTCTGCTTTCCCGCATGGTAGAAAATGTTTTTATTCTCTTCAAAGTAGAAAAACACCGTTCACTTGATTTTTTCTATTTTGGTTATTAAAAGTTCAAAAAAGCTTAAAATAAGAGACATGTTTCGTTCGAACATTTTAAATATTTGAATATATGCGGTGTTTATGTAATTATGATTAAAACGTCTATGGAAACTGTAACTTCGTACGTGTTCGGACGTCATCGGAATGTCAGTGGTGGCCTTGCTTTGACTTCGGCCAACTTCATATGGGTTCGGACGTCTTCGGAATGTCGGTGAAGGCCTTGCCTTGTCTTCGGCCAACTTCTTATGGGTTCGGACGTCTTAGGAATATCGGTGAAGGCCTTGTCTTGTCTTCGGCCAACTTCGTTTGTATTCGGACGTCTTCGGAATGTCGATGAAGGCTTTGCCTTGTCTTCGGCCAACTTCGTGAACATTTTAAATATTGGAATATAGGCGGTGCTATATGTAATTATCATTAAAATTCAGGCTGATTTATGCAAAAAATTATTTCAAATTATCAACAAAAAGGACGAAATAAATAATTGCACGCCCCCAGAGATTCGCAAAATAGCAGAAGACAATTTACAAAATCTTTCGCCATCATAGTCTCGACATATTATCAAAAACAAACTTTTATAACAGTTGTACTATTCAACTTTGGAAGTAAATTGCAATAGTAGCATCAGAAAACTGATCATCCAACTCTTCTTAACAATTTATATTGTTAATTAGTAAATAAAATGTTAGCATGTGTGCTTTTTATTCTTTGTACAACTTCTATTGCACATGTTTGTTACATTAAAGGCTTACATTTTGACATTTAAATATAATTTAGTTCCATTTTTTTTTTTGTTACCAACGTCAAAACAACAAAATTAGCGCGCAATAAAGAAATACTTTTGCAACCAAAACGGATGTCATAAAGTGAACTTTATAGCACCGAAATAGAAAAAAGCATTTTGCACATTGCACCCACACAACCAGTCTGATAAACTATAAGAGCTTCTATTGAATTTTCTCGTCACGGTTTTATTAGTTTTCAAATTGTGATCTTCTAGTTTTATCAATAAATCTGGTCTAGGGAGACCTAGATTTTTTAATTCTGTCTTAATGGTACCAACGCAATTCATAGTTGCATTTGCACCGATAGAAATTACAACATACACTCACCGCTGTATATTACATACTGGACCGCCACCCGGACCCGGCACCCTAGAGTAGTGCCCCGCCGCCTACATATATACGCACGCTACCCGCGCCAGTTTCATCGCTCGATTTCTTAATACAAACGGGGCAGTCGCGAGAGATGCCCCGGAGCTTACGTCAGACTGTGATTTTTAAACGCGCTGAAAAAACGGACTGTTACTACCGAAAACATTATTTGTTATCAAACAAATCAGAAAAATTACATACAAATTAGGTATTTATAATTAATTTATCTGTTAAAAGAAATTTGTCACGCGGGGGGCAATGCCCCGTTGCCCTTCCTGCAGCAGCCGCCACTGGTCAGTAGAGATATCCAAGACGCTGTCAGACTAAAATCAGTATGGCCGGCTGTAGCCCTGCTATAGTGGAGGCAATCCTTAAACCGTTGCACGTCATTACTCGTTAATGACGTCATATACTGCAGCGTAGTCAAGTCTGTTTGAAAAATCATATGATTTGCACGCCATTTTAATGTAAACAAATTTGACATATAAATATCTGAAAAATATAATTGTGTATTGTAAATTTTATAATTTTTTGGGTGGTACGGTTTTTAAAAAATGAATGACGTGCAACGGTTTAAGGATTGCCTCCACTATATAAAAGTTTGTTAACGCTCAAATAGAAATTTCGACAATTTTTTGTGTTGTCATGACGCAGAGAAAATATAAATAAGATTGATTAAGAAATGACAGATTTGTAATGTCAGTAATGTGTCGATTGTAAATTTATTCCGATATAAACAAAATAAAGAAAGAATATCAGTGTACAGTAGTGCATTACTCCAAAAGTAAAATAAATTGGAATCTGCTACGACATAATTTTGGTCCTTCGAGCGCCGGATATATCGAGAATAAGAAGCAACACACATTCACAACTGACGCCATAGCCGCATGTATCTGGGATAAGAAGCAACGCATAATCATAACAAAATCCATAATAATAAGATAAGTGTGCGATTATCCAACTTTCCTTAGTCCATAAGAGAATTAACAAAGCATTATAATTCATAATTACCAACAAACTGGCAAATTGCTTGTCAAATACCAACTAGAATACATTAATACGTAATACTGCATTACAATTACACACAATTCATAAGTCATACGTAATATTGCATTAGGTACAATTACACACAATTCATAAGAAATGCCTGTTCCTACTCTAGACGAATTGAAACGTAAGCGTGCGTCTATAAAGGGCAATCTTACACGATTTAAAACATTTTTAGAGAAATATAAAACGGAAAATTCCACTGATGTGGTTCAATTAGAATCTCGCTTAAAGAGATTACCAAACGTGTTAACGGAGTTTGACAAGGTACAACTACAAATAGAACTTTTAGATCTATCAGGGGACAATCTAAATGAAAATAATAAAGAGTGGGATAGCTTTGAGTCGGAATTTTATACACTCGAGGCGCGTGCCAAGCAAACATTGAATGACATGGTTGTACAAACGGCCAATGACAGAGTTGTTCGGAGAAGTTCTCTCACTGCAAATTCAGTTGATATTATAAATAACATTAAATTACCTGCAATTAATTTACCGAGTTTTGACGGATCATACAGTCAATGGCTATGCTTTAAAGATACATTTACGTCCATTATTCACGAAAATTCTACTTTAAATGATGTTCAAAAATTTCATTATCTAAGACTTTCATTATCTGGTGATGCGGTGGAAATCATTCGTAGTTTAGAAATCTCAGCAAAAAATTACACAAATGCGTGGGAACTTTTGAATAATAGATACGAAAATAAACCTTTATTAGTAAATAATCATGTAAAAGCGTTATATAATTTACCTTCATTAACGAAAGAATCACATATTGGATTAAGATCGCTATTAGATAACATAAATAAACATGTGAGGGCATTAGAAACTCTTGGTCAACCGGTAAATAGTTGGGATACGTTATTAATATATATGATTTCAAATAAACTAGATACTGTTACACGCCGCGAATGGGAGAAAAAGAACACTTCAAATTCTGAATTGCCGACACTAACAGAGTTATCAAAATTTTTAAACGAAAAATGTAATTTATTAGAGACACTGAGCTCGAACATTCCTACATCTAGTTCTAATAATAAACCAAAAAAATTTTTTTCTTTGGATCAAAGTAAAATCAAATGTGCATTTTGTTCGGGTCAACATCAAATATATAGTTGCCAGTCATTTTTAAGGCTACCTATAGACAAAAGATATCACGAAATAAGGGCAAAAAATATATGTACTAATTGTTTAAGATCAGGGCATTCAAACACGGTATGCAACAGCAGTTCATGTAGAAAATGTGGAAAACGTCACAATACACTGTTACATTTGGAAAATAGAAATAATAGATCAGATACTTCAGAAACAGCAAGAGCAGAAATTTGTCAATCGATTTCTGACACTTGTACACATGCAACATGCACAAATCAAATATTATTGAGTACAGCAATTATACAACTCGCGGACAATAACGGGCAGTATCATACATGCCGAGCATTGCTAGATTCGGGGTCTACGGTGCATTTGATATCACATAGGATGATAGAAAGGTTAAAGCTACAAAAAATCAAGGCAAACATATCAATAGCAGGTCTAAACCAATCATTGAATGAAATAATGTATTATACAAATATCACTTTGAAATCAGTTTACAGCACATATCAAGCAAGCATTAGATGTTGTGTAATAAACCATATAACTGATAATATACCAAGCGTTTCATTTGACAAATCTAAATTAAATTTTCCACAAAATATTAAATTGGCCGATCCAGAATTTAATGTTTCTGACGACATAGATCTGTTAATAGGAGCAGAACTCTTTTGGCAATTGTTGCGTGAGGGTCAGATTCATTTAGGAAAATCAAAACCAATTTTACAAAATACAACATTGGGTTGGATCGTTTCAGGACCAATACCCAACACACACAAATACAAACAATATTGTAATTTAATATCAAATATTGAAATTGATAAAAAACTAACAGCATTTTGGGAATTGGAAGAACTTCCAAAGAAAATTCCTTTAACTATGGAAGAGGCAGCAGCAGAATCACACTTCAAAAATACAACAACACGTCATATTGACGGACAATTCATTGTAAGGTTACCATTAAAACTTCCACGGGAAGTATTGGGCGAGTCAAGGGAAACTGCACTCAAGCGATTCTTGGCTATGGAAAGAAGGTTCGATATGAACATCGATCTTAAAAAAGAGTACATTAAATTTATGAATGAATATATCAGTTTGAATCACATGTCCAGAACGATTGAATGCATTGATGACTCACTTAACAATTCTATTTCATATTACATTCCTCATCATTTCGTAAAAAAGGAAAATAGTTTAACTACTAAGCTACGAGTTGTCTTTGATGCATCGTCTAAATCTACCACAGGTTATTCCCTTAATGACATACAGATGATAGGCCCAAAAATACAGCAAGATCTCATATCTATTATTTTGAGATTTCGATCACACAAATACATTCTAGCTGGTGATGTGACAAAAATGTATCGTCAAGTTTTGGTACACCCTGATGATCGCAAATTGCAACGGATTTTATGGCGATCAAATGCATGCCATCCCATAGATACCTATGAGCTGAATACCATTACGTACGGGATGTCGTCAGCGGCATTTGTAGCAGTGAGGTGCTTGAATGAAGTAGCTTTACAGAACAAAACATCATATCCAGAAGCAAGTGAGATTATATTAAATGATTTTTACGTGGACGATCTACTAACAGGCGCAAACACGTCTGAGCATCTCATCACTCTGTATAGGGATATTTCTACAATATTGAGCTCTGCAAGTTTCATATTAAACAAATGGATCTCCAATGATCCTAATATTGTAAAACATATTCAAAATTCACAGTCAAATGTCATTATAAACATTGGTAGTGACAGTGAAACATATTCATTGGGTTTATTATGGTATTCTAATTCCGATAGTTTGAAATACCAAACAAAAATCAACACAATTCCTAAATTGATCACTAAACGCTACATTTTGTCAACCGTTGCATCCATTTATGATCCATTAGGACTTGTTGGACCAATCATCAAGGGAAAAATACTCCTTCAAAGGCTTTGGAAGGAAAAAACACCTTGGGATGAACCATTATCCTCGGAAATGGTTGAGGATTGGAACATCTTTTCTAGACAATTACATGTTTTGAATGAAATACAGATACCGCGATTTGCATTGTGTCCGGACCCAATAAGTATAGAATTGCATGGGTTTGCTGATTCATCGGAACAGGCGTATGGGGCTTGTGTGTATGTTCGAAGCACTGATGTTGCTGGGAATGTTCAGGTTCATTTATTGGCAGCAAAGTCTCGAGTCGCTCCATTGAAAAGTGTTACAATTCCCAGATTAGAATTATCGGCGTGTGTTTTGTTATCACAGCTTATAGACAAAATAAGAAGTTCATGGCGTGTCAGTGTCGACACAATGTATCTATGGAGTGATTCAACAATTGCACTAGCCTGGATACAAGCTGAGCCATCGAGATGGAAGACTTTTGTGTCAAATAGAGTGGCGGAAATACAGGAGTTGACGGATAAGGATAATTGGAGACACGTAAGAACACAAGAAAACCCAGCGGACGCAATATCAATAGGGCTAAGACCTCTGGAATTAAAAAACAATTGCATATGGTGGTATGGACCTGATTGGTTATTACAACCAACCAAAACGTGGCCTGCTCACATCAACATTATTAATCTCCCACATGAATGCACAAGGGAAATCAAAATACAATCTGTTTCAGTACTAACTGTCACAAACAATGAATCAATCATAATTCAGAGATTTTCTAGTTTAACGAGGTTGCAGAGGGTGACAGCATATATGTTTAGGTTTAAGTTTAATACTTTAGACAAACAAAAATTGAAAGGCCCACTAACATGCACTGAATTGAATAATGCCTTAACAAAATTAATAAAATTAGTTCAGGTACAACCATTTCAGGGAGAAATCAACAATTTATTAAAAAATCAGACCATAGACCGTAAGAGTAAATTAGTATCATTAAAACCATTTATTGATAACAGTGACATACTGCGTGTTGGGGGACGATTAAAATATTCTAATTTCAGTATTAATAAAAAACATCCTATTATTTTGCCAAGTAAACATCATTTTACAGAATTGCTTGTTAGATATGAACATTGTAATTTATTCCATGCAGGACCGCAGGCGGTTTTAGCATCACTAAGGGAGAATTACTGGATTGTGTCAGCTCGCAATGTGATTCGTAAAATCACTAGAAATTGCATAACATGTTTCAAGGCTAATCCTAAACAGAACATTGAGTATTTAATGGCGGATTTGCCGGCTGAGAGAACTACTCCTAGCCGACCATTTTTAAATGTCGCAGTCGATTACTGTGGACCATTTAATTTACGCGATAGAAAAACACGAAATTTTAAGGTAACCAAGGCATATGTTTGCGTTTTTGTGTGTCTGTGTACCAAGGCTATTCATGCAGAATTAGTAAGCGATTTAACGACTAAAGCATTTTTTGCTTGTTTGCGTAGATTTACTGCTAGGCGTGGAAAATGTTTAAATATCATTTCGGATAATGGGAAAAATTTTGTTGGCGCACAGCGTGAACTAGCAAGGTTTTTAAATTCGTCACAGAGTGACATTCAGACAGAATTGAGTCAATCACAAATAAATTGGCACTTCTTGCCTCCTAGATCACCTCATTTCGGAGGACTGCACGAAGCAGGTGTAAAATCAATCAAATACCACTTGAAAAGAGTTGTTGGAGTTATGAGTCTTACTTTTGAAGATTTCAATACAGTTTTAATTCAGACTGAGGCTTGTGTTAATTCTCGACCTTTGTATCCTTTGTCATCTGACCCTAATGACCCTACTCCTTTAACCCCCGCACACTTTCTAATTGGTGAACCACTACATGGTCTGCCGGAGGAGCAGATTCCCGCAACCCAAGTTTTGGGCTCTTCTCGGTTCCAGAGATGTCAAAAGGCAGTACAGGATTTATGGCGACGCTGGTCCAAGGAATACATATCAGAGCTTCAAGTGCGAAACAAATGGAAGGTTCATGGCCGCAAGGGGCTGACTAAAGGCGATTTGGTGATTATTAAGGACGGCAACCCATACCTAAAATGGAGTGTTGGACGGGTTACCCATTTGTGTCCTGGCCCTGACGGCATAACACGAGTAGCAACAATAAAAACGAAGAATGGGATCATCACACGACCAGTGTTGAAACTGTGTGTGTTACCCTCATAACATGTGTTAGTGTTTGTTTAAGTTTACGAGGACTAATCTTGAAGTGAGATATTGTTCACTGTATTGGGTTTTTGGTATTTGTATACCTATGTTGAAAATTTAATTAAATATTTCAAAGGGGGCAGCATGTTAACGCTCAAGTAGAAATTTCGATAATTTTTTGTGTTGTCATGACGCAGAGAAAATATAAATAAGATTGATTTAGAAATGACAGTTTAATGTGTCGATTGTAAAGTTATTCCGATATAAACAAAATAAAGAAAGAATATCAGTGTACAGTAGTGTATTACTCCAAAAGTAAAATAAATTGGAATCTGCTACGACACTTGGAGATGTAAGCATAAACGGTAGACCATCAGGCGACAGACCTCCATTTGTAGCTTCAGTTGGAAGATCCTCGGTTTCGAGGACAACAACCAACATCGCCACGAGGAAGACATTGTCAACCCGCGTGCCAACCGACCCTGGAACGTTAATCAATGTAAATAGTGCGGATTAATAAATTAGTCATGGAAAAAATAGTGGGTAATTCCGCTGTAGTGCAACCGTAGACACGTGTTTCTGACTCCTTGGTCGTCATCAGTACGGTGTAGCCAAGGAATAAGGTGGGATAACCTTGGAGATGTAAGCATAAACGGTAGACCATCAGGCGACAGACCTCCATTTGTAGCTTCAGTTGGAAGATCTTCGGTTTCGAGGACAACAACCAACATCGCCACGAGGAAGACATTGTCAACCCGCGTGCCAACCGACCCTGGAAAGTTATCAATGTAAATAGTGCGGATTAATAAATTAGTCATGGAAAAAATAGTGGGTAATTCCGCTGTAGTGCAACCGTAGACACGTGTTTCTGACTCCTTGGTCGTCATCAGTACGGTGTAGCCAAGGAATAAGGTGGGATAACCTTGGAGATGTAAGCATAAACGGTAGACCATCAGGCGACAGACCTCCATTTGAAGCTTCAGTTGGCACGCGGGTTGACAATGTCTTCCTCGTGGCGATGTTGGTTGTTGTCCTCGAAACCGAGGATCTTCCAACTGAAGCAACAAATGGAGGTCTGTCGCCTGATGGTCTACCGTTTATGCTTACATCTCCAAGGTTATCCCACCTTATTCCTTGGCTACACCGTACTGATGACGACCAAGGAGTCAGAAACACGTGTCTACGGTTGCACTACAGCGGAATTACCCACTATTTTTTCCATGACTAATTTATTAATCCGCACTATTTACATTGATTAACTTTCCAGAGTCGGTTGGCACGCGGGTTGACAATGTCTTCCTCGTGGCGATGTTGGTTGTTGTCCTCGAAACTGAGGATCTTCCAACTGAAGCTACAAATGGAGGTCTGTCGCCTGATGGTGTACCGTTTATGCTTACATCTCCAAGATTATCCCACCTTATTCCTTGGCTACACCGTACTGATGACGACCAAGGAGTCAGAAACACGTGTCTACGGTTGCACTACAGCGGAATTACCCACTATTTTTTCCATGACTATATATATATATATATATATATATATATATATATATATATAATAAACCCGAAAACTGAAGACTATTTATCGAGTCGTCCAAAAGTAGTTTGAAAGCAGTTCTACTTCACGTTACGAACTCAAAAAATTCCGTTCCGATTGCACTGAGCATAAATACAAAGGAGAACTACTTACCATTGAAAAAATCATCGATCTAGTGAAATACAATGATCACAAATAGAAAATTTGTGCGGACTTGAAGGTGGCTTCAATTCTCACTGGTTTGCAATTGGGGTACACAAAAAATATGTGTTTTATGTGTTTATGGGATACTTGTTATGCTGGCGATCAATACGAAAAACGGGACTGGCCTATACGTGAAGAAATTAGATTGCGCCGACATAACATTATAGGGTTAGTATTAAAATCTAGGTTTTGACCAATTGAAATTTAATTTAACATTATTTTATTACAGAAATACTTAATGGACCAGATATTCGACGTTTGATGAAGGACAGACTATTCGAAAGCGCTCTTAGTGATGCAGAGCTTCTGGCATGAGACTATTTAAAGGCGGTCATTGAAAATGTACTTGGGGCTCGTCGATCCGAAGATTGGCGCATACATATTGAAAATATGCTTGACGCTTTCCACAACATCGGTGTTAGTATGTCATTGAAATTACATTTTCTTCATTGTCATACCGAAAAATTCGCCGAACAGTCACCAGCCGAATCAGATGAGCATGGTGAACGCTTTCATCAGATAACAGCAAGACTCGAACACTGGTACAGCGCAAAGAAGCTTGTTGCTCTATTAGGAGATATTTGTTGGAATTTACAAGAAGAAAGTGAAATTGAACATGATAATTGAAAAAAAAATTAAATGAAGGACACAATTTTAATAATTTAAAATGTGTAGTTGAATTTTATTTTATTTGCTTATATTTTATGCAAAATAAATTATTTTAGAAATGATTTGAAATTTTCTTGCGAACAAACGTGAAAAATTGTATTTTTTAGCTAAATCGATCATTCTTTTCGTAAAATGGCTTCTATTTAGTGTATTTTACCAAAACAGTGAAAATCCATTCCAATTTTAACGAAAAAAAAAATAATTAAATACTAAAAATATTGCAGCAAAAATTAAATTTATTATTGAAATAATTCGATTAAATGACCTAACCTAAAAAAACGTTTGGCACCACTGAATTCAGCGTACCCGAACTGACTTTACCTGATATGTGCCCCGGTTGTTCAGTTTTTAGACTTGCAGTGTTATATATTGAGTTCTTGTGTAACTGAGTATCTCAAAATCGCCCTAAGTGAAATGTACAAATTCATTTATATTTCAAAACTTCGCGGTATTCAGCGTATAACTGCGCAAGTTTGAATTAAAATTTATCGAAGGGGGGGTGGTGGTAGATGCTCTGTAATAGCGCGAAATCGCAAGAACTCTCGTGTGTGTGTGACTTGTTACGGTGATAAAACGAAAATTAAAAAGTGATGTAGTTATCTCAGTGGTGTGATCTCTAATTGACTGTAATACTCTCTCTCAAAGTCGTTAAAGGATTCGAAATTTCATTACCTTAGTCCACGATACGGCACTTCTTCAGCTCTAGTGCGAGGATCTTGTAGATTCTAACCTGCAAAGGCTATTTTGTGGCATCGCTTTATCGCCAATGCACAAAATACATATGTGTACCTCTTATGTTAATGTGAAGCAGGATTTATCAACGGTGGAAACAAACACTTTATTTTCATTAACAAACAGATCTTGGTTTATTAAAAAAATGATAATGAATACGAAACAAGATACAACAATGATCGTGTAGACAAATATTTGACAAATTAACAGAAAACAATAAATGAGAACAAAATCGTGAGTCGATCTAATATACTTTGTATTTTATATAAACAAGATTTCCATAGGCAATGTTCTACTAATGCAAAATATAAATGTCAAATGACAATGTATACGAATTTAAACCTTATGTGCATGAAGTTAAATTTGAATGCAACGGAACCATGAATTAGAATGAATAAATTGTAAGTATGTCCTGATATTTTATTTAAATAAGTTTATTCTAATTTAAAAATGTAAATTTGACCCAAAAGTTTATGTTAGATATACTTGAAGAGTTGACTTTTATTTAAGATAGAGAATTAATAGGATTGAAAGATGTTACAAATGTTTGACCTAATTTCGGCGCGAAATGTGCGTACAGTATTAAATAGACTTTGTACCTTATATGTCACTAATTCCTATTCTGTTTAAGACCAGGTATTTCGGGTAGTTGAAGGTGTATTCCCAGGTGTGTCACGGCTATCCTGGTTCGGCTATACAGTACGGCAATGGACTGCGAAACCCTTTCTTTGATGACCCTCTTCGGATTGATTCCACAGGTATCAGGTGAGTAGATGTTTAATTTATTCTTGACTGCTTTGGTTGTAGATGTGTGGTAGTAATCTCTCCTATGTTATTTTTCTTTTACAGCTTACGGTTTATTCAGTTCGACCTTGAATTGTGCTTTGGCGCGAACTTCTTCAAATGGGCGACCTTCTTGCGTCACTGGGAAGGTCACACAACGTGACTTTAAACTCGCACGTGGAAACGAATGTATGAATGGATCAATTCAAACAATGAATTTAAAAAAATGGATCCGCTTCAACTTCTGAATTAATAAAAATGGATGTCACTTCAAATAATGAATTGATAAAAATGGATGTCACTTTTCGTCCGATGTGCCTTTTTATAAGAATCTTCTGTTGTGAGCGTAGTATCCATAGTGATATATACAGTTATATTTTACAAAGTCTTATTACGGACAAGTTTATTTTGGAATATTAGTGGAATAATGTTTTTTATTAGTTAAATTTTTTTTTCAATCGGTGCAATAAAATTACTTTAATTCGTTTTCTCTTAGAAAAACACATTTTCTAAAATTTAAAGGGCAAATTTAGCATTTCGACTGTCATATGTTCGATGACGTCATGGACGCTAATAAAATAAATTAAAATATCAAAATTTTGGATAAAAATGCCTTTTTAGTAAAACCTTTCCTTCACAAATTATACTTTTAAATACATTTTATATTTTTTCACCTTTCAATCCTCTTAAATATCTTTATTTATATAAAAAATTAGTGTGGTTAGTTTTTGAAGTGTAATAACTAAATGGTCTTTTAATTTATTTATGAATTATTGCTATTACAATAAACTATGGACTTTTCTCAATATTTTAACACCTTTTTAAATTATCTATCTGGCTTGTAATTGATATTTTTACACTTTTCTTATCCCTATGTTGACAACTGTCAAATTCTTCATAATACTTATTTAATTATTTGGACTCAACTTACGAATATGACACTGAGAAATATTTCCACGTAAATACGTCTTGATAGACTTTGTATCTGTTAGGTTTTATTTATAAATACTTTAATTATGTATATGGAATATTTGAAATTAATTATGATTAGAACAATATGGCGCATCAAAATTCGAAAAATAAAATGATGCTTATCTTAAATGCGCGCATCTAACAGATTTATATTTAGTGACAATGATTGCACATTGACTACTTGTTTATGGTTTAAATGTTTTTCATGCTCAACATTAGTTTATTTTGCTTTATAGCAATGCATTTTTAGTTAGAAATTAGTCATGTATGTGCTATACTTTTACCATTGTTTGGGATGATGCTTTCGAAGCTATCAACCTTGCTTTAAATTAAAACCTGTAACTTTTTGTGACATTTTGATCTTAAGAATTCAAACTTCAAAATGGCCATCATTCATATGCTCATAGTGTGATGGTAAATGTTAAAACTTGAAATTAAAATTGGCCATTTGTAATGGCTGTCAAATTCATTTTATATTATTACTTTGCCTATATAACATTTTACTAATCATTGTTGTATTGTGAAAATATGCTAATTACGAGGCATGTTTTTTAAGTAAGTACCGTTTTGAAATTAAAAAAAGACGTGTAAAGATATATCAATAATTTTATTTTTACATGAAAGCCTGTACCTTAATCTACCTTCCAACGTAAATTCCTTCAATATTGAGGCACTTGTCATAACGTTGTACCAGTTTATGAATGCCCTCCTCATAGAAGTCTGCCGCCTGACTTGTTAACCACTGCATCACAACTGTTTTGAATTCGTCATCGTCTTGAAGACGCTGACCGCCCAGGTGTCTCTTCAAGTGCAGGAACAGATGGTAGTCACTGGGCGCCAGGTCAGGGCTGTACGGAGGATGATCTAGAGTTTCCCATTTAAAAGATGTGATGAGATCTTTGGTCTGATGAGCCACATGCGGACGGGCATTGTCATGCAGCAAAACGATGCCCTTGCTCAACTTGCCTCGTCTTTTGTTCTGGATTGAACGGCGCAGATTTTTCAAGGTCTCAGAATAAGCTGCTGCATTGATAGTCTCATTACGAGGCAGAAATTCCACAGGCAATACTCCTTTTCTGTCCCAAAAAACTGTGCACATGATTTTCCGGGCAGAAATTGTTTGCTTAAACTTCACTTTCGGGTGAATCTGAATGCCGCCATTCCATGGACTGTTGCTTTGATTCTGGTGTGGCGTAGGCCACCCATGTTTCTTCGCCCGTAACAATTTGGCTTAAGAAATCATCACCGTCGTCGTTGCGGTACCGCTCAAGGAAAGTCAATGCACTGCCTAAACGTTTGGTTTTGTGCACATCCGTCAACATTTTCGGTACCCAACGTGAGCACAATTTTCGGTAATTCAAGCGCTCGCTCACAATGGCATACAAAACACTACGCGAAACATTAGGAAAGCCATCACACAAAGAGGACATCGTAAAGCGTCTGTTTTCTCTCACCTTATTGTCCACTTCCTGCACCAAACTTTCATTAACGACCGAAGGACGCCCACTCCGTTGTTCATCATGCACATTTGTGCGGCCATCTTTAAATGCTCTCACCCACTTTCTTACCATTCCCTCACTCATTATGTTTTGTCCGTAAACTGCACAAATTTCACGATGAATATCGATCGCTTTTAGGTCTTTAGCACTAAGAAATCTTATAACAGCCCGTACTTCACAGTCGGCGGGACTCACGATTATCGGTGGCATCTTAAACACTCAGTAAACAACGTAAACAAGGTAGAATCAGACTGTAATGGCGTCAGTGCGTAGGCAAGAGATGTAGGTCCTCAGTGCACATACGCAGAACGCCGACCTCAGCGCTGCGGTCGCGGTGTGGAAAAACGGTACTTACTTAAAAAACATGCCTCGTATAACTATAAAAATAAGACTAATTTGTTTATTAAGCTAATTAAGTATTTAATTCTAATATTTAGTATTTAGTATGGGGGTTTCAGTTGGGGTTCCTGAGAAGAGTAGTCATTGGTTTGGTTTTCTAATTTTGGGGGTGATTTGCTTTCTAATATTTAAAATTTGATGGGGTTCTCAGAATATACTAGTTTTGTTAGCAAAATCTGTATTATTTTTCAAGGACTTTTACCTATACTCTTATACAAGGGTCCAACATTAAGCATCGCCGATGTATTTATGGTTGCATGTATTCAAGGGGTTTTAAGGGGTGACTGTATGTGTTTGTGGGTGTTTGACTGGTGTTGTCTCATATTCAACACTAGTTCAATATATACAAAGGTCTGTATGGAAAATAAAACGACTTTTTTTGTCTAAATCTCAATATTTCGCAAACTATTTTTATTGCATCTTCAGGAGAATACTAAAAAGAATTACAAGTAGAGAACAACAAAACACATCAGCGTAAAAACTAAACTTACAACTAAATCGTTGTTAAATGAAACAAATACACATAATGACGTTAAACAGCTTGTCTATACATAAAATAAAATCTATTGAGTTTACATGTAGACATGTAATTGCCTTTAAAATGTCGACGGATGGTATTCTCCTTCCTTTGTTTACCTATTAGCTTTTCTACCGCCACGTGAAAGCGGGTGGCGTTGAGTTCATTATCCTATTTTAAAAAATGGCTACGGGAAATCAAATTCCCGCCAAAGATTGTGGGCCTCACTTTGGTAGGACGATGATAAGGATCGTATATTTTAGTTTGAGACTTCACCACTTGGGGCGATGCTGCGCGAGTATATTTTCTAGACGTATATTTTTCTATTATACGCAGGATTATGCGATGCGTACCAAATGAGGACCGAAGAAATGGCAACAGGGTGGTGAAAGATATATTGCTGATTCACGTTGACTTATTATTAAATTTATACTTAACCAAAATTAACATTTATTTTGAAAGTAATTATGTATTTTAAAATTTCTTTTTTACTAATACAGTTGTTAAGCTTAGGTATCTGATATTATTTAGGTTGTATTAGTAGGGTAACCACGTAAATGCCACAATTGATTTTGAGATAGAGTAAAGTAAATAAAAAAAATTATGATTTGCAATGATTTATTAGAATTTGTACAATCGTAATAGAAAGTAAATTTTCGTAGGTTAACATTACGTAAAATTACGTATAAATTATCTATTTTTTAACATAGTTGTTAACAACAAATATTTTAATTTTCTCCCAACTTTTGTTATTCAGAACACCAGGATTTTCTTCTTACAACTGCAGGCATTCATGTTTCTTCGGTGGAATTTATTTCTTTAAATGATCTTGAAAAAATGAGGTGTGGCCACCACACGACTTTCTTATACGTATGAGCGTTTCAAACTATACAATTTTAAGAATTTGTTTACACAAAAATTATTCAAAATACTATTCTAAGTACTTCTATTCTCTTAATAAATCGCTATAGAATACATACTTTGCAAGATATTCGAAAAAAAGTGCTACTCCCTAACAGTAAAAGTGTTACTTCCGGTCCGAATTTTAAAATTTCATATATACAAAAAATATTGCAAATCTAGAATTAAATACTTTTGTCCTCTTGATAAATATATATAGAATGCATAACTTACGACATATTTGCAAAAAATCGCTATTTGATAAGAGTAAAAGTGGTACTTCCGGTCAGAATTTTGAAATTTTTTTTATACAAAAGGTATTGAAAATTATGTTTTAAATACTTTTATACTCGTAACGTACCTGTCTAAACAGCATGATTTGCGAAAAAATCGCAAAAAACTGATTTTCGATAGGAGTAGAAGACCTACTTCCGGTAGGAATTTCGAAAAGCTTTTTAAATAAAATTGTTCTCAATTTTAATTTTAAGTACATATGAATTCTTTATAAATTTGTTTAAACTTAGTAGTTGACGAAATATTGGCAAAATTCTATTTTTTCGCTGAAGTAAACTGCTACTTCCGGTCTACCGATTTTACTGAAAAACTAATCAGATCTCAAGAGGGAGATTATACACGCAAATACAAAATTTGGAATTGATATCTACAGCGGTTTGACCGCTATCGTGGTCACACACACACAGACACACACACGGACATTTTTTAAAAAAAAACTTTTTCGGTATCAGGGGACTTCAAAACGTGGACATCTGCAAAAATCTCGAGGTCGAAAATTTTCATCATCACAATACTTCCTTATACTACGTATAAGAAAGTAATTAAAATATATAGGCTTATTATTATTATTTCATCACTTACTTTTTTGGGTAGATTAATGCAAATATTTTCTTCAATAGTTTCTGCCACTGATTCTGGTTGATTGTTGTCATTATGTTTTTCGGTATCATCATCTCCATCCGAATTTTCTTCTTCTACTACATCTAAATCAATTTCGATTTCGTCCAGAGTCTTTCCTTTATATTTGGAAGCTTCTCCCCCGTTCATTAAGTATAAGTAACTTCGAACTGCTCTATGTCTTGTTCCGATAGATTAACAACTTGTGACATGGTCGCAAGGTGTTTCTTAACTTCATGGAAGTCAATGCGGTAGGATTTTTTGCTCCAGCTCGCCTTACATGTATATACAGCTGTCGCTCCATTAATACTATTGCAAGATTTTGTATTTGCAAACAGGTAAATATTTTCATTTTGAATAAAATTTGCACGAACTTTCAATAACAAATTAGTGGTTCTTACAATTTCCTCTGTAAATAAGACGGGAACTCCTCGGCCACGCTTTCCTTTAATAACTACTCTTTTAAACGACCTCATTAAGATTCGCTCACTCTCACTGATACAGTTATCAAACTCAGTGCTTCTTTCATTATTAATGTTACTTGTATATGAATGTACTGTCATTCTTTGTAGTTCGCCTATTCGTCTTCTATTTAATAAAAGGAGCTGCACATAACATATTTCCTGCAGATTTTTAAAAGCCTTTATATCATTTGGTTTTTGTTTTAATTGATTTCTTAGTTTTTCAGCTTCTGCAAGTAAATATTTCTTTACTAATGTCAAGTCCTCTGCTAGAGGAATAAGAGTTGGTTTGTTCCATTTTTTCTGTTGCAAATCGTTATTTGCGATTGCTGACACACTTTCAACTTTGTGGTTTCTTCTGTCTGTCTATGGTGTATCTTTAGTGACATATTATAGCCCACATCAATACAGTCCTTTAATTCTGTTCCCATATGACTTGCTAATGAAGGAGCACCATAAGTTTTAGCATTAAATTTGGCGATAATTTTCGTGCATTCTACAATGATTTCAAAATTGGCTGGATCTAGTGCTTGCAATACATTTTTAATCGCCTTTTTCTTCTTTATTTCAATTAGTAAGGCAGCAAATTGTCTCATTTTTCTAGATGCAACTAACCGAAATTGTTTATCACGATGGCTTTGTAAATATCTTCTTGCTGTTAGTTGTTGTATTGAAATAAAGCCAGCCAGTGGAGTAAAAATATAGTTTACTTTCTATTTAAGATATTACAAAATAACATTTGTCATTAGCGAACAACTTGCTTACGGCTACTACCTAGTGTAACTTCTTTCACGCAGTTTTACATATATATACAAGTACCCGGCAAATTCAAATAAGTTTGATTGTCCATCAACACCCCCTTTCAATCAAAGCTTCTTGAAAATCATTTAACACTCCTAATTTTTCTCTTAAAAACAAAAATTGTTGTGAACTTAAACCCTTTGTTAATATATCTGCAACCTGTTCCTTGCTTGATATGAATACAGGCTTTACAATATCGTTTTGTATTTTATTCCTAATAAAATGGTACTTGATATCTATGTGTTTAACTCTTTTGTGATCCAAAGGATCCTTTGCTATACTTATGCATGCCTGATTATCTTCATATATCTTTACTGTACCAGTATTTATGCCTAAATCTAACATCAAACGCTTTAGCCAGATTGCCTCTGTTGTGGCACTACACAATGACATATACTCTGCTTCGGTTGATGACAAGGACACAACTGGTTGTTTTCTAGTTACCCAGGAAATCGTGTTTCCAAAAACTTTAAATAAGTAACCAGTAACAGATCGTCTATCTGTATCATTTCCCCAGTCTGCATCCGCATAACCAACCAAAGGTTCAGTAGTAAAATTCCTAGAAAACGTCAATTCAAAATCAATTGTATGTTTAACATATCTCAAGACTCGTTGTAAATAATTATAGTGTGTCTCTGAAGCAGAGCAGTTTTGAAAATGGCTAAAGTAACTAACTCCAAAACTTAAATCTGGTCTAGAACTTAACATGAGATACATCAAACTACCTATTAATGCCTTGAAAGGTTTTTCGGTTAAAATCTGACTTTGTTTTTCCAATTTTAACCCTGCTTCTATAGGCGTTTTTACACCTTTACAATTTTCCATATTAAATTTACGTAAAATACTCAAAATGTATTGCTTCTGGCTAAATCTTATAATTCCATCATGCATAGTTATATTTATTCCAAGAAAATATTTTAAAGTGCCCAAATCCTGCATTTCGAATTCTTTACTCAAATATGCCTTTACTTTATCTATTTCTGACTTACTATTTGAACAAATAATTAAATCATCTACATATAGTATTACAAAAACCTTACAATCATTTAACTTTTTAACATAAAGACAATAATCATTTTGCGATCTGTTAAAACCCAATTTTAAAACAAAATTATTAAATCGCACATTCCAACACCTAGCACTTTGTTTTAAACCATATAGGGGCTTCTTTAATTTACACACTAAATTATGTCCTTGTTCATAACCTTGGGGTTGTTTCATTAAAACTTTTTCTTCTAAATCTCCATTCAGGAAAGCTGTTTTCACATCCATTTGATGTATAAGCATGTTTTCCTGATTAGCCACTGCTAGAACAGTTCGTATAGTAGCTAGTAGTTTGGCTACAGGTGCATAAGTTTCTTGATAGTCTAAACCTTTTGTTTGGGAAAAACCTCTTGCAACTAGCCGTGCTTTGTATCTTGTCACTTTTCCATTTTCATCAGTTTTTAGTTTGAACACCCACTTATTGTCAATCAATTTGGCTTCTTGTGGTTTTTCAATCAATTCCCATGCATTATTCTTGAGTAAAGCACTGTATTCCTCTTCAATAGCCTTTTTCCAGTGTTCCCTATCTGATGATTTTTCTATTTCTTCCATTGTTTCTGGAATATTTTCTAACATTGACGTATTTAAAACAAAACTAAGAAATTCGTAGTCTGAATGCCATATTGGTGGTTTGCGATCACGTTTGCTTTCTGTTGCTTCTTCTGAATCTTCAAAATTATTTGTCTCATTATCTACTTCTCTTTCTGTTGCTTGTTCTGAATTTTCGAAATTAATTGTCTCATTGTTTATTTCTTCCTCAAGTTCCTTATCACTTTCATTATTAACTTGGTCATAAAATGATATTTGTTCCTTTAAATTACTATCCTCATTGAAAAGAACATCTTTCGCAATTATTATTCTTTCTTGTTCAGTGTCCCATAATCTATACCCATGATTGGCATATCCAATCACTATACATTTTCTTGTCTTTGAATCCAGTTTTGACCGCAATACTTCAGGTATATGTGCATAACTCTTGCATCCAAACACTCTTAAATTCGTTAAATTTACCTTCTTATTTAGCCATAATTCTGCAGGAGTTTTATGCATAATTGTTTTACATGGACTTCGATTACATAAGTATACTGCTGTCTGTACCGCCTCACCCCAGAAACGTTTGTCTAGACTCGCATTTATAATCATACATCTAGCCTTTTCCATAAGTGTACGATTATACCTTTCAGCAACACCATTTTGCTGCGGAGTATATGGAACTGTATACTCAACCATAATACCTTTAGATTTACAAAAATCTGAAAATTTTCCTGATATATATTCCCCTCCATTGTCGCAATTTAATCTTGGTATTTTCGTAGAAAACTTAGCTGTCACTAAAGCTTCATATTCCTGAAAACATTTTAATACTTCACTCTTTTGTTCTATTAAATATACCATACCAAAATGAGTGTAATCATCTATTAAAGTTAAGAAGTATCTTTTACCATTCCACGTTATGGGGGTTATTGGTCCACATACATCACTATGTATTAGTTCCAAAGGACGTCTTGTATTTTTAACTTTACGATTTTCAAATGCTAACCTAGTCTGCTTTCCTTGAATACAAGTTTCACAATATTTTTTAAAATTGTTTTGCACATCTTTTGTCGCTATGTCTATTCCTTCGATCATGTCATTCGAAACTAATTTTTTTAAACTTCTTTCCCCAGATGGCCAAGCCTTTTATGCCATAATTGTACACGATCCTCAAGTACAATATTTGCCAGTTCCTCAGTCGGTCTATCTAACTGAAATATTAGCTCATATAATTTTCCACTTCTATTTCCTTTAGCAAGTAGGCTGTCTTTATTATAAATTTTAACTTCCTTGTCATAAAATACTATTTTCATTCCCTTTTCTTCAATTCTATGAATTGAAAATAGGTTATACAGCAAATCTGGAACATATAACACATTTCGAATAGGTATTTTTATATGTTTACCATTTACTTCAGATAAAATATCTATGTCACCAATACTGTGAGCTTCCAACGTCTGTCCTTGTTTAGCTACTGCAATCTTTCGTGGTTCTTCTAATTCTTTTAAAACTTTAAAAAAACTTGCATCATTTACCATATGATCGGTGGCACCTGAATCTAGGAACCATTTTATGCCACAGTTTGCGTGTTTATTACCAACCATAAAAGCAATATCTTCCTCAACTGTGAGATTTGCATTCCTGTTGTTATTAAAAGAATTTATTTTGTAATTGTTTGAGTGTTCAGTTTTTCTTTTTGTAATGTAGCAATCAGCACGTTTATGTCCCATTTTTCCACATAAGTGACATTTATATTTAAACTTTGTGTGACCTGTGAAAGCAGTACTTGTTACTTTTTCATTTATTCTGTCATTTGTCTTCCTTTTCAGCTGATGATCAAGTAATTTTCCTTTTACAAAATTAAGTGTTATTTTATCATCTGCCATAGTATCAATAGCTGTTACTATTGTATCAAAACTTTTTGGTAGGGTCAGTAACAAATGACATATTATATCTGCCTCATCTAAAGTTGCTCCACAATTTCGTAATTCCCGAATACTTTTATCAAATTCCAGAAAGTGTTTCTCTAAATTTCCGCCATCACTGAATTTCATGGCCAACAGCTTGCGTCGTAAAAACAACTGACCTATTATTCCTTTCCGTTCAAAAGTTTTTGCCAATGTATCCCATACGTTCTTTGCAGTTTTGCTATCCTTCACATACTCCAAATGACTATCAGCTATTCTTTGAATGATCATTGATTTGCACTTACGATCCTTTTTCTTATTTTCTTCTTCTTCTCCAATATCCTTGTTGACGTGATCCAATAAATCATGTTCTTCTAACAGAACTTCCATTCTAAATTTCCAATTATTAAAATTGCTTCCATCGAACAAAGAAATCTTGTATCTATCGTCCTCCATTTTGTGTATATAATTATGTTTGAAAAAAAGGTTTCAAACAAAATAACTTTGGATGAAAAGAAATCAAACCACAGCACTAAGCACGTCTTGGGCCGATAACCTGTTAGTTGTTGTATTGAAATAAAGACAGCCAGTGGAGTAAAAATATAGTTTACTTTCTATTTAAGATATTACAATTTCACGCAGTTTTACATATATATACAAGTACCCGGCAAATTCAAATAAGTTTGATTGTCCATCAACACTTGCCACCGCGCATATAAGTGGATCTGTTTTGGCTGTATAAGATATTTCATCAGTTCTCATAATAGGAAATACCTCGTTCATGAGCAAGTCATTATCTTTATAAATAGCAAACAAAGATTGCCCTTCTGATTACGCATTTATTTTCTTGGATTTGTTATCATTATGAGGCATGAGGACATTTTTTCACATGCCTGTAGAGATACTTTCTTTTGTAAAATCCTTTACAATATTTACATGGTAAATATGTCGACACACTTAGTACATCTGTTACTAAATTGTTTATTCTAGGTTGCCTTACAGGTATAATGTTATTGTTTACTATAGTGCTTTTTAGAAAATTTCCCTGGTTTCTAAGTTTGTTGAAAGGAGCATTCCTTTTTTTGTCATGTACATTGTATGCTAAAATCTGCTGAACTTCAATTTCTTGTTCATGGTGCCTCAAAACATGACGAGAAAATTTTAAAACTTCAGTGTCATAAAAACAACAATAATCTTTTTTGTTCCATACTCGCTTTGTTTTTGTTGTCTCCTTTTTGGTATTTAGCTCCTACAAAAATACTCTATTAATGTTGTCATCATATACTAGAAAAATATATACTAAAAAATACTATATATCTTTTTGTCATATTTCCACCAATAATTTATACATTTTAAAAGAGAAAAAATTAAAATAAATGTGAAGTACCTGTAATATCAAATTTTGATCAATATGAATAGACTCATTATTGGGAAAGACTACTTGGGAATGTTGTTTGCTGTTATCTTGACTACGAATGCCTTGTTTATTCACGTTTTGCTGCCTGGCGCACTCTTCGGAAACATGTTGATCACAAAGTAATTTCATATTGTTCAGCTCAACCTCAATTTGGGGTATTTTAGGAATCTCAATTGTTGAATTGCTGTTATTGCTTGAAGTGCTTTCATCTGCAGAATCGGGAACATACTCATCTTCACTGGACACAATAGGTTCGAACGGACTTATAATTTGGTGATCCACAGATGAAGTAATAACAGAGGATGTAAGAGTAGTAGATGTAAAATTAACATTATCAGATTCAGTTTCTTTATCCCCATTATCATTTTCATTGAACAACCTTTTTTTAACTGCAAATCTTGTTCTATATCTATGCGACTTTTCTGTTGAAGAAACTCTTGGAGATTGTAACAGTTCAACAGTAGGTTCATCCTCAGAGCACCAAGAAGGATAATGTTGCCTTGTTTTTTGTTGTTCTAAAGGTTCATTTTGATCTGAGTGTTCTTTCTCTCCTAATATTTTTTTATAAACAGTTTATGGCTATCTGAAACGTAATAATTAAACTAAACATAAGGAGAACTTTATATTAACATTAATTATATATAGTATACAGATCACTTTATGTCTCCATTGCCTTAAGGAATATTCTAGAACCCAGTTTTACACAGTAAATTGGTAATACCTTACAAACGGTGTGACATTTTATGTGATATAAATATTCAGCAACTAAAGGGAGCCAAGAATCAGCTATTTGAAACCCAAATATTCATTTTTGTAGAGAGAAATTAGAAAACCCTTGACCTCACATGAAAGCTGGGCATGTAGAATAAAATAAGGGTGTGTAATTAACAGTTGACATATGCAAAATCCGTTTCATTTATGCAATTCGTTTTCAATTAGAGTATGTTATCCTTTAAAAAGACATAAGAAACTTCCTATCGACCTCAAAAATCGCAATTACTTACAGTATTAACTTCTATTTATACAGATAGCGCAAAATTGTGTATAGAAGAATTTACCGCTTACAGAAATGGTTAAAATTCTCAAGAGTTGGTTAAGGTTGTTGAAAAGGGGTTAAGTTTATATTGTGAAAATATTTACCATTGTCCAAAGTATTTTTAGAAATTGTGCTAATATAGACCGACATTGCATTAAATAGTGCGCTACAGTTTATTGTTGTTTTTAATTCTCTTTGTACGGTTAACGTCAACAAACTGTGAAAGGTTAGAAGCATTATAGACTGGCCGGCGTCATGAAATCAGTTTCATTTTGTTGTGAATCTCCGTTATCTGTACCTCCGAGTACATCAAAAACTAGAACTTCCGTTTCATTTAAAAAAGGTTCTACTTTTTTAAATGAAACGGAAGTTCTAGTTTTTTTTTTTATTGTTTTTAATTCTCTTTTAACGGTGAAACTCAACAAACTGTGAAAGGTTAGAAGCATTATAGGCTGGCCGGCGTCATGAAATCAGTTTCATTTTGTTGTGAATCTCCGTTATCTGTACCTCCGAGTACATCAAAAACTAGAACTTCCGTTTCATTTAAAAAAGGTTCTACTTTTTTAAATGAAACGGAAGTTCTAGTTTTTTTTTAATTGTTGTTTTTAATTCTCTTTTAACGGTGAACGTCAACAAACTGTGAAAGGTTAGAAGCATTATAGACTGGCCGGCGTCATGAAATCAGTTTCATTTTGTTGTGAATCTCCGTTATCTGTACCTCCGAGTACATCAAAAACTAGAACTTCCGTTTCATTTAAAAAGGTAGAACCACCTTAAGTTCTACTTCTCTGAAAATATTGTCCGCAAAATTTGGGACAATTTGCAAAGCAATACTTGCGGCATTGTAATATGACGAAGAAAAAGTACCTAATTATTTCTACTCACTTGCTAACAAAATTTCTATATCCCGGACATCTAAACCCTTAGTTGTTTCATATTTTGGGATATGTAGTTCTCTCATGGTAATTTCATCTTTCATACACAGAGCCTTCATTAATATTTTAGTTTTTCGATCCATAGTGAAATAATTAGAGTAATCCTACAATTAAAATTGGCTAATTAATATTATAAACCTTACCTCTAGTATAGTATATTAGTACCATCGAAAGCACTACTACGTCTAATATAATAAATCGTGCCTATAATAGTTCGTAATATTACACTACAACATGTGCATATGATTTGTTTTGCGATTTACTGGTGAAAATTCTGTTCACAATAACATGAGGGCACTTGAAACATTCTTTAGAAAATCCATATATTATAGCTTATTCGTAATTATATGTTATATATGTTTTTGTTTATTTTAATCTTTTTAATACTAATTTAAATAAAATCACAATATACTAACATGCAGGCATGACAAACTTTGCTGTTAAGGGGGGGTTTTACTTGATCGTCGTATGCCACAAAATGGTCAATTTTAACGGAAAAAATCGCAAAAATTAAGGCACATGAAAAAGTTGCCGTTGCATGAACGAAATAACCAATATTTGTTCTAGTGACTCACGATTAAAATTTGCAATTATATTAAAAACTAGTTAAAATACAGCACTTTGAATTTTTTTCATTTTATAGCGATATAAAGCTTACTGCGCTTAAAAAGTACTTTTACTTTCTTATACGTAGTATAAGGAAGTATTGTGATGATGAAAATTTTCGACCTCGAGATTTTTGCAGATGTCCACGTTTTGAAGTCCCCTGATACCAAAAAAGTGGTTTTAAAAAAATGTCTCTCTCTGTGTGTGTGTGTGTGTGTGTGTGTGTGTGTGTGTGTGTGTGTGTGTGTGTGTGTGTGTGTGTGTGACCACGATAGCGGTCAAACCGCTGTAGATATCAATTCCAAATTTTGTATTTACGTGTATAATCTCCCTCTTAAGATCTGATTAGTTTTTCAGTAAAATCGGTAGACCGGAAGTAGCAGTTTACTTCAGCGAAAAAATCGAATTTTGACAATATTTCGTCAACTATTAAGTTTAAACAAATTTATAAAGAATTCATATATACTTAAAATTGAAATTGAAAATAATTTTATTTAAAAAGTTTTTCGAAATTCCTACCGGAAGTAGGTCTTTTACTCTTATCGAAAATCAGTTTTTTGCGAATATTTCGCAAGTCATGCTTTTTAGACAAGTACATTACGGATATAAAAGTATTTAAAACAAAATTTTCAATATCTTTTGTATAAAAGAAATTTCAAAATTCAGACCGGAAGTACTACTTTTACTCTTATCGGATAACGATTTTTTGCAAATATGTCGTAAGTTATGCATTCTATATATATTTATCAAGAGTACAAAAGTATTTAGAACTGAATTTGCAATATTTTTTTGTATATATGAAATTTCAAAATTCGGACCGGAAGTAGCAGTTTTACTCTTAGCGAGTAGCACTTTTTTGATAATATCTTGCAAAGTATGCATTCTATAAAGATTTATTAAGAAAATAGAAGTACTTAGAATATGATTTTGAATAATTTTTATATAAAAAAATTCTTAAAATTCTATTATTTGAAACGCTCATACGTATAAGAAAGTCGTGTGGTGGCCACACCTCATTTTTTTGAATCGTGAGACCCTAGATATTTTTCTTGTGGACACGACTATGTATTTACTTTACTTTCAAAATAACCCTGGTCTACAAAAAATGACTTTGAAACCAATGAGAATGATCACAAGTTCCGTACTGACAAAAAGGCAGTTAGGCAACACACACTTCAATGTCCAAGACCAAGGATATGGAAGGTATACCTGATCAACTCTATTAAGCCGAACATCAAATAAACAAATATTGTATTCAACTTCTTTTATTACCTTAGGTACCTTAGGTAAACGAATGTTTCATTCAGATATCGGCTTTATTTTGTAAATAATATTTGGGAGAATGTATTCGATATTAATTCTTAGTCTGGAATAAATATATGTTGTTATTATTATTATGAAATTTTACTTGTTACTTAATTTCTGGCGGTCATATGGATTTACTTTAGATGTTGAAGGTTTTTAATCTTAATATATGAGTAATGTGGTAGTAAACTAATATATTACAAAAATAATTCTGTGTTTAACAGTAACAGTGCCTGTTTTTTTTTAATGTAAATACCTATATATATATGTATTATAATAAACAGATGTTTTGGATTATTGAATATTATATTCTTCCCAATTGGCATTGATAGCGTTGATTAGCGAAATTAAATTATAAAACATTTTGTCAGCGGTAAGATTCGAATTAACTTTTATCACCAAATAAAGAAAGTCGTATTGATTTTTTCATAAATACATGGGGTTGTTATAGACAAGCAAATTTTAATATATTTCAGATATTTGTCGGTGTTCATTTATGATTGATTAGGTGATAATATTGATGCGTCTACTTAATTAGACCTTTTTCTGTTCCTTAATATTCTCCTCGATTTCAAAATGTATTTTATTTTTCAAGAACAACGTTCCGGCTTTATGGAATTACAGAAATACAGTTTTCTTCGGCAATAAATATATTATTATTATTAATTACGAAGTTGCACGACTTATTATTTCTAACCTTATGTGTTAAAGCTTTTTAATAATATGAACAATGTTTGTAGAAAACTAAAATCTGACAAAAAAAAACTTTATGTCTTTGTAAGATACGAACTTAGAGGTTTGCCGGACTCTTCAAACTAAGTTGCATTGGTTGTAGGCAAGAAGTTAACAATTTTCAGTTTTCTAGATGGTAAAAGCACTTATGTAAATATCTGAATTTGTTGTAATGTTTTTGTTTTATTTATACTTTGTATTTTGAGCTCAGGACAGTTTTTATATATATATTTTTTTGCATATGTGAGTAAGTAAAAGAGCATGGGCCAAACGAGCGTGTAAGTCTAAGTACAGCAGTTTATCAAGAGTGGCAGCAATTGTTGGATGGCGAACGAAAAAAAATGTTGTATGTAGGCGTAAAAAACAAATTTTGTTTAATTTGTACAAAATTTGGTAAATCAGATCACGTATGCTAAAAAAAATTGTCTTCGTCGTCAACAGCCCTGAAGTCGACAATTATTGCGGAAGGTTTTCGACATTCTCGTGAAATACACTGCGTAATTTATGGTAGATTAATAGGGGACGGTGATAGCAGCGTTCTTAGAAAACTAAGTGAAACGGCTCCTTACGGTCCCCAAAAAATTATTGAAAAAATTGAGTGCCGAAATCATATACTACGTAATTATATAAATAAAATTACGGACTGTTTGAAGAAACCCAAATTCAATTCGGACATAAGACAATTAATAATAAACAATTTACATAGATTCAGAGCGGCCGTGACAAAAGCAATTGAACATTACAAAAATCCGAACTTAAGAATAACGAACCAGATAGTGAAACTGCAGCGTGACATTATATATGGATAAAGACATATTTTTGGTGAACACTCGAATTGTGCTTCTTACTTTTGTCAAGGATCAAAAGAAGGCGAGATCAATATGTAAATTTCAGAATTTTAATATGTATGATGCCTTTATTAACGCTTTAAGTCGGCTCATCCTAATAGTAGATCTTTAATAGGAAACGTAGATGCCAACATTTTAGAATCTTTTAATTCAGTCATTGTAAAATTTGTAGGAGGTAAAAGATTCTATTATATTCAACGTAATTCTTACAGTGCACGTTGCAAGGCGGCAGCAGTTTCATTTAATTGTAAGGGCAAATATCACTGAAAGCTTCAGACCAAATATGGATGTATACGACAGTGTCTGAAAAAAAAAATTGTATGAGAAGAAAACATTTTATAAGAAACAAAAAACACATTCAGGAACTACAGACGATCGCGACTATGGGCCGGAGGCAATGCATATTTTATTGAAGATATAAATAATCAAAAGTACGAAGAAAAAAAGATACATTTTTGAAGAATTAACAGCATCAAATTTTGGCAAGATAATGAAATTGAGAAGAACCACATTTACGGCCAATACTGTGAAGGTTTTATTATACCAGGAATTTATAGGAACGAATGCGACACTGCAGGGTAATGAAAAAGAAGAGCAGCTGTTAAAGCTTTTGAATGTTTGGCAGATCTAAAAGCCGAGTCTTGTGGTCTTTTTATTCAACCTGTATATAGATTTTTAGCGGCATCTTCGGAAGGAATAATTTCTAATCAAAACGCAGTTATTGAAGTAAAGTTTCCATTCAAGGCTCGCGAAGCGACTCCATTTGAAGCTACGGGACAAAAATAATTACATTTTTAGAAATTAGGAACAGCGAATTACATTTAAAATCTAGGCACCATTACATGTACCAAATATAGGGATAGTTAAACATAGCTCAGAAAGATGTATGTTACTTCATAGTCTGGATTCTTGGTATGAGACAATATACAGAGATGAAGAACTCTGGCCAGAAATGGTAATTAATTAGAGCGTTGATTGAAGGAATATATAAAGATGCGCAACGCTGTAGTAAAATTGCTTGTCTTTCCGTTAAGTCGTCCCGCAAACCCCTTGCCGAGGAACATCATGGCTGTCTCGGGCTGTTTCGAATCTCGGACCCAAACGACTGATGCAGTCGCTATAGATCTCGGATCCAGTTTTGGCTACGCTCAGTGCTATGTAGTGGCGCATCTTTATGTATTCCTTCAATCAACGGTTAGAGTAATTTTATTTTCTCGCTTTATTACCTGAAATTATTGATCCTCGTATTTTGAGAAATCTAGAAATTAGAGACGTCAAATTGGAGAATTCGTATGTACCTACTGATTGTGACACGTTTAGACAAAACTCTACTTGGCCATTCTTATTTATTTTCTACACTGTCTATACTTTTGTAAACATTTTTTTTTTGTAAAAAACATGAATTAGGCCTACTGGGAATACCGTGAGAAAAAAAACGCGCTTTGCACTCTACCTGTAAGGTAGTGCGGAAAGGAGTGCGTTTGACGTTTTGTCTGCCATATACGGTTATTTAAAAAAATTATCGAAACTTTACTGAAAAAGAATTATAGAATGTAAGGTATAAATAAAAAAAAATAGTAATATCAATAACAATTAATTGTATGTTGTTGTTATAAATGATTAGTTCCGAGTCCGCAGAGTTCGTATCTTACCCACGGTGAAATTTTTATATTTGATTTCGCTAACTAACAATACCAGTGTCGACTGTAAAGAATATAATTGTCAATAATTTAAAACATGTGCTTCTTAAAGAATATAAATTTTTATATTTTGTAAGAAACACCGGCATTGTTTTTTTTATCAGATTTTAGTTTTCTCTATTACAAAGCATCAATATGTAAAGTAAATACAAATGATGATGAGAAATAATAAGAAGTACAACTTAAATAATTGATAATCATAAATAATAATAATAAAGTTAGCTATATATTTATTGCAGAATAAAACTTAATATCTAATTAATTTCGGAAAATATCATTAAAATAATTACAAATTACATAAAACGGGAGTCTTAATAAAACTAAATACATACAAGCTTAAAGGATATTCAGAAAGAGCAAAAACAAATTTCGAATAAAGTAGGCCGGGCCCACCAATATTTTCATGCAATAACTGCAGGAGACAAATATCCCAGATTTATTTGCTTGCCAGTTGACCAGATATTGCTTCATGTTTCTGTTCGTCTACCTGCATCGTGTAAAAGGCACAGGAATATTAAACTCCGTAAATATATTCAATGTATTTCAGGCAACCCGATATACGCCGTTCGGGAATTTTTCTTAAGGAAAGCCCACCCTTAATTCTCACATGTTCGCTTTTTGCCGATTGTGCACGATTCTGCACGAAGTACATTTGGCAACATAGAGAGGTCCTCGCATTATATCCTATGTGCTTATACTCGCGTTAAACGGACCTCACTTTGGTAGAATAACTTACAACATATTCGAACCTCACTTGTATAGTACGAAAGTACGGTCCTCACTTTGTGTTCATATACGCCTCAAAATTAAATTTGAAGTCTTTAGTATTACAAGCGTATATTTGTCACTTTTACTTTGCCCTGTATTAAACAAGGAGAAATAAAGACATGACAAGTGTCTAGCACCTCTCCTTCTGGTGGTCCCCACAGCGTAGATTCTTTGGTGTGTCCTCACTATTATTTTGATTTACACAAGTATATATTTTGAATATAGCATTATTTATGTGAAAATGTTAAACGTTAGATGCTCGTCTTTGGTACACCAGGACCATCTGATTGACCCACGTGATTGATACGCGACAGCCCTATTTCTATTATTACATTAACTATGTATGTTTTCAATTTTGCAGTTTGCATCGATATTATTGTGAGCTGAAAGCCTCCTGTATTTGATAAATCAATACAGATGTCATTGAAACTTTTTGGATGACATTTGTTGTATATCAGCAAAGAATTTTAATACATTTTATATATAGCCGACATGAGGCCATATTCAAAAACCGCCCTTGGTAGATATGTTCTCACAAAAAGTGTTTACTTGTTAAATATTCAATATTACAAACATTAATGTTTGATATTGGAAGTCAAATGAATTTATATGGATTTATTTTTCTTTAGATAACAGAAGAAGATGTTACTGCAGCTAATCAGGAATATCAAAGTTTAAGTGATTTAGTATTGTGGTCTTTACCTGAACCACTACTACAACCATTACTAACCAGGCTTCATATCGATTTAAATCAAACAGGAAATGAACAAAGTGCGAAAAAGTGGCTAATCAAAGCAGATCCAGCCTTAAGAAGTGTAGTTAGCAAGGAAGCTCTCCAATGGAAAAAGGGAGTACTACCACAGGTACCTAAAATTATAATAATAGAATATTTTTAAATGTTATTTTTAATATTAAGTTTTGTAGAGTATGAGTCAAAGCCATATGTATACCAGTGGCGGCTCGTGATTTTTTGGGACGGGAGGGCACCCGGGGGTCTGTGATTAATAACTAATTCATTGAAGTTTGGTGTTGATGTCAGTAACTGTTTTTCAATGGAGCCCATTGCTAAGGCACATAGTCTGCTTTACCGCATGGTATTTCTAGAAAATGTTTTTATTCTCTTCAAAGTAGAAAAACACCGTTCACTATCAGCTGTTGTCATCGATATGGTGCAAATTATTTTCAGTAGCTTCACAGATTCGCCAAATGTAGTTGTTAAATTATTTTCATAGAAACATTACAGTAATGTTAGAGCAGATGAAGCAGTTCCAAAATCTGGTCTATTATACAAAATTACCAATTCGCATCGAACTATAAAAGCGAACAGGGAAAATGTAGCCGAATCTGTCGTCTCGTCTGCTTGAATAGCGATGTAATGGGCTTTGTTAATTTCGTCTAGAATCAAAGTGCGAGAAACTTCGTAGATACTGTCCAGCAATTCATTTTGAATGGTTTTTGACAAACCCATAAAAACTCTCTTATTAGACTTATGGGTGCTGTCAATTCCTACCAATAAATTAACCAATCCACGAAAGATCCCCGGATTCGCACTGTGTTTCGTCATGGCCCATTAAAGCGATTTCAAACATGACACAAAACTTAATGCAGTCTATTAATTTTCCAAGAGTATATCTGTTTTTACTGATGTTTTCATTGTGCTGAATTATATTTAATCTATCTATGTGCAGTGTTCAGCTGGCACATTATAGGTATTTACCTTTTCCAAAACTGAATATTCTATCATGTTACTAAGATGTTTTTCACTTACTTTATGTGTTTTTACTTTCTCACCAAAGTGTTTTAAATCCCTACTACCGTTAGAAGTCCAGACAGGCTCGCTTTGTGGAGAATTCCTAATTAAGCACACATAACAAAAAATAGTATATTAAACTACAAGTTTCATAACACACGATTCTTGCGCACGCGTTTAAGTTAAGAACAAGAACAAGTGTGCAAAATGTGTTATGAAACGTGTATTTTATACTATTCTTTCTATTTTGGTTATTAAAAGTTCATAAAAGCTTAAAATGAGAGACACGTTTCGTTCGAACATTTTAAATATTTTAATATAGGCGGTGTTATATATTATGGTTAGAACGTCTATGGAAACTGTAACTTCGTACGAGTTTGGATGTTTTCGGAATGTCAGTGGTGGCCTTGCTTTGACTTCGGCCAACTTCGTATGGGTTCGGACGTCTTCGGCATGTCGATGAAGGCCTTGCCTTAGCTTCGGCAAACTTCGTTTGTATTCGGACGTCTTCGGAATATCGATGAACGCCTTGCCTTGTCTTCGGCCAACTTCGTGAACATTTTAAATATTTGAATATAGGCAGTGTTATATGTAAATATGATTAAAATTCAGGCAGATGTATGCAATAAATTATTTAAAATTATCAACAAAAAGGACGAAATAAATAATTGCACGCCCCTAGAGATTCGCAAAATAGCAGAAGACAATTTACAAAATCTTTCGCCAACATAGTCTCGACATATTATCAGAAACAAACTTTTATAACAGTTGTACTATTCAACATTGGAAGTAAATTTCAATAGTAGCATCAGAAAAATTATCATCAACTCTGCTTAACAATTTATATTGTTAATTAGTAAATAAAATGTTAGCATGTGTGTTTTTTATTCTTTGTACAACTTCTATTGCACATGTGTGTTACATTAAAGGCTTACATTTTGACATTTAAATATAATTTGGTTCCATTCTTTTTTTTTTACCAACGTCAAAACGACAAAATTAGCGTGGGATAAAGTAATACTTTTGCAACCAAAACGGGTGTCGTAAAGTGAACTTTATAGCACCGAAATAGCAAGAAGCATTTTGCACATTACACCCACTGATAACTGTAAGAGCTTCTGTTGAATTTTCTCGTCACGGTTTTATTAGTTTTCTATCTTAATGTCATAGCTCAGTGTGTTATTTCTATCATTTTAATTATGTTACTAACGCAATTCATAGTTGCATTTGCATCGATAGCAATTACAACATACACTCACCGCTATACAGTGAGGACGCGCGGGTTGGAATAAATTCATTTAAAATTTTTGGTTTTGTTTTATAGAAAAACGCTCGGATAGGTCGATTTTTATTTTTAGCTGCGGTTTTTCTGATGGTAAATTTATGTACAAAGGCTGGTCCAAAAATAAGTTACGACCATCATTTTTTTTTTCAAATGGAAACATATCTTTTTAATTTAATTTATTAATTCTACATCGAATTCTAAGTATGTTTCATGTACCATGTCCTATACCCAAACTCAACAGTTATCAAGAAATTTACAATTGAACATATCAATAACTGCATGTTCAATTGTAAATTTCTCGATAACTGTTGAGTTTGGGTATAGGACATGGTACATGAAACATACTTAGAATTCGATCTAGAATTAACAAATTAAATAAAAAACATGCTTCCATTTGAAAAAAAAATTGATGGTCGTAACATATTTTTGGACCACCCTTTGTACATCAATTTACCATAAAGAAAACCGCAGCTAAAAATAAAATCGACCTATCTGAGCGTTTTTCCATAAAACAAAACCAAAAATTTTAAATGAATTTATTCCAACGCGCCAGTTTCGTCGCTCTATTTCCAATACAGACGGGGCCTCACGGGGCAGTCGCGCGAGATGCTCCGGAGCGTACGTCAGACTGCGATTTTTAAACGTGCTGAAAAGACGGACTGTTACTTCCGAAAACATATTATTTGTTATCAAACAAATCAGAAAAATTACATACAAACTAGGTATTTATAATTAATTTATCTGTTAAAAGAAATTTGTCACAGGGGGGCAGTGCCCCGTTGCCCTTCCTGCAGCAGCCGCCACTGATGTATACTTTTCCAATATAATTGTATCTTCTACAAACTATTTCAAGCGAATACTGGGCAATTTATTATATTTTTGAGATGAAGCGTTTTCACTCCCACTCTTTCTACGCGTTTATATTTTTTATTTTGAACTGTGAATAATAATTATTATAATACATATAATAATAGCGTTTATTTAGCAGGCTATTGCTATACAAAAAGAGACCGTTTGTAACATTGCGGAAGTGCGATGAAGTTTCGCGATCAGCTTTTAATCTGAAATTTAGATGTTTTTACACAAAATACATAATTTATGATTCATAAAACTACCTCAGAGGCACTAAAAGAATTATGATTTTTAGCTCAACCAACCATTCAAAAAAAGTTGATACATCAAATTCATGAATATTAATACCACTATATATAACCACTCTACACTTTTAATAAAAATTTGGCAGAAATCTCACATTAAATGAATACAAAATATAAAATTTATATATGCACTACATTAAATTAAATGAAGATCGAATTTTAGCCACTGCTTATATCACCAAGAATTTTGTTACAAGATTATATGATGAGATAGAGGGTCATGACTAAGCTTAAACGGACACCAGGTTTTCAATATGTAATAAAGTTTTATTCTTCATACATTTAATATAAACTAATGATCTATCTCTAGAAGTGAGGTATTAAAACTATAAAATATGTTATTTTGATGAAAGATATTGTTCACTAGTACTTAAAGGATATTATAATACACATATAAACTATAAACTATATAAACTGCGTGAAAGTCTTCTGTCTATTCAATAGCAATTACCGGATTTACAGGCTAATTCAACGCGTACACACAATAAAAGATTATTACTTTATTATCAAAATACTAGAGGCTTGAAGGGTAAAATTTCTGATTTGTACCATTCGTCTTTCTCTTCTCAGTTCGATATTATCGCGCTTTCTGAAACCTGGCTTGATTCCTCAGTTGCTGACAGTGAATTATTTAGCAGCCAATTTACTGTTTTTAGAGCCGATAGAGACTTTCAGTCAACTGGTCGTTCGCGGGGTGGAGGTGTTTTATTAGCAGTTGACCGCAACATTTCAGTCAGTTTGCTCGACTTACACGCATTTAATTTCACCAAGCCAACTATTATTGACCTTCTATGTGTTAAACTCGTTTTCAATCACAAAAGCCTTTGCATTTTGCTTTTGTACATTCCTCCTTCCCTGCCTCTACTGCAATATCAACAATTTTTTGAGGCTCTACAGAACTTGGATTTTCTCCAATCGAGTGTTGTTCTGGTCGTGGGTGATTTTAATATTCCTGCCTACGCTTCGCAACACAACAAATGCAATATCACTGATATGCATGTGGAAACGATACGGAACTTCTCCAGATTCTTTGGCTTCACACAGTATAACTTCATTTTCAATCGCAATGAGAGGTTGCTGGACCTTGTTTTTTCGAACAAAGTTTGTTGTGTCACTCAGTCTTGTGATGCTGTTGTGAGGATAGATGATCACCATCCCCCTTTAAATATTTCTTGTGAATTAACTGTTCTCAACAAGTTTAAGCAGGAACATTCTCCTGAGAAATCATTTAATTTTCGTAAAGCCGATTTTCATCAGTTATACGACGTACTTTGTAACACCGATTGGTCATTCCTGGACAACATCTCTAATGTTGATGTTGCCATTAAAAGCTTCTACGATAAATTGTATTACATATTTGAACTTTGTGTTCCTAAAACTGCGAAGGCTTTAAAGAACCCGTATCCTCCTTACTTCACTGCAGACATAATCAACTCCATTCATCTCAAGAAGGAGGCCTGGCGGTCTTACAAACGCAATCATGATGTGCGATTATATACAGAGTTCAGTAGACTAAGGAGTTTGGTGAAGAGTATGATTGATGTGGCTTACAAAAATTATATCACTCACATAGAAAGTAGCCTTCCATCTGATCCTAAACAATTCTGGACTTTCGTTAATAGGAAGCGTAAGTCTGCAATGTTACCTCGTGAGTTTCTGTTTGATGATCATCTCATCTCCAATTCTCGCGACGTTGCCAATGCATTTGCCGACTACTTTCAATCATCGTTTGTGAGGCATTCTAACTCCTCGACTTGGATGGATCGCGATGATGGCTCTGAGAGTTTTAATGTAACCTACTTCTCGGAGAGCGATGTGTACGAGTCCCTGAGGAGTCTCAAGGGAAATGCAACTGCTGGCCCTGATGGCGTCCCTTCTTTTATTCTTAAGGATTGTGCTTCGGTTTTGTCATCCCCTCTGGCTATCCTCTTTAATTTGTCGTTAAAATCGTGTCAATTTCCGGAAATATGGAAATATTCCAAAATTTGCCCGGTGTTCAAAAAGGGCCGACGGGATTGCATCAGAAACTATCGTCCAATCTCGATCATTTGCAATTTTGCAAAAGCTTTTGAAAAATGTATTTACAAGCCGCTTTATAATTTCGTGAAGAATCGCCTATCCACTGCGCAGCATGGCTTCATGCAAGGACGCTCAACGGTCACCAATCTTCTTTCCATTACCCAGTTCATCGCGACTGGCATCGATAATGGGTCTCAAACTGACGTGTTGTACACCGACTTTTCTAAAGCTTTTGACCGGTTGAATCATGACATCTTGTTGGGTAAGCTATCGACGATTGGGATCTCACAGAACCTTCTTTTATTTTTTAATTCTTATTTTGCACAGCGTACACAATTTGTTTTATTTGATAGTTTTCGATCTCACAACATCACTGCAACATCAGGAGTACCACAGGGGTCTATATTGGGTCCATTATTTTTTAACATTTATATTAATGATATCACTGCGTCTTTAGATACAGGGCACCTGTTGTATGCAGATGATCTCAAAATATTCGCATACGTTAACAATCGTGATGACTGTTTAAAATTGCAGGCGAACCTCGACAAGGTATGTGAATGGTGTCTAATTAATGATCTGCCCCTGAATATTGATAAATGTTCCGTCATGTCATACACGACAAAGACTGACTCCCATATTTACGATTACAATGTTAACGATTCAGTTCTCCATAGGCCTGACACTCTCTGTGATCTTGGTGTCTCCTTTGATTGCAAGCTATCATTTAAAAATCATATAGCGTCCATCAGGTCGCAAGCTCTGAAAAGTCTTGGTTTCATTATTCGGCATACGAAGGAGTTCAATAACTGTTCAACGTTATCCAAGTTATATTTTGCATTTGTTCGGTCGAGATTGGAATATGCTTCTTTAGTGTGGAATCCATTCTATGACATACACTCTAATGCCCTGGAAAACGTTCAGCGTCGTTTTCTGAAATATTTATACTTTAAAGTTGATGGCCAATATCCTGTCATTGGTGTGGCACAGAGGGATATGTTACGACGTTTTTGTATGGACTCACTGAAGTACAGACGCACTGTTATGTCCTTACTTTTTTTATCTAATACATTTAAAAGCAGAATTGATTGCCCCGAAATTCTTGCACAACTGCCTTTATTTATTCCTCGGGCAGCTTCGCGGTTAACTTTTACTTTTTACTTTCCTACACCGCGCACTAATATCCTTAGATATTCACCTTTGCTCCACATGTGTAACATTTGTAATGAATACCCGTCTCTTGATATTTTTAATTGTAACATCCGGGATATTAGAGCTGTCGTTACTTTTTAGTACAACATATACATTTATTGTTATTATTACTTTTAGTTATTATTACCTTGTGTTTTTATGTCATGTGTTTTTCCTCTTATTTTAATATCATGTTTGTTATAATGTTTTGTGTCCCTAATCCGTAATTAGACATATGTCTGTGGATTAGTGTATTAAATAAATAAATAAATAAATAAATAAATAAATAGGACAACCATTTTATTATATCACCTATTGTTTTGAATACCCCATCTAATAAATGCTACAATCTTTCAGACTATTTAATAATATATACAGGTTATTTAATAATATATGACATCCCCATAATCCAGCATCATAGAGGCCAGGTGTGGTGATATACAGTATCAGATACTCTAGAAGCATGCCTGAAAGTAAATCGATCATGATGAGTTCTTATACGGTATATGTTTGAATATCTTTTTCAATCACAATTATAGGAATACAATTATTTTCACACACCTAATTTAAATTAACTACAAAATGACTCAACACCCTGTGACGATATATTTCCCGCAGAGGTGCTGAATAACACATCGTACATAATATGTCATCCCCTCCTTCACGCACTCTCACAAAACCGGCGGATATCACACACATATTATTAATAGGTGCTAATTGATGGCGCCCATGTACATAAAGAAACCACTAAATGCATATAAAATACTTGAAACACACCCTGGATTCATTACCTATAAAAACAATATTTTAATACATGAATTTTGAATGATCCCCGTATATTTAACTAAAAAACACATTCAGAATATATTTAAATTATTGAAAAAAACCCTTTAAAGAACCGTATAAAATAATCAGCTTAATTATATATAAATTTACACGCTTAAACATTAAAAACAATTTAAAGAAACCACTAAATGCATATAAAATACTTGAAACATACCCCGGATTAATTACCTATAAAAATAATATTTTAATATATGAATTTTGAATGGTCCCCGTATATTTAACTAAAAATACTCTTATTATTCAGAATTTATTTAAATTATTGAAAAAAAAAACCATTACAGAACCGTATAAAATAATCAGCTTAATTATATATAAATTTACACGCCTAAACATTAAAAACAATTTAAAGAAACCACTAAATGCCTATAAAATACTTGAAACACACCCTGGATTAATTGCATATAAAAATAATATTCAATAAAATATTAATAAAATTTACACCATTAAATTATTAAAAATAGCATTATAATTGAAAAAAAACAATTTTTCAAAAGTCCTATAAAATTTTAGAGTGGTAGGAAAACTAATGAAAAATATCGCAAGCCAATAATATAGAAATTAGATTTCTAAATACCTGATAGTTAACACAAACAAGCACTAGAACGATGCTGACTCTTCAATGACACTGGATATAATAATACTACTAAACATACCGATCTATGTATATACAGATGATCGTCCGTGACGTATACGCCAATTTGTGTTAGATTTCCATGCTACGCTAATGGAAAAAACCTTTGCCCTCGCATACATATCTATCTATGTATGCGAACGGGGGCAATTAGGAGCGACGACGTATATACAACATTCCTTTCTCAGACTAGGGCGGATGACTGTGTGTGGTCTAATGGATGCGTATAAAAAATCTAACCCTTGCATACCTGCATCGGATGAAGGGTGTGTGGGAATTTCCTCTTTCTACATGTATGAACAGGACCGTCTTTGTATAAAATTCATATATATATATCAATACCACTATATATAACCACTCTACACTTTTAATAAAAATTTGGCAGAAGTCTCACATTAAATGAATACAAAATATAAAATTTATATATGCACTACATTAAATTAAATGAAGATATTAGTATTAATATGTATAGGTAGATTGAAATAAAAATAATAAGGATAAAATAATTTTTTATTTTGTATATACTTGTACAGAGGTAAAATATTAGTTTGTGTACATATACATTCTTCATTAGCTTTATTATTATGATAAAAACAATGATCGACATTTTTAATAAGCCTTGGTACATCATTAATATATTCCAAGTTAATTACATCAATATCAACATACTGTTTAAGCAGCTCCTTTTTTTGATGGCCTTTAACATACACTCTATTATATGAGTTACAGATATTTTTTAACAAGTCAATAATGTCCTTAAAATATACATAACCAGTAGAGTATTCTATATTTAAATAATGATTTTCAAGCCATCGAACGGTCCTTTGCTCTTTCTTCGATAATAGATGGAATTCGATGATAGGTTTAAATAAAAAATGTATACTCCTTTCGCCATCACTTATGGTCATCTCTTTTGGTCCGAAATGTGGAATCGCATAACCTTCTATATCTATAATAAGGAATGATTGAAGTCGATCTTGAGCAGCAATTGCATGCCTGTCAGGAAAAGAATTAAAAAATATACAGATATAAGTTTATGTACATAATAATTTTGTATTCTTACTAGCTTCCATTTTAATCTTAGAGGTTAAAAGTATGTGTGAACTCGAATGCAAACAAACTAATACTGATTTAGTGGGAGAAAATTACAGATAGAGCCAAACAAAAAGGAGTGGTGGTACTTACCCAATTTGAAGCGGTGGAGCAGCTGCACCCGAGGTATGCGCAGCGACCATCTAAGGAGCTGGTGGTTCGATTTTATAATACCCCCAATGTATTAAACATAATAAAAACTACTGGCAGCCTGCAGTCTCTTTTTCTTTTTAGAGGTGTACGTCATACGAACACAAAACGAGTTACAAGCGGATTCTAGAAAATTATATAAAATAGAAACATCTCAAAGAAATTGCTTATCAATGCTTAAACCTAGTGAAGTATGTGTAAATTATTATTTTATTATTATCTAAATTTGTTCATCACCTAATGTGTATTTGTATTAATATTGCGCCATTAAGCCTTCCATTAATATATTTTAGGTAAATTTCTGTATTATTTTTTATGTTTAATTTATTCTTCAAGTCTTTAGTTTTATGAGCAATGTTATAAATTTATAGAATTTTGTCGTTGCTTAAGTAGATACAATTTGTACTGTATTTTGTTATGTGTGTTTTTATCATGAATGAGAGCAATAACAATCAAGACTAAACACCTAGCATTAAATGTTAATTATGTAAAAATGCTTAAAATATTTTTGATACACTTGAAGATTTAGAATTTTGAATGATGTATTCCTAATAACCAATAATAGGCAGCATATGCAAAGAAAAATAACAACACATGTGGAAAATACTGAACAGGTAACTTAAGAACTAACAAGCGGAGAACTGAACTGCCTCACGAAAAAAGGAAACTAATAAAATAACCATCAAATACAGAAGGATAGAAATAGAAAGTTCTGGTACCTGGGGGATATGATGCACCACAAAAATGAAGAAACTGAGATTGACATACATAAAGGAATTAATTTGACAGGTGTAGCTTTTAGAATACTAAATCATGTATGGTACACCAATGATAAGTAATTTTTTTATTAAACTGTATTATCATCCCTTCTTCCGCTGCCTATGGTTCACCAATTATCCTAAGGGATATCCTCAGGGCTATCGCTGGATCAGCAATCTCAATTTCAGAACCAGCACCAGCCGTGATTATACCCCTTAAGATAATTGGTGAAACATCAGCAGCGGAGGAAGGGACGACAATACAGTTTAATAAAAAATTACTTATCTTTGGTGTACCATACATGATTTAGTATTCTAAAAGCTACTCCTGTCAAATTAATTCCTTTATGTATGTCAATCTCAGTTTCTTCATTTTTGTGGTGTATCATATTCCCCAGGTACCAGAACTTTCTATCCTTCTGTATTTGATGGTTATTTTATTAGTTTCCTTTTTTCGTGAGGCAGTTCAGTTCTCCGCTTGTTAGTTCTTAAGTTACCTGTTCAGTCTTTTCCACATGTGTTGTTATTTTTCTTTGCATATGCTGCCTATTATTGGTTATTAGGAATACATCATTCAAAATTCTAAATCTTCAAGTGTATCAAAAATATTTTAAGCATTTTTACATAATTAACATTTAATTCTAGGTGTTTAGTCTTGATTGTTATTGCTCTCATTCATGATAAAAACACACATAACAAAATACAGTACAAATTGTACCTACTTACGCAACGACAAAATTCTATAAATGTATAACATTGCTCATAAAACTTAAGACTTGAAGAATAAATTAAACATAAAAAATAATACAGAAATTTACCTAAAATATATTAATGGAAGGCTTAATGGCGCAATATTAATACAAATACACATTAGGTGATGAACAACTCCTTTTTGTTTGGCTCTATCTGTAATTTTCTCCCACTAAATCAGTATTAGTTTGTTTGCATTCGAGTTCACACATATTTTTAACTTCTAAGATTAAAATGGAAGCTAGTAAGAATACAAAATTATTATGTACATAAACTTATATCTATATATTTTTTAATTATTTTCCTGACAGGCATGCAATTGATGCTCAAGATCGACTTCAATCATTCCTTATTATAGATATAGAAGGTTATGCGATTCAACATTTCGAACCAAAAGAGATGACCATAAGTGATGGCGAAAGGAGTATAGATTTTTTATTTAAACCTAGCATCGAATTCCATCTATTATCGAAGAAAGAGCAAAGGACCGTTCGATGGCTTGAAAATAATTATTTAAATATAGAATACTCTACTGGTTATGTGTATTTTACGGACATTATTGACTTGTTAAAAAATATCTGTAACTCATATAATAGAGTGTATGTTAAAGGCCATCAAAAAAAAGGAGCTGCTTAAACAGTATGTTGATATTGATGTAATTAACTTGGAATATTTTAATGATGTACCAAGGCTTATTAAAAATGTCGATCATTGTTTTTATCATAATAATAAAGCTAATAAAGAATGTATATGTACACAAACTAATATTTTAACTCTGTACAAGTATCTACAAAATAAACAATTATTTTATCCTTCTTATTATTTTTATTTCAATCTACCTATACATATTAATACTAATATCATAGTGAGATAATATATATATATATATATATATATATATATATATATATATATATATATAGAGAAAATAAAAATTACTGTTTCAAACAGAATTATGGGCTGTAGATTAAATAAGACACAATTGTATTGATGTTATGTTGACGTTTCGATTTATTACAAAATCTTCTTCAGACCTGTTTTACAATGTAATGGGAGAAACAAAAATATAATTAGTTATTACATAATAGAATAGTGTTTAAGCTGTACTTACAAAAACATCTGTGTAGTTTACATAAAAATATTATGTCTATTATGCATTTCACATAAGGTCAAAAGTATATCTATTGTATTCGTGGATTGCATTATTTTTAATATTGTTACTTTAATATAACGTCAAATTTAAAAGAAATTATTACAGCACAATTTTTAAAAAACAATTTAAAACGCTGGACACAGCATAGTTAAAAAGAAAACGTGTCAATTAATGTTGCATACTTTAAGCGGTATTAAACTGAAATTTTACATGTATGTGGAAAAGATGCCAGGCCGGTATGAAAAACACATGAACATATGTTCAATATTTACAGTTGTTTTTTTCCCGTTTGAAGACATTAGTAAAGGAATTCGTCTCACCTCAACAGACGCGTATCCAGGACCGCGGCAAAAGAAATACCCCTTATTTACTACTCTGAAGAAAGCTTTTGTTTTACTTAGATGTTACGTAGATATGTCTTTGTATTTCTTTTCGATTTTGTGTGTCATATGCGGGATTAAACCTGAGTAGATAGTGCTAAAGTTGTTACAGTCGTTTTTGCTATTAATATTGGGATTCACGGTTCTAATTGCTAATGTTTCTAAGAAAAGTCTCCTTGACAAATTACTTTCGTGAAAAAGAATCTGAATGTTATTGAAAATAATATCATGATTAGTGTTCCTTAGGTGGGTAGCCAGAGTACATCTCCCTGGATGCCTTTTGGCGTCACTAATATGAAGCGCGTTTCGTTCTTTCAGGCGTTGCTTTGTTTGCCCCACGTAATATTTGCCACAGTCACACTGTAAAAGATACACCACATTGCTGTTTGCGAGAGTACTAATTTTATCTTTTAGTGGTGTAAATAGCTTATTCACTGTGTTGGCTAGTGTGTAAGCAATAGGAATGACATCCCGAAAAAGCGTCTTAATTTTGTTCGTAAGATTGGGGATGTATTGGATGCTCTTATATTTGATTTCTGTGTTGCCATTAAGTTGAGGAACGATGGAACTCCCCCCAACCCCGCTTGCGTCCAACCATCACATCTTTTATTTTCTCAACATACGTTGGTCAGTTAGACGAAATACTTATTATTATCTATATATATATATAAAGAAAAGAAATATTGCGGATAATGGAATAATGAAGTAAAGAATTTAATGGGTTAACTCCGCTGAAAATGCAACTGCGGACACGTGTTTCTAACTACTTGGTTCTCGTCAGCGCAGTGTAGCCAAGGAATAGGATGGGATAACCTTGGAGCTGAAAAACATCAATCAGAGACATACACAGGGGACAGCCTACCAATTGAGGCTTCAGCTAGAGTGTCCTCGATATTGAGGATGAATCTAACGTCGCCGCGAGGTAGACATTTGTCCACCTGCACGCCATCTGAACCCATAGGATAAAAATAAAGAAAAGAAATATTGCGGATAATGGAATAATGAAGTAAAGAATTTAATGGGTTAACTCCGCTGAAAATGCAACTGCGGACACGTGTTTCAAACTACTTGGTTCTCGTCAGCGCAGTGTAGCCAAGGAATAGGATGGGATAACCTTGGAGCTGAAAAACATCAATCAGAGACATACACAGGGGACAGCCTACCAATTGAGGCTTCAGCTAGAGTGTCCTCGATATTGAGGATGAATCTAACGTCGCAATATTTCTTTTCTTTATTTTTATCCTATGGGTTCAGATGGCATGCAGGTGGACAAATGTCTACCTCGCGGCGACGTTAGATTCATCCTCAATATCGAGGACACTCTAGCTGAAGCCTCAATTGGTAGGCTGTCCCCTGTGTATGTCTCTGATTGATGTTTTTCAGCTCCAAGGTTATCCCATCCTATTCCTTGGCTACACTGCGCTGACGAGAACCAAGTAGTTCGAAACACGTGTCCGCAGTTGCATTTTGAGCGGAGTTACCCCATGAAATTCTATACTTTATTATATATATATATATATATAGGAAGATGTGATGTTAGACACTGTTTTCAGGGTGTATTGGTATGTGTATTTACTGATCCGGAAGGTCAGAATGTATGGGCTGGGTTAATTAAAATACTCTATTTGTGGCTGGTAACGTTTCGGAATCAATTTATTCCATCTTCAGACTCTACAAGAAGTTTAACAATTTTTATATAATTAGGGACAATCTTTTAAAAGAACAAAAGTCATGAATACTCAAAACAAGAGAACTCACTTACTTGCCACTATGGACACCGAAAATTATCTCAACAGATACAACCATCAAAACAGAGAACTCGTGTTGGTGGTCCACTAAATTAAAACTTAATGTATTATATAGGCCATTAAAGTGTCACATATTAAAATTACATTTAGACAATTTCCAAATTAAATGCTCAGTAAAATCAAAAACAAAGTTATTAACGGACATTACTAGTTGTTTTTCAAAAAGCACAAACACGAAGACAACAACAACAATTCAAAATGCATGACCTATCTGACCGTAGGTGAGTATTTAACGGTCACGGACCTGCCCTTGACATCGCAAAGAGGTGACCGTTAAATACTCACCTACGGTCAGATAGGTCATGCATTTTGAATTGTTGTTGTTGTCTTCGTGTTTGTGCTTTTTGAAAAACAACTAGTAATGTCCGTTAATAACTTTGTTTTTGATTTTACTGAGCATTTAATTTGGAAATTGTCTAAATGTAATTTTAATATGTGACACTTTAATGGCCTATATAATACATTAAGTTTTAATTTAGTGGACCACCAACACGAGTTCTCTGTTTTGATGGTTGTATCTGTTGAGATAATTTTCGGTGTCCATAGTGGCAAGTAAGTGAGTTCTCTTGTTTTGAGTATTCATGACTTTTGTTCTTTTAAAAGATTGTCCCTAATTATATAAAAATTGTTAAACTTCTTGTAGAGTCTGAAGATGGAATAAATTGATTCCGAAACGTTACCAGCCACAAATAGAGTATTTTAATTAACCCAGCCCATACATTCTGACCTTCCGGATCAGTAAATACACATACCAATACACCCTGAAAACAGTGTCTAACATCACATCTTCCTATATATATATATATATATAATAAAGTATAGAATTTCATGGGGTAACTCCGCTCAAAATGCAACTGCGGACACGTGTTTCGAACTACTTGGTTCTCGTCAGCGCAGTGTAGCCAAGAAATAGGATGGGATAACCTTGGAGCTGAAAAACATCAATCAGAGACATACACAAGGGACAGCCTACCAATTGAGGCTTCAGCTAGTGTCCTCGATACTGAGAATGAATCTAACGTCGCCGCGAGGTAGACATTGTCCACCTGCAAGCCATCTGAACCCACAGGATAACAATAAAGAAAAGAAATATTGCGGATTATAGAATAATAAAGTATAGAATTTCATGGGGTAACTCCGCTCAAAATGCAACTGCGGACACGTGTTTCGAACTACTTGGTTCTCGTCAGCGCAGTGTAGCCAAGGAATAGGATGGGATAACCTTGGAGCTGAAAAACATCAATCAGAGACATACACAAGGGACAGCCTACCAATTGAGGCTTCAGCTAGAGTGTCCTCGATACTGAGAATGAATCTAACGTCGCCGCGAGGTAGTTCGAAACACGTGTCCGCAGTTGCATTTTGAGCGGAGTTACCCCATGAAATTCTATACTTTATTATTCTATAATCCGCAATATTTCTTTTCTTTATATATATATATATATATACACGGTGGCCAGAAAAATGCGGACAAACGCCACGCAGGCCAAATCTTTGTTTAATTCTGAGTTGACAATCTTAATTGAAAAAAGTAGTACAGTGCTTTTTTTTTGTAAACCATTGGTATTAATCGATTAGTTACATCAATGCATTTGAGATAATTCCATTTCTAAATTTCACCACAATGATTTTACATAGATAAATTTGACGAATTTTGCTAAATTTTAGCCGTACAACTTAATGTTTGATGGTCTCGTATGCCGTAAGGAAGGACCGTATAACTTTTTTGGATTAAGATTATCGCCTCAGAATTGAACAAAGAATCGTTCTACCTGGCGTTTGTCCGCATTTTTCTGGCCACCGTGTATATGAATTTTATACAAAGACGGACCTGTCCATACATATAGAAAGAGGAAATTCCCACACACACCCTTCATCCGATGCAGGTATGCAAAGGTTAGATTTTTTGTACGCATCCATTAGACCACACACAGTCATCCGCCCTAGTCTGAGAAAGGAATGTTGTATATACGTCGTCGCTCCTAATTGCCTCCGTTCGCATCCATAGATATGTATGCGAAGGAAAAGATTTTTTTCATTAGCGTAGCGTGGGAATCTAACACAAATGGGCGTATACGTCACGGACGATCATCTGTATATACATAGATCGGTGTGTTTAGTAGTATTATTATATCCAGTGTCATTGAAGAGTCACCATCGTTCTAGTGCTTGTTTGTGTTAACTATCAGGTATTTAGAAACCTAATTTCTATATTATTGGATTGCGATATTTTTCATTAGTTTTTCTACCACTCTAAAATTTAATAGGACTTTTTAAAAAATTTCTTTTTCAATTATAATGCTATTTTTAATAATTTAATGGTGTAAATTTTATTGAATATTATTTTTATATGCAATTAATCCAGGTTGTGTTTTAATTTAAATAAATTCTGAATAATAAGAGTATTTTTAGTTAAATATACGGGGACCATTCAAAATTCATATATTAAAATATTATTTTTATAGGTAATTAATCCAGGGTATGTTTCAAGTATTTTATATGCATTTAGTGGTTCCTTTAAATTGTTTTTAATGTTTAACCGTGTAAATTTATATATAATCAAGCTGATTATTTTATACGGTTCTTTAAAGGGGTTTTTTCAATAATTTAAATAAATTCTGAATAATAAGAGTGTCTTTTAGTTAAATATATGGGGATCATTCAAAATTCATATATTAAAATATTATTTTTATAGGTAATTAATCCAGGGTGTGTTTCAAGTATTTTATATGCATTTAGTGTATTTATGTATTTATGTATATGGGCGCCATCAATTAGCACCTATTAATAATATGTGTGATATCTGCCGGTTTTGTGAGAGTGCGTGAAGGAGGGGATGACATATTATGTACGATGTGTTATTATTCAGACCTCTGCGGGAAATATATCGTCACAGGGTGTTGACTCATTTTCTAGTTAATTTAAATTAGGTGTGTGAAAATAATTGTATTCCTATAATTGTGATTGAAAAAGATGTTCAAACATATACCATATAAGAACTCATCATGATGTATTTACTTTCAGGCATGCTTCTAGAGTATCTGATACTGTATATCACCACACCTGGCCTCTATGATGCTGGATTATGGGGATGTCATATATTATTAAATAACCTGTATATATTATTAAATAGTCTGTAAGATTGTAGCATTTATTAGATGGGGTATTCAAAACAATAGGTGATATAATAAAATGGTTGTTCTATATTTGTATTATAATACCATTTAAGTAGTAGTGAACAATATCTTTCATCAAAATAACATATTTTATAGTTTTAATACCTCATTTCTAGAGATAGACCATTAGTTTATATTAAATGTATGAAGAATAAAACTTTATTACATATTGAAAACCTGGTGTCCGTTTAAGCTTAGTCATGACCCTCTATCTCATCATATAATCTTGTAACAAAATTCTTGGGTGATATAAGCAGTGGCTAAAATTCGATCTTCATTTAATTTAATGTAGTGCAAATATAAATTGTTATGCTTATTTTTACGTTTTGATATGTTTCGTATCTCTTATGCTTTTCGCACTGGTTGATATTCTAAATCGCAACTTTACGAGCGTGCCTGGTATATATCTCTGGTGAACTAGTATGACATGATTATATCTATTTTGTAAATTCACTTCTGTTTCTTACGTTAAATTAATTGAAATCTAATTTTGGGACATTCACACGATAGGGTTAATTACTTGTGTAAATGAACTTAAACCTACGTTTAAATTGACTAATTTCCGAGCAATTTATATTGCTCTGACCTACCTGCATTGTGTACGTATTTATAATTATTTTTCCAGCTGTAACTTTGTTATTTTCATCGACATGTTATGTTTCGGGCTCCGACAACTGTGTACACTTGTTTGTCTCCACCTTAGTTTTACTGCTTTCTTGTCACCAAAATTGTAGAGGGAAATTTTGTGATGGAATATTCTTCTAGCACCTTGCTTGTTTTACTACACCTGAATCAAGTACTATGGCAATCGGATAACCTCTTTTGGTTTTATAGATTGTTCTTCGCTTTAAAAGAAAAGGTATACTGTGGCATGTGAATAGCTTTAGATCTCGTGCATACTTATTTTCTTCCTTCCCGGACATGCACTTGTCGATTGACAGCGTGGCCGTCTACAGAAATTTCATTGTCCGTGCCTTTCATGTACATAACCTTCGGACGAAAATCGTATCCACGTGCGATATTTTATGCCTGCAAAGTATGTATAGATCGGGACTACGCCCGTCTGTTCTTGTGCGTGCGTAATTTGGTCAGATTTAGTCTATTTACCTGAGTTCCGGACATTGATAATGTGTGATGGAGCTGTTTAGCGTTTGTTTACATATCTATTTGGTTAGACGTCTTGCGTGCGTTGGTGTAATGGACGGTTCGCGCATTGCCAACTTTCTGGCGTGAACGTTCCTTTCACATTACCTAACTTTATAAATTTTACGTGCATTGTAGGGGGTGATTCAGTAAATTTTATCATCATCTAAGTTATGAGCATGTCTGCGTTTAATTATATAGGTCACGTTATCGACTCTCTCCTTTGTAATTAAGTCTTGTGTTCGTCACTTTTATTTGAATTCTCCCGCTTTTTATTATGAACCCTTTTCCGAGTGCGTCATATTATGGGCGTGCGTACTGATTGGCTGTACCGGATTATCCGGGAAACCACGTTTTCGTTTCACTTACGTAGTCCATCTTGTGTAAAGCACATCAGTACATAATGCTTATTTTATTTGGTGATTTTTATTATTATGTCTAGTAGATAGATATTACGCTTAGGCGGCTTTGAAGAAATAAGCAGTGAGTGTCGATACCTTAGTATAGGTGAATTATCGTAAATCTTATCGAAATACCGCTACCTAATTTACGAATTACCACGTGTTGGATTTTTGAGTTTAAATTTTGTACTATGTGGGACTTCTGAGACGATTTCGCGGATCTCCATTAATTGGGATAAGTGGGTGAAATTTTATGTTAATTTTCGGGGCTTTATCTTTGTTTCTTTTCTTTTCTAATTTAATAGGATTTTATTGTTGGGCACGAGGCAAGCCCTCAGTAGCCATTCACTGAAAATGGTCGCCGTACATTATTGTTGAAGAACATAGTGACTACCGTCGTCGTTCTAATAGCTGTACCTTTCCAACCTTCTTAGTGGCTTCTGGTGGATTTTCTTCGACCAGCCAGGGAGATTTTCTCCGCATTTTGGCTAGATAAGTACAACTATATTCGTAGTTTTCGACGTATCTTCCGACTAATTTGTCGATATCTTTGTGCCAGTGATCTGGACATTTACCTTACCTTTATTTGATCTAAGACTGTTTGAGTGGCTATAAAATACTTAATGCACCACTTAATCAATTGCGAAGTCACGTGCAAACCTAATTAAATTACCGTTTATATATTGCAAATTGTTATTGCCGTATACAGAGTGACCCTAAGTAAGAGTCGACTAGGGCTCTCGTTGATGTGTTGAACTTTATTTTAATAAAATTCTAGAAAATTATTTACCGTTAAAACTTTGACTTTCATGTATGTTTTTTTAAATTTCTGGGCTAATAAAATTATTTAAGCACTTGTAAATTCTATACCGTAAGCTCAGTAGATTCTTTTGTGTTAAATACTAAATTTTCCTTTGTTTTTTTGCAAGCGGCATTTAATAAATTAACATTTGTAAACAAGTTACTTAGTTAATTCGTAATTTTGATTTTGTAATCAAAGCCATGTTTCTGTAAATTTAACGTTTTACCCTTCTCTTAATTATTTTTTTTTAAGTCTTAAGTGCTAATCTTAAATCATTTTTCTTTCAATTGAGTAACATATAATACATAACTTAGAACATCGCCGTTGGTGGCACTTGTATAATACCATTTGTAGAATGTAAGGCGACGAAACGTTTCTGCTGCCGACCATCCTCCTGCCGATGTGCAGAGGTTATGTCAAATGTATAGTTAAGATCCACTTACAAATTTAAACTTGCTTAACATTTTCATAAGTTTCAACTGCCTAGCTTAATAGATTTTCAAATTTTATCTTGTTCAGCTTCATATTTTCAATTTCAATCTGTCTTGTTTATTATATTTCGACAACTTTAAAAAAAACCATACGAATTAATATAGAACTTTCTACACATCGTAATTTCTCTTTTATTTTTACCTCAACATATCTTGTTTTTCTTTGCTATTGTTGTGACAAGCATTTGAATAAGGTTTGGCGCAGACGACCTATACAGGGTGATCCGTAGGAAACCCGCTGGAGGGACACAGCCAGTGGCAGATCAGTAGGGAACGCAGGTAGGTTACCGTAAGGTAGCACAGTGTCCTGGTGCGCGGACAACGTCGCTTGCGTCGTCGCCGACCGACGCTCATTTGATTAGTTTAGTTATCTGAACCGTCACGCCATCTGCGGCTTGAGTTAGCTCGGCCCTGCGTTTCTCAATACCTACCACCACATTATTGTGATCTCCCTATACTGTGACTCACCTGGTCAATAATATTTAGTTTCGACGTTGTTGCGGGTGTAACAAATTTGGCGCCCAACGTGGGGCCATGTTTTGACCATCTTCCGGAATAATTTTTTTTCTTTATGCTGTTTCCGGCCAATTTCTCTGTTCTTGTTGCTTCTAACGTTTCGGCCAACTATTCGCCACCTTCAGAACAAAATTGGTACCCAACGTTTCGGCCATTTCTCGCCATCTTCAATTTTTTTTTGTGTCAACCAAGTTTCGGCCAATTTTCCGCCATTTTCAGAATTTCTTTTTCTGTCCCCTAACATTTAGACAAGTTTTCTCCCCCTTCCGTAACAAATTGACACACCAACGTTTTGGGGCCTTTCTTTTCGAGAATAATAGCAACAAATTGGCACACCAACGTTTTGGGTCTTTCTTTTGGAAATAATAGTAACAAATTGTTGCCCAACGTTTCTGCCAACTTTTCGCCATCTTCCGGAATAAAATTTTTTTGTTACCCAACGTTTCAGCAAAGTTTCGCTACCTTCCGTAACAATTTTATGCCCATCGTTGTGGGCCTAACGAATAACAAATTTGCACCCAACGTTTCGGCTAAGTTTTCGCCACCCTCAAATTTTCTTTTTCTTTTGTGTGTCATCCATCGGCTAACAAATTGACACCTAACGTTTCGACCTAGTTTTCGCTACCTTCCGGAACAAATTTGGCAACCGACGTTTCGACCAAGTTTTCACCATCTTCAGGGAAATTTCTCGCCTTTTCCGATTTTCCTTGTTATTGGTTGCTCTAACGTGACAACGTGTCGTTACTCAACGTTTCGGACAAGTTTTCTCCATCTTCCGGGATATTTACCTTACCTTTAAAAATTTCTTGCCGCTAACATTTCGTCGTACCGCACGATGGTGTTATACTTTGGAGAAGCTACTTGTTTCGGATAAACGTTTCGGTCCTGACCATCTTCAGGCACAAATTTTGAATTTTCTCGGTTTAAGCCCTTTTCTCGATTTAGGTGAGTAGGTGGACGTTAAGCCTTCCTTACCGCTCAGTTTTCTTCGTACTTCCGTCTACTCCCTCACCTACATTTAATTTTGACTGTTGAATTTTGTAAAACGTGAGACTTACCTTAGGATTTAAATTACCTTTGTCATCCAGAATTTATTTGTGTCTTTGGACTTGAAACTTCGCTTGCTTGATCCCAGTACCGCCATTTCTTTTTATATTTCTTTCTCTTCGACTTTCCGCTGAATTAACTCTCGCCATGGCTTCTAAACTACAGATCAATCGGCTTTCGAAGGAAGACCTTGAGTATTTGTTGACTGTTCAGGGTTCCGATGTGCCATCTACGTTGGATGAAATGCGAGGCACGTATCGACGACTGCTGGGGTATGCTAGGTCTCATCCATCAGATACTAAGCCTACCTATCCATTTACGTATACGGAGGATTCCGCGGCCATAAAGGCAAAGTTCACTTTTATCGAAGGGCTCATCGATCAGTTTGTGGGGAATCGTGAGTCGTAGGAATATCAAAAGATTTCTACCGCCCTTGATTTTATAATGAGCCGTATCCTTAACTCCTGTCCAAAATCTGAGGAGGGGGTGAATGAGCAATGGAAGTTTAGGGGTCGCGTTGCTAATTTGACCGACCGCCTCGGAAAAAAGGTTCACTCGGAATTCCTCAGATCAGTTATTGTTTAATTCAGCTATAGATTTATTTGAGGGTCGTGCTTTAGTTTGGTATCGAGCCAATCGCCATCTTTTCTCGAATTGGCCAGAGTTAGCTGCTGGTCTACGGGATGAGTTTCAAGCCGTAGATTATGACGACCGCCTTATGGATGAAATTAAGCAACGAACTCAAGGTCCTAATGAGACTATCGGTTTATACGTATCTGTCATGAAAAACCTTTTTTCTCGACTTTCTGATTCAGTCCCTGAAAAAACTCAACTACGAATTTTGCAGCGCAATATCTTACCTTTTTATCAGACGCAATTGGGTTTAACAGAGGTCAATTCCATCGCAGAACTCCTTAAATTTGGGAAAGTTCTCGAAGCCCGCAAGGCCTCAGCTGAAGCTTATGTACCGCCTCCCTTGCGTGGTAAAACACTCGAACCGGATTTGGCTTATGTTAATGCAGATCCCGTCCCAAGTTGTTCTCGAAGTCATGTGGCACCCGTTACTCCCGCCTCTAATCGCTCTCGTGTCCGTGTGGCACCTGTTTCTGCAAATCCTGTCACATGTTGGAATTGTCGTCGGACAGGTCATCGTTACTCCCAATGTGCTTTACCTCGCAAACACTTCTGTTATCGTTGTGGTCGTCCAGAGACCATAGTATCTTCTTGTCCGCAGTGTTCGGGAAACGCCCGACGTGCGCACTAAGTGGCCGTCCCGTGCGTACAATCTTCACATCGGCCTACCGACGAAATCGAGCACAACTGGAATATATTCTCGCACAAGCCGTAGGAGATGAACGTCCCTATGTCAGGGTCCAGATTTTTGGCAGGGAGTTTCTTGGCCTTTTAGACACAGGCTCATCCCGTAATATTTTGGGTGAATCGGGTTGGTCCATTTTAAAGGGTTTCGTTCCGCTCAAGTCATCTATATCCTTTTGCACTATTGCCGACGGTTCACGTTGCAAGATCTTGGGAGAAGTTTCCTTACCAATCAAGGTCAGGGATCGGACTAAAGTTTTTGACGTATTGATAGTACCTGACCTGTCTCATTAGCTTATTCTGGGCGCAGACTTTTGGCGAGACATGGGAATTGTCCCAAATATGCGCCGTGGCGAATGGGTATTTTCCAAAGAACCTTATGTAGCGTCTGTAAGCGCTGAATCCCCCGTCTTATCTGATGAACGTCAGCGTCAGCTTGAGGCTATCGTTAATAGGAACTTTCCTGATGTTGATAAGGAAGAGTTGGGTTGTGCCAAAGGTGTAGAGCACACTATCATCACTAGTAGCCCTCCGATTAAGCAACGCTACTACCCGATATCTCCGGCGGTGCAAAAAGTAGTCGACGCCGAATTAGATAAGATGTTGGCTCTCGGAGTTGTTGAGAGGTCTCAGAGTGGTTGGTCTTCACCCATTCTTCTCGTGCCTAAGAAGGATAAAACTTATCGATTTTGCGTCGATTATCGTAAGCTCAATCAGGTCACCGAGAGAGATGCCTATCCCCCTCCCTATGTGTCAAATACCTTGGATAAGTTACGAGACGCCAAATATCTTACGTCTCTCGATATAAAAAGTGCGTATTGGCAAATTCCTGTTGCCGAGTCTTCCCGTCAATATACGGCTTTCACCGTACCGAATCGGGGTTTGTTTCAATTTTGTCGTCTTCCTTATGGATTACACAATGCACCTGCCTCCTGGCAGCGTTTTATAGATAGAGTTTTCGGTCCTGAATTAGAACCCTACGTTTTCGTGTATCTGGATGATATCATAATCGTCACTCCTACCTTTGAAAAACTCTTGAACATTTTAGAGCAAGTTTTATCTCGTCTACGTGACGCTGGTTTAACGCTTAATAGAGACAAATGTCAGTTTTGTCGCGACGAATTGAAGTACCTGGGATATGTGGTCAATCGTCGTGGGTTGATGGTCGACCCTGACAAAGTTAAGGCTATCATTCGAATCGCCACTCCCAAAAATGTTTCTGAAGTCAGACGTTTAGTTGGTATGGCTTCATGGTATCGACGTTTCGTCCCAAATTTTTCTACCGTTATCTCTCCGCTTACCGATTTGTTAAGGAAAAATCGTCCATTTGTTTGGACGTTGGCTTGTGAAGAAGCCTGGACATCTTTGCGCGAACGTTTAGTTTCCTCTCCGATTTTGACATGTCCTGATTTCCAATATGAATTCATCATTCAAACTGATGCTAGTGACTATGGTCTTGGAGCCGTGTTGACTCAAGACATAGACGGACAGGAGAAAGTAATCAGTTACCTTAGCCGTTCTTTAACACCTGCCGAACGTAAATTCTCTACCGTTGAGAAAGAGTGCTTTGCCGTCCTTTGGGCAATAGAAAAGCTTCGCCCATATATCGAATGCTCATACTTTACGGTGATAACGGATCATTACTCCCTCTGCTGGCTGAACTCCCTTAATTCTCCGTCGGGAAGATTGGCTCGATGGGCCGTACGTCTTCAGCAGTATGACTTTACTATCATCCACCGTAAAGGTAAATTCAATGTAGTTCCGGACACTCTCTCCCGTTCAGTCACCAAGTTGGAAATTGTTCAAGTCAATCCTAAAAGCCAAGACAAATGCTACGTTCGTATCTTAGAACAACTTAAGAGACATCCCGAGAAGTACCCACAATTTCAACTTATCGGTGAGATACTTCGATGTTACGTACCGCCTAATAGTACTTTTCCCTCCGAGGATACCGATTCCTGGAAAATCTATGTTCCTAAGGAACAACGTCATGGGGTCCTTTTAGAATGTCATAACGAGCCCACGAGTGGTCATCTAGGCATTGCGAAGACTCTCGCTCGCATATTGCAACACTACTATTGATGAAGATGTTAGGAGATGTGATTCGTCACATCAGAGCCTGTCCTAATTGCAATAAGGCGAAACCTCTTCAAAGAGCCCCTGTTGGTCGTATGGGTGGGCATTCTAAAATTACTAAACCATGGGAAGTACTCAGTATCGACATTGTTGGTCCTCTTCCGAGGGACCAAGCGAGGTTTTAATTACATTTTGGTGGTCTCTGACATCTTCAGTAAGTTTGTTCTGACTTTTTCGTTACGTAAAGCTTCTTCCAAGACTATTATCCGACATCTCGAAGATGTGTTTCTGATTTTTGGCGTACCTCGTTCCGTTATTACCGATAATGGCGTGCAGTTCCGCTCTAACGACTACCGTTCTATGTTAAAAGAATATAAAGTACGTCCATGCTATACTGCGAATTACCATCCTCAAGCGAATCCCGTGGAACGCGTGAATAGGGTTATTAAAACCATGCTGATTTCGTATGTCTCTGACAATCATCGTGAATGGGACGTCTATCTTCCCAAAGTCACTTGCGCCTTGCGCACTGCTAGACACGAAGTCACTGGGCACACTCCCTATTTCATTAACTTCGGCCGTGAGATGAATCTCACTGGAGAAAGAATTTCCGATGCTCCTACTCTGAAGGAACTCCACTTGTCGAGGTCCGCGATCCGGAAAAACTAATAGAACGCTCTGAAGGATTCTCTAAGCTTTATCGTGACATCAAATCTCGCTTGCAGAAAGCATACGATCGTGCTAAGGCGCGCTACGACACTCGTCATAGACGGGAAGAATTTTTGGTAAACCAGTTGGTCTGGCGTAAAAATTTCGTACTCTCAGATGCCGCCAAGTTCTATACCGCCAAATTGGCTGACAAATATGTCGGGCCCTTTCAAATTAGTAAACGTATTTCAACTGACATTTATGAGGTCAAAACTTGCGAAGATAAATTGCTGTCCGGGGCGTGGCATGCAAATCTACTGAAACCTCAGCCGAGTGATGATTAAGATCTACCTTCTCACGTGTTCAGCTGCCTGAATTATCGCTTATCTCGACTTTGTCTTTTCGTTATTGATACCTACCGTTACATTCTCTTCCATCTTTGGCCTGTAGAGAGTGCCTTGGCTTGCAGCCATAACACCAGAATTTCACTACCGTGTACCTCGCGTGATGTAGGAGGCATCTAAAGGGGCATTTTGGCCTGTAGAGAGGGCCGAAAGAATTCTCCTACCGTGAGCCCTGCGTGAAGTAAAAGTCTTCTAAATGGATCCCGTTTAATATTGTCCCTCTACCACCTTAGGACAAACATCTTTCATTTATCGACCTATCGGTGTGTCTACCGACCCCATTGCACAGCATTGTATCTGCGATTCCGTCTATGCACTTATCTTCTCGTACCTTTTATCGTTTCCGTGTGTTTCGGATTTACCGTATCTTTGCATTCATGGAGTGGCAGCCTTGCTAGGGGGTGCGCACACAAAATTTCGTTTACCTTATCGGACATGACTTACCTTTTAAGCTGACTAATGTTGGTTATTGCTTATTTACCGGATTTGACTTATCTTATTTGCGAAGGCATAAAGAGGGATGGTCCCTTTGTGTGATAGTCCTCAGCCTTCCAAGGGTCGTGTCCTGGCGACCTTTTTGCTTTTCTTACGGTCAAAATGTTACCTCCAGGAAATGATCATGACTTATGCCTTATGGGTTATCGTTCGCCCTCAGCGTTTCAGTCGGGACAACGCCGGTCCAGACTTTAAAATCTTGCTTCCTAATATCTATTTTTGTTTGGCGACCTACCTTATTTTGTTACTTCCGGAATGTTTCGTTTGTCGCGTGCTCGTGCTGTCCGTACCTTTGAGCAGTCTCAACACCATTTTCTTTTGTTTCTTTAGTATCCCGTACCGGCTGAATGCCGAAGGGCCACGTGGTGGTTTTGGCCAAGCTCTCTGGTGTTGCTGTGATTGGGTGTGGCTGTATGCGCTCACGTGTTGGACGACGTCCGTTTTAGTACTCTCGCTTACCCTTTTTAACTTTCTTCTATTCCGACAGCCTATGTTTTCGGTGCAAGAAATTGCCCTGCGTTCAATTTCTTTTCGCTGGAAAGGGGGGAATTTGTTATGCTCATTTTTACGTTTTGCTATGTTTCGTATCTCTTATGCTTTTCGCACTGGTTGATATTCTAAATCGCAACTTTACGAGCGTGCCTGGTATATATCTCTGGTGAACTAGTATGACATGCTTATATCTATTTTGTAACTTCACTTCTGTGTCTTACGTTAAATTAATTGAAATCTAATTTTGGGACATTCACACGATAGGGTTAATTACTTGTGTAAATGAACTTAAACCTACGTTTAAATTGACTAATTTCCGAGGCAATTTATATTGCTCTGACCTACCTGCATTGTGTACGTATTTATAATTATTTTTCCAGCTGTAACTTTGTTATTTTCATCGACATGTTATGTTTCGGGCTCCGACAACTGTGTACACTTGTTTGTCTCCACCTTAGTTTTACTGCTTTCCTGTCACCAAAATTGTAGAGGGAAATTTTGTGAATATTCTTCTATCACCTTGCTTGTTTTACTACACCTGAATCAAGTACTATGGCAATCGGATAACCTCTTTTGGTTTTATAGATTGTTCTTCGCCTTAAAAGAAAAGGTATACTGTGGCATGTGAATAGCTTTAGATCTCGTGCATACTTATTTTCTTCCTTCCCGGACATGCACTTGTCGATTGACAGCGTGGCCGTCTACAAAAATTTCATTGTCCGTGCCTTTCATGTACATAACCTTCGGACGAAAATCGTCGTATCCACGTGCGATATTGTATGCCTGCAAAGTATGTATAGATCGGGACTACGCCCGTCTGTTCTTGTGCGTGCGTAATTTGGTCAGATTTAGTCTATTTACCTGAGTTCCTGACATTGATAATGTGTGGTGGGGCTGTTTAGCGTTTGTTTACATATCTATTTGGTTAGACGTCTTGCGTGCGTTGGTGTAACGGACGGTTCGCGCATTGCCAACTTTCTGGCGTGAACGTTCCTTTCACATTACCTAACTTTATAAATTTTACGTGCATTGTAGGGGGTGATTCAGTAAATTTTATCATCATCTAAGTTATGAGCATGTCTGCGTTTAATTATATAGGTCACGTTATCGACTCTCTCCTTTGTAATTAAGCCTTGTGTTCGTCACTTTTATTTGAATTCTCCCGCTTTTTATTATGAACCCTTTTCCGAGTGCGTCATATTATGGGCGTGTGTGCTGATTGGCTGTACCGGATTATCCGGGAAACCACGTTTTCGTTTCACTTACGTAGTCCATCTTGTGTAAAGCACATCAGTACATAATGCTTATTTTATTTGGTGATTTTTATTACTATGTCTAGTAGATAGATATTACGCTTAGGCGGCTTTGAAGAAATAAGCAGTGAGTGTCGATACCTTAGTATAGGTGAATTATCGTAAATCTTATCGAAATACCGCTACCTAATTTACGAATTACCACGTGTTGGATTTTTGAGTTTAAATTTGTACTATGTGGGACTTCTGAGACGATTTCGCGGATCTCCATTAATTGGGGTAAGTGGGTGAAATTTTGTGTTAACTTTCGGGGCTTTATCTTTGTTTCTTTTCTTTTCTAATTTAATAGGATTTTATTGTTGGGCACGAGGCAAGCCCTCAGTAGCCATTCACTGAAAATGGCCGCCGTACATTATTGTTGAAGAACATAGTGACTACCGTCGTCGTTCTAGCTGTACCTTTCCAACCTTCTTAGTGGCTTCTGGTGGATTTTCTTCGACCAGCCAGGGAGATTTTCTCCGCATTTTGGCCAGATAAGTACAACTATATTCGTAGTTTTCGACGTATCTTCCGACTAATTTGTCGATATCTTTGTGCCAGTTATCTGGACATTTACCTTACCTTTATTTGATCTAAGACTGTTTGAGTGGTTATAAAATACTTAATGCACCACTTAATCAATTGCGAGGTCACGTGCAAACCTAATTAAATTACCGTTTATATATTGCAAATTGTTATTGCCGTATACAGAGTGACCCTAAGTAAGAGTCGAATAGGGCTCTCGTTGATGTGTTGAACTTTATTTTAATAAAGTTCTAGAAAATTCTTTACCGTTAAAACTTTGACTTTCATGTATGTTTTTTTAAATTTCTGAGCTATTAAAATTATTTAAGCAATTGTAAATTCTATACCGTAAGGTCAGTAGATTCTTTTGTGTTAAATACTAAATTTTCCTTTGTTTTTTTGCAAGCGGCATTTAATAAATTAACATTTGTAAACAAGTTACTTAGTTAATTCGTAATTTTGATTTTGTAATCAAAGCCATGTTTCTGTAAATTTAACGTTGCAAGCATTTCATTTGTGTTGGTAATCATGAGAGATACCATTTTTAGTTTGGTTAGTGACAGTTAGAGGGCCCCACATTAGTTGAGTTGGTAATCATGAGATGCCATTTTTAGTTTGGTTAGTGGCCGTTAAAGGGCACCTAGTTGGGCTAGTGGTCGTCAGAGGGCCCCACTTTAGTTTGGTTAGTGGCCGTCAGAGGGCACCACATTAGATGGGTTGGCGGCCGTGAGAGGGTCGCACATTAGTTGGGTTGGTAATCATGAGAGACGCCATTTTTAGTTTGGTTGGTGGCCGTTAGAGGGCGCCACATTAGTTGGGTTGGTAATCATGAGAGGTGCCATTTTTAGTTTGGTTAGTGGCCGTCGGAAGACACCACATTAGTTGGGTTGGTGGCCGTGAGAGGGCCCAACATTAGTTGGGTTTGGTAATCATGAGAAATGCTATTTTTAGTTTGGTTAGTGGCCGTCAGAGGGCCCCACATTAGTTGGGTTGGCGGCCGTCAGAGGGCCCCACATTAGTTGGGTTGGCGGACGTCAGAGGGCCCCACATTAGTTGGGTTAGCGACCGTCAGAGGGCCCCACATTAGTTTGGTTAGCAGCCGTCAGAGGGCCCACATTAGTTGGGTTGGCGGCTGTCAGAGGGCCCCACATTAGTTGGGTTGGCGGCCGTGAGAGGGCCCCACATTAGTTGGGTTGGCGGCCGTGAGAGGGTGCCACTTTAGTTTGGTTGGCAGAGGGCGCCACTAGGGCGAGGGGGAGTAGAGTGAGAGGGGGAGGAGACGCCAGAATCGGTATAAGTACCCTACTATCAGCATTGTTAACTTGACAGTTGGATCTTTTTTGTTCGAAGCTTCCATAGTCCACTAAATTTCTGATTATTCTGTTAAAAATTGTCCGGTGTGGTAGTGGTCTTTCCGGAAAACGCTGACCGTAATTTGTGCAAGCATTTTCAGAGTCTCTATTTGCTTTGAAATAAACTTCTAACATATCAACCCTTTCTTCATTTGAAAATGTATGTGCCATTATCAGTTCTTATCTAATCTATTCTAATATCAATGCTTAACGGTAATTACTTATCAATAATTACAACACAAAGTTCTAAATCTCCCATCAACTGCACTGCTCTTTGACATGTCAACAATGACTGAGCTTATTTATATTTATCTATTTATCGTCTGTTTTACAGTACCATTTAATTTCATAGCCAACTAATTCCGTATTAGAGTGAAATTTTATTCAAATGTTCATATCTCTCGTGTAAATAAAGATTTATTAGGCGTGTTGGAAATTATTGAAAAGCTATTTTAAGGACTATCTAATTAAAAATCCGATATGGCCGCCATAAGAAAAACAAATGATAGCGCTAAGAACTTGGAAACAAATGAAAGTCAGGGGTTACCGTTAACACCAATAAATTTGTCTTAAAAAAGTGTCTCAACAATGTTAGAGTTTAAAAGCGATCGCATTAGGCGTTATCGAGTTATTGAGGAAAATTGAAATCGGCAAATATTGTTTTTTTCAAAATATCTCAAAATTGTAAAAGGTCCGAATGAATTTGAAATGAGATTTGTTGAGAGCATTGAATTCTGCAAAACATTCCCCATTTAAGGCTATACGCTCGGCCTCGAAATCGTTTTTCCCATTTCCTAATCGTATTTTTCATGAAAACCTTACCGAATTTACACGCTAATTTAAGAAAAAAATGCCTTTCAATGGATAAATCGTAATTTTTTCGAAATTGTCCAAAGGGCCCTAAGTAAAAATAAAAATGTAAGAAATTTCAAAAAACAAGCCTTTATTTAAAATTATGTAACACTCAACAGCAATACATACATTTTATTTTTTCTTAATTTTTAAAAATAAGGTCACGAAACGGAAAACAAAATTTTGAAATTTGGGCGAAATTCACTGAAATCAAATAGAGTATGTGGTACGCTCGCACATGGTGTCGAGAGGTAGCTCCGCCTACCATTTCGGGCAGTTTCTACGCAGTTTGTAAAATACTTCTGAGATCGGTGAGAGAAAGTAATCGTTACTCGGACATTATTTTATCGAAACCGTTGATATTTTCTTTACAATATAGTGTACATATACAGTGTCAGCGTCACAATACTTCCTTATACTACGTATCAGAAAGTAAAAGCAATATCTCTTCCCGTCCCTAACGGTATACCTGCTAGAAGCGCATGCTAGGACTCACACGGCTTGCGCGCAGGGAGTATAATTATTATATTTGACTCGCAATAATTTGCTTCTGAAACGATCTAGAAATTTATTTCTTGCATAAAAAATAATTTTGAAATGTTGGCTTTATTTTGTTTCACATATATATGGGTAAATTCTGAAAAATAAGATTAGTTACTCGATAGCTGAAAAATACCTTACACAAATTGGTGGTCTACTAAAACTTTTTTTTTTTATAAAATTTACACACCATAAAGAAAAATCGAAAACACTAGTATCATCCAAATACTTTAGGGTATAACCTTAAAAAAAACAGATCCCTAGCTCTCTGCATTGCTGAGATATCACGAGATAAATATTGAAAATTGAAGAAAATAAAAATTTTAAAATTTACACAAAAAACGATTTCTCAACCTTTATGCGATTTCGATTTTATTTTCCAACTCAAAATTTGAATCCGGCAGGTGATTTAACATATTCAGCTTCACTTTTTTTGTGTGTTTGAGAAAATATAGATTGTCTAATTTAGGGGGGGTTGCTTCCCGACTGCCAAACATGTGGGCCAACCGGCGATTATCTGAGACCATAACGCAGCCATAAATTACATGCAGACTAGATTAGGTGACAAGTTCTTTTCTCTATCTTTTTCCTCAGCATAAGACAGAGCACGCGGACCCTTATACATTTGTCTTTTATTACATTTGCACGAAAAGCAGTGGTACGCCTATTTCAAATCGAACTCAGCTTGAAGCGGGCGTTCAGCCTTAACCGTTCTCTCTATCTCTTCTAATAACCTATATATCAATGGTCAGCATCGAAATCTGGACACAGTGTATATATACTACCTAAATCTAACGGGACCGTGAAGAGTGACAGAGTAATCTCCTAAAATTACAATAATCCGTACAAGCTGGACTCGGGTATCGGTCCATTGTCAGAATTCATTAACTTACATCTATTTCTATGTATATAAATACTTTCGTAACTGTCTAATTTTCTAAAATTATTTAGTTTTAATTAATGTAAGACTATCTGTAGGCATGCCGTGGCCTGTGTCGAAAATATGTCGAGCAACACTTGATTTTTCCGGTCTGTTGTATCTGAATGTGGAATGTGTTCTTTGTAACGAGTTGAAATTGAACGCCTAGTTTGCCCTACATATTTTTGATTACAATCTTTACAGGTTATTTCATAAATACCAGATTTTTGATCTACCTCAATTTTATCTTTCGCGTTCCCTAAGAGTGATTTTAATGAATTGCCCGATTTAAACCCGATTTGAAGTTCCTGTTGTTTAGAAATGTTTTTCAAATTTCGTGTGACTGAATGATACGGCAAAGAAACAAACTTATTACCTACCAAGAGTTTTTTGGGATAGCAAACATGTATAGTATCCTGAATTTGTTTTTTAAATTTACGTCTCCTAATAAGCTTAGTTACTATTTCTGAATCGATACCATTGTACTTCGCGATCTTTTTAATTAAACTAAGTTCTTTTTCATACCTATCTTTTGTAAGCGGAAAACTTAACAACCGATGGATATGAAAATTAAAAGAAGCCCCCTTTTTTATACAGATTTCTACTGAAGATGGCAACGTAGTTGCTGAAATACGTATATAGATTTTTTTTATATATTTTTTGTGGTAAGGGATTTTTCCTTTTGCATTTTATTTCAGATATTTAGCCACAGTCTCCACCCATTATTGGATCATTTCAACACATGAAATTTGAAGCAGTTAAATTAAAAACAAATTTACATACGTTTTAGAAAATATTGTTATTAACAAAGAAACTCTGTAATTATTAATTGTAACAAATCTTCTCTAAAAAAGCAACATGTTTGTTATATGTCCCCCTAATATAATTTTTACAATAATTTCAGTGAGATTCCCATGAATCAGAAGAGTATAATAATATGTAATTAGTTCTTGACACCGAAAATGACAGAATATCTCGGAGGACTTGTGAAAAATCGCAAAAACATATCGATTTTTAATACATTAATACATTTCTATCATATCGTCAATTGTGATACGTCATTCCGATCACCTCCATCACTCTAGCCATTATAGTTTTAATAAGGAAAGTATTAAGTATTATACATCATTGAAAAGGTAATTTTATGGAAAATTGTGATTGCTGGTTATGTTACTTTAAAGTCCCTAGATAATAAAGTATCGCAATTGGTTTGTCCCATTATAACGGCGCCAAAATGGCGGTGATTTGGTGACTTTTAGGGACTTTAGTGATTGAGTTGGTACTGTCTGGACACGCGGAGCAATCAGCTGATCGCTGTTGACATAGTGAAGGGTAAGGTTATTACGTTATTACGTGCGTTGGAACCAGTTGGAACCATGCCCAGTTGTTGTTTGAGTGGATGTCGAAACCGTGGCGAGAACGGTTTTCGGTTTTTCCAAATACCAACATCAAATAATGATGATCGGCGTAAAGCATGGATTGCATTTATCAATCGAGTTGACTTGCCTGAACGAGCTTTGTTATGTGAGGTAAGTACCCTATATTTGCTCAATTCTTCCATATTCTTGTTCACTTGCAGAATGTTACCTAATGTGAAGATGTTTTTTTTGCAATTATCAGGCACACTTCGAACTTGACCAATTCGAATTAAACAGGTTGGATAATCGGAAGTTGTTAAAAAGAAGTGCAATTCCAACTATTGCAATAGCTGATTTTCACGAAATCAAACGAAGACTATTAGGTAAGATGCCTTTTCTCCTGTTCCAATTGTTAATCATATCTAATTGCAAATGTTGCAGACCCGACAGCTAATGCGACAACTTCTCCAATTGTTACCAATCAGGATCAAGAACATTTAGAAACAAATTCTGCAACTACACTACAGTGGGGTATGAACTGAACTGACTACAAAGTCATACAGTGCTGATGAAGTTCTGAAAAAACTATTTCAATACATTTAGCGAGCTAGTGATGTAGGTGTAACAAACTATAATTTCGAAATAGAAGTTTCTGGAGACTACTTAACATTTCAGCCAATAGACATTCTAAAATAGTTCATTTTTGTCCACATCCCTTGAACAAACAAGAAAGGTTGTATATTATGCCAGACCCTGTTCATGTTTTTAAAAATTTGGCTACATCACTGATTACGCACAAAATTTTTGAAATTGATCTAGTAATTCAAAAAAATATAATCTTGGCAGTATACATACACTGCTGACATTGGAGCCATACGACCAACGACAATTATTTGATTTAGATTCAGAAATGAATTTAAAAGTCGCTCCAAGACTAAAAGGACACATGTTTGATCCTACCCACTTTGCAAAAATGGATGTCAGTACAGCACATGCTCTTCTGCACCATGATACAGGTGCTGGCATTGCATATTGCGAAAGGGAAAATTCATCAGGCTCATGCAACCACTGCTTGGATTTGTAAGACTGTGTTTAAATGGTTCAAAATAATTACCAGTAGACATACAAAACTTGCTTGGTCAAGCGTAGACGAGAGCATACATGAAAACACTGTGGATTTTATAAAAAAAATAGTCAATGAGGATGTGCCAGTAAGATATATTATGGCAGATCATAATTTGTTGAATGAATGAAGGATGACAAGAAACCATGTTGTAAATCTTTACTTTAATAATGAATAACAAATACTTAAACTTATTAATATATAATATTTATATGTATCTACTCTTATTTTTAGTTCTATATTTTGTTATTTATATGTATTACCTTTTTAATATACATTTTTTGTGTTTTCTATTGTACATTTATTCTATACTTGGATTTTCTGTTGAGTAATAAATAATAAAAATCATACAGACACATATACACTAGCTTGCTGCTTTTCGACTGATCCTCTTTAGCTAACGACACAATCACAATTATATTTTTTTAAAGTTTAATTAGACAACTTTCGTATTTTGTCAAGATATCAATAAGCTATTTTACAATTTGAATACATTTTTGACATATTGTTTGACAACTATTGTATTTTTGTAGTTAAAAAAAACTGACAGATTTTTAAATTTGCCGCTTCTTTGGCGCCAAAATGGAGGTTATTGCGGTACTTTATATATCTAGGGACTTTACGTTACTTTTGATTTTAGCGCCCTCTAGCGGATTAAAAAACAGTTACGTATTCCTAAATGTGACACATGATTTGGAAGTTAATTTTGTTAGCAATTTAATGCACAATTGAACAAAATATTAGCTTAAATAATTAAAAAACCTTGCAGAGCTTTAACGTTAGGAACTACAAACTTAATTAGCTAACAATAAATGCTGAAAGTGTTCACCATTAACTGTCATACATGAGTATACATTTAGTTCGAACCGTTGCCTGACGTTTTGGAGCATTTCTGTAGTTATTTCACGACATTCGATAATAGTGCGTTGACATCTCTTCTAGTGAAGCAGGTGGCGTGGCGAATATGTTACTTTTTAAATATCTCCACAAAAAAGAATCTAAGGGGGATACATCTGGAGTTCGCGGGAGCCATTCTATGAATTCTCTGGTCCCAATTCAATGTCGAGGAATTCTTTCATCCATGTAAGTACTGACCAACCGCTACAGAAAAATGTGGAGGAGCTCCGTCCTGTTGAAATATTAGGCAATCATAGTATCGGTTATCGTTTTCTATTATATCTGTTAACATTTAATAGGGTGGTCAAGTAATTCCAGATACATGTTACCATTTAAATTACCAAGTAGAACAAAATGACCAACAACACGATTGTCAAATATTCCAGCCCAAAGATTCAAATTTTGAGGGTAATGAGTATGTACTTCTTTCAGTACCGACAATTATGACAATTGACAATGCCGTTGATAAAAATATGTATCTGACACATCATCTCTTCTTAAAAGACCTTGTCAGCATACTTTTACCTGGTACCGTAAAATGGGGCGAAATTGATCATTTCTTTTTTATTTTTTACTCCATTTTCGTTTAGAATGGCAATATAACAGTGATTTTTCCACAAGTGGGCGTAGTTACAGAATGCTTGGCCATCAGATTTTGTGAAAACAAAAAATAGTTTTTTTTTAGGCTCACGTAAATAAATTAAGAAGTGATCAATTTTATACTTGCAGTGGGGTGAAATTGATCGGATAGATATTATCGTATAAAATGAAAGTATAAAGTATGTAGATGCGATCAATATGACCCCGAACAGATTATTATGTAAGACAAAAAAGTTATAGAACTTTTTCATTTTCGGGGTGAAATTGATCATTAAGAAACCGTTTAACTTTAATGTTTTTTTGTCAAATTTTAAGTGAAATGAAACTACAAGAATATAAACTGATGATTTTATTTGAAAAGGAAGATAAGTACCTATTATATACTACAGAAAACATCTTAACAACTATATTTCTTTAATATCGATTACATGATCAAAATAGTATGCCTCTTGCTGACCAAAAGCTTTCAATTTGGGATTCGGAAGCCGAGCTATTATATCTGAAAATTCAGCTGTAAATTCGTCGCTTTCAATTCTTTTGAAAATGTTTCTTTGTTTGTCTACAGACTTCATTCCTAACAGTTCGATATCACCGTCACCTGCCACACCTTGGACTATTGCAACGTATCTATAGATTGTTTTCTTCCTTGAACCACCCAATACTTTTACCAACACAAAGTTTCCCTTCGTGATTTTATTCTTCTCTGGTGTTATATACTCTACTTCTTCTTCCTGAATATCTTCCATTGGCTCGTCATCTGAATTATCATTATCATTGGTCAATGATTCGGGTGCGCTGATTTCGCTATCTGAGTCTTCATCAGGTGCAATCACACTTTTGCCTGGTACAACGATAAGTTTTTGTTGTTTAATATTGCGTCTGGATGGCATGGCTGTAAACCTTTGTCCTTGCAAATAAGCAACCAAAACATTATTGACTTCATTGGCAACACCGTTGGTGTTCTCTGACGGAATTTTTTTCAAAACGGCGTCTGGATTTAACGGTGTTATTCCAGCTGCTTTAAAGGACGATATCAAATCCTTTTGTATAGCACCATCAACGAACTTCTTATTCATTTCTAGCAATGTCGCATTTAGTAAGTATGGAAAGTCCTTCATATCAATAGATGTTACCGTGCCGGGCAAATGTGAAACCGGGCCACTTTTATGTCGGTGTCTGCCACGTGTCGCCTAGATGTCGGGCAGTGGCGGCTCGTGCTAAAAATTTTAAGGTGTTCTGCAAGTTTTACAAAAAAAATTACCTTGCACGGGCAGTAAGAGGTTGTCTCCCATCGATCTTATCGTGCTTTCTTCGCCTTCCGCACTGAAGTAATGGATTTCTGGAACGATTGTCAATTGTCACAGAAAAAAATAAGAGTCACTAAGCACTACTTTACTAACAAATTATTTCTTATAAATTAAATCTATTCTACGTTCTTTTCGATTTGCAAATTTTGTTATCACTTTGTCATTAAAATTGTCTATTTCGGAGATAAACTTTTTTTCGATAGATAGCATGGAAAGAGATGTTAAACGATCTTCGGTCATTGAATTTCTGAGAAACGTCTTAATTCGATTTAGTGTTGAAAAGCATCGTTCGGCCTCTGATGTTGTCATGGGAGTTGTTATTACAATTTCTAATAATTTTCTAGTCTCTTTCAACGTATCTCCCAGATTGTTTTTTATTAAAAATTTTAGAAGAGGTAGTGCGCCTTTTAAAGATCTACAATCAGTTCTTGAGTAAATAACAGACAATTCAGTTCGTAATCTTTCTTTATCAAGGGTGGGATAATAGGAGCATGCGGAAGTGAGTTTGTCCTCAGGAAATTTACTGCAATACTCTCCAAAGCATTCCGAAAAAAAAAGTGATGCCACTACTAGATGCTCTTTAAAATGAAATCGATCTTTTGCACAATTTAGAATAACATCACACACCTCTAAAGCCGAAATTCGATGATTAAATCTGCTGTTATTTGGACGTTTGCGTTTTTCTGGTGGTGGCTCATCGCTTATTAAATCTGATGCTTCACTTATGATGTTGTCAATATTATTTCGAACTTGGCCTATACCGCGTTCAAAATTTTCGATAGCGTCTTTTACTAGAGTGGGTTCAATTTTTCTTTGCTGCAATTGATTAAACAGGATATCTACATGGGGCATTACATGATGGTAAAAAGTCAGCCAAAAATTGAAGATCGGATCATTTAATGTACGGCGAATAGAGGCGGCTGCACTACAGACTGTGTTGTTGGAGAATTGTTCTTCTATTTCTTCCATACACTCAATGAGAGAGGCCCTATTTTCGTACACAACATTAATGGTCCTGATATTAAAATTCCAACGGGTTGTAGCGCCGTGGGGGATCCTTCTGTTTACAATCTTGTTTAACACTTCTACTCGTTGGGGTGAATTATTAAAAAAGCCGGGAATGTCTTGTAGATTTCCAAAAAATACACGTACTTGCGAATTTGCAGAAGCAGCTTTAGACATAATTAAATTTAATTGATGGGCATAGCAATGTACATAGTGCGCAAAAGGGTACTTTTTTTTAATCAATGCTTGAACGCCTGCGTGTTGTCCGCTCATCACCGCTGCTCCATCGTAACTCTGTGCAATCAGTTTGTTAGGTGAATTTTGAATTAAAGGATCTATAACACTTAAAATTGTTTTGCTAAGTGTTTCTGCATCACATTTTTCAGGAATGACGTAGTTCCAAAAACGTTCAATTGGCTCACCATCACGAACATATCTAAAAATAACTACCATTTGAGTTTTTGCAGCAACATCCGTTGTTTCGTCCGCCATGATCGCCAAAAACGGAGAATTATTAATTTCCTCAATTATTTGTTCTTGACAGACTTCAAGTATGCACTGTAACAGATCATTCTGTATTTCTTTGGAAGTGCCTTTAAATACCGAACAATTTTTTAGGTGCTCACTTAGAGTTGCATCTAATTCAGCCGAAAAATTAATAAGTCCACGAAATATCCCCGGATTCTCGGAAGTATCGCTCTCATCATGTCCCCGAAGGGCCAATTCAAAAGCTCCACAAAATTTTATACAATTAATAATTTTTGATAAAATATACCGATTCTTTGACACATTTTCATTATGTCTCTGTATATTTACCCAATAAGCAGAATCTAGTTGAGCCATAATATTAGTTGACCCTAGTAACGCAAATTCCATAGAATTATGAAGATGGCTTTTAGAATTCTCATGTCTTTTTATTTTCAAACTCAAGTGCTCTAGATCCGTGACCCCTATTTCAGTCCAAGCTTTATCACCACCAAAAAGTAAACAGGGAAAACAATATAAAGCATTTTTTTTGTTGCATCCACAAATCCATTCGTTTTTTGAATAAATATCGCTACTAAATTTACGTGTATAATTTTTCCCTCTACTTACACCAGTTTTTTCAATAGTGATATCTACTAATGGCCTGCCTCTTGCTTTTAATTCTAACTTTTCTTCGTATGAATATTTAAAGAATCTCTTCACATTAATTAAATTAAAGACCACCTCCATAATACACAGAGTTTATATAAATTGTCAACAATACACAAAAACAGAAGCACGCGCACTCTAATATTTGTTTTTATGTTAAACACGCCGCACCGACTTTTGTCGCGAAAAAATTAAATAAACCGAATCATGTGGCCGTTCTCGCTGCACTCAATGCAGCGAATTTGTCTGGTAAATCAGGCATTAGTTTTAGACAGCCGCGGTGGTAGCGGGGTGGCGCGCGGGTGTCTGTATGGGCTCTGAGCGCCCGTTCGTGTGGACCAGATAAGGAACAAGTGAGCGATCGCGCGAATTAGATTGGTTATTCCACTGGTCGCCTATTGAATATTATTTGTACATTTTATGTTGGAATTTCCGAAGCGAATATCTCGGCTTCTACTGATCGGATTTTGATGATTCAGATGTCAAATTGTAGGGTTTGATGTCCTCTACAGGATGATGTAGAAAAATATGCAAATTTTTTGATATACAGGGGGAGAATTTTCACAACAATATGTTACGCTTTTATAAACATCAGAAATGTCGGAAAAATTATGTAAAAGAAAACTAGTTATAACTAATACAGGTTCGCCCGCCCAATTTTTTGGGAGCTCTGCAGCACTGCAGCGCTTATGCGCCAGCCGCCACTGATGTCGGGTATCCGACAGACGGATAAGTGTGAAACAAGTCTAAGGCTTATTTCACACTTATCCGTCTGTCTAGCCTCAGTGAAAATGCTCGAATCCTCTCTTTTCCAACACTATACTCGACCAAAAAGTAGTTTGTATATTGCTTTCTCGTACTAACTCATAGAAACTCTCGGTGTCGTCGTTTTATCACACAGTAAAATGCATCCGCAATTTGCAGGCAAGCACTTGGTATACAGAATACTATTATTTCTCTAAAGTTTTTAAATATGCTATGTTGGATAGACTACTCGCGCATTTAGTCAGCAACATCGTTATAGTGTTAATCACTCAACTTTAACAGGAATTCGTGTTCTGTATGAATACATTATTAAGACTTTTGACACTGCAAAACATTCACTTGGATTTTTTTGTGACCTAAGTCGTGCCTTTGACTGTGTTGATCATGATATTATGCTTGATAAACTGGAGTGGTATGGAATTCGTGGTGTTGTTGCGCAGTGGTCCTATCTGCGTGACAGATTTCAGTTGGTAAGAATAATACCAACGACGCTGTCGTGTCGATTTTAAATATTTCTGAAACTGAACGACAATCAAATATTCTTTTACAAAACATGACTACTTGGTTTGCTAATAATAAGTTATATCTAAATAATGACAAGGCAAAATTTATATTTTTTCTTACAGTACAAAATACGGCTCAGTAGATTTATATTTTTATGCGCAAGATAAAGAAATAGAACGTGTTAGTGAGATAAAGTTTTCAGGTATGAATATGGATGAAGCACTGTCTTTTGATGTTCATTGTATAAGTAAATTAATTCCAGTTGCTTTCAGATCCGTAATTTGAAAACTATAATTGACTTTAATTCCTTGCTATTGTTTTATTTTGCTAATATTCACTCTAGATTGTTGTATGATATTACTGTTTGGGGAACATGGTGTGTTGCTAATAATGTATTTTTGGCACATAAACGAATTATCGGTTGTATGGCTGGAAATAGTTCCAGACAATCATGCAGGCCTTATTTCAAGCAATGGAATATTCCGTCTATGCCTGCTATACATATATACGAACTTTTGGAATTATATACATAGAAATAAGCACGAGTTTCGACGTAATAATGACATTCATTTGTATGACACTCGTTCATGTCAAAACTTTCATATACCTAAGTATTCATTGAATTTGTCTGGAAATTCTTCTCAAGTTTTGGGTATAAAAGTTTATAATGCTTTGCCTCAGAGATATTCTTGATAGAAAACTGTATTTATTCTATTGATGAATATTTGGATTAGTGTAGTTAACAAGCAATTGTATAATTTTATAATTTTTACTTTGTTAATTTAGTTGTAGGTTTGTTTTTGTCGTCTTTATTGCGTCTGGATGGCATGGCTGTAAACCTTTGTCCTTGCAAATAAGCAACCAAAACATTATTGACTTCATTGGCAACACCGTTGGTGTTCTCTGACGGAATTTTTTTCAAAACGGCGTCTGGATTTAACGGTGTTATTCCAGCTGCTTTAAAGGACGATATCAAATCCTTTTGTATAGCACCATCAACGAACTTCTTATTCATTTCTAGCAATGTCGCATTTAGTAAGTATGGAAAGTCCTTCTTATCAATAGATGCCGCAAGTTTATTTGTAGCTTTCCATCTAGTCAAAACAGCCCTCCAAGCAATTTTGAATGGCCGAAAAAATCCAACATCCAAGGGTTGCGTTAGATGAGTGGAATTCTTCGGGAGACAAACAAATGATATATTATTTTCTGCACATAGCTTTAGTACCTCATTCGTGAAGTGAGACGATAAATTGTCGCCTAATAAAACTTTTCGCCCTTCCAGTCTCTTGGCATGCGGTAGATAGGAAGAAATAAACCAATCTCCAAAAGTTTGGGCATCCATCCAACCGTGATGCGTCCGGGTATAACGGGAACCTGTTGAGCAGCACCTTGCATCACAGCATGGTAGCCCTTTTGGACCTTTCTCAGTCCACTGCACCCACATTTTTTCTGATTTGTAAATCACGTAAGGCGGCAAGAGCACTCCCGAAGCGGAACCGCATATCATAATTGATGTTGCACTTTTAGTGAAGTTACAAATGCGTTCTGGGTATTTAGTTCCTCTACGGAACAGCATTTTGTTTTGTCCCGGATTGTCTTGCAAATTGGTTTCATCATAGTTGAATATATTTGACGCTGGAATTCCCTCTAATGTTACTTTCAGATTTTCGAAATATTCAACTATAATTTCTCTTGACACATCAGCACGAGTTCGTTTAATATTTGCTGCTAATTTATGGGATACTATGTTTTTATACCTGTGCAACAGAGAATATGCCCAATCTCTACCCGGCAAATTATGATCAAATTTTTCCACAGTGCGGCCCTGGCTATCTAGATAGTTTTTTGCAAGTTGCCTAATGTCCATAATAGTCAAGGGAAACCCCCAGTCTCCACAAATAATGATAGACTCAATAAAAGACATTTCTTCATTTTTAGAAAACACCGACTGGCCACCATTTTTGTTAATACGCAGTCCATGATATCTATTAACTATACACTTTCCCCATTTAGCACTATTAACATTAGCTAATACAGTCTATAGTAATTGTTTGACTGCTGCTGTTTTAAAATTTTTATTATTCGCGGCAACATAATTTGTTATTTCGGCCTGTACCAATTCAATGGGATTTAATTTAATTTAATTAATTTCTCAGTGGTACGGTGGTAATCTTAACATGCTTTTGCTGTTGCCATTTCATCATGTTATTATTTTCAATTCTCAGCTTTTTATAAGTATTGAGAATTATTTGCTTTTCAATAAGGGACAAGTGACCATAACACGGCCGCGTTTCCTCGGTGGAGAAATTGGTAGGTTACTACTTGTACTCGGCATTGGGTCCATGATATCTTATGGTGGACACTAAATAAATGGTGTGAAAAAGAACTGTTTTTATCGTATAAATACAACAGAGAAAGCGAAGTAGAAAAAAAGCGTGAAAAATATACAAAATGCAACTGTCAAATGACTAGAAATGACTGTCAGTTAAATGAAGTGAGTATCATTTGGGCACGAGAAGAACCACTCAACTTGCCCACTTCTAGCGCTAAAATTTAAATGTGGTCAGCGGAATCAAAAAATTGAGTATAGACATTTTGATGCAATTACCTAATTCATGTAAAATTTACTGTTATTTCTGCACATTGCTTCGATGTACATGACAGTAATTCTGAGATACAAGAATACCAGATTATCTAAGTCATTATTATAGACTGGAGGTACCAGACCGAAATTACGACGGACAAAAGAAATAGTCTATAACATCACGCAGTTACTGAATAGCAGTATTCATATGGTGAACTGCACATCTGTTTTCGTCAAGAAAACGGACAGCAAAAAAAGTCGATTTACTGTTAATTCCTTTCTTCGTGGGCGTAGGTAGAAGCGTGGGGAGTTTTTAAAATGTATTCTACTTACCTTATATTTCGTAAGGTAAGTAAAGTACGGAGAGTTTACTCGATTTGAAATACAAAATAAACAAATAATAATGTATTTTATAGATCACCACCCACTTGTTATCCAATTGTATAAATAAAATTAAAAATACAAAATTTCAATAGTGCGCCCATGGGCGATGAGTCATCGGCCGTTCGTGTCCGGTCTTTGCTCATTATTATTACATGTCATTGATCTTAGACCATTTAAACATATAGACACGCCGTAACTATCAAGTAGTGAAGCAAACATAATTAGGTTAGGTTGGTAACTCATTATAATGACATGACATTTTAAATACTTGTGGTTAGGATATTATTCTATATTATTATACCGCACGATCATTTAAATTCTAAATTAGAGCAGGCTGTGAAATTTAAATTAAGTTGGTATATAAGTATTAATTTACAATTTGAATTGTCAAAGTGACGTTTCAAAATGTTAATTAATCAATAATTGACATTCTGGACAACCTAATAAAAAAAATCCCGCCTGCTATAATTTAGAATTTAAATGATCGCGTGGTATTATAATATTAATTTGAGATTATGTTGTGATACTACACCACACCGATAATACCAATTAATAATAATACATACAACATAATAAATCGAACTGACAACATTGCCTTGAAATAAAAAAAGACAGTTTATTACAAATTGCTTACGGTAGTAAAAGAGGTATACCGCATGTGTAAAATCATATTGGGGATAGGATATATGTATACTAGGCACACCGGCAACAACGTCCAATCGTGGTCGTAGTCATGGTACAAGGAAACAAGGTATGCTTTTGCGCATCTCTGGATGACGCGCATTCGACCTCTAGTACCACCAGTTCAATAAAGTTGTGAATTCACAGGACACTATTTCAATAAAGTCCTTTTTAACAGAAATACAATACAACACAGTAAGAAAATAAAAGCACAATTCTAATTAAACATTAATTCTTAGTAAATTATTATATAAATTTATTAAGAACGGAATTCTAATGAAAATAAAAAATATACTCTAAACAATACTAAAAAATAAATGTTATTGCATAGGTTCAATGGCTCCTTCAGCAGCAAGGCATTGTCCGATCCTATCATAAAAATTTTCTCGCACATTATGAATCACATCGACTGTTACGGATTCAAAAGCCTCTATGATTAGCCTTCTCAAAATATCTAAGTTTCCTAGCCGGCCAGCTTGTGCACTGCATATTTTATTTTTGATGTATCCCCACAAAAAGAAATCATTTGGCGATAGATCAGGAAATAGCGGAGGCCAACGAATGTTTCCTGTTCCACTAATGAGACGATCAGGAAAAGTATTCATTACAAAATGCTTTACTCTGACCGCATTATGTGCAGGACAACCGTCCTGTTGGAACCAAATAATATCCCGATCTATTCCGGTATTATCAATAGCGGGAAGTATCTGATTCTGTAGCATGTCGAGGTATTTGTCCGCATTTAACGTACCATCAATAAAAAATGAACCATGCAAATGGTCACTCAAAATACCTGCCCAGACATTCACTTTCTGGGGATATTGGGTGTGTTTAACAAAATATCTGTGCTGATTTTCCCGAGCCCAATATCGAACAACAGAAGGATTGTGCTTTCCATTTAATGGAAATGACGATTCATCTGTGAATACAATATTTGGGATGAAATTCTCATTTTCATTTGTCTTTTCCATTACGGTTTCACAAAACTCCATTCTTCTAAAATTGTCATCGAGAAATATTTCTTGCGTTTTCGAGTATTTGAAACATTTTAATTTATTTCGCTTCCATATGTTCGCGACGGTTTTATTACTCACACCCAATTTCTCAGCAACACTTCTGGTAGATAGCGTATCCTCTATTTCGAGAGTGCTACAAATCACTATATCCCGCTCTTCTCGTTCCTCATGCAGCTTTTAGTGGACTTACCTCTCTAGGATTATTTAAACAAAGACATTTTTCAAAGCTATTCAAAATATGTAATATGCTTTGCTCACAGGGTACGGGTCTCTCTGCAAATATTTGCGGAAAAAAATTTTGCAATCCTTTGCAGAATGACCACTATAGTACCATACCTTGTTTCCTTGTACCATGACTACGGCCACGATTGGGCGTTGTTGCCGGTGTGCCTAGCATACATATATCCTGTCCCCAATATGATTTTACACATGCGGTATATCCCATAAGATACTGTACTGAATACTAAGGTTGAGACGATCTATAGCATTAAATTTTGGTCGTCAATGTCATTAAAAACTTTTTCTTATCTGTCACGAATTAAAAATTTCATCTAATTTTCACAGTAATTGTCAAAATTAAATTTAGTTGTCATAATAATGGCACCAAAATCTGAATATACGTTAGACATTTGACATACAACAACAGAAACAAGCCCACCCGTGAATGTGACGTCACTGGTGGGCTTGTTTATGCGTTATGTTTGCTTCAGTTCGTATTCAAGGCGGGACGGAAGACGGCGGCGTGTCTATATGTATAAATGGTCTAAGTCATTGATATACCCATGCTATACAAGGTATATGAAAGAGTGGGTTAACACATAGAAACACACTGATTATTTTCTGTGATATTATCTACCTTGATATTCTACTATAGTCTTGGATGTCTAGTTGATTAATTGTGATGATATTATTAATTTGCCATATTTACTATAACCACAATTCGTACAACTTATGACAAATACATTTATTCGTATGGTCATTTGTTTGTCTATGATTTGCATATGATACAATGATATTTCTTCACTCGTTCAATTATTTTTGCACATTTAGCAAGGCACAGTTATTGTAAAACTAAACAGACCTAAAATAGAAAAATTTGTAGCGCATTTGCAGTTTTGACAATGTGATTCAGAACGGCATAGTACTGTCTCCTATTTCATTATGTTGGGTTGGAAAAAAGTTTTCCTTGTCTATACGTAATATCGTAGTATTATGTATATGGTGTTTTCAATTATATTGTTTCTTCCACGATACACTTATACTTTTTGGATTGTTGTTACGACAACCGTATACAGCACAACCAGGCATATTATATAGGATATCGTTGCGTTTTCGGGTTCGCAATAAACAACTCGTGCGATTTATTTATTTAAAACAGTCTGTATATTCACACACGTAACATTACTTACAATATAAAAATATAAAACTAATCAAAATATAAAAATGTAAAATAAATGTAACGCACTTAAAATTATTACAAATAGATTAACACATGTATTTATTTCACTACTGTTATTTATGTCGGTATTATTTATGTAACACTGTACCGTATTTATATCACTTCTATTTATATTCCGTAATATTTATGTAACAACTACACCGCTCACTTATTTATGCTTACTCTTCGACTACTACTCAAGGAACTATTTATATATCTTTATTTATTTATCTGCACTGTTCCGCTCGAGACTATTGAATGAATGAATTCTTTCTCGGCACCGGCCGCTTTTTATATCGGCACACAAGACTCTGGAAACATTCGCGAAAACTCGATCTTTCGCTCGATGTTTGTAGAACATACACCAGACCCTCCGTCGCCCACACATTATACACATGTGGATGATTTACGATGTGTCGCGCCAATATTTACTCTTCTATTTTTGTGTGTACTTGTTTTCGTTACAATATTATTAAAAAAAACGATAAAACAACTTAAAATGCAGCCGATATGAGAACTGTCAATGTGACTGCTTTGCAATCATGTCATTAACAGCTCAAGCGAGCATAAGTGTATCGTGATTTCTTCTACAAATGTTTCTTATGAAAAAACGCCTACACCATGCTGTGATGTAAGTTTTGGAACACAACTGTTACAGAGAATTTATTGCAAACAATCGCTTTGCCAACACAGTGGTTCATCACATATGTATATACAGGAAACGCCTTACATTCAATTGTACGTCATACTAGTTCCATGACGACTCGTCTTGTTTATGTTGCCGGATCTATTTTTATTTCTGTCAGTGACATTTGATATAACCAAAAAAAAAAATATTCACAATACAATAACTATAACGTGTAACGAAGTTCCTTCGTTAATTGTAACAAATTAACATTTTTGAGTTCATAATTAATTTATTTTGTAAATATTAAATTAACTGTATGAATGTTATTTTGTTCAAATGTGAATATTGTATAAAGCGAAATGAGTCGACCTGTATGTATGACCAATTGTTGTAATAATTCTTGTTATTTACCTGTTTTTAAATGGAAAAATACCGAATGTCTACGTCATGCTCAGAGTCGCGTATTTCATGTCAGTATCGTGTGCAAATTTTATGTTTTGAACGGTTTTTTACTTACATACGTAGGGGGTTTTAACATATAAAAGGCCCTCATCGAGTTTGCCTCGTTCATTTACATCTCCGACTTGTCCCAGCTCCTACACCTATCTTTATTCAGCCTCCGAATGGCGTGGAAAAGATCAGGTCATTTCCTTATGAACGTTCTGTATTCAGGTCTCTGTATCATGGAACAGACGTTCTAAATCCATTTAATCTCGTCCGCATATTTCCCTCTTACTCAGGCCATGTGCCGTGGGAAGAGTGATGTATTACCGTTTATAAACCGCATCCCGTCAAGATCAGACTTTTAAATGTCGTGATCTCCGTAAAACCCGAATTTAATCATAATTGTTTATTTCACATATTTTGCGACCGTTAATTTCCGATATTTTGCGTGAACGCGCACCGCGTATTTATATTTCATTATAAACTATTGTCTAAATATCCGCGCTATCCGAGCCCGTGCTAAAATAAGCGTATTGATATTTCACCGCGAAACTATTGAATAAATATCCGCGCTACTCGAGCCCGTACTAAGATAAACTTCAATTTCATGATAAACCAAAATATTCTTTAAATGAGCATGTCGTAACATGGAGATAATTTATAGAATAATTTAAATTAACCTGACTGCGTATTTTATTTCAAATTGACCGAGACATCTCTTGTTTTTTTTTATTTTTATTAAGAATGATAAAAATGTATTAGGATTTATAAGTGACATTTCAGGGGATAGAGTTGAGTACATTATTTGATCTTAGGTTAGTTTAATGATAAAATGGAATTTCTTTTAATGATTTAAAGATGTCACTAAAGCAAATTTGTGCTCCGATTAATTATGTACATATTGTATAACTTTGTGTATAGATATATAAATGTGAATCAATAAATGTGTACGAATATTGATATGATATTGTTTTGACAGATAATAAAGTCTATTTTTAAGTAAGTTTCCGCACGTGTTTTGTACTGTTTTCTTTTCACCGATCCGTCAGTATTAAATGCAATAAAAGTAGAATTAGCTCAATAAACACTAAAAGAATATTAAAGCAAATATACTCACGAATAAATCTCCACTTTGCTAGCCGAAGAGTTTTGTATTCTCATGTCTAAAAGTCACAACACTTCACCTGCCATATTTACGTCTGTAAATAGTGCCAACCGGACGAGGTCACGAAATACGATTTCACTAGGGGAAGACGTTTAAAAATTTCACGGCATTGGTACCTGTGTGTATAGGCAACCCAAGGTACTTGTGTTCAAGACTATATTTTCCGCTATATATAATCAAGACATGCAGAAGACTAGTCTTATAGCGTTCGCTCTGTTTTGTACTGGCATTATATAAGCAAGCGAGCATGTTATAAACGTAATATATTTAGTAATTGAAATGCTCTAAGACTCCAGTCTTTCTCAACTTCAGTCTTTCATAACGTAATCAAAGCAAAAATAAATACGAAAATATACACAACACACGCCTTTTTCACAGATATGATTATCTGCCAACACCGAATTGATTGTCTATTAAAAATATGTAAGGGAGAAATTTAATATTGAAACGGAAATTATGTGTTTATTTGCCATGAATGCGTATATTACGACCAATTTATACATTTTCTATTTAAACTAATGAAATAAAAGCCCTCAAATATAATTTAACAAAGTAACTATTTTAGTTTCTCTAACAGTTATGACAACATGTAAATAGGAATATGACTGCGAGCTTCAGCTTGACCTGCTATGCAGGAGCATTCAGTTGAAGGTATTGCATTGACCTAACACATTTTACTTTCTTATTCGTAGTATAAGAAAGTACTGTGATGATGAAAATGTTCGACCTCGAGATTTTGGCAGATTCCACGTTTTGAAGTTCCCTTCTACCGAAAAAGTAGTTTTTAAAAAATGTCTGTGTGTGACCACGGTAGTGGTCAAACGGCTGAAGTTATCAATTCCAAATTTTATATTTACGAGTATAGTCTCCCTCTTGAGATCTGATTAGATTATTGTGTCAATTTTAAGTTTCTATTTTACTAGTTATTTTTATGTTTTAATCTTTATTTCTTTAATTTAATTTTATTTTGGTCGATGATAACCATCTTTACGATGGTCCAAAATGGAGAATATAATGTTGTTCATAATAACCATCACTTGGAAGACCGTACGAGATCCTCACGATCATATGACAGGTATCATTTTTCAAGTTTAAATTCAGTGTTTCTTTTAGGAATATTGTCCAGTTGTTAAGATTTGTCAGCTTAATATCAAAGGTATATCCAAAGACAAATGAAATTCATGCAGCATCAGTGAATTCACTGGTTTGAAGAGGAGAATAGTATGTTTTTCAATTGGAATATGATCGCGGGTCCAGCTTGTGATTGCGGAGCTGAGATTGAAACAGTTATACATATTGTTGAAGAATGTCCTCTAGCTAAGTTTGAATTTGGATACACAGACTCACATAATTTAACTCAGAGGCTGTTGCTTGGATCTTAACAACTAAAGACCTTTAGTTTTGTGGCACTGTGATGTAGGTTTTTTATTCTGCAGGTTTTTTCCTACATCCTAGACCAAATGGTGCAGTGTTTTAGAGGGCCCCCTGCAGTTATGACCCTTCTAAATATATTTCTACTTTTGTAATATAATTTATATATGTTTCTTTTCTTGTACCTGTCATGTAGTTTCATACGAATATATGTTGTTCCTTCCACGTAGGGAAGAAATGCTATTCGTGAAGGTTTTTCTCTTTTCCTAATTGTGTTGTTGTTGCTCTGAATTGCTCTGTTAGTTGTGTGTTGCGAGTATCCGTTTGCTTGTAGTATGTTTCGAATTTTCCCCATTTCTTCTTTCCTATGTTCTGTGTCCGCTAATATTTGTGATCTATGAATTAGTGTTTTCACTACTGAGTTTAGTTGAGCCGGATGATGGTGTGAGGATGCGTTCGTGTGTGTAGGTTTTCTGTATACTGTGTGACCCAGGGACCCATCTGGTTTTTTAATTATTAGAATGTCCAGGAAGGGTAACTGGTTATTTTCTTCTGTTTCGACGGTGAATTTTATTTTTAAATGTCTGTTGTTTAGGTGAATTAAAAGCTGATTCAGTTTTTCTCTTCCATGAGGCCAGATCACCAGGGTGTCGTCTACTTAGCGCAGCCAGAGTCTCGGTTTGTGTGTAGCGTCTTCTAGCGCCTTTTGTTCAAAATCTGCCATAAACAGATTCGCTAGTATAGGTGACAACGGTGAACCCATGGAGCTCCATCTGTTTGTTTGTACCATTGTCCGCCGCATATAAAATATGTATTGGCCAGGCAATGTTTCGTTAGCTCTAAGATGTGTTGCGGTAGGTGGTATTTTGTATCAAGTAGCTCGGTTGCTTCACAGATCGGTATTTGTGTAAATAGCGAGGTTACGTCAAAGCTTACTAACATATCTTCGGGTGCCATTGTAGCTCCTATAGATATGTTAGTAAGCTTTGACGTAACCTCGCTATTTACACAAACACCGATATGTGAAGCAACCGAGCTACTTGGATACAAAATACCACCTACCGCAACACATCTTAGAGCTAACGAAACATTGCCTGGCCAATACATATTTTATATATGGCGGACAATGGTACAGACAAACAGATGGAGCACCCATGTGTTCACCGTTCTCACCTATACTAGCGAATCTGTTTATGGCAGATTTTGAACAAAAGGCGCTAGAAGACGCTACACACAAACCGAAACTCTGGCTGCGCTACGTAGACGAGACCCTGGTGATCTGGCCTCATGGAAGAGAAAAACTGAATCAGCTCTTAATTCACCTAAACAACAGACATTCAAAAATAAAATTCACCGTCGAAACAGAAGAAAATAACCAGTTACCCTTCCTGGACATTCTAATAATTAAAATACCGGATGGGTCCCTAGGTCACACAGTATACAGAAAACCTACACACACGAACAGATATCTGAACGCATCCTCACACCATCATCCGGCTCAACTAAACTCAGTTGTGAAAACACTAATTCATAGATCACAAATATTAGCGGACACAGAACATAGGAAAGAAGAAATGGCGAAAATTCGAAACATACTACAAGCAAACGGATACTCGCAACACACAACTAACAGAGCAATTCAGAGCAACAACAACACAACTAGAAAAAGAGAAAAACCTTCACGAATAGCATTTCTTCCCTTCGTGAAAGGGACGACAGAGAAAATAGGTAGAATACTACGGCGACACGACATAGACCCAATATACACCACTGATAAGAAAATTAGGGACGTCCTACCAAGTACAAAGGACAAAATATTACTAAAAGACCAGGGTGTGTACGAAGTACCATGCCAAGACTGCGATCAGACATACATTGGCCAGACGAATCGAAGAATCAGCGTACGGAGGGAAGAACATAGAAATGCTGTGTCTAAAAAGGCAGTTTCTTCCTCACTTGCCAAACACGTACTACATTCAGGACACACAATTGACTTCGAACGTACAAAAACTATAGCCCGTAGTACGAATTGGACATATCGGACAATAAGGGAGGCTATAGAGATAGAAAAACGACAGGACTGCATGAACAAACGTGACGACGCACTACGTTTACCTGACATATGGAAATCAACGTTATCGGACAGACGAATTACAAATAGACGACGAAACAACAGTATCCCACCGCCTAACGTAAATCACACGGACCGAACAAACAAAGACCGACAGAGAGGGAATATCACTGCAATCAGCGGGCCAATCACAAAAAGCCGCACTCGCCCCTCCACTAGCACGGCACTAGAAATACAAGGCGATTCGAACAGAGAGAGCATTCTTGAAGAAACCGCCGTTCTTAGAAGATCCTCGAGAAGAAGGTGAAAGTGATGTCACCGAAACGTCAGGAAAAAAGATGTCCTTATCAGGGCAAAATCATCCAAAGGCGGCGAAATATCCCGAAGAACAACGCTTCAACAAACGACCGCGAAAATATTCGAAGAAATATATATATATATATATATATATATATATAGTAAATTCGGTAAACCGGAAGTAGTAGTTTACTTCAGTGAAAACCTCGAATTTTACCAATATTTCGTCAACTACTAAGTTTAAACAAATTTATAAAGAATGTAAATGTACTCGAAAGTTAATTTGAGAAAAATGTTATTAAAAAAGTGTTTCGAAATTCCTACCGGAAGTAGGTCTTTTACTGTCGTCGAAAATCAGTTGTTTGCGAATATTTTGCAAGTTATGCTTTCTAGGCAGATACATTATGAGTATGAAAGCATTTAAAACTTGATTTTCAATACTTTTTGTATAAAAAATGTTGAAAATTCGACATCTTTACTCTCATCACATAGACTTTTGCAAATATTTCATAAATTATACATTCTATATAGATTTATCAAGAGTACAAAAGTATTTAGAGCTAGATTTGGTATAATTTTTGTATAAAAAAAATTTGGACCTGAAGTAACACATTTACTAATAGGTTTATTTTTTTAAGAAAATAAAAGTATTTAAAACTTAATTTAGAACAACTTTTGTATAATTTGGAAGGTATATACGTATAAGAAAGATGTTTAGGTATAGGACTACTCATCTATTACTAATGCTTCATCTGAAGTTTGTGTAGAACATGTAGATAACATTGCATGTACATATACATATAAAAATTATATTTCTTTATGTACCTATGTTATCAGTTATAAATAATATATTTTATTAATTTGCAGGAGGATTTAATATCTCGACAAAAGGCCAAGGGCTTTTGTGGATTATTAATTGATCAAACATGTTGTGCAATAAGTAAGTTACGTCTTCTTGATAAAGAATGGACTTTAATATTACAAGAGATTGTACAGAATACTCTATTAGATTATTCACAATTGGATATGTACATGAAGGAGAAAATAAATGAATTGTTATAACTGAAGAATATGTATGCCAAAAATGTTTGTTATTAAATTAATTTGATGAGCATCTTAAGTGTGATAATACATATTGTAATTAAGTTATTCACTGATTAAGACAACATAAGTTATTTATTTTCACTGCCATTTACATGAACATGTAATGAAGCACAGTATTATTATCTGTAAGTACAAACATTTTGTTATAATAAATTATAAACTAATAAAAAAATTAGAAATCTTTTGTATGTACTTTATTTTCATGACTGCTACATTGTATCTTTCAACGCACTGTAGAACAATTCGTTACAGTTCATATGAAGTTTCTACACCGTATAAGGTGCCGAACTATTTTATTCATGGAGATTTGAAACGTCCAAAGAGTGGACAGCACAGTTAGATTTTGCGAGATAATAATGACGAGAACATTACAGTTGGGTTTTAGTAATGTGGTCTTTCCACATTACTAAAACCCAACTGTACTCCAGGACAAAATCATGGCAAGGAATTTATTGGCCAACCATGCAACAAAAGAGTCGCAGAACTACTACACATGAGCAGGGAACGGCTATGAACAATAACGGGTCTTTTGACTGGTCATGCACCTGTTAAAGTGCATCTCAACAGGATAGGTCTGTATGATGGAGACCTTAGTTGCAGACTATGCAATAAGGAACCAGAAACAGTCGCGCATATCCTGGTAAACTGTGAGGCACTGGATCACAAGAGGCAAAGCATCTTTGGGCAACCAAACGTAGATCCAGAAATACTCAAGAGACACCCAGTAAAGGACCTGTACAGACTTGTACAGGACACAACATTGCTGGAGTGGACAACATAGATAACACAGGTTGAGCACAATAAGCCTTATTGGCTGCGGTGCAAACTGGAGACGTTTGTCAGACAGGCCTGGGGAAAAAAACAAAAAAACCCAACTGTTATGTTCTCTGGAGGCCAAATATATCCAGTTTTCCGATGCCAATCCGATTCTAACAGTATTACACAATTATGAAGGAGATTCTACATAATAAAACAATTTACATGTACATTTCAAAAGATTAGACCAATGTTCTCAGTAACCATGAGAGCATATCAGGCACGGAGAAACATGAAAGTATTGTAATAAAACTCTGACTGGTCACCTTAATACTAGTTAGGTCACCTGAAACAAATGACTGTTACTCAACTTACAGAAATACGAAAAAAAATATTCTGAAACCTTGACTGGCAATACAAATGTTAAAATTTTTATAGCGGACTTATTTACGAATTGGTCTGTTAATGCTTATGAGTGAATTGTCGATCAGATGATACATTCTAATTACTATCCGTCCATCGGATCTTTTGAGTCACGTGATTAATTGCGTGCGTTATCAAGGACATCCGCACCTAGAATGTATATATACTCATTTCTTTCCAATCTCAATGACTAGATAAGGATAGAAATTTTAAACTTTAAGGTGGGGTTGTCTTCTCCATAAGAGTAATAAGACAGACAGAGAAAATATACCGCCATAACATATTACTGCGGTAGTCAATTTATTAAATTTTGACATATAACATTGTGCTTTGCGTTTTGGCACAGGTTTTGGTTTAATTTCGTTATATTGCTTTTCTAATTATCTTTTCAGAACTAAAAAAAAATGTACCTATTTAATACATTTTCTGTAAGTATTCTAATCACTAAATTTATTGGTTATAGGTTAAGAATTTATATTTATTACAGAGATATGCCTGAGAAACGTCTGAATTCACATTCTCAACAACTTGTATTAAATGTCCTGGACTTTTTTGATAGAGAAAAACAAAGTCGTGCACTTCTCATAAATATAAATGCACCTCTTGAGGTAAGAATTATATAATATATTTTTTGAAATCATAATAAAGGTTTGAATATTGCAGAGAACAGCTGCTGCCCTTGAAATCTCCGCACAAACTATCAGAAATATAAAACAACGAAAAGGAAAAGACCCAGTACTTTCTTCACCCAGTAAGAAAAGAGCTCGTGTCAAACCCAAAATAGAAGATTTACGACAATCTTTAAAGATGGAAGTACGAAACACTATTTATAACATGTATAAAGAGAGTATGTTATTAATTCATTTATGTTTCACAATTTTAATATATTTGAAATTATTTCAGAGAAACATGTTAGTCTGCTTACATTGAAAAACGAATTACACACCGAAGCAGTAATCGATATTGGAAAATAAAAGCATGATATAGCCCTTTACCGAAGCACTTTTTTGAGGAAGTATACAGATAATTTAAAGTCAAATTCTCCAAGACCGGTGATATTCCTTGATGAAACATTGATATATTCAAAAGATAATTGAGGAAGATCTTGGCATGATACATCTACAAAAAGTGTTCGAAAGCCAGAAGGTTATGATGGCAAAAGGTTTATAGTTTTACATGCCGGAGCTGAATCAGGGTTTATTGAAGGTGCAAGTTTGATATTTGCATCGAAAACCAAAGCAAAAGACTATCATGCGTAAATGAACAGTAAAAAGTTTGAGGAATGGATTAAAATACAATTCATGCCACATTTACCAAACAATTCACTGGCTGTCCAGCAATAATAAGTTTTTCCGGTGAATTCACAAAATATGAATTGTTGGATTTAGTTAGGAGAAACAAACCTGAGAAACTGTATTTAATCCTAATGAAACATCCAGTTCAGATTCAGATTTAGAATCTGAGTGACGTTTTTGTAATATAAAACAATGTGTGTGTTGAGTTTATAAACATGATAATGCAGAGTGTTTACCTGAAGAAGTTCTTATCTGAAAATCCATTTATTAACAACTTCTTTATTTTATGTGGAAATGTACGTGTTTTTGTTTCAGTGAAACATTTATAAGAAGTTAATTTAAAACCAATGGACGTGTAGTGCATTATTATGAAATGTGAATCAATACTTTCGGCTCACTCTACATGCATGGCTGGTAACAGCCGAACATTGTAGTTATGTTGGTGCATTATTATTTCTAGTATACGAAGAAAAAGAAAGCCACTCATGCACTGATTAAGGATTAATTATTTAAACTTGTCTTTAAATTTACAATACCTAACAAAATAATCAGAGGATTGTTTAATAAGATTTATTTATTAAGATAGTTTCACTTAATTATAATAGAAGCAATAGTTAGTAAATAGTAATATGAAAATAAGTTTAATCATCATATAGAAATATTATGTGTGAGATTATAACAGTTTATTATAGATATTTAGCATACAATATATAACAGTTTAAAAAAATGTATATGAATATATGTACGTGTTGAGATACACAGCATACACTTAGGTGTCATTACCAACAGCGAACGCACAGACTGTCTGTGCGTTCGCTGTTGGTAATGACACCTAAGTGTATGCTGTGTATCTCAACACGTACATATATTCATATACGTTTACGTACAAATGTATATATGTATATTTGTGATAGTTATTATCCGTTAATGTACGTTACACATTCAAGTATTTCATATCCTATTTATTTAAAAAAATGTAAATAGATTTCCAATATATTAATAAATAAATTTAACTTATTATTAAAGTTTTGTGTTTTGTCTGTAATGAAATGCCTATTTAAATTCTAAAATAATGGCCACGTTGTACAGGAATAAATTAATATTGTATAGTGCCATAACTAATTATAAATACAAAATTATTTACAACTTACATATTGCCGTGATATCTTACATATTAATAAGATGATAGCAGTAGTATTAAGATTTAATTTAAGTGTATAAAATATGAAAGAAACTATAATAATAAGTTTAAGGTAGTTGAAGGAATTTAACATGAGTATGTTGGGTTGCATACACTTTTATGCATACAGCAAATTGAATTTACATTTGCAATTTAAATAAGTACTAAAAATATAACACGAGATAGAATTTAAGATGTATATATATTTCTTTTATAGAAAAGAGAAACAAGATGTATGGTTTGTGTACAATAAAAAACAACCTGACTTTATAAAATGTGTGAGAATTGCACTGAACATTTTAAATAATGGACCGTTGTTTAAAAATAAAAAAGAAATGAAAGCAAATAACCGAGAGAGGGTCATGCTAATGGATGGTAGTGTAATACGAACTAGTCATCTTAATGCAGTAAAAATGTATGAGGAAAATAGAATTCGATATGCACGAGACAAAAATAATTGAATAATTAGATAAACTTGAGAACGTGCATAAGGTAATAAATAAAATTTATTAAATAAATCATGCAGAAAGAATAAATATTTACCTTAATTTATTAATAGATAAGTAAATAAATAAAGAAAAGGATATAAATAAAATTGTTCTGAGATATCAGTAGTAGTGTTTTTTATAAACGACAGCTGGTAATAATAGAATACATTCAGGAATTTGTATATGTAATATCATGTATCATAAACAGTAGAGAGGTACTTGTACGGTTCTTGATAACCTACAAAATAAAAAGAAAATGTAATGTAAACTTGGTGTGTAGTTTATTACAGATAGACATATCACCGTTGGAGAAGTCTTGGATAGAAGGAGGTTACGAAGGGGCAAACCAAGTGGACCATGGTGGTGCAAGTAATCTTAGTAAAAGGATACCTGTTGTTTGCAATGTTTTTCCTATATTGCCGAAAGCTGCAAAAAGAACAAGAATAAGAATTGTACTAGCCAATGGAAAGAGGAAATATGTGAAAAATAATAAAGAAGGTAATAAATTTATAGACAATTATAAAGAAGAGTTATATTAAAACAAGTATACCTACGTTGGAGAAACGCTGTACAATTTATAGGAAGTTTTAAATTGTAAACAGACAATTCTTGGGGTGTTGACCTTTCGCGGTGAAGAACTGTCAAAGAGACAACGAGTGCGTGTGTGTGTGTGAGTGTTCGAAACATTACGGCAACTTAAAAGTCAGGAGCACTCAAGATGCAGGGTGACAACGTAAATGGTAGTTTCAGAAGATGGCGTTGAAAACGGTCACATGTCTCTTCTGGAGATATAAATTGAAGACAAGAATAGACACGATGGGATTCATTCATTGATTTTTATACAGTTAACAAGCATTCTTTAATTCATTTATACAGTTATATAAATCGTAGGGTTAGATACACCACGATTCACATTTATTTCTTTTGTATTAGCATATTAATTTTATTTTCATTCAAGTTTCACTTATTTTATTTTCTTTGTTTAATTGTTTTGTGTTATAATGGAGATGCAAATGATCGAATTCAAAAAGATTTGTAACGATTCAAAGTAAGTTAGAGACAAAGACTTATCAATGTAGCTATACGAATATTGAAATATATCGTGCGAACGTATATTCAGTACAACGTTATGCAACAGGGATAATAAATATTTTTCCTGGGATAGTAATAAGCATTCTTTAATTTCAAGATTATAAGAAATAAAATTATTAATGGTGTTAAGTGTTAAGAGGATATAGCGTGCAAATGTATATTTTCGGGCACAGTATTTGGCATCATTAATAGTTACAATAAATAAGGAAAATGTTTCTGGGTAGCGGACTCTGAAATGCTAGCTATAACGCGTGCAAATGGTTGTAGATAGTAAACAGATTCGAGCTTTTCTCCAAACATTGACTATGAAATAAACAATTTACAAAAGTAAATTGGATTTATTTGTTGACAAACAGGAAAATATTTTTAGAGTTTTATTTAATAAAGTATAAGAAAACATATTCGCATCATGAAGAAACGTTACAACCTAGAACGAGGTACAAACGTTTTCTTATAATTATGTTCTTTTTAAATAAATAAAGTGAATACAGTATAACAATGCTATATTTATTTTTATATAATAAATGTTAAATAAATTCGACAATTATGTGTTATATGATTTCTGATTTTTCATTTTTAATAAGCTATTACCTTATCCCAATCTTAAATAAAAACAAGAGATTAGACGAGAGGGAAGAAATTCTGATACACTGAAGGATTCATAAATAATTATAAAGTACGTGCTGTTAAAAATAAATAAAATACACATCTGGATAATAAAAATTATCATCATTTTAATTATTTATGTTGTTGAAACAGCACACAACATAACTTATTTGACAAGGCCTAAGGTATGGCAATGATACTATTATCATATTCAAATAATTATGTTGCCACAGCAATATGTTAATTACAGCATTAAATACAATCACAATTTTATCTACTGTTTAATTTTTGCATATTCTTACACTTTTTTAACACAGATACTGAAATGAGATACTTTAAGGTGCTAACGAGTTCTTCTTTTAGAATAACTAAAATTCACTTGCAGAATTCCTAGTGCTTCCTTTATTAAAAATGCTGTTTCTCCTAGAACAACATATCCTGGATTAAGATTGTTGCAAAAATTACTTCTTCCATTCATTTTTCAGATGTAGGTCACCCCGAGCATCACTAATGTAGCACATACTTCACTGAGGAGTTATTGCTATTAAAATTTCTATCGTGCTTATAAATAGAACAGTACTACTGCTGAGCTAAATTATTATCTGGTTTTCCAATGATAATTACTCACAAATTGTAAAAATAACCATAAAACAAAAATTATTTTGAACGGAACTGATTTTCCACAAACTAATTCCATTAAAAAATTGTCACTAGAAAATAGGTAGAGGTGCATTTAAACATTTTATGTGTTCTATATTCAGACTGACATGATTTGTTGTTAAATATTTTGAGATATTATTCCACTATTATGTTTTTTTTTCATACTAAGTAACTATACATAACCCATATGTTGTAAGATGAATGAATGACAGACCGGCAAATTTTGTTCATAACCCCAACGGTTATTATTGTTTTACACTGTTTTATTAAATTGCATTATGATAGATATAGCTAATTTTAAGCAATGAATAAAACATGGTATAAAATATAAAAAATATTAGATATAAGCATTATAAGTTCTTTATTTTTAAATGTTTAATTCTATTTTGTAAGGAATGAATTTGAGCCAGAAGTGTTGATTTAATTCATACGGATCAAAATTAATCACGTGACTCAAAAGATCCGATGGATGGATAGTATGTATTAATGTGAACTTGTTTTTACTTGTAGTGCCGGTCACGGTCTATGCGTGTATTTAATTAGAAAATTTATTAAAACTTAATTAATAGTAAAATATAATAACAAGCGGCACATACAAAAACATATAAATAAGAAATAAATCACATAAAAGTAAAACATCACATTTGATGCATAGTTTCTCGATGGTGTTTTTTTAGGGAAAGTTTATCTGTGAATGATTTATCACAATCTCTACACATGAAAATTTTTCCTTTATGAGTCCCTAGATGTCTAGTTAATCCAGAAGCATGGCAGAAAACCTTTGGGCATAAAGTGCAATAGAATACTCTTATATCAGAAATAGATTTTTTTGAGTGTGTTGATAAATGAGCTCTTAAAAGCTGCTTTTCCGCAAATTCTTCAAAACACTTGGGACAATTATATGTTTTCTTATTATCATTATGTACTCTGAGATGTCTTACGAGGATTTCTTTTTGAGCAAAACTTTTCTGACAAAATTGGCAATGAAATGGTCTTTCGCCTGTGTGTATCCTTTCATGTCTTACCAGAGCGGAACGTGTCGGGAACCACTTTTCGCAAATACCACAACTAAAGCCTCTTTGCTGGGTATGACAATGTGAAAGGTTTTTCAATGGCAATTCTGCAAATTGTCCATCATCGTCGTCATTTTCCGGAATTCGTTCTCTAGCTGATGATGAAACTTCCTGATCGTCTTCGGTCATTAGTTCCACAACTAGTGTAGTTCCATTTTCTGTTGTTACTTCTACTTGCGTGGGTTTTCCTGGGTGATGATTAACTTTCATTTGCAGCTCCTCTGGGAAGTTCAAATTAGAATGGGAGAGTAAGGTGTTTTTCACTGCTTGCGCAACAGTTTCAAAATCTTGAACTTCAATTTCACCTGCAACATCTTACAGAACAAAAATTAAGTTAGATACATTGAAAATATGTTTTAATAAAATTGAAATTTCTGAATACAAATTTTGACTTAGTGTCATGCCTAATATGTATAAAAATATACAAATAACATTATGCATTAAGTCAGTACTGCAGAATCATAAACAATTTGTCAATGTCCTTGACAGTGGTTCAATATGTGTGATGCCTGATCTAAAGTTGACACTGATGGAACAGTAAAGAGGTCTTCACATAGGTCAGTGCAGAATTAGTGCAGGAATGAAGTTGTAGTGACACAGCTTAAAGATGATTTAAATAAATGATACTTTATTTTAAGAAAGCATTGCTTTTACATCCACTGTATACCTAAGTAATTTGAAACAAGAGTATATATAACAATGTTAACCCTCAACTAAGTGTATGGAAGGTAATCAAAACACCATTCCACAGATAGCATTAAAAATTTCACATTGTTTCGAAACCACAAATAATGGACTGCACAATTTATTCAATAATGCATACACAATATCTGAGATAACTATAAATAGCACAATAACTATTGTTTGGGTAATGAGTACTAATGAGCATAGTTTTGTGTGTGTGAGATGCGCGCGCCATTAAGACCGTCGAGTTGGAAGTGTGCGGGCTGCGTGCGCACATATAGACATCAGCATGAAACAGATGCACACTGCGTGCGCATATATAGACACAAGAAGAATAGCAGATGATGCACGTTGTGCACGTACACAATTGTAATACAGTCCACAATTAAAGTTATTCAAAAAGCAACCAATAGAATAACACAAGTTTACAACATTTGGTCCAATCGAGACGGATGAACGTACTAGTGTTCATGACAGGAGACAACCGTAAGTCCAATAATTCATTTACATTCCTTCTATAACTTGTATCCTAACCTTACCTGCACGCAACGTATTCTGACACACGCATCATACATACATACATTAATACATTATGGCGGACGAACAGATAATAACGTTAAGAGGCCTCTGTACGGTTCAACAGTCCAACATTATCCAACGAACTTGAACAAAATGTATTGTAAGATTTCGAAAATATACATTATTAGGTACAATTCACCCGGAACTTTTTTTAATATTCAGTTTCGTTTAATGACAATTAGATATCAAAGTGGAACGGTAATCAGCATAATCAATGTCCCATTTGAGTCTCCTTTTACCACCTTATAAATCATTCAAAACAAGTTTGCTCCGGTCAGATTATAGATTTATAAATGAACAACAAAAATATGTACATAGATGAATAAAAAATAATATGATTACTCCGTTTTTTTGGCACTCCTGAAATGTGAATTTTGTCACTGTACGGTGGCGCCTTCTGCCGGGCATTTGTACAATATGTAGAGCAATGAGATGAATATAGATGGTGCGTACTTCCTCTGTACAGATCGTCAGAAGTTGTACCAGACTGGTAGACGTTCAAAAGAGTAATTTACGACCTAGCAAAAAATTACTCTCAAACGATTCCGTGTTCGGACGGTTATAAAAAGATATGAAGTAAACCAGAAATTGCTACGAAAGGATATCTTTTATTTTAAAAATTTAACTAGAATACTTTTCGTGTTATGGTAAATAAAGAACAGACATAAATAGCACTTATTATTTTACAGATGTAGTTACATAATAATAATGAATAAACATTAAACTTTAAATAATTTATATATAATAATAAAACAATGAAATTCGATTCAATACATGATATTATAGTAGTCATTCTGTATTTTTTTTGGAAAAAAATATGCGAGACTATTTTATTTGATAAATCGTTAATGGGGCATGCGACGACTCTAAAACCAAAAAGTTTTTGAATGGATTTTCCGCGGAAATGGTTGGTCGAACAACAAATTTTTTAACAAAAATGGTAGAAGACAAAATTATCTACAAATTATCTAATGTACTCGCTGCGCTGCAGCCAAAAGCCGAAAAAGCAGAAGGCGCCAAAATTTTCAAAAATGGGTTTTTACTATTTTTCGGCGCGAAAATTTTTTTTAGCGTTTGATGCAAATGTAAAGTTGCAGAGAATGCCTTAATTTGTCTGAAGGGCAATAGAGAGACGATCGTTTCTACGTTAGAACGTATCTTTTCTGGCGTTTGCTTCATTTGCGACGAAAAATTTCGGTGACGATGAATACTGTGCGTTGAAGCCGCGGGAGAGGTCATCGTGGTATCATCCGCATATAGACACAATTCCGTGACTGGAGCACTACAGGGCAGGGTCATTCATATATATAATGAATATTTTCGGTCCAAGAATTAGCGAGACATGGATGCGTTTCTACCTACTTTGGGTCTTCTCAGGAAGCAGTACGCTTCAAAATAATTTCTTGTATAGATACGAAGTGCTGGTATACTTGCGTGGGCGAGTATTCCGTAATCCAAAAAATTCTTAAATACTCACTCTGCGACATATTCCGGAAATCTGAAAAATTGATGATACACGCACATATCGTTTTAGTTTCTTTTTGGATGTGTGAAGTTAGACCCCTTTTTTCGAAAATCGGAATTCTGACGGTTGTTCCAGGTTGTTCTAGGTTTATTCTCAATTGTTCAAAAGTATTTCAAAAATAAATTATAATAGGCTGAGAAAATGGCAAAAACAATTTTTTGCCAGCGCCCCTTTTTTCGAAAATCAAAATTCAGACGGTCGTTCCAGGTTTGTTTTAAATTGTTCCAACATATTTCAAAAAAAATCGTAATTGGCTGAGTAATTTGCGAAATATTTGCAAAAATCGCTATTCGAGTAAAAGTGTTACTTCCGGTCAGAATCTTGAAATTTTTTTTATACAAAAGGTATTGAAAATTAAGTTCTAAGTGTTTCAAAATGTTTTTCGTTTTTGATTCTTAAATAAAAAACACTAGAATTAATTCAAACTCCTTTTAATTGATGTTGAATTAAAGAGCAGTTTTTGAATTTTTATGTATGAAAAACAACTGTTTGTAAATGTGCACCATCCGCTTCTATACACTCAGTTAGCCTGGAACTGAAATTTTCAATCACTCGCTGGCACATTACTCTTGGAATCGCGTTAATTTCCTCTGTGATTCGTTCTTTTAACACATTCAAGTTGGGTGGCAATGGTTTAAAAAGTCAACTTTTTAAGTAGCCCCATAAGAAAAAATCTGCGGCGTCAAATCTGGACTCCTTGGTGGCCAATTGATGTCTCCTCGGCGACTAATTACTCTTTCAGGGAATAAATCGTGAAGAGTAACTAACGAGTCATTTGTGACATGGGACTTGGCTCCATCTTGCTGGAAAAATGTGTTGCCGTTGTAGGTCATTTGGTTTCGCATTTGTGGAGCCAAATGACCTACAACCGCAACACATTTTTCCAGCAAGATGGAGCCAAGTCCCACGTCACAAATGACTCGTTAGTTACTCTTCACGATTTATTCCCTGAAAGAGTAATTAGTCGCCGAGGAGACATCAATTGGCCACCAAGGAGTCCATATTTAACGCCGCAGATTTTTTCTTATGGGGCTACTTAAAAAGTTGACTTTTTAAACCATTGCCACCCAACTTGAATGTGTTAAAACAACGAGTGATTGAAAATTTCAGTTCCAGGCTAACTGAGTGTATAGAAGCGGATGGTGCACATTTACAAACAGTTGTTTTTCATACATAAAAATTCAAAAACTGCTCTTTAATTCAACATCAATTAAAAGGAGTTTGAATTAATTCTAGTGTTTTTTATTTAAGAATCAAAAACGAAAAACATTTTGAAACACCCTTTACTTTTATACTCGTAACGTACCTGTCTAAAAAGCATGACTTATATTCGCAAAAAACTGATTTTCGATAAGAGTAAAAGACCTACTTCCGGTAGGAATTTGGAAAAACTTTTTTAATAAAATTCTTCTCAAATTTAATTTTGAGTATATATGCATTCTTTATAAATTTGTTTAAACTTAGTAGTTGACGAATAATTGGCAAAATTCAATTTTTTTCACTAAACTACTACTTTCGGTCTGCCGATTTTACTGAAAATCTAATCACATCTCAAGGGGGAGATTATATTCGTAAATATAAAATTTGGAATTAATACCTATAGCGGTTTGGCCGCTATCGTGGTCACAGAGAGAGAGAGAGAGATTTTAAACCAGTGTTTCGGTATCAGGGGACTTCAAAACGTGGACATCTGCAAAAATCTCGAGGTCGAAAATTTTCATTATCACAATACTTCCTTATACTACGTATAAGAAAGTAATATACTACGTATAAGAAAGTAAAAAGGATTTTGCAAGGGGCGGAATGACTTGCACTTGCCGCACATTACGGTGTTCAAGGAAGTTTTTGTATGATGCAGTTCAATAACAATACTCTATTGTGATTTATAATAATAAATAATATAAGCAGGATATATTAAATATATTTTTTCTCAAGTAATATAATGTTCTATTATTACAAAACGATATTGTTACCAAATACTGATAAACTATTACAAAGAAAAAATCAAAACTGGCTGAGATAATAGGAAAAAGCAATATTTTTTCAGTTCCCTTTTTTTTAAAAATCGAAATTCTGACGGTTCTAAAGTAAAGTCATAATCGCCCCATATAAATAAAATAAAATCAAACAAAATCCGGTTATTTTATTTTGTGAATAAGCCTAGCCACTCTTTCTTTTCGTATTACTTTCTTATACGTAGTATAAGGAAGTATTGTGATGATGAAAATTTTCGACCTCGAGATTTTTGCAGATGTCCACGTTTTGAGGTCCCCTGATACCAAAAAAGTGGTTTTTAAAAAATGTCTCTGTGTGTGTGTCTGTGTGTGTGACCATGATAGCGGTCAAACCGCTGGAGATATCAATTCCAAATTTTGTATTTACGTGCATAATCTCCCTCTTGAGATCTGATTAGTTTTTCAGTAAAATTGGTAGACCGGAAGTAGCAGTTTACTTCAGTGAAAAAATCGAATTTTGCCAATATTTCGTCAAATACTAAGTTTATACAAATTTATAAGGAATTCATATGTACTTAAAATTAAAATTGAGAACAATTTTATTTAAAAAGTTTTTCGAAATTCCTACCGGAAGTAGGTCTTTTACTCTTATCGAAAATCAGTTTTTTGCGAATATCTCGCCAGTCATGCCTTTTAGAGAAGTACGTTACGAGTATAAAAGTATTTAGAACATAATTTTCAATATCTTTTGTATAAAAAAGATTTCAAAATTCGGATCGGAGTAACACTTTTACTCACCGAATAGCGATTTTTGGCAAATATGTCGTAAATTATGCATTCTATATATATTTATTAAGAGTACAAAAGTATTTAGAGTTATATTTGCAATATTTTTTGTATACATGAAATTTCAAAATTCGGACCGGAAGTAGCACTTTTACTCTTAGCGAGTAGCACTTTTTTTCGAATATCTTGCAAAGTATGCATTCTATAGAGATTTATTAAGAGGATGAAAGTACTTAGAATAGGATTTTGAATAAGTTTTGTATAGAAAAATTCTTAAAATTGTATAGTTTGAAACGCTCATACGTATAAGAAAGTCGTGTGGTGGCCACACCTCATTTTTTTTTTTCTGTGAAGACAGCACGTGTGTCGACATTTTTACGGCACAAAAATACAACTACATCGAGTAGACGCTGTCGCTCCTTTCGCTTTCTGCACGTCCGCTTCGTAATGGATTTGTCTATACGTCCTAGCAAGCTGCACTATTTAGAAGAAAAACGCACGATTCGTAGGAGCGTACAGATGTCTCTTAAGGAAGAGCAGGGGGCAACTAAAGGCTCAAGTGACAAAATTTACAACCTTCTTGGAAGGAACAGACATTCAAAACAAAATTACGGAAATCACTACTAGAATCGCAAACCTACACACATGCTTTAACACTTCAACGACATACAAGGACAAATAGAGGGTTGAATGCATCGGCAATAGACACACATGAAATGGACAGAATGGAGTTTGAAGATGCATTTTACGCCGCAATAGCAAAAGCAAAAGACATAATAAGCAGCAGTAGAAATGGTATCAAGTCAGCAAACACGCACACTTTGGGGGGTACTCATATACAGGATACATACCGTAGTCGTCAAATTTTAATTTCACTTCTATCCCATGCAGATGACCTTAGAATACGCAGCGATGCCTGCTTGCTAACAGTGGTGGGAGAGCAACGCAGTGAAACGTTTGTCGAGTGTACTGTCTTGGCAGCCTCGCTTATGTTTATCTTTAGTTTATTTCGTCGCGCTCTTTTCCTCTTTCTACTTTCGTATCAGAATTAAAATGGACTACGGTATATTCCGCAAAATACCCACATACATGTAAAGTTGCCGCAACTAACGATACCAGAATTTCGCGGGCATTACGATAAATGGACACAATTCTGTGACACCTTCCGGACATTAATTCACGAGAACGATACTTTGTCAAACATTCAAAAATATTACTATTTACAAGCATCATTAAATGACGAAGCGGCTAAAGTAATCAGTTCGCTAGAATTTTCGGATAGTAATTACGATACTGCATGGAAATTACTTAATGAACGTTTCGAATACAAAAAAATTATAATCAAAACACATATCAAACAAATTTTTGGATTACCAACAATAACTAAAAAGTCATATTCATCATTAAGAGAATTTCTAGATAGCTTTTTAAATCATTATCGCGCATTAAAAAATCTTGGTGAACCGGTTGAACAATGGAGCACAATCTTGATATATTTGATATGCTCGAAACTTGATAGTACATCTAAGCGCGAATGGGAAATAAAGTCACAAGCTGAAAAATCGCCAAATATGGAGTTTTTCACTTTATTCCTTACAGAAAAAGCGTTGTTGTTGGAATCAATAGACAAGGGAACGCACTCACACACGAATAAGACGTACATTTAACCACGAATTATGAAGGTAAGATTGATAAATGCTTGTATTGTAGTGAACAATATAGAATCTTTCATTGTCCAAAATTCTTACAAATGCCGGTATCGGGTAGATACAACACAATTCGTGAATTAAAACCATGCTTAAATTGTTTACGCACGGGACACATAGCGGATAAATGCAACAGCAGAACGTGTAAAAATTGCCGACAGAAACATAACACGTTATTACATTTCACACAAAAAAATAGCAAACATGCTGAGGGACGTGGAAATACCGAAACATTTTCAAGAAATCAGTCGTTCGCCGAATACTATGGCAAACCAAACGAGCATATCACCTACAAATAGGTAACACACACACATTATAGCAACACATACTCAAAATTTAGACTGTACACTGTTATCAACTGCCTTGATATACATTCTTGATAATGCTGGTAAACGAATAAAATGCAGAGCTTTGCTAGACAGCGGCTCTCAGTCCAATTTTATTACACATGGCTTAACCAAAAAACTAAAGCTAAAACACATAACATTCACTTACCAGTGACTGGTATAAATACTCAAATAACATATATTGATGAAATGGTTCAAACATGGATACAATCTTGCGATGATAATTACAAGGTTAAACTTTCGTTTTTGGTTATATCCAATATAACACATGATGTACCACAACAAAGTTTTAACAATAATTTTAATATTCCCAGTAACTTACAATTAGCCGATCCGACATTCCATGAAAATGGAAACATTGATATTACTAGGAGCGAGTATTTTTTCACAAATTGTTATTACAAAGGCAAATAAGCTTGGGTAGGGACAAACCAACCTTACAGAAAACAAGACTGGGTGGATTGTTACAGGCACACTGAACAATGAGAATTATATACAGTGTATCTTGTAATTTCTCAAACAATATGAATCTCGAAAACAAGGTAGAAGCCTTTTGGCGCATCGAAGATAATTTGGCAGAGAGGAGTATCTATTCCACAGAGGAAAAAAGATGTGAAGAACATTTTCGTGAGAATTTTTATCGAGATGATATGGGATGTTTGTAGTTAGGTTGCCTTTTCGAGATAATTTGAATCAATTGGGAAGTTCTTTGGACATGGCAGTTGGATGCTTTGCACCGATTGTAAGGAAATTCTCAAATAACCCCACGATGAAGAAACAGTATACAGATTTCATGCAAGAATATATTGATTTGGAACACATGTTTTCTATCAATGAATCTGAAAGGAAGAATATGGCTTACTATCTTCCGCATCATGCAGTATTTAAGGATTCTTCAGTGACTACCAAACTACGAGTGGTATTTGATGCGTCAGTCAGACCTGAAGATGTATTGTCATTGAATGATGTATTACAGATAGGACCTTGTATACAGAATGATATTTTTAATATTATGTTGAGATTTAGAACTCACCTCGTAGTATTTACAGCTGACATAGCGAAAATGTATAGGTGCATTAAGGTTGATCCGGAAGATCGTAAGTATCAAGGGATAGTTTAGCGAGCTGAGATGACGCAAGTGCTTCAGCAATTCAAATTGAATACTGTCAGTTACGGGACGGGTCCAGCTTCGTTTCTCGCTACTAGATGTCTAAAGCAATTGGCCATAGAATGCGAAACGCAGAGGCAGTATTTTTTGAACTATTTGTACGTTCATTTTCTAATACCCTGTTAGTAGAAAATTAGTACTTTGTATCCTTAGATACACATATGCTTGATTCATCTATTTTACATGAAAGTGACGTTTCTCTTTTAATTAAGGATATTGTGCGATGTTATACGAAAATCCGTTGCTATAGCATTGCAAAGAAACAAACAGAAGTAGAACGTGGGGAACTTGTAAGAAAAAAGCTCTAGAAATTAATACTTTTTTATAACAAATAAATATTTCAAAAGGAATGTATTGTTTTTTTGAGTATTTTTTTTAAATTTCCCTTAATAAATAAACATTTCAATATCCTCAGATGCAGATTTTAATTTGAAAGTTCATGTTCTGTACATACTCTTCAAAGATTTTAGGGATTTCAAATTAGCGCCTTTATTTTATGTTATTGCGCATGTGCGTCAGCCCCGTGCGCAGTTCGTATTTGATCACAATTTCTAACATGCTATTGCTTATCCATTTATATTATACAGATCAGTGTTTTGGACACGCAGTACTCAAAAGATAACATTCCATACGCAATACGCGATCCTCAGCCTCAGTGTTCAAATAAGACATTAGGGCTAATATTGAATCCCACATCGGATTATTTTACGTATCAAACAAGCAAGCACACATTCAAAGTTCTGACAAAGAGATACATATTATCGCTAATCAGCCAAATTTATGACCCATTACGTCTAGTGGGACCTGTTATAACCAAGGCAAAAATAATATTAGAATTATTGTGGCAATCCAAAATTCATTTGGATCAGGGAGTAACCACATGATTTAAGGACTCTATGGTTCAGATTTTATGATAATATAGAGGCATTGAATAAAGCGAAGATTCCTCGTCAACTAATATTAGCCAATAATATTCTGATAGATGTTCACGTGTTTGACGATGCATCTGAAAGGGCATATATATGGTGCATGTCTATTTGTGAAATCAGTGAATGATTCACGTGTTATTGATGTCAATTTAGCATGTTCAAAATCTAGAGTGGCTCCATTAAAGATATTGACTGTTCCAAGACTGGAATTATGCGGCGCTGTTCTCGCAGTAGAATTGTGTAAGAAGTTTTTGAGTTCAAATAAGTTAGAAATTTGCAATATCACCTATTGGTGTGATTCGAATGTGTTTTCTTGGATAGCTACTAATACAAGCAAATTAAAGACATTCGTTGCCAATCGTGTCTCCAGGATTCGGGATCTCACAAATACTTCACAGTGGCGATATGTACAGTCTAGCGAAAATCCAGCAGATATAATTTCACGAGGATTGAATCCAGATCAGATTTTGGATTCCAATTTGTGGTTTAAAGGACCAAAATGGCTCTCAAAGGAACCAGAGAATTGGCCTAATCGAGCTAGTGTCACTATTCCAAGTGAAGAAGTTCCTGAATTGAAGACTTCAATAGCATTAGCAGCTACTCACGAACCGACTGAAAATGATATTAGCCAAATTGTGCATAAATATTCGCCTTATGCTAAAATTTTACGTATTATGAGTTACGTCGTACGTTTCAAAAATAATAGTCGTTTGAAAGATGAGTTACGTCAGCGAGGTTATACTACTAATCAAGAAATGAACGAAGGTATAACAATAATTGTCAAACACATTCAACAAGATGTTTTTTCAGCCGAGATCAATTGTTTTAGAAGAAGATTAAAACTACCTAATAGTAGCAAATTAACGCTCGATCCGTTTCTGGATAATCAAGACCTGTTACGTGTGGGCGGCCGGTTAGAACATGCGCAGCTTTCTTTTGACAACAAGCATCCTTTAATATTACCAGCCAAACATCATTTTACAACGCTACTTATTCGACATGAACATTAGAAAAACTTACATGCAGGAGCTCAAACGGTTCTAGGTACAATTAGAACTAAATTTTGGCCATTAAATGGAAGACGGGAAATTCGAAGAGTATTAAGAAAATGTATAGTATGTTTTCGTGCAAATCCACATCATTTCAATCAGAAAATGGGAAATTTGCCTGCATCTAGAATAATTCCTTCCAAACCATTCAGTTCATGTGGAGTGGATTACGCAGGACCCTTTCTAATAAAGGATAGTACTGGGCGAAACAGGAAAATATTGAAGTCATACATATGTATTTTTATATGTTTTGTTACAAAGGCAGTGCATATTGAATTAGTAACAAGTCTTTCATTGGAAGCTTTTTTGTGCGCTTTCAAACGTTTCGTCGGCAGACGTAGATTAAGCTCACATATTTACTCTGACAATGCTCCTCATTTTGTTGGGGCAAATAATCGACTCTTACGAGAAATTAAAGTCTTAACTGAAAACCCGTTAGCTCGTGATTACTTCTTAGAAAATAAAATAATATAACATTTTATACCTTCACGATCTAATCTCCTCACATGACCGGCTTATGGGAATCAGCTGTAAAGCTAGCAAAGCATCACTTGACACGTATAATGCATAATGTTTCATTTACATACGAACAATTTTATACTGTCTTAGCGCAGGTAGAGTCCATTATAAACTCCCGACCTCTCATTCCTCTTACCAACATTCCCGAAGACTATACCATATTAACACCTGGTCATTTTCTTATTGGCAATAATCTACGAGCTGTACCAGAAGCAGCTGTTCCACAAGAGAGAGCTTCATTAGTGCATCGTTACAAGCATATGCAGTTGCTTATACAACATTTTTGGAAAAATTGGCGGTGAAGGACTGTGTACTCGAGGGAGCATTGGTGTTGTTGAAGGAAGACAACTTGCCTACCATGTTGTGGAAAATGGGCCGAATCATCAGCTGTTACCCTGGAAGTGACAGTATAGTGCGTGTGGTGGAGGTACAGACTGTTGGCGGCACATTCAGAAGAGCAGTTAATAAGATTTGTTTATTGCCTGCCGATGAAACTCTATAGTCTTATGTTTATTGAATGAAATTCGATATCTTAAATTTTCAATTCTTTAAAATGTATTCATTGTTTTCAGTTTGTTAGGTTTAGTTATGTATTTAATGTACTGTATTGATAGACACGTTTTTAGCATTATAATATTGCCCGGCACGTCCTGGCAAGGGAGGCGGCATGTTTGGGTAATGAGTACTAATGAGCATAGTTTTGTGTGTGTGCGAGATGCGCGCGCCATTAAGACCGTCGAGCGGGGAGTGTGCGGGCTGCGTGCGCACATATAGACATCAGCATTAAACAGATGCACACTGCGTGCGCATATATAGACACAAGAAGAATAGCAGATGATGCACTACTTGTGTCTATACAGGGTGTTCACACTTAAACCCGCACCATTGGTAACTCCGTTATTATTGGAGCTACGAATTCGTCCAAATTAGCAAACTAGTAGGATTTTTCCTGGCGGTTACGACGATGAAAACAAAAAAACAATTGAACGTCGCGTTTTTCAGATATTTGACAAAATGTAATTTTTTAAATGGAACACCCTATATATTTTTATGCGGTTGAATAAAAAATTTAGTTCTGAATAAAAATGTTTAAATACATTATCTTAAAAAAATTGAAAATAAAAAAGCTATTACGTGATTTATTAAACATTGCATTTTGTTTAAAAAAAATTATGAAAGACGTAGCATGTTTCACATGTTTATCCAATTGAAGTCATCTTCAGATATTAAATTAGGGATTTAGGATTTGTTTTTAGGGATGCCTAACGAAATTTGTAATTAAATAATATTTACCGATTATTGTATACTATTCTCTTGTTGGACGGATGAAAAAAATTTTTGTATAGGTCCTAGAATGTTTGTTCATAATATTCCTAAATGAATTCAAACGAAACGTTGTGTTTTTAACGAAATTTATTTTGATTTCGTCCACGAAACTTAAGAATAACAAATAAAAGAATAATAAACACTATCAATCAACATACATAACTAAAATAGTTGTTCGAAGGTACCACCTTCTTGGTCCAGACATTTGCGGGCTCTTTTCTGAGTGCAGCGCGTGGCTTTGAGAAGGGTCCTTCCATCAATATTCCGAATAATGGCCGTAATGTTATTTTGAAGTTCTTCCACATTTTGGCAACGATGTTTGTAAACTTCATTTTTCATTCGGCCCCATAAAAAAAATCTAGCGGAGTTAGATCTGGTGAGCGTGGGGGCCACAGAACTGGTCCATGAGTTCCAATCCAACGGGGTTCAAACAGTCTCTCCAGTAATGCGTTAACGATATGGTGATTATGAGCCGGTGCACCGTCTTGTTGGAAGTATATCCGCGGCCTATCCATCAAGTTCACGTTGTCCACGAAATCTTCCAATACATGAGACATAAAGTCCTCATATCTCTCTCCCGTTAATAAGCCGCGGTTAAAAGAAGGACCCACAATTTTAGATCCAATCATACCACACCAAACATTAAGGCTGAACCGATGTTGTGGATTAGTGGGATGAGTCAAAAAAAGATTTTCCCGACTCCAAAAATGATAGTTTTTTCAATTAAACATTCCCTTATTAGAGAAGTTACTCTCATCGGACCATAAAACATATCGAGGAAAATTTGGATCTTCTTCACATTTATGTAGGAACCATTCACAAAATTCCATTCTTCTTATATCATCATTAAGATGCAAAGTTTGTACTGGCCACACATACAAAACAATATTTTTGTTGCTCCCAGGAGACAGCTATTTTCTTGATTTAAACATAGATCGTGTGTGTATTATCAACTAACTGTATGGAAGGCAATCAAAACACCATTCTACAGGTTGTTCATATAGCATTTAAAAATTCCCCTTTGTTTAGAAATCACAAAGAACTAACTGTGCAATTTCTTCAATAATGAGTTCACTATATCTGAGATCACTGCAAATAGCACCAATTGACGTATTGAATGGATATGTAATAAAGATACTGGACATACATTTTGACCATATATATAATACTACTATATTGCGTGCGCTGTATCTTGATAATGTGTAATTTTTCGTCCCAACTAAGAGAGATAGAATTGGTCACATTGCCTGTTTTGCGCATGCGTCAACTCAAAATGTCCATTTTGAAATTTACGAAATGACAGATAAACAGAAAACATAATTATAACCGCTGATTTAAATTGACATCTGATATTACTGAAAGCATACGCAAAGTTGTTTTTTATTGAATTCAGTTTTGTGCAAGTTTAGTTCATCGGTGAATTTGTATAAATAACCAGAAAATACGAGGTAGAATAAATAAACGATATGAAGGCTGATTCCAGTGAATTATTAACCGAAAAACTTCTGAAGTTATAACTTCTGCATTGATTTATACGTGCTTACTGGAATATGTGAAATTATAATATTAAATGTAAATACCCGTCCTTCCATTTCGAGTAGGAGAAAAGATTTTGAGCAGAAAAACTTGTGAACTTATAACTAATACATTGATTTGAACGTGTTTATTGGTATATGTGAAATTATATTATTAAATGTGAATACCGATCGTTTCATTTCGTCTTATTGAAAAGATTTTGAACAGAAAATCTTGTGTACATTGATTTGTATGTGCTTATTGGCGTATGTGAAATTATTGAATATAAATACTGCTTGTTTCATATTGATTTGCAGAAAACACATAAATTAATGTTTTATATACACAATCAAATGTATTCAGGTATGTTTTATATGTCAGATTGTATTATATTTCTACATATAGTTTTGCTATGTATTTTTAAGCTTAAGAATGCAAATAAAATTACTGTATTTAATATTTTGGCTATATTTAAGAATAAAACATTTATTTTACATTTGTCTACGTACATTATTCAATATAATGTTGCATAATCAACAATGTAAAAAACAAATTAAATTCCTGTTGTGTTCTTGTATTTAATTCTGTGTCAAGATATACACTGAAACATGAATGTTTTAACAAAAGTGGTGAAATTATTGAGCATTACATTTTTGTGATTGAATATAGTTTTTATTATTATTAACTTTTTTTAAAATTTAGAATGGTTAAGTCATTCATGAAAATAAAAACGTGATAAAGCGTTATTTACGCCCATATGGTAACAAAGGATATAAACAAACAATTACTCTGATACACTTGAATTTCTTTAGTGTATGTAATACACTAAAGACATTCGTAATCAATACATTTTTCTTGATGTCTATGTCTCATAAAATAAGATCAGTAGAAATGAGAGTTTGCAAATAATATAATATGTTGTATTTGATTCAATAATTAAATCAAAGAACAGAGTTCAATTTCTACTTATGAAGTAAAAAATTATATTTTATTTGTATTCAGAAATCTATTTTGTATATACTTTCTTGAAATTAAAATAAAAAAATCTATTTTACTGTAAAATATAAATATTTGTATGCATTAATTAATACAAATTTATAAAATGATAAAAAAGATTTATAGAACGTAACAATATCATAAAAACAGGAATATTGTTTGATGGCGTGCCTACTTAGACATTCATAACACTGTACTATTTACTTCCACAATGTTGGCAAAAGTTCAGAAGAAACCTATCACACATTGTCTTGGCAAAATCCAAAATGAATATTAACTTTATACTGTACCATCTACAAGTTGTTTTAAACTAAAACATATTTTATTGCAAATTTAAATATAAAATACATTCTATACTACGAGGAAAGAATAGAACGAGAGAGATAATAAACTGGTGGGGGAGTAGGTATTATTTAGACGGAAGTTACCACTTTAAGGCAGGTCAGTTATGGCAATATTGACCAATCGTAATTTATAAAATGAGTATTTTGAATAACTTGTCATATATCCGGTATGTTTGATTGTGTTCAGTGGCGTAACATACATATTCTAGCCATGTTTTTTTAATGTTTTCTTTAATACAGTTAGAATAAATGTTACTATATTAAAAAGAATAAAAGGAATGAAAAAATAATGCACTCGCGATATTACTTTAATTATTATTGGACTAAGAACCTATTTAAATGATTTTCGAGAACATACGAAGTGGTCATATACCCTATACAAAATATTTATGCACGCCTATGCATTGCGGCGGCCATATTGAGTTACCACTTTGGACAAATATTATTTTTAAGGAGACTCTTTCCTGTTCTATTCTTTCCTCGTAGATTCTATATGTGCTTGATTACAATATAATTTAGTGACAGAAATTACGATACATATTGAGCAAAGTACAAATTTAAAAAAAAACACTTCACTATCTTATAAATAATGTCTTCATCCATCAAGTTATTTTCACAATCGGTGATGCATCATAGCATAAATCCAAATAACCGGCCCAATCTCTTATCAAAATACCCAATTTCCGCATATTATTATCTCATATGATATGGGATCTGTGGATTCTGTAGTGGACATGTCAAAATTTTTGAACTTTATCATATGTATAAACATATATCAAAAAAATTAGAAGGTCATGGCAAAACGACTGGTATGCGTCTCTTCAAAGAGGTTTTATAGAAGCCTTTTTATTATGAGCAATTCAAATATTTTAATATGTAACATAGTAAACAATTACCTAATTCATGTAAAATTTACTGTATTCTTTCTGTACATTGCTCCGATGTAAATGACAGTAATTCTTGAATACAAGAATACCACATTATCTAATTCATTATTATTCTTGTCTGATGAGTTGAATAATTTTGGTGTTGTTATTATATCACAAATTATTGTAGATGACCTATAGAGATGTTTTTCTTTCTGTTCACGATATTCCATCATAATATATTCAAAGAAACACAGTTTCGATGCAGGTTTTACTTAATTAATTTACAATATTTACCATTGAGAAAGAATAGGTAGGGATACAACTACTATATAAAGCATAGCTAACTCGTCCGCCATTTTGGAGATAATTTTAAGGCGGTAAATATGTATGCTAATAGCAAATGTCGAATAGAACTTTGAATAATTGACTTTATTAAGCCGGTTTAGGACGTGAAATAATGAAGGTATAATTTTTTACAATAGTCGTATATTTAAGAAATACCCAGAATATATAATAATAACTAAAAATAAGTACGTAATATGACTGACATTTCCAAAATGGCCGACGAGTCAGCTGTTCTAAATATAGTAGCTATAGGTAGGGAGGCGACGTCACGTGATCAAACCGGGTACATGTCCGCCATATTGATACTACACTTACGTCAAACAGGTAGTGTTGGTAAAAAGTGGAGTGTTTGTTGAAGTGCATCGTGTATTAGAGTTATATAATAAGTTAAATATTAAAAGACATTATGGTTTCTTGTGCTCTACGTAGCTGCAACAGCAGAGACGGCGTTGATAAGAAGAATTCGTCTGGAATAACATTTCATAGGTTAGTGTAGGCCTGACAGGTGTGGGATAACAGATTATAATTTTGAGTAGTCCGGATGCTTTACAGCGTCTCCATAGTATTTTTCCTCAATGATATTTACTATAACATATCCACAATTCGTACAACTTTTGACAAATATATTTCTTCAGTATGATTGTTTGTTTGTCTATGATTTGTACATGATGCCACGACGATATTTCTTCATTCATTAAGGGAAATTAAATTATTTTTCCACATTTAACAAGGCACAATTATGAATTATAAAGAGGTTTGTCGATGTTTAAACAGTTTATGCTTGTTTGACGATGTACAAACTATAATTAATTATGTATAGTAATGAATCTAAGTGATAAACAGACCTAAATTTGAAAAAAATATTTGTAACGCATGCGCAGTTTGGACAACGTACCTCTAAAATGGCATAGCACCATGGGTTTTCTTTCACAATGTTGGAGCGAAGTTTTCCTTGTCTACATGCGTTATAGTAGTATTATATAGATGATTTTGACACAAGGCGCCATTATGTGGATACAATTTGAGTCAACCAATCAGAAATAATCCCATCACTGTTACTATTCTGATTATAAAGTCACTCTAGAATTACAGGATTTTCGTGTTAATCGCCGCATTCAGCAGGCACAACAGTTGCACTAGTGCTCAGTGATCGGATTCAGATGATGTACACTCACTCTCAATATGTTGTGGTGGGGGTCGCCATTTTTGCGAGCGGAAGAATTCTACGCACACTTAGTGAGTGTATTCTGTCAGCATGCGCAACTAACGCATCCAACACCAACGTAACGCACAACTTTGAACAAAGTTACTACAAAATTAAGAACACAAACTAAAGCATTTTGCAGAAATAAATGTAATAATATTGGAGTTAACCGAGTATTTTAATTGGGGTTGGAAAAACTAAAAACTGCGCCGAAACTTAATTCAAAAACAACAAGTTATTATTATTATTGTTTATTCGATTTCATCTCTATAATTCTAACATATGGCAACAGTGAAGAGCACCAAATGGAAGGTGATCACGTAAACGAGAACGGCCCTGTCCAGTCAACACTCAACTGTTGTCAAGTCAACAGTTGGAGCGGGGAACGGTTTCCGTCTGTCTGCTGAATGTGACCATTTTCTTTAGCGATATTTGCCAGATCATATGCACAACAACAAAAATTATCGAATAAGAGGTGGTACTACCATCGCAACGTATGACTTGGCTTAAAATAAAATTATTCAGACAGCACGTTTTTTGTTTGATGCGACATCAAATTATATTACTTAAAAGTGGATCAATAAGTGTATTGGATACAGGAACTTTTATAGCACGGCTATAGGCGGCCATTGATATTAATTTGACAGCAATTTGGACAACTCTATTAACCCTTTGCATACGTGAATTTTTTTTTTACCTACCACTAACTATGCCGCCAACTATGATAAATTCAACTCTGTTTATGTATTACAAACTATTCAACAACAAAAAGAGATTTTAACATTTTAAATTATTTTAGAAATTGTTGTGTATAATGTCCAGTTTAGCTTAACATTGGAGTTGGTGTATGAAATATGATGTCGAGTCACACTTGTTGTGGGAGTGGTAGGAGTTAAGTAAAATAACCTACAAAAGCGATTTCAGAACTTTTTTTATAAATAATGTAAATCATACGTTTTTTTGACATTTGTAACTGGCTACATACCATGTAATAGTATTTTAATAGCAGAAGTCAGACATCCATTCTTAAATAGCAAATTAGTTTAAGTTCTTTGTTCTAAAATTGTCGTCTGTAGTTCCTACTTTAACCGTGTCGGTTGCTAAAGTCATTCTACTAGGCTCGGCGCACACGCAACGATTTTTACCGTACGGCAAAATATCGTCCGATGAAATTCCTTTAGTGGAATAAAGAAGTGAATGGGAGCGCGCACACGCTTCGAACTCCACACGATACGGCACGATGCCGTGTTGGTGTCGTGAATTGCCACTACGACAAACGGTCGCCGTGCCGTTGCCGTGAGTATAGTGGCATATATGATCCAATGAACGCACGCACACGCCACGATTTTTATTCGTACGTAGTGGCGATCATGTGCAGTTCGAAGTAAGGATGCGCATGATAATTCGTTTTTAAAAAAATATGGATATTTTCTTTTCGATAATCGAGATTAAAATCGATATTTTTTTACTCAATAATATCGACTGATATCGATTTTTTATTCGATAATATCGTTGAATCAAAAATGCCATTTTTTCAAATTTCAGGCATTTATTTCACATTAATAGACAAAAGAACCTGTTCACATTATACAGAATTTATTATCTTTTTAAGAAAAAAGTTAATAATTTGAAAAATGTTTATTGGGATGGTTACTATTTCGTAGAAATTATAATCTCGAAGCGGCAGCGGAATGTTTCATTTCGTAGATTTTACATTTCGTATAGTTCGCCTCTTTATGGGGCGTTATCTTCCCATTAAACGTTTTTCAAATTTCCCACAGTATTATTTAGTAACTACATTTACATGTTAACTTCCCTATTTATATATGAGTGGTCATTTTCAGTTTTAATGTTGAGGTTACTAAATAATATTGTGGGAAATTTGAAAAATGTTTACTGGGTTAATACAAAGTTCTGAAGCTTATATGTTAATAGACACAAAGATATATTTGTGTGAATTAAATAATCCGGTTGACTCGCAATTCTATATTAGTTAGGTAATTTATGTTCGTTTTTAATACATACGTCATTATTCACTTTGCGTTGGTCTCAAGGTAAGTAATTAGAGGATTCGCCGAATAATGTAACCAAAAACAGAGCAAGTAAATATTTTAGTATTATTATGAATTGTGTCAGTTGTTATTATACAACGTGTCCACGTAAGTATGAGGCAAATGGGAATTATTTTTATTATTGATTTTACAGAAAACTTTATAGGAAGGAAAAGTTCGAGCATAAGAAGTAACCTAATATTTTTTATTCAAAGTTGCTTTCTAGTACTTGGTTAGAGAGAAAATTAAAAACAAGTAATTTTGCCATAAGAGTAAACTACATTTAATTTTAAAGATATCAAAAATATCCATATGAAAATGTTGCATCAAATTTTAAAATATGCACAAATATGAATTTATATTAACATAACTAATAAAATTAAAATTCACTGTTATAGAGAAATAATAATAGTAAATACGTAATAATTTTTAACTGCTATCTACATTTCAGTAATTCTGTGGTTGTCATGTGGACTGTCACTTCAATAATAAATTTCGTGTGATTTTCACGTAAAATAATTTACATTTGATATCAAATTCTTAGAGCTGATATGCATGGAATTAAACAGAAATCATATACTCACAATATTTAAGAAGTGGTTTTTTTATAATATACAACAAACATGAAATTGACAAAAATAACAAATTCAGAAATACAAATAATAGAAAAAACTATTCAAGGTAATGTCCTTCCCGTTGAACGCACAAGTTTGTACGCCTGTTGAAATCCTTGCATGCATGTTCTAACATTATAGGATTATTTCTTAAGAACAGTACCGCAACATTTATTTTCTTTTTCAATTCTTCTACATTCTGAAAAGGTCTTTCTGAATATACTTTATTCTTTAACCATCCCCAAACAAAATAATCCATAGGATTTAGGTCGGGTGAGCGCGCTGGCCATGGAAAAGGTGCATTACGTCTTATCCATCTTTCCCCAAATTTTTCATTTAAATAGTTCGTGCACTATGTGCAGGTGCTCCATCTTGCATAAACCAAAGGCTACTCCTAATTTCTAGTGGCAATTCATCTAATTCGTTATCGAGGTCTGTTTGCAGAAATTCAATATAACGTTGTGAATTTAATGTTGTTTGGAAGAAATACGGACCAAAAATTTTTCTATTTAAAATCCCACACCAAACATTTGCCTTTTGCGAATACTGATTCTTACAAGGAATTCTAAAATGTGGGTTGACCACCAACGACAATTTGTGCACAAACAACACCTTTTGTTGTAAATGTTGCTTCATCAGTAAATAAAATATTCTTGAAAATTGATTTGTGCGTTTCAATTTCATCTTGAATATCCAAAGAAAATTCAAATCTATTATTATAGTCCCGTTCTTGCAAGGTTTGAATATATCTCGGCTTATAGGGGTGATACCTATTGCTAACCAAAATTTTGCTTACCGATGATTTCTTCATATCTAAATTACTTACAATTTTTCTAACAGAAATTTTAGGATTTTCAATTACGCTTTGCATAATACGTAAAGAATTTTCGAAACTTCTCACATGTTTTTCTCGTTCTTTCTTGAAACGCATTTTTGAACTACCACTAGCTTTAAACTGATATAAAATTCGCGACACGCTTTGGTGACTAATTGTTTTGTTAGGATGTCTTTCATTGAAAACGTCAGTTGCTTCTCTGCATGTCTTGTAATTATCTCCACAAATGAGAACTAAATCAGCTCTCTCTTGCATAGTTAATCGTTCGGCCATGTTTGGTATAGTGACTTAATATATTATTTTCTTAAGGGTCCTCGCTAGTGAATGGGAAATGTAATATTGGTTGCATAGCACATAATTTAATAAGCCAAGGATGTCCGAGTACTTTTACACATAGGGAACATATAATAAATATTTGAAATAATAACTCAATATCTAAGCGAATAAAAATTCATTTATGACCAACACATTTGTAACTGCGGGAAATATTTATAGCAGAATAACAATTCATTATAATGTGGGTTGCCTAATTTTAATTTATTTTATATTCATTTTAAACAAAGTAAAGATTAGTTGAACGAAAAATAAGTGCACAGCCGGGTAGCTTTCTATTCAATTTATAACGTGAACCCAAGCAAACAAATCTCCTCCGAAGGATTTTTGAGAAAACTGGTTTTTAATATTTTGACATATTAATTAATTTTCTGTAATCTGATAATTTTTTTCTAAATTTGATTCTTCAGCCGGGTAGATTATATAATTCTTCATAAGTTGACGTTGAAAGGTTTTCTCCATCTTTAAAATCAACAAAAATATCTGGATTCTAAAATCTGCTATTTTGCCATTGTTGACAGATCCACTAGCGAGGACCCTTAAAATGACTGATTTATTAAAGTGACAGCGAGTGTCAAAATGACATGGAAATTATTATTGAAGTGACAGTCCACATGACAACCACAGAATTACTGAAATGTAGATAGCAGTTAAAAATTATTACGTATTTACTATTATTATTTCTCTATAACAGTGAATTTTAATTTTATTAGTTATGTTAATATAAATTCATATTTGGGCATATTTTAAAATTTGAAACAACATTTTCATATGGATATTTTTGATATCTTTAAAAATAAATGTAGTTTACTCTTATGGCAAAATTACTTGTTTTTAATTTTCTCTCTGACCAAGTACTAGAAAGCAACTTTGAATAAAAAATATTAGGTTTCTACTGATGCTCGAACTTTTCCTTCCTATAAAGTTTTCTATAAAATCAATAATAAAGAAAATTCCCATTTGCCTCATACTTACGTGGACACGTTGTATATAATTATAATTAATGCTGTAAGCCGTTACTTTGTGATAAGCCATATTAAAATAATAAAAACACATATACTTTGTTGTGTCACTATATTTAAACAAATGGTGTGACCGCAGTTTCGACCAACATGGCCATTAACGAACACATGAGACACAAAATCATGTTAAAATTAGTGTTAGGCAGTAATTATAAAGTAATTATTTGTTACTAATAAATGACTTGAAAAGAACTTTTATTATAAACATGTAAAAAATATCGATAATCAAGGAATATCGATATTTGTTTAAAATCGATTTTGATTTTTGGTACGTTATTTGATTCTAATATCGATATTTTGGAAATGTTGCGCATCCTTAGTTCGAGACGTGTGCGCGCTCCCGTTCACTTTGTCATTCCACTAAAAGAATTTCATCGGAGGTTATTTGCCGTACGGTAAAAATCGTTGCGTGTGCGCGGGGCCGACACACGATAAAAAAACGTCCGATATTTTGCCGTACGGTCGAAATCGTTGCGTGTGCGAGGGGCCTTGTAGTACGCAATTACTAGGGATCGGCAGTCAAGGTTACATTGTAGGTTTGGAATTAATAACGTAATTTGAAATTGGGCCAAGTAATAATAATATCATAACTATTACCGTTATTTCGAACTACATTATTCATTTATATTCTATCCTGCAATGTAAACCTGATTGCCAAGCGCTAATAATTACATGTTCAATAGTTTAAATATGATTATTAACTCGTAATTTACAGATTTTTTTATAAGTTATAAGTTAAGATTATAGATGGAGTTTATGAAGTACTGGCAGATTCAAAAATATTTTCTATCTCAGTTCAAAAATACATGCACATACTATGGATGTGCATTGTGCAGTCTTTTCCAGATACTGGGTTGAGAATGTCTGTAAGATATTCTATTTTCGCAATTTATTACAGAAACATGATATTCTGTGCGGTTTTTCTAATAATTACTTATTATTTAATTACTTTATTGTTTACAACTCAAAACATGCATCCTTTGAAAACTAATAGAAACAACAAGTGGTTTGTCTCATATCTGGCAGAATAAAGTATTTTTATTATGTCATACACACAATGTAATCTGCACCCATGTTATACGTGTCTAGATATCTTATTTATCGATGAATATAGAACATTATTGTAAAAATGCAGAACATACCTAAAATGTGTCATAGTTAATGAGATGGAAACAATCATTTTAAATCTCTATTTTATGTAAACCTTATAAAGATCACAATATATACCTGATGTAAAATTGAGCACTTGGATAAGTATATATTCAATTTAGGTAAAAACAAATATATACCTTGATTTTCTTCCAAATTTAATACATCATCTATTTCATCATCCTCTTGTTTAAGAACATTGTTTTTCAATTCAACAGTATTCATATTCTGCTTGAATTCCTTAGTCTCTGTTGACAGTATACCTCTTGAATGAGGTAAAATATATACCTCATGTGCAACATCTGCTAAACATTCTTTCTCTTCAGGAAGGTTTACATTTCGAAATAATTTAGGACTAACACTTTCAACCATATAGCTATTGATATCACAGTTATTTGGAATACTTATTAGATGTCTTAATTTCAAATCAGATACTTCACATTTTTTACGAAAAGAGTAACATGTTTCCAATTGATGTTGACAAGGAATGCATATTTTGTCTGGCAAGCCATCGCCTTCGAAAACCTGCAAAATAGATTAACACAACTATTTACTTTTTTTTTCACTTATTAAATATTTATAAGTCGAAGATTACCTCTAAAGCAACACAAGCCATAATTCTAAGTGTAAGTAGTATAGATTCTTCATTAAAAATTGGCACAAGTTCATCTTCCTGCGTCATGCATAAACGGCATATTGCCGACAAATCTATAGTTTCCTCCATAAATAATTGAGATCTTTGATTTTCTCCTATTATATATTTATATATATGTTATTTATATTTATATATATATGTTATTACCATTGGTTATTACTTATTACTGATCCAGTCATCATGCAGTAGAAATTCAGCGTTGCCAACCATGCAACTATCTTGGTCTTGGAACCGATTATAGTACAGAGTGCTAAAATAGTATACCTATTAAAATACAAGTTTCATAAGACACGATTTTTGCGCACGCGTTCAAGTTTAGAAAACGAGCCGCTAGGCGAGTTTTCTAAAGAACAAGTGCGCAAAATGTCTTATGAAACGTGTATTTTATACTATTTTTTCTATTTCGGTTATTAAAAGTTCAAAAAAGCTTAAAATAAGAGACATGTTTTGTTCGAATATTTTAGAAATTTTGCTTTTTTGAAGTTGGTTACTCTGATTTTTAAGTAGAACGTTTTAAATATTTGAATATAGGTGGTGCTATATGTAATTGTGTTTAAAATTCAGACTGATTTATACAATAAATTATTTCAAATTATCAACAAAAAGGACGAAATAAATAACTGTACGCTCCCAGAGATTCGCAAAATAGCAGAAGACAATTTACAAAATCTTTCGTCCACAAACTCTCTACATATTTATCAAAACAAACCTTTATAACAGTTGTACTATTCAACATAGTAAGTAAATGTCAATAGTAGCTTCCGAAAACTTATCATCCAACTCTGCTTAACAATTTATATTGCTAATTAGTAAGTGAAATGTTAGCATGTGTGCTTTTTATTCTTTGTACAATTTTATTGCACATTTTTGTTACTTTAAAGGCTTATATTTTGACATTTAAATTAGGGATACGCATCGAACACTGATGTTTTCGAAACATCGATGTCTGTAATTCGATGTTGCGATGGTTTTGACATCGATGTTAGTAGTTCCATATAAATCGATGTTGGTCCAAAACATCGATGTTCAATGATCTATAGAAACCTATATTGCCGGTGGGATCAAAATTTGTAAATTTTGTAAGGTTTTGGCGGGAGAGAAATGTACCCGAAAAATACCATTTTTACTTCCAGTTTTACGGGCGTTACGAATCAAAATATGTAAATTTTATGCATTAAGCATGAAGATAAAGGTTAAACAAGGTGAACGGTAGTATTCTTTTTCAAATTAAGTTAATATATAAGCCGTAAATAAAATGGGAAAACAGTGGTTTTGCAAGTACTACAAAAAGTGCCTACATTTAAAAATTACACAGTAAATTTATGTGTAATATAGCAAGTACACTCGGTATTTATATTTGGTAGATAAAATTGGTAATAGTAGCTAAATATATGTGTAATTTTTAAAGTGATCCATGAAATAAAATTTGTAACATTTTTGTAAGCAATTACATACATTTACAGATATCTGTTACATTTGCATCGCTTTACAGTGTAGCACTTATGGAATAGATGGCGTTAATATCTTGAAATTATTTAGATGTTAATTGCATGTTATATGATAATTTAAGTATCATTATAACTTAAATTTATAATTAACAGCAATTCGTGCGGCTACTAATTATAAAATTTAGTATGTTACGAGTTATTTAAAAATACCTAATAGACAATGAGCAGTTGGTATCACAGGTTGGCACCATAAACCATAAAAAGTAACTACATATTAGTACATAGTTTAATTTGTGATTTTAATCAAATTGTAATCTTTTAAAATATGGAGTTTTCTATTGTCTTTAATTGAAAGATGCCTATCCTTTTACTAGAGAGATGAATTACGCAAATCAATTAAACTTGGCTGCTTTTAATGCCGATAAAAGCCTAATAGCTGTTTTATATTTACGAAGTTGGCGAAGAAACTCTTGACCGGGCCAGTTGTACGAAAGATTCTTGAACGTTAGATCACTTGATCGGACGATCACCGCTGAACCCAGTTCAAGAAAAAGCGAGTTGTATGAAAGATATTTCACATCGGTTCAACAGAACTCTTGATAATGTGAATTGGTAGCACTGACATTCCGTTTAAGCATGCGCATTTGAAAGATTTTTTTGGCGCGGTTTAATGTTTATACTTCTATAGTCGGATTCAAGAAAGATGATCCCTGCGTCATTGTTTAATATCGTATGATTCAAATCAATACTTCGCCATCATGATAAGTACTGTAAACTATAAAATGAACATGGAAATTATAATGATGACATCCTACGTTTTCCGGTTAGATTGATCGATCTAATTTTAGGTTATGTATAATTAGATAGCTAAGTTAGATAATCGCCTTTATCGTTTATTAAAAATATGTAATATAAACTCAATAGTCTTTTAATGTACTAAATTTAACATATGCCAAAATACAAATGATAGAACTTTATTGAGAAATAACGTGGGTACAAAACAAACAATAAATACAATTTATTTACTTCAAATAAATGTGATCGAAATTGTATACATGTTTTACATGAAATGAAGTTACATCCTATAAATATAAGAGGTGGATTTTACTGTTTAGGTATAAAATATATGGAACATGCATTTTCAAAATATGAAGCAGAGAGTAAACACTTGTCGAGCTACACTTTTAAAAAATATATAAACAGATTAGATGAATTAAATACAGCCGTAACAACTGAAATGGCAGAGCCTGGAAATCTCAGTATTATATAAGGATGTGATAGACTGTAACCAAATCAAAGATTTGTATCTCAAAGCAATTAAGTTAAGACTGAATTTTAGTTATAATTTTCTGTTTGGCACATGATTATTTAAATATAATAAATGAATCGACTATTGTCGGATTAAAGTATCTTTTCATTAATATTTTGTTAAACTATTTTATAACTGATTACTGTTCTTTTTCTGTGTGTATATATATATATATATATATATAGTTGCAATCTAATCTGAATGTAATTATAATGGAATAGATAGAAAGAAAATGTATCGTTATTAATTTTTAAGCAAAATTGCAAACGGTAAGTATATATGTCTTCTTAAAAAGTAGGTTTTAGGGGTATATTTTTATTTATAGCATAGTTTGGTGGTGGTTAAATGTATATTTGATTCTGATTAGCAATGGAAAAAATTCTGTAGGTCATGCAATTTTAGAGGATTACTTGCTAATAACGCTTATTACAAAATATAAAAATGAAGTGGATTGTAAGCGATCTGGTACAAAGACTAACTGACTCAAAAACTAAGCGTGGGAAGAAATAGAAAGGAAATTTAATGCCTTAAGTGGAGAGAACTATAGGAATGCACAAACGCTGCGCAATTAATTTGACAATATTAAAAAAAGGAGAAAGCAGAAATTAGGTGACATAAAAAGGAGGTATTGGAAACAGGTGGGGGCCTGCACAAGAAATCGTATTAACAGAAGTAGAGAAAGACATGGAGGAGATAATTGGTTCCCAATTTACTGGATTTCCTTCTGAATTTGATAAAGATGTTGCAATACGTATGTTAAATGTGTATAATTTGCATACCATTTTGTTACAAGTACCTATTCTTTCCAGAATTTGTCCTACCAGAAGTATCGAATGAAGTTACAGTAATGGATACATTAAACAATTGGGAGTATTGTACGTAGATCTGTATTGTTAATGAGATACATATATGTAAAATTGTAGCTACTCGGCAGGAATTTGTAGATGAAATGGATATGAATTCTAGTGAGAATGGTGAGTTACATAAAATAGATGTAAATGTTATGGACTTTGAATTAATTTTTTTTCAGATGTAGTACGCACTCAGTCATATCAACTAGGTACTCTTATAAATCTAATTTTTTTTTGTAATTAATAATTATGTAGCATTGTACTTATTATTTTTAGATTCTAAGTACCATATTTTCTGTTTTATTTTCAATTTCAAAAATGTATATAGTGATTATTATGTTTTAAGATAAATAGCTGTAGTTGAATTTAGAAAGTAAAATGTATATATTGTATTATTGTACTATATTTTCAATCTTCACTGTGTATTGTATCAATAAAAATCCATTTTGTTTAATAAATAATTTTATTTATACTCCAAACAACACTGCAAAATGATTACAAAATGTAGAACTTGCGAAGTGTGTAATAAGATTTATATAATTGAAATACAACCTTTGGAATATATCGCCTTATTGCTCAGTGGATCAAATAAATTAGGTATTGCAGTAACAATTTAATTTATAGGTATTTAATAAATTTTCAAAGTAATCATTTATTAGCACATTCCTTATAACACTATTGACATTCTAGTAATTGTACAAAGTCTTCATCATCTGTTATTTCTTCGTAGGGATCCATCACACAATATGATTAAATAAAACATCCCGAAGGTATAAATATTTATAATAGTCTTATGGGCGGATGGCACGGATGGTAACTGTCAACCTAACGCACGTATAAGGTTATGTTTATCAGATCACGACGTTGATCTACGCTTGAACGGTCCTCATCGGTCGTTCTGTTGAACGATATCTAGATCGCTCGCAGTGTTGCCAACCGTACTATAATTATAGTATTTGTACTATAATTTCAACTCGATGTACTATAAAATTTCAAAGTGAATATAGTACGCACATTATACCCTTGTTTATTAATACTATAGTCCTTGTTTATAAATACTATAGTTATACAACCTAGAGAAAACTGTAAATATTTCTTATGTAGTAAAGTGTCGTCCTCTGATATCTTTCAAATGGATTAATACGAATGAATGAAAGTGCTCAGCCAATGAAATATTCTCAACGCCACTCCCACAATTTAATCCGGAAGTTTATAAAAAATGTAAATATATTTTGATATTTTCTATTAAATTTTACATAAGAGTATATTTTGTTTGATTTGCTTTTCACATCGTTTGCCCTTGAATTACATATCTGTTGAATAATGTTTAATACTTTTCAAATAAAACATATCACATTGACATAATCTCTTTATTACACACCCTGCTACTTCCTCGTACGACCACAACTATATTTCTATATACTTTTGTTTTTGTCTGTCTATTACACAGGTACCAACCTAAATCTATTACATATATACATTTAGTTATGTTTACCTATATTAACACTCTCCCTTAAACGTAACTTATGTATAAAACGTTCTAACAGAGTAAACAGTATATAACAAACTCATTAACTATGAAATATTTAAATTATAACAATGTTTTCGAAAAACATTTGCCCCCAAACCTTTTGTAAAAATGTCTGCGAGTTGATCCATGGATTCAATGTATTTTAGTTTGATTTTTCCATTCTGCACTTCTTCTCTGATAAAATGATATTTTACGTCGATGTGTTTTGTACGTTTCATATTTTCTGAGTTATGACTGAGAGCTATGGCACTTTGATTGTCTTCGTATAATGTTATCTCACTTTGAGTGAATATTTGCAAATCTGCCATTAACTTTTTCAGCCATATTCCTTCGCATGCCGCTAATGTTAATGCATTATATTCAGCTTCGGTTGATGATAATGCGACTGTATTTTGTTTCTTTGACCCCATGATACAACATTATCGTTAATTTTAAACACATACCCACTCACTGATTTTCGATCTACGGGATCGCTTCCGAAATCAGCGTCACTATAGCCTTCCAAAATGAGATTTGTCGAACTTTTCATATACATCAATGAATAATCTCGCGTACCTTTTAAATATCGAAGGATACGTTTCAAGTATGTCCACATTTCCTCTGTTGGGCTTTCCTGGTATCTGCTAAGATAGTTTATAGCAAACATGATATCCGGCCTGGTACTGAGAGCTATGTACATCAAACTGCCAACCAAGGCACGAAATGGTTGATATGTAATCCTGGCTGGATCTGTGTTTCTCAGCAGTTTCAGATTAGTTTCTATTGGTGTCGATATTACATTGCAATCAGTCATATTGTATTTATTTAGTACAGTTTCAATATACTTCTTCTGATTCAGTTTTACAGTTCCCTTTTTTTCGTCCCATTCAATATCTATACCTAGAAAATGATTCAGTTCTCCAACATTTGTCATTTCAAATTTCTTACTAAGTTCTTCTTGTAACTGCACTATATCGTCCCTTTTTGTTGCTGCGATTATTAAATCGTCGACATATATTAATATATAGATCCTACGCTCTCCCTTAATTTTTGTATATAAGCAACTATCATTTTTGGATCTGATAAAACCTAATTTCAATATGAAGTTGTTAAAACACTCGTTCCATTTCTTAGGTGAGGTTTTTAATCCATATATCGCACGTTTTAGTTTACAGATTAAATTTCCCTTTCTTTCAAAACCTACTGGTTGTTCCATGTAAACTGGATCTTCATTTTCGATTTTCCCGTTTAAAAACGCTGTTTTTACATCTAACTGTACTTTATGCAATTTTAAATGGTTTGCTACCATTATTAATAATCGAATTGTAGGCATTTTTGCAACCGGCGCATATATGTCTTCTTTCATGGTCATTCCTCCACTTTGCATAAAGCCTCTTGCTACAAGCCTTGCTTTAAATCGCTCGTTCTTTTCTTTTTCTCTTTTAATTGTGTATACCCACTTACAGTCTATTACATGTTCATTTTCTGGTCTTTCTACCAGTTCCCAAACATCATTTTTCTGCATTGATTCCATTTCTTCTTGCATTGCTGCTTGCCATTTATGTCTATCTTCACCATTTATTGCATCCTCATAGGTCTCTGGAACCTTCTCTGAGCATGTTAACAATGTGTCAACTACATAATCTTTGAAACGTTCTGGAAGTTTCCTAGTTCGTTTCCTTTCCACATTATTTTCATTCTCTGTGTCACTTTCTTCTATCACCTCTTCTTTCTCTATTCGCGTTTCTTTCTCCTCATCGAATGCCTCAAATGTCAATTGTCTTGCAGGTTGATTCGGTGAATTTAAACTTTCTATCGTTTTGGTTTCATCGAAAGTAACATTTTTCGAAAATTTGAATTTTCGTTTTGTTGGCTCCCATAACTTATACCCATTCTCCACATATCCAACGAAAATACATTTCTCATTTTTAGCATCGAATTTGCTTCTGAACTGTTTCGGAATATACTTGTACGCTATACACCCAAAGACCTTTAAATTACTTACATCCGGTTTCCTTCCAAAGAACATTTCGGCTGGCGTTTTACTTTCTTCTAATGCATTCGTAGGACTTCTGTTCAATACATATGTCGCCACCCTTACAGCTTCTCCCCAGAATTCCTTTGATAAGTTTGACTCCAGTATCATTGCTCTAGCTCTTTCGGCAATTGTCCGGTTTGCTCTTTCAGCCACTCCGTTCAAGTGAGGATTATAAGGTCCTGTGTATTGTATCTTAATGCCCCTATCTTTACAAAATTCTATAAAATTCCCGGCCTTGTATTCGCCTCCCCTATCACACCTAACAGTTGATATTCTAAGATTAAAATGGGCAGTTACATATGCTTCATACTGTACAAAATATTTGAACATTTCACTCTTAGCTTTTAATAAATATACTATTTTAAATCCAGTAAAATCATCAATAAATGTAAGAAAATATGATTCATTATTTATAGTCTTAGGATCAAATGGACCACATATATCAGTATGAATAAGTTGTAATGGTCTTGTACTTCTACCTTTGATTATTTGTTTCCCAACCTTTTCTGTCTGTTTACTTTGCACACATTTCTCACATTTACCCCTATCCCCTGATTTTGGAACAGTTAAAGATAACCCTTCTACCATATTTTTATTCTTCAATTTAAATAAATTATTATAGTCCATATGCCCATACCTTTTATGCCATTTTTCTAATTCTTCTGTACTATAGCTTTCCCCCACATGTTTATCTAACTTAAAACTAATCTTATACAAATTTCTGTCTCTAAATCCAACATTTAACACCTTGTTATTCTTTATTAATAACACTTTTCCATTATTAAAAACAACCTTAAATTCATTTTCCTCTAATCTAGGTACTGATAACAAATTATATCGCAATTGTTCCACTAATAATACATTATTAATGCTACCTAAACATTTATTTTTACCAGCATCTAGCAAAACCTCTATTTCCCCTAATTTTGTAGCCTCCATTGCAGTATTTTCTTTTGCCGCAATTATTTTTATTGGTTTTTCTAATTCAATTTTATTACTTAACAATTCTTCATTATTAATCATATGCTCTGTGGCCCCTGAATCTACAATAAATGTAATAACATCTGTATGTTGTTCTTGTGTTAATAAAGATAACGTAGAAGATAAAAATGCAACCCGTTCATCTTCTACTTGCCTTTCTACAACATTCGCTTGTAATTTTGTTCTACATTCAAATCTACGATGCCCTATTTTTCCACATCTATAACAAACTGTATTACATTTTGTAGAACTATGTACAGTGTCATTTACATTTATTTTTCTCTTATCAGTAAACTTTTGTTTATTTTCATTACTTATTCTACCACCTACCTGATTTGAATGCTTCTTAAAACTATTTATATTTCTACGACTATTACTATAAAATACTGTTGTATCTGCCTGGCACGTTTTTCTGTCATCCGAACCCATCTTCTTCTTCATATCGTAGTCCAATAACTTCGGTTTCACGAACTCCACCGTCAGTAGCTTGGGATCCTGAGTTTCCAGGGCTGTTACAATTCCATCAAATGATGTTGGTAAAGTTGATAGTAGATGACATACAACCAAAGTATCATCCATATTCGTTCCCACTGCTTTAAGTTCTCGCACCAACTCATCGAAGTTCTTAAAATGATTTTCCAGACTTTCGGTTTCTGCATATTTCATTTCTAATAACTTTTTCCACAAATATAATTGCGATGCCACCCCTTTTCTTTCAAAGGTATCTGTTAATATCCTCCACATTTCGTAGGAACTATTTTTATTCTTGACATATTCAAGGTACTCGTTCGCAATACATTGAATAATTAATACCTTGCATTGCTCGTCTTTCTTTTGTAAATCAGCTGATGATTCTTCGGTAATATTTTCTTCTATACATTGTTTCACCTCTAGTTGATCTAATACTGCCTCTACTCGAAATTTCCAACTATTAAAGTCCTTTCCGCTAAAACGATCAAGTCCATATCGTTCAACGCTGCCTGCCATTATTCTCGCACGTTTTTTTTTTTCAACCTTGTTTTTTTTCAAACTGTTTTCTCCGCCAATGGACAATACACCACCATTTAAATTATTCCGTTTAATTAACTAACTAACTACGGACTGCTACCATGTTGAATAATGTTTAATACTTTTCAAATAAAACATATCACATTGACATAATCTCTTTATTACACACCCTGCTACTTCCTCGTACGACCACAACTATATTTCTATACCGGTAAGTTTTCGGGTGAAGCAACGACAGAGGAGTGTCCAAGTCCCCACTATCACTCGCTACAGTCACAGTATAGTACCAATACAGTAAAACGTCTCCCTTAAAAATCCTGTTTCGATCCCCTCCATAAAATAGATGCGCATAGTTCACCACTCTGTAGCACAGTATACTTCTTCGGTAACGAGTGTTTGTTTACATTTAATATATAACCCTAAATTTGAAATATATTTAAAAAGAAGTGATTTTATTACATTCTGTTTGTTTTACTTTTTGATTTGTGTACGTGTTATATAAATAGCATTTTTTAATAACTAATTGATTCTATTACTGTTTTTTAAGTGTTTAGGTACTTTATTTAGAATTTATCTAGGTTTACATTTTGTAATCATTTACAATATGGTTCAGAAATATGTTGCTAATGGTTGTGGAAATAGGTGATCCAGGAATATCCTTATTTCGATTTCCACTTGATGAATCTCGGTAATAATACTAAATAGGTATATTTTATAATTTATTTTAGTTATGTAATGTATTTTTTAGATGTTTTGAATGGATGAATAGGGTTCGTTTTAATGAAAACCACAAATATGGAAATTTCTCGTCGAAAAAATGTCATGATTATTTGAGATTATGTAATAAGCATTTTGAAGATGATTGTTTCTACACTACTTGAAAGAATAAACTAAGGAAGGGTGTCATACCAACATTATTCAACCATCGTATGTTAATATATTTTAATTGATATTAAGTGTTGAAAATATTGAAATACTATTTCAGAATATAAAATTCAAGAAATAAGAAGTACTGCAAGACATCAGGAGAGTCTGTCTTTTTGCGAGTCTTCTCTAGACAATCGAGGAGATATGTCCAGTGTCGTTTGTATTGGTAAAGTGCCTTCCACAAGTTTTGATGTGTCTCAAGATGAGATTTTTACAGGTATCATTTTCTATTAAATTTAACACTTCATCATATTTAATTAGTACAAAGATGTAGTACATATGAATTTACACAATATAGTGTGAATGTGTCATTGGGATATGCAGTTCCACAGTAAATATTGTGAAAAGGTTAGAATTAAACACTAAATATTGTCGCAAGCCTGAAATGTAATTAACAGATCACTGAGATATATAACCCAATTACACATACTAAGTTATTATATTAGCATTACTGTGATTTAGTGGCATTTATTGAATTTTGTTAAAAACACTTACTGATACATTTCAATAAGTGATTTTCTTCAAGTTCAGTAAAAGATGCTAAATCAAGAAAGAGTATGAAAGGTATTTTATGTATGTATGTGTGTATGTATATATATATATCTATTTGTGTGTTAAGCTGTACATAACATTATTTACTTTAAGATGCAGCAACATAAACTTCACAAGCTTTATCAGCTGCATCACCAAAGAAGGAGGCATTAAGGAAACAGATCAGGACCTTATCGAAAGCACAAGGAAGATATGAAAAAATATTAAAGGAACAGGAAGATGTAAGTATGGATATTAAGAAGAACTTAGGTAAGTATTTTAATGGTGAGTTTGCTAATTTTCTTGAATTTCAAATTTATGTGGCTGGAAAGTCTTCCAGAGGTATTCGATACACCAATGAATTAAAACAGTTTGCTTTAACATTATATTTACATAGTTCCAATGCCTATAAATATCTATCAAATATAATTCGACTACCATCAGTATCAACTCTAAGGTCTATTACGCATAATTGGGAAATAAGCAGCGGATTTAATGAATTCTTATTTTCAGCTATAAAATTGAAAGTGAATACGTTAGATGAAAAGAATCGAGAATGTATCCTTTGCATAGATGAACTGTCTTTGAAATCACATTTGTTTTATAATGTCAGCATTGATGAAATTGTTGGGTTCCATGATGTTTTTAATAGTCGTTGAACAGATATTGCCAATTATGCTGTTGTCATTATGTTCATGTTTTTAATTATTAAATTATATTATTATCAATAAATAATTATTTCTACTAATATCGTGTTTTATTACCTGTAACCTTGAATATGTGTACATTAACCCATGAACTAATAAAATAATATTCGTTTATTATGATAGATTTTTTCCTGTGCTTATGTTTCTTGCTTAAAAAAAAGGAACTTGAAAGTGAGATAGAGCATTTGTTTATTTGCCACCTTACAAAGTGGTAATAAGTAAAGCAAACTTTAAAACATACAATAAATAACTACATTTTCAGTAAACACATTACACACACACACATTATTCTCTTGAATTTTGTTGATTTTCCACTTGGAATGATGGTTGATTTGAAAATTCTAGAAACACAACAGAAAACACCGTTGATGTCTTTCACATTATATTTGTATGGCACAGATTTTTTAAATCATTGTTTAATGACCCCGCTTACAGTTAACCAATTTTATCAATAGAATCACTAAAAGTAGTATAATTGTATTATTTTATATTTTTATAGGAGTGTTATGTAATTTTTAGAATGTGAAATATTAAAAACTAGCTACCATATATATTTTTTGTTATCTAATATAGTGTTCAGAATATCTAATATTTATTATTCATATAACTAATCGAATTATTTATTATTTCATTATGATTGTATATTTATAACTTTTTCGCCGACCCTTGTATATTCACTTCCCCTTTGCGCGTAGTTCACTGCGCAGTCGTCCTAAAAAAATAAAACTCGAACACGAACATCAAAGGGACCGCGGTAGAGTCGCGGTACTGTATAGTTACTATACTGTGCTACAGTTATCGTATTCCCCGACGCGAACGGCTGTTACCCAAGCGTCTCACTGTATTGAAATGAAATGAGTCGATACGCTTCGAGGGGAGTACATATACGTAGTCGTTCAGTTGTGGGGACTGAAGCTTAGTTCACAGAACTTCGACGGTCGCGGGCGACACTTCCCCCGCCAACGAAATTTGGTAGCGCTGCAGTAGTCTAAAGCTTAGTTCACAGAACTTCGACGGTCGCGGGCGACACAACTATCATCCAATAGCGTTGTTTGTTGTTTCGTATTCCCCTCTGTCGCTGTGAAGTTGGAATTTGCGAACTACACATACTGTCGCTCAAATTAGTGAGGTTATGTTCATTAAAATAAATAAAAATCATACAACAAACCGTTTTTTTTTATTTCTTTACGTGTTTTCTTTTTCTCCGCCACAAATAAGTTAGAGTGTATAACAAAATTCGTTTATTTATCATTTTTAAATATAAATCTCTTTGAATTTTAGGTTATATGGTAAAGTGTCGCAAGCGACGTTAGACTACTGCAGCGCTACCAAATTTCGTTGGCGGGGGAAGTGTCGCCCGCGACCGTCGAAGTTCTGTGAACTAAGCTTTATGTCGCTTGCGACACTTTACCATATAACCTAAAATTCAAAGAGATTTATATTTAAAAATGATAAATAAACGAATTTTGTTATACACTCTAACTTATTTGTGGCGGAGAAAAAGAAAACACGTAAAGAAATAAAAAAAAACGGTTTGTTGTATGATTTTTATTTATTTTAATGAACATAACCTCACTAATTTGAGCGACAGTATGTGTAGTTCGCAAATTCCAACTTCACAGCGACAGAGGGGAATACGAAACAACAAACAACGCTATTGGATGATAGTTGTGTCGCCCGCGACCGTCGAAGTTCTGTGAACTAAGCTTGATACATGCGCTATACAATCGTTGCGTTACCAGAAAACCTACCGGTATACTTTTGTTTTTCTCTGTCTATTACACAGGTACCAACCTAAATCTATTACATTGGTAGAAAGCACGAAACAATCGACCTTCGTCATCAAAATCCATGATGTAACAGTTGTAGTACGTCAATATTAGTATTTTGATCGGCGAAAAAAATTTACGATTTCTGAAGTTTACTTTGAGGTTATATAGACATCAAAATTTACCGAATTATCTGAATGTAAATTAAGGACTGTTTGTTAAAAATAAAGTATTCTGTGAGTATAATGAAATAAAACTACATCTTGAATACACTATTTCATTTAATGAATAGTAAAAATAGAAAATAAAACTCTTCGTACTTTTATTCTGTGTAATTATTTCTTAATACTAAAACAATGGTTATATAATGTGTATATTTTAGGAAGCAAGCTCTTTTAATATTCTTCATTATTTAAAATATCTTCTTAAATCCGACTTTAATTTACATTAATGTCGTACTTTACAATTAACTTGTTACAGCAAGACAAACTAACTCGTCACTTATTCAAGTTTATAATAAATTATTACTAATAACTCTCTTCAACTTGGAACATAACAAATCCAACAAAAAAAAAGTTACAAATGCTGCAGGCAAGTAATATAAGGTAGATATTTATTTTAATATTTAGTGTTTTTCCTTAGAATCGATAACATTGAGTACAAAATTTAAATTAGTACACATTTTTAAAATCAGTATATCTAGCCAATTTATTGTCATATATTGTACATTTTCTGTTTATGTATTTATCTTACAAATTTAATTGGTAGTAACAATTATATAAATTAATACATCTTTGACTTGAAACTAAAATTCTAATGAAAATATGCTCAAAATATTAACATATTCTTATACATTTACATGGCATATTATGAAATATGCCATTCTCTGTCATAAGTAGACGAGCACATAAAATAATAAAAGTAATGGTAATATGTAACTTTTTTTAGTATACCGGATAAAAATAAATAGTAATTTTATATGTTACACAAACAATATATCACATTATACTACATCATTAATAATTACATGTTATGAATAAATACTAAACTAACTCTAAACGTCAATAATTAGATTATTAACGTCTAAAGTACACTCACTCACTATTGTACAATAACTACATATGGATAAAATGTTTTACTTTTGTAAAAAAAAAGACACCTTATGTCTTTTTTATTTCAAGTTATTAATTTTCAATTTTACAAATTAATTGTAATATATAAAAAATTTATCAAAAAAGAATAATAGATTTTACAGACATTCTTGTTTATTATCACTGTTTCTACTGTCTTTAGATATTGAACATTTATAATAAATGGTATTACTTCTTCTCTGCCAAGCAACAATTCTCGGTCCCATCATTTTTTGATTTCACTGCTAGTGTATCTAAGAGTATTTGTCTAAATTTCAGGTATCCTCATTTCTGGATCTGATTCCACATCTTAACTGTATTTTTCCTCAAAATTCTGCTTTCCCATGTGCTTATTATAATATATTTTGGATATTCCCCAACTATGCTCTATCGGGTTGAATATGTAGTAAATATGATGATAGTTGTACAACTGTGTGCGTCTGGTATATTATGGCTCTTAACCATTCTCTTATTTGACCTTTGTTTCAAGAATTATTAGGAGATTTATCATATAAATGCTATGATAACTTCTAGCGTACACAGCAGTTCATTTTCATACTGATTTAAGAAATTGTTTCTATCTATTTCATGATGGTAATCAGGATTACAATTATTTGAAAAAATACTAAAGAGGCACTGTTAATAAAACCATTACATGTACCTGCATAAATGACTATAAACCTAAAATCAAAGCAAAATTTGTAGTACTCGACACGTGTCAATTTTAATGCAGAGTATTATCTTAGCCGTCAACTTTCATACACTCTTATAACTATCATCCTGCCATGATCTGGTTATAGTACCATTTTCAAAAATCCAAGTCTCATCCAAATAGACACATTCCAGTGGACTTTTAGATTGTAAATTATTCATATATTTTTATAGAAAATTAGTTCGAGGAAGAACAACATGTGTTTTTTCCTTAATCTTCTCTATGGACAGTCTTTCTTATATTTGAAACCAATATCTGCTAGTACTCTACCAAAAGAATCAACAGAGCCATCAAAGATATGATAGTCCACTGGCAGTGATAATAACGAAGCTCATGTAAAATGTTGTTCTAAAAAACACCATTAACATTATAATATTCTTTTTATTTTCAATGAGTTGTATAAGCTACATAGCGTTTTTACACATATCGTATTGCGTATTGTTGCTTTTATTGCAGGAGTAATCACATAGTTTCCTGAAACGTTTTTTTAGGACTTCGGTGAGCATCATTTTGTTTACGTGTCTTAAAAATACTGCTCACAGATTCAATGGAAATATTTAAAGCTTGTGCAATCCTCTAAAATGATAATATTAATATTTATTTGATATCATTACAACAAGTATGTATACATACCTCTCGTACACTTGTCAACGGTAATAGTTATTCAATTTACGTTTGTATGTAAGTAATCAAAGAGCTAATGAGCGCCTTTGACTGACTATTGAATGGCTAAAGCATCGTTAGTTTTAAAAAGGACTTTGAAAATAATACTACAATAACATAACAAACATAAACAACAGCAACCAAAACCTATAATACTGTCAAACAATACTGTCAAATGACAGCAAGGAATTCAAAATTCAAAATCACTAGCGACGTGTAAACAATGTTTCATGTTAGGCAACATCCGATGTTAATATTTTTTTTAAACTGGCTAAAATAACGTCAACATTATCATTTTTAATTAATATTAATAAATAAAATAATCCTGTAATTATTATTATATACATATAATGTATTCTATACCAATGAAATTCTAAATTTAGTAATATATAAAGTAATTATGTTCGTTGTTATGAAATTGGCAATGCAGACGTCATTATTTTTCCTTTATGACGGAAGTCGATTGATTGCTGCTTTCTAGTATATGTTTACCTATATTAACAATATCAACATAACCTATATAGCTTAACTGTGATAAAGTAGATTTAAGTAAATGTTTCATTGAAGAATCGTAGGATTACTATTTTTTTCTCTTATTATACTCACAATTACCCTTTTATAACATAATAAAAAAAAGACATACAAAAGGCTTTTTAAAAAACGTATTCATGTTTTTTAAAGAAATAAATCTAAACAAGAAAACGGTATTAAGAAGTCACCATTTTTATTAAATACTCACCTACATGAAATGTCAGTCTGTTTCGGGTTCAGAGTTTGGGGTTATTCTAATTTTTTTCTATGTGTTCAACAGGTATGTCTAAAACAGTCTTCTATATATTTGGTATGACTAGATATAGGTATTATGTAAAAGAAGAAAAAGTAATTAAAAGCTATCCGAACCACAACATTTATTAAGTTGCTTTGCATGGTTTCATCAACTTGACTGGTTTATGTGAGGCTTTCAAACCAGTAATGTAGTACGTTTTACAAAGAAAATGCATTATAAACACCACATTATTTTAAGGTTTTGGTATCTTCAGAATTTAGAAATTTAAATGGTTCACAGCCAATCATTTATCACTTAACCAGGATAAATGTGAGACAATTTATTTTACTAGTAAACATAGATCAAACATATATTCTACGAATTGAAAATTCCTTGATATTAGACTAGACACAAGATTAACATGGAAGCCGCAGATTAGTTAAATTAGTCAAACACTTATCTTCTGCTACTTATGCAATTAGACATATCAGATTTATAACTGATAGTCTACTGGAAAAACGATATACTATGGACTATCAAATCACATATCAACAATGTTTAATCAATATGGGGTAAGTAGGCCTATGTAGAAAAGGTGTTCATCCTGCAGAAGAAGGCTGTTCGAGCAATTGTCTGTGTTTCACAAACTATTCGCTGCAAACCTCTCTTCAGAGAACTTATGATAAGTCCATTAGCCTAGACACATATTCTGCAACAACTAAGGAGGCCTTTGAAAAAGCTGTCACACCTCATGACTACGGGTGAGATTACAGAAGTCTCCACCCCTCATCACCATTTGCTGCACATCCCGCATTACATAGGACAAAAGCCACTTCAGTACAACACGTCACTGGTAATTATTTAACAAAATCAAAGTTATGTGTAGACATCTTTCTACTTTCGTATCTAAAGAGAAAATAAAGGACATTCTCCTTCAAGAAGCATTCTACAATGTCAATGACATAAATTAGCCCTGTGTTGATGTTATCATTACATTTTTGCTTGATGTGCTATTGTGTAAACTGTATGTATATCTTATTATTGATATAATAAATTTATTATTATAATAGAAACACTATCCTTCTTACTGTAGAAGTGTTATAATTAATCCTGCTTTTACACCCACAATACCTCAGCTCGTCAGGGAAGTCGCAGCACCTTTCATTATACATTTACATTCTTGGTAATTATCAATACAGTAAGTACTGCCTACACATGGTCTGTATATGGACGTTTCTTCAATTTGTATTTACCTGCGATTTTAAAAATTGCTTTCAATAGTAGTAATTCCTAATAATTGAAGTTACGTAGGGGTTATCAAACAAAACTAGTTTAAAATATGTAACACTTTCGGCTGTTACTTATACATAAGTAAAATAAAACACTCAATTAAATTTGAATAACTTCACTTTATTTTAATCACTATGTGACTGCAGTTTTGACATTACACGTCATTATCAAACTAGTTTACTTATATTCATACTATTTAATTTTTCTTTCACCCACGTTTAATTGCAATTGTTTGAAATCTTCATGGATTTTATTGTGTTATATATGTAGAATTTTAGCCTTCATACTGGTTGAAGTGAGGTATATCACTTCATAAAAGTTAATTAGATACACACTTAAATGTACTTGGCTTTGACATTACTTATTTTATTATGGTTCTAGTTATTTTTATTTTATCTAGGCCTAAATCGTAACAACAATTGCCATGATACAAGTCTGAATTGGAATAATCATCAATTATTGTTGAGGATAGTACATACCCAGCAAGTTATACAAACAAACCGTGAAACAAACTAATTCATAAGCAAGCAAAGATTTTATTAAAGGTTAGTACTTTGAACCTTTTTCAGCTTGTATAACCACATAACTGCAATATCCATTGTCAATTATAAGATAAAATATATAGGAAAAATGACATTTCTTCGTTACATCGTCTTGCAATATTTTTAAAGATTTTGTCGATTTCCGTATTTTACATAGTTATTTGTTGTTAATATTCTTAAAAAATAGTTCTTCTTAGAACTCGCAAGTGAAATATTCATTTGTTAAGGTATTTTATCAATTTCGTTAACTTTCTTTTCGTAATCGCTAATATTCTATAGTATGGCGGAAGCAGTTTTACCAGGTCCTTCATAAAATCGTAAAGGGAAACACATAAGATCTGGACAAAGGCAAATGGCTTATAATGTGTACATTAAGCATAAAGACAATGGGCCGTATGATTTTCCTTTCGTTAAAACTTTCGTTAACGCGTCGTTATCTAAATAATTGATTTGACTAAACAACTGTTTAAAGAATAAATTAACGAAAGCGTTATGATTTCCTTCGTTTGATAGATTCGTTAACTAAATAACGTCTTTACGCAAATTATGTTTGGCAACGCCGGAATTTGTGAGAAATTAAATTTGACATGCGCTGTCAGTTACAAAGTTATTTTAAATTTAAAAAAGTTTGTGCTGTTATTTAAGTTTTACTGAGATTGTTTATTGATACTGGCAGTAGAATAATGTAAGTACTTTAATTCTTTAATTGCGTCACGTAACATTAGCACAATTAATGTCTTTCTAGGAGTAAAAGGGAAAGGGTAAAAAATTTTACCGAAGAAGAAAAAATTACTCTGATTGATTATGTCAGAGAACATAAGCATGTTCTGGAGTCGAAGAGCTCGGAGCCCAAGATCAACAAAAAGAAAAATGAACTGTGGGAGCGATTGGGTGCCGAAATGAGAAAAACTGGCATTTCTCAAAGAGATGCCAAGAACCTGAGAAGTGCGTACTACAGATTGAAGCAACAGGCCAAATCTGTAGTAGGTACTTATAAGAGAAATCTAAAAAAAACTGGAGGTGGCCCCGGCCCGTCCTCTGCTACCGAGCCAACGGAATTAGACTGGGCAATTGCAGATATATGTCATGTCGACTTCGAGGAAGACACACCAGTACTTGACTGTGACGACAATAGCATAAAGGTATAGCTCGGTCGTCTTTTTTATAAAATAATTTAGACGTTTTTCGTATTGTTTAGAATAATACAGGCGAAGAAGACGATATAGGACTTGTAGATCCGAGCACTGGACTAATTACTGTCTCCAGGTAAGTTGAGGGACCCACGTATAATAATAGGTTTAGTCTGCTTCAAAAAAATTACACTTTCAAAATTAATTACATAAGTTCTGATTTTCAATTAGGTACTTACATAATACATAATAGGTGTTTCCAGATAAATTTGTACATTTTCTTATTTTTTTTGCAATCGATGGTACCTACATCTATTATACAAATTTATTAATATACTTACCTAATTAAATTTTCAATCATTTTTTAACTTTCATTTATTTTCCCAGCAAAAATCTTTCTCGTCCCGAGAGTCCCTTGAACATCCCCCCAAAATCTAACTCCACAACACCAAAAGTTAAGCGAAGGAAAATAATTCCGATGACGGAGACACAGGCTAAAATGGTTTCTCTGCACGAAAAACAAATTAACGAAAAAATTGAAAAAAACAGTAATCTGATAAACCTGGAAATGCAACTAACAAAACAAAGTTGGGAAACGAAGAAGAACTCCATAAATTAAGAGTAGAAGAACTGAATTTGAAAATAGATAATGAATTGAAAACAAAAATGATAAAAGATCTAGAAATTCAAAAACTTAAATTAGAAATAGAAAAATTACTAATTAGCAAATAAAACGCCAATTGCTGTGTGATTTTTTAAATAATTAATAATTATTTCTTATTTCGTATTGACCAATGACCATCCAAACTATACCCTGCGGTGATCAAAATATCGACGTATAAATTGATCTCTGAACAACAAACCTCTTCTCCTGTGAACAACTGGTCTTGGCGGATCCTGTTCTTCTTCGTCACTGCTTGATTCTTCTTCCGAATCATCCTCAAAATCGTTATCTCTGTTTAGTCTTATATTATATAGAACAGCCATAGCCACTATGCATATTTTTAAGGTAGACAACTTAATTTCAAGACCTCTTCTTAAAGCTTTAAACATGTTTTTCCACTGTCCAAAACAACATTCAACTTTTACTCTTGTCCCTTTATGAGCTGCATTATAAGCGATGTCAGCTGCCGTTCTTGGGTTTAATAGAGGAGTCAACATGTAATGGGTACATGCGTATCCACTATCCCCTAACAATATTCCCTGTCTACGATTATTCTAAAAATAGATACGAAGTAATTTAGATTATAATTTGATAACTATATTTATGGTCAGGTGATTTTTAAAATTTTCACCTTGAAGTAGATAGTTACCTACCTCAAAATCCTCTTTTACACGACTGTATGCAAGAATTCTAGAATCGTGAGCGCTTCCACGCCAACGGCTAACTACATTGAATATTTCGGTATTTGGGCCACATACTACTTGCACATTCAAAGAATAATATCCTTTTCTACCCCAATAAAGTCGAGGATTGTGTCCATCTGGATTTTTTATTTTTATGTGTGTGCAGTCTATACATCCCACTGCGCCAGGAAAGTTTCTAACTTCATAAAATCTCCTTTTCAAGTCGTTATTATTATTAGGCCAGCGTACAAAATGTCTTAATTGTCTTGCAATAGCCAAAGATACCTTGAATACAATCCTACTAACTGATGATTGCGTGACGCCGTGCAAATCTCCTAGAAAAAATCGTAAATAGTAGTTAGTATTAGTGCCTTCGGTCTCTATTTGGGTGGGAAGAAAATTCGCTAATGCTTCAGTTCAGATCCCAAAACCATGCAATGATGACCAATTTATTACAGATTTTATTTTGACAGAAATAATAGTTCACTTACCTATATAATTCCAGTTGATAACTCCCCTTGGAGTAATACCTAAGAGTAATTAAGAACTGCAGTTCTGGACTGACGTCCACTGTCCTATTAGATTGTGATTTTATATCATCTCTTATTAAATCTACCACATATTGAGCGGTATCTTTTGTCAAGCGATACCTTTTTTTAAATTCAATTTCGGAAAATTCTTGAAATGGATTTTTCCGTAAGCGATACGTATAGCCATTCTCTCTTGGAATAACATTCATATCATTATCAATTAACTCAATTTCTTCCAAAATGTTATCTAATTCAGCCATTTTTTTGGAAATGTCAAGTTAACAAAAATATTAAACATCACTTGTCGTTGTTTAAAATTTTATTTAAAAATAACCACTAATGACAGTCGCTAAATGCGTAATTAAAGGGAAATCATTGAGAAAAATTAGAGACAGTAGTTAAGGCCTTAACGACTGTCTCTAAGTTCTAACGAAAGGAAAATCATACGGCCCAGTATGTCTAAAACAGCTGCAGTCAATCAAACAGCAGAGGAAGTGGGTATTAATAGGAATACAATGTACTGCATTATTAAAGAAATGGAATTATATGGAGTTCCAATTTCTCCTCCAAGAAAAAGAAATTATCGTCATACTTACAATAAATTGGATGAAGCACAAAAAAGTACAATTAGACGACATGTGCATTCCTTTTACTTTCTTATACGTAGTATAAGGAAGTATTGTGATGATGAAAATTTTCCACCTCGAGATTTTTGCAGATGTCCACGTTTTGAGGTCCCCTGATACCAAAAAAGTGGTTTTTAAAAAATGTCTGTGTGTCTGTGTGTGTGTCTGTGTGTGACCACGATAGCGGTCAAACCGCTGTAGATATCAATTCCAAATTTTGTATTTACGTGTATAATCTCCCTCTTGAGAACTGATTAGATTTTGAGAAAAATCGGCAGACCGGAAGTAGTAGTTTACTTCAGTAAAAAAATCGAATTTTACAAATATTTCGCCAATTACTAAGTTTAAACAAATTTATAAAGAATTCAAATGTACTCAGAATTAAATTTGAGACAAATTGTCTTAAAAAAGTTTTTTGAAATTCCTACCGGAAGTAAGTCTTTTACTCTTATCGAAAATCAGTTTTTTGCGAATATCTCGCAAGTCATGCTTTCTAGGCAGGTACATTACCAGTATAAAAGTGTTTAAATGATAATTCTAAATATCTTTTGTATAAAAAAAATTTCAAAATTCGGACCGGAAGTACCACTTTTACTCTTACCGAATAGCGATTTTTTGCAAATATGTCGTAAATTATGCATTCTATATATATTTATTAAGAGTACAAAAGTATTTAGAGTTGGATTTGCAATATTTTTGGTATACATGAAATTTCAAAATTCGGACCGGAAGTAGCACTTTTACTCTTAGCGAGTAGCACTTTTTTTCGAATATCTTGCAAAGTATGCATTCTATAGCGATTTATTAAGAGAATGAAAGTACTGCTACCGGATCTACGTCGCATTAAGGTAACAGACTAAATTAGGGAAAGTAAACAGAGAAACGCAATAGGGGTTGATTTAAATGGATAACGCAGGGCCGAGCTAACTCTGTCGCAGACGGCGTGACGGTTCAGGTAAATAAGAACACCTAAAAGTAGAGCGTCGGTCGGCAACGACGCTAGCGACGATTGTCCGGGCACCAGGACACTATGCTATCTACAGATAACCTACCTGCGCCTCCTACGAACTACCACTGGCTGTGTCCCTCCAGCGGGTTACCTAATGAACACCCTGTATAATTGTAGCACCTACTCTTAGGTACGTGCTTGTCACAATAAAATATGAGATAGCAGAGGTAAAAGAAATAAAAGAACAGGTAGTTCGAAATGTAACAAAATTTAATTAAAGTTGATGTGTTGAATGGTTATGTGTTTTAAACAAAACTAAAATGGTGAAATTAGGTATTACAAAACACATGCGTTGAATGAACAGTTAATTTGAATAAAATAAATGAAGCTAGCCAGTTGGTAAATAAAAAAACAAAGCGTTAGGTGACAATTACAAAATTTAAAAGTAAAAAAAACGAGTCTTAAAGATTTAACAAATTCTCTGCGCTGCAGCAGAAGTTGGTCGGTTGCAGAAACGTTTCCTTCACCTCACATTAGGTGTACAAGAGTTTTCAAAGACACGCCACAACGGCAATGTCAATACAAAGGTGTAATTATATATAAATTGATAAGCGCAAGAAAATTAATAAGTCAGTATAGGGACTTAATCTAAATTGAGAAAAATTTGCTAAATAAAAAAAAACGTCAGGTTTGCTCACATGAACAAAATTAAATTAATTGAAGGTTATTTATTGACATAGTCAATAGTTAAAGGTAACTTAGAAAAGGAATTTCATAAAATACAATAAAACCCTGAGCTCCGAGAACCAAAGTTTGCTTCTACAAAAATGAATTTATCTAGCTCAGGTAAATTAATTGATCAACGGAAGGCAAAATTACAATCTTACAGCAAAAATAAACGTGCAAAACTATTAACAAATTTTAGATTTTTAAAAGCAACACACCATATAACATACAATTATTGTATCGGAAGAGAAAACACTAGGTATATTACTAATTAAATAAAATCTACTCAAAAGATAAAGTGATAATATATTAAATTTACTAGAATTAGTTTAATTAAATAATTGCCTCAATATAGGGCTACAGGAATACGGTAGTGACAAAACCAAAATTCGGGTCAATCTGATTATTACAAAATTAATTAAAATAATAACGGTAATTTAATAAGGATTAAATTGTGACCTCGCAGTTGACTAAGAGGTGCGATAGTTAATAAACCACTCAAAATTCTTGGTCAAAACTAGGCAAACTGCAGTCTTGCTCACAGACGCAAAGACGTCGAAAATCGGACGTAAAATATATAAAAGGTAAAATTACAACCTTAGCTGGCAAGATGGTTGCCGGAAAGACGCTGCGGAAATCCAAAATGGCGGCGACTCCCTTGATGGAAAATTTCCAATTCAACAGGTGGGCTGGATGTTATGTAGCGTCTTCTGATGCGTCGAAAGAAACACCACGCTCTTTGATGTAAATGCGGGGCTATACCACCAGAATTAGGGCGTCAGAGGGCTTTTGTGCCCGTCAAAAGAATCCTATTAAAATTTAGAGAGACAAAAAACCAAAGATAAAATCCCGAAAATTTAACACAGATTTTTGAAAACTTACCCCAATTATGAATAATAATGGAGATTCCACGTTAAACGACTACGAGTCACTTCAGGGTGCAAAATTTACAACAATAAAAAAAACCAGCACATGGCCACACGTGGATTTTTAGAAAACGATACGAAGATAAAAAACCCACGTTAATAACCCAAAATTAAGGTAACTGTAATTACTGCTTTCTCCGAATTAAGCCGCAAACGCGAAAAACATCCTCATGGATAATGTACATAAGTACTAAAGGAAGAAAAGCAATTTGCACACACTGTTCTCTACACAAGATGTGACTATCAAGTCTTCATCGAAAGCGCGAAAAATCTCCTCATTCACACCCGCGCAATCGCTACACGCAGCCCTGTCCAAAACATAAAGACACGAAAATACCTCAAGATGGACATCGGAAGCATTCAAATAAATTACAAACACCAGTTTGAGTTTGACCGAAAAGGGGGTTAACACTGTGACTCTTAATTAAACGCAAACAAGAACATGACCTAAGCGAAACGGAAAAAAAACGAGATACCCGACAATTGTACGAAGAAAATTAAAACGACGGCAGCACGAGGGAAAATTTTATGCTAAACGTTGGCAATTCCGTGTATAACACCCATATCACGGTACATAGTAACATGTTTGACAGAATAAACAAAACAATCCTTCACACGAAGTTCCTATTTTATTATGCGAAAGAACAGCATCTCTGCAGGTAAATAACGAAATATCAAAGCTTTAACATCAAAACGCTGCAAGTAGACGGTAGAGAGACCGATCTTAAACTTATGTTACAGAGAAATTACGTCCTAAATCCTACGGTGATTCCGGGGACGAAGTAACAGAAGTTCCTAATACTAGAATATCGAAGATAGGGCAACAAGCGATCGGCAACAATTAATAGTATGCCTTCTATCCCAAGCATTCCCTTAATTAATACTCCTTACATTTTTTTTAGACGGACGTCTGCGAAGGAAAAGGAAAATGACAATAATACTCGGGCCTGCTCGAGAACTGCGTTTGGCAATACGCAAAACATGTTAAACAGTTATCACAATAACTTGACTATCGTCTCAAAGCGTTTACAAATCACAAATAAATGCATTATGCAGAGATCGGGCGTAATATATATAAGAAGATATTTTATAATCTTAAGCAAGGCGTAAAAGTAATTGAAAATGCGGAAAATACGAAACTACAGGTAGGTTAGACTAAGCTAGAGCTAAGATAATTAAAGTTAGTTACCCAGATATAGAGGCTTCCACAAAAACAGGGTGTAAATGCCCGATCTTACACAAAATGTATCTGTTAAATTCGCGGTACTTGATTTAGAGCGGTGAAGGCTCAAAAGTAGGTTTAGTTCCCACGCAAGCATACGGCAGGCAGTCTTAGTAACCGGTGAAATAGACAATATACAGGGTACGCTCAAAAAGTCACGAACTTTATACAAAATTCCACGTATTTAGACAAGGCACCCAATCTTTCGAGACTATAAACAAACTAAGTAAATTTACAACGTAACAGTACTTAGAATAGGATTTTGAATGATTTTTGTATAAAAAAATTCTTAAAATTGTATAGTTTGAAACGCTCATACGTATAAGAAAGTCGTGTGGTGGCCACACCTCATTTTTTCTTGATGAATGAGTTACCAACTTCTTCAAAAATTTACGTAAATGTCAAAATATAATGATATCAGATATGTATATCCCTGCTATCCATCTGACAGTAAACATATGTTTTACTTGTTTTCAAAATACAAAGTTCATCGTGTGTAAACTGTGCTCATATTGTAGCGCCATCTACTCCATTCTTAGACTGAATGGAGTATAGAGAAAACTGTAAATATTTCTTATGTAGTAAAGTGTCGTCCTCTGATATCTTTCAAATGGATTAATACGAATGAATGAAAGTGCTCAGCCAATAAAATATTCTCAACGCCACTCCCACAATTTAATCCGGAAGTTTATAAAAAATGTAAATATATTTTCTATTAAATTTTACATAAGAGCACGATACACTTATACCGGTATGCTCACTTTACCTGTCAATGACGTCACTGCGGAGCAAGTCAACAATGCTTTCATTCAGCAGGCGGATCGGGAACCGATCCCGCTCCAACCGTTCACTTCACAACAGTTGAGTGTACGCTGGACAGGACCGCTCACCTTTATGTCATCGTTTGTCATCTGTACTTTTCATTGCTGCCATATGTTAAAATTATAGAGATTAAACCGAATAAACAATAATAATAAATTGTTTTTCTGCATTAAGGTTTGACGTAGTTTTTAGTGGAAGGGCTGGTTTTCCAACCCCTAATAAAATACTGAGTGAACTCCAATATTATAATACATTTATTACTGCACAATACCTTTAATTTGTTGTATCTTACTTTTCTAGTAACTTTCTTCAGAAGTATGTATTAGGTTGGTCTTGGAATGAATCAATGGCGCATGCGTACAGAATACGCTCACCAAGTGAGCATAGAATTTTTCCGCTCACAAAAATGGCGACCGCTCCTGAACATGTTCAGAGTGAGCGCTCGTCTACGGGACATGATCACTGAACAGTTGCGCAACTGTTGTGTCTGCTGAATGAAAGCAATGGCACTACATGTGCATGTGCATACTATAGTTATACAACTGAAGGTTAGTTCGGGTAGGTAGCCAACAGAGGGGTTGGGCAGTAGGATGTGCCCATTCATAAGTTTTCCCGCTAAATTTGTTGTAGTAAAAGCAGTCTTCTCGTAGTAGTAAAGAGATGCCAATGGGAGCTTAAAGGAAGTGACGCAATTATCCAATTACACCAATCGTGTTTGTTACAATTTTGTAGGCGTTTTGCTTTAGATTTAAATATCTTAAAATATTTTGAATTAAGGGATATGATAAGTCTACTGACACTAATTTTTCAAATTCCAAAAATAAGTGATGATGTGATTGTGGATGTTAAATGTTCTTCTAAAATACATATTGCAAGACGATGTAACGAAGAAATGTAATTTTTCCTATATATTTTATCTTATAATTGACAATGGATATTGCAGTATACAAGCTGAAAAAGGTTCAAAGTACTAACCTTTAATAAAATCTTTGCTTGCTTATGAATTAGTTTGTTTGTGTAACTTGTTGGGTATGTACTATCCTCAACAATAATTGATGATTATTCATTCAGACTTGTATCATGGCAATTGTTGTTACGATTCAGGCCTAGATAAAATAAAAATAACTAGAACCATAATAAAATAAGTAATGTCAAAGCCAAGTACATTTAAGTGTGTATCTAATTAACTTTTATGAAGTGATATACCTCACTTCAACCAGTATGAAGGCTAAAATTCTACATATATAACACAATAAAATCCATGAAGATTTCAAAGAATTGTAATTAAACGTGGGTGAAAGAAAAATTAAATAGTAGAAATATAAGTAAACTAGTTTGATAATGACGTGTAATGTCAAAACTGCAGTCACATAGTGATTAAAATAAAGTGAAGTTATTCAAATTTAATTGAGTGTTTTATTGTACTTATGTATAAGTAACAGCCGAAAGTGTTACATATTTTAAACTAGTTTTGTTTGATAACCCCTATGTAACTTCAATTATTAGGAATTACTATTATTGAAAGCAATTTTTAAAATCGCAGGTAAATACAAATTGAAGAAACGTCCATCTACAGACCATGTGTAGGCAGTACTTACTATATTGATAATTACCAAGAATGTAAATGTATAGTGAAAGTTGCTGCGACTTCCCTGACGAGCTGAGGTATTGTGGGTGTAAAAGCAGGATTAATTATAACACTTCTACAGTAAGAAGGATAGTGTTTCTATTATAATAATAAATTTATTATATCAATAATAAGATATACATACAGTTTACACAATAGCACATCAAGCAAAAATGTAATGATAACATCAACACAGGGCTAATTTATGTCATTGACATTGTAGAATGCTTCTTGAAGGAGAATGTCGTTTATTTTCTCTTTAGATACGAAAGTAGAAAGATGTCTACACATAACTTTGATTTTGTTAAATAATTACCAGTGACGTGTTGTACTGAAGTGGCTTTTGTCCTATGTAATGCGGGATGTGCAGCAAATGGTGATGAGGGGTGGAGACTTCTGTAATCTCACCCCTAGTCATGAGGTGTGACAGCTTTTTCAAAGCCCTCCTTAGTTGTTGCAGAATATGTGTCTAGGCTAATGGACTTATCATAAGTTCTCTGAAGAGAGGTTTGCAGCTAATAGTTTGTGAAACACAGACAATTGCTCGAACAGCCTTCTTCTGCAGGATGAACACCTTTTCTACATAGGCCTACTTACCCCATATTGGTTAAACATTGTTGATATGTGATTTGATAGTCCATAGTATATCGTTATTCCAGTAGACTATCAGTTATAAATCTGATATGTCTAATTGCATAAGTAGCAGAAGATAAGTGTTTGACTAATTTAACTAATCTGCGGCTTCCATGTTAATCTTGTGTCTAGTCTAATATCAAGGAATTTTCAATTCGTAGAATATATGTTTGATCTATGTTTACTAGTAAAATAAATTGTCTCACATTTATCCTGGTTAAGTGATAAATGATTGGCTGTGAACCATTTAAATTTCTAAATTCTGAAGATACCAAAACCTTAAAATAATGTGGTGTTTATAATGCATTTTCTTTGTAAAACGTACTACATTACTGGTTTGAAAGCCTCACATAAACCAGTCAAGTTGATGAAACCATGCAAAGCAACTTAATAAATGTTGTGGTTCGGATAGCTTTTAATTACTTTTTCTTCTTTTACATAATACCTATATCTAGTCATACCAAATATATAGAAGACTGTTTTAGACATACCTGTTGAACACATAGAAAAAAATTAGAATAACCCCAAACTCTGAACCCGAAACAGACTGACATTTCATGTAGGTGAGTATTTAATAAAAAATGCTGACTTTTTAATACCGTTTTCTTGTTTAGATTTATTTCTTTAAAAAACATGAATACGTTTTTTAAAAAGCCTTTTGTATGTCTTTTTTTTTATTATGTTATAAAAGGGTAATTGTGAGTATAATAAGAGAAAAAAATAGTAATCCTACGATTCTTCAATGAAACAACTTAAATCTACTTTATCACAGTTAAGCTATATAGGTTATGTTGATATGTAATTCAAGGGCAAACGATGTGAAAAGCAAATCAAACAAAATATACTCTTATGTAAAATTTAATAGAAAATATCAAGATATATTTACATTTTTTATAAACTTCCGGATTAAATTGTGGGAGTGGCGTTGAGAATATTTCGGCTGAGCACTTTCATTCATTCGTATTAATCAATTTGAAAGATATCAGAGGACGACACTTTACTACATAAGAAATATAGTTTTCTCTAGGTTGTATAACTATAGTATTTATAAACAAGGACGTGTGTCATAGATATCTATACATCGACTTCTGTCTACCTAATTCGTACCACGTGTGCATATCTACGATAGAAAGCGATACTAATTCTCGCCTAAATATATCGCCTTCAAGCGACAGCATTGAGGAGGGTCTCGCCTTACAGGGTTGCGATATTTAGGGAAATTTCCCTAGATCTACGGAATTTTATGTTCGTTTAGGGAAAAAGGGAATTTTAATATAAATAGGTCAAAATCTAGGGAAAATTTAATACAACCGTCTGTATTTAAGCTACCTATATTGTATCACAATTCATTTTAAAAAGTTTTAAACTTAAACCACAGATAAGGGAGATTACAGATAGCCGGTGTAATGGCTATTATTGGCAACACATTTTGGAGACGACCGCTAGAACCTAGCGGTCGTCTCTAAAATGTGTTGCCAATAATAGCCATTACATCGGCTATCTCTAATCTCCCTTATCTGTGCTTAAACCATCATCGATTAGGTAGGCACTATTCACTTGAATCAACATCGTTTGAATAATATTTCGAGTTCTCTGTCATATCTTTATCAAAACGTCATTGTGATAAACGACTTGTCACTTTACTTTTAACGCTAGTGTTAAAAGTTAATTACTTTTAACACTTGTTAAGATATTTCATTTTTAATTGAAGTATGATGTGTTAAAAATTGAGTTTTTAATAGTGTTTGTAGAAACAAAAAAACAATATTATACACTTCGGGGAAATCTAGGGACATTTTGACTAGAAATCTAGGGAAATAAAAAAAAATCCGATCGCAACCCTGTCGCCTTAGACAGAGACATCATTGCTTGTGTATTTAGCAATGTATAAGAGCGAGATATAATAAATGGAAATTAAGGCGGTAAGCATAAAAGAAAACGTCAGATTATAATAATTATATGATATAATAGGAAATCAAAATGTAAAGATATTCGAAAATGTCTATTCATTTGTAAATAGTACATCGTCCTGGTAAGTAATAACTAATAAGACAATAATGTGTATTGTAGAATTATATATTTTTTCATTTTATTTGTAGGTATTTTCGATCATATAATTAGGTAAGTCAATTAGGTACCTACTCAATAAAATTAAAATGAAGGTGATCAAGACCATTGGAAAGCATTCCTAGATTTTGCAGAATAATATCCAGTGTTGTTAACAAATAAATTCTACGCAGCATTTGGAAACTATGTGGCATCATGTCGGTGAACAGTTAAATAGTTTACGACATAGTAGGAAAGTTATAGAAAAGTGGAGAAAAAGTAAAACATTCATATTTAATATTTAATGGTGACTTCATAAATTAATTTAATAATTTTCTGAAACTACAACCACAAGTTGTTCACAAAAAATTTTGATATACTAATTATATTATTATCCAGTTTATTAATATGTATTATATCGAAGTAACAGTGTGCTATTAATTGTTTTATAGGCCGTGCAAAGTAAAAGCTAAAGCTGCCAAAATTAATATGAATGCAAGCATTACAGCTGGTGAAGCTGTGGATTATCTTCCTCTTACAAATGCAGATAAGTGATTACTAAAAATAATTGGAACAAACAGCATTAAAGGTGAACCAGAGCAAAATAAAATTGGTAATTGAAGATTGTACTAATTAATATCTTTTTTTTAGTCACAAGAACATATAATATGGATATTGCTTATTCGATTGTATTGCGAATGCCCTCAACAAGTGCGTTAGAAGAAACCAATGTACTATGTACTACCTGCTCACCAATATAAATATTGTTCTTTTGGAGTGTCTGACAAATTATTATAATTAAGTGACAAATCACTCGATGTAATAAAAAATATTGATATCTAATTACACACTTAATTCTATCTTAAGTAATTTAACGAATGTAATAAATTCCATAGCTCAGTCTGTGAAAATGCTGGCAAAAAATTTGTAATGTTTACTTTAAATAAAATGAGTATATTATTCAAAATACAATTTTATTAAATTGTGTTGTACATTTCCCTCGTTAATAATATTTAGGTAAATTATTGTCCATCTTCATCATCAAGTGGTTATCATAATTGTTTTCCAACTAGGCATCTATATATTATATATACAAATATGATGCAATATAGAGCACATATTAACAATTAAACCAACTTTAATCGAGGCGTAAAACTTTCTTCAGCAATAATCACACTGATGTGAATAAATAACATCGTGGTACACATACACTTGTAATAAATATAAGATATTTCTCCACTTGTCTTGAATCTATGTGATAATAAGGTTAATACTCCAATTAAACAAGGACTTTTTTTTTTATTATTTTATTTTATTAAAGTATAAATTTGAAATTTTTATTAAAAGATTTGGTGATTTTAACGGCTTTCAACTTGAAGACGTAATATTTACTAAAAATTGAGTCAATACTTTTAGAAAACGTAGTAACTAACCGAACATAACCGAATGCCAAGCGATAGTCAAGCAAGAGACACACTGGTACCAATTTTTAAAACTCTCGCCTGAAAGTGTAGCTATCTACAATAGCCAAGGATCGCTTTAAGTCGATCGCACACGTAGTCCCACCCCAGATTGACAGTTCTCATATAGGCAACATTGGTTGACATTATAACCTTAATAACAATTATACTTGTTGTTTTAGAACTACCGACAATAATTCTAATATGTGACTATTAATTTGATAATAATTTGGCTTAAGTTGTATTGAAAAGCCGAATATAATGATTATTTTATATTTGTATGAATTTGTCTACCGTTAATAATTAGATATAAGTATAAAAAGGGGTAGATTTTCAGAGAAAATTGAACTTTTGAAATTCATTTAAACATTCAGGAATGTATTTAATAATTATGTTCGAGCTAGTTTTACTACAGACAATAAAGATATTTAGTAGCAAAGACAGTTGTACAGCAGCAGTGGCACTACGTGTGTCATAGATATCTATACATCGACTTCTGTCTACCTAGTTCGTACCACGTGTGCATATCTATGATAGAAAGCGATACTAATTCTGGCCCAAATACATCGCCTTCAAGCGACAGCATTGAGGGTCTCGCCTTAGACAGAGACATCATTGCTTGCGTATTTAGCAATGTATAAGAGCGAGATATAATAAATGGGAGTTAAGGCGGTAATAAAATATTTCAAATGTAAGCATAAAAGAAAACGGCGGATTATAATAATTATATGATATGATAGGTAGTAAACATCTAAAGATGTTCGAAAATGTCTATTCATTTGTAAATAGTACATCGTCCTGGTAACTAATATGAACTTATGGTGCATAATATGTGTTGTAGAATTATACATTTTTTCATTTTATTTGTAGGTATTTTCGATACCATAATTAGATAAGTCAATTAGGTACTCAATAAAATTAAAATGAAGGTGATCAAGACCATTGGAAAGCATTCCTAGATTTTGCAGAATAATATCCAGTGTTGTTAACAAATAAACTCAACTGGAAACTTGGTAACTATGTGGCATCATGTCAGTGAACAGTTAAATAGTTTACGACATAGTAGTAAAGTTATTGAAAAGTGGAGAAAAAGTAAAACATTCATGTTTAATATTTATGATGACTTCATATATTAATTTAATATTTGCTGAAACTACAATCACAAGTTGTTCAAAATATAATGATATACTAATTTTATTATTATCCACTTTATTAATATGTATTATATTGAAGTAACAGTGTGTAGTATTAATTGTTTTATAGGCTGTGCATAGTAAAAGCTAAAGCTGACAAAATTAATAAGAATGCAAGCATGAAGCTGTAAACTATCTTCTTCTTACAAATGCAGATAAGCGATTACTAAAAATAATTGGAATAAACAGCATTAAAGGTGAACCTGAGCAAAATAAAATTGGTAATTGAAGATTGTACTAATTAATATCTTATTTTTTAGTCACAAGAACTTATACTATGGATACTGCTTCATTCAATTGTATTGAAGTATGATCTTTGCGAATGCCCTCAACAAGTGCCTTAGAAGATACCATTGTACTACGTACTACTTGCTCACCAATATACACATTGTTGTTTTGGAGTGTCTGATAAATTATTTAGATTAAGTGATGAATCACTCGATGTAATAAAAAATATTGATAACTAATTACACACTTAATTCTATCTTAAGTAATTTAACGAATGTAATAAATTCCATAGCTCAGTCAATGAAAATGCTGGCAAAAAAATTGTAATGTTTGCTTAAAATAAAATGACTATATTAGGTATCCAAAATACAATCTTATTAAATTGGGTTGTACAACATTTCCCTCTTTAATAATATTTAGGTAGATTATTGTCCCCAACATATCCGTCTTCATCATCTAGTGGTATATCATAATTGTTTTCCAACTGGGCATCTATATATAGAAATATAACGCAATATAGAGCATATATTAACAATTAAACCAACTTTAATCGAGGCCTAAAACTTTCTTCTTGAGCACAGTAATCACATTGATGTGAATATTGTGAATAGATAACATCTAAGTGGTAAATACATATACACTTGTAATAAATATATTTCTCCACTTATACTAGTCTTGAATTTATGTGAAAATTAAATCAATACTCCAATTAAACAAGCACTGTTGTTTTTATTATTTTATATAAATTTGAAATTTTTATTAAAGGACTTGGTGATTTTAACGGCTTTCAACTTTAAGACGTAATATTTACTAAAAATTGAGTCAATACTTTTAGAAAACGTAATAACTAACCGAACCTAACCGAATGCCAAGCGATAGTCAAGCAAGAGACACACATGGTACCAATTTCTAAAACTCTCGCCTGCAAGTATAGATATCTACAATAGACAATGATCGACTTGAGTCGATAGCGCACGTAGTCCCACCCCAGTAGTGTCCTTACCAATAGTGCTATGATGTTTTTCCATTAAATGCATCAAAATTAAAGTATTTTTACATGCAACAGCGAGAAGGTCAGAAAAGTATTACACTAATTATAAAAACATTTGTTTGCCAGTTTCTTACTATTCACTATGATTATTACCATTATCACTGGTGTACTAAAAGCAACTTGTTTGAAACATTTCTCGTAGGTATATCATTGATTACAACATACTTTTTGCATGCTAATCAAACATTTTGGTTAAGCTAAACACATCATTATTATTTACTTAAGCTGTAAACTAGTATAAGTTTGTTGTTGTTAAAGATCATATTTAATGCAGAATTAAACAATTCAAATATATCATAAAGTAGGGGAGGGTGGTCCACAGTGAGACATGGTCCACGGTAAGACAATGGCTTTATTTTTCAAATTGGCAACACTGGTTTGTTCCTACCACCACTCAACAGTCGTTATTGGCGGTTAAATCTTTCAGTGAATTCTTAGATACGGCCAGTCGGTAGGCTTTGGTCGGTAGTTGCCATAGTGACAGTGTGGATGCAAGATTGATGTCGGAAAGTAATAATTCCACGGACAGTTTTCATCCTTATTTTTTCACAGTGGTAGTAGTTATAATTGTGGTATTTTGGGTAAGTAAAGTTCAAATGTTGATAGATCTATGTACATACCAATAAGTGTTTCACTGCTATTTGGTTTAAGAAAAAAAAGCATTTAAAATAAAAACTTACATGTGGGGCACTGTGAGACGTGTCGTAATGGGACACAGTGAGACGTCTCATTGTACCCCATTCTACAAAAAAAAAACTAATTTCCGTTATATTCAGAGCAATGGCGAGAAATCGGAACAGAAAAACCAACATAGGATTGTCCTCTGAAGAATCTATGAGAGAAGCAGTGCGACTTGTCTTGCAAAATGGTTTGTCACTTCGTAAAGCTGCTCAGTTAAAGAATGTTTCTTTTCAAACATTAGCTAGGTAGGTTATCAAGCAAACTTTTTTTAGCACCAAACTTTAGATACCTGTTGTTTAAGATATGTGAAAAAGCAAAAGATGAACGAAGGCGATAATATTAGAATGAGACCTAACTATGCGTGCAGACAAATTATGACATCAGACCAGGAAAATATGTTATCAAATTATTTAGAAGTATGTTCCAAGATGAACTATGGCTTAACAACTCTTGACTGTCGTCGATTGGCATATGAAACTGCTGTAAAAAATGACATCAAATTCCCAGATACATGGTCAGAGAATAAAGCAGCGGGGTTAGAATGGATGAGAGGTTTTCTAAAGCGACACCCCAAGTTAAGTATCAGACAACCAGAGGCCTGTAGCCTTTCACGGGCAACGTCCTTTAACAGGCATAATGTGGGAGTTTTTTTCGATAAATTGGAGAACGTCCTAAGAAGAAACGACAATTTTGCTAATGGTTCAAGAATTTGGAATCTCGATGAGACCGGAACTACAACTGTCCAAAAACCAAAAAAAGTTATAGCTTGCAAAGGAGTAAAGCAAGTAAGCCAAACAACAAGTGGAGAGCGAGGCACCTTAGTAACGGTATGCTGTTTTATAAGTGCTATTATATTCCCACGAGTTCACTTCAAATCGCACATGCTGCGGAATGGTCCTTCTGGAAGCCTAGGGCTTGCAGCGTCAACAGGTTGGATGAATGCTGAACTATTTATTGAAGTTATGCGTCACTTTATTAAGCACACCAACTCTTCAATAGAGAATCCTACATTTCTGTTGTTTGACAATCATGAAAGTCATCTATCGATTGAATGCATTGATCTAGCCAAATCACATGGTGTCACAATTCTTACGTTTCCACCACATTGTAGTAATAAACTTCAGCCCCTAGATGTTGGAGTGTATTTTTCATTCAAAGCTCATTATAATCGAGCTGTTGACTCCTGGTTAATGCACCATCCAGGAATACCCATGAACATATACGATATTCCCGAATGTATTACTACTGCGTTTCAGCATTCTATGACACCAATCAACATATCATCGGGTTTCCGGAAGTCAGGAATATTTCCATTCAATCGCGACATTTTTACAGACGACGATTTCCTCCCCAGCAGCGTTACTGACAGATCTTTGGACCATCCGTCTCTTCCAGGTTCTAGTGGTTTAAACACATCCAAACCTTCAGATTTGAATGAACCTATAAATAATGTCGAGCAACAATGTGACGTTCCAGAAACGCCATCTATCTCAGCAACCAGTTTTCCTGAAAATAAGTGCGCTAACGACGTTTCTGATATTTTACCCAACCCTAAGAAAATTTTTGTAAGTCCTCAACAGTTTAGAGGGTACCCAAAGGCAGCAGCTAGAAAACAGGTGCAACGCAGAAAACGCGGCAAAAGCTTCATTCCGACCGATACCCCCGAGAAATTAGAGTTGGAAGCAAAGAACGCAAAAAAACTCAAAACAAAGGCAAAAACAGTTAAAAGAAAACTGTTAGAATCAGAGAGTAGCTCATCAAACAATGAAAGTGAAGTTTCGGAAGGTTCGTCAGAGTATGATGAAGACATGGAGGCACCGGTAACAGGATTTGAAGAACTTGACAGAGATGTGATAAAAGATGATTACGTCCTAGTGAAATTTGCTGGTAAAAAGTCAATAAAATACTTTGTCGGAAAAATAATAAGTGAAATAAACAGTGGCCATGAGTATGATATTAGTTACCTACGAAGAAAGGCAAAATCTACCAAATTTTGTTATCCCAATGTTCCTGAAATTACTTCTGTTTTGCAAGAAGACATTATTATGATCCTCCCAAGCCCTAAATTATTTGGGAAAACTAAAAGACAAAATCAGTATGTTCAATTTGAAGTCAATTTTGGAAATATTGATGTACAATAAGTGTTGTCTCACTCTGTACCATTATGTGTCTCACTGTAAACCATCATGGGGCACAATGAGACATTTGACACCACACCAAAAAATTACTTGTAGTTTTTTCGTTTCTAATTTTTTTTTTGATTTTGTGAATTTTATACTACGTAATAAAATGACTTTTTCCAACCTAGTGTTTTTTTCATGAATTTAGATTCTATTTTTGCAAAAATGGTGACCAGGAAAGAAATCGTCTCAGTGTGGACCACCTTCCCCTATTTTAAATGTTGACTATTCTTAAGCTGAATCTTTGCCACTGATCAGAATTTAAGTCATCAAACAACTTTAAATTATAATACAATAATGAACAAGTATTTTTACTATCCCAATTTATAATGTACTACATTAATATTATTACAATACTATCACATATTTTTGATATTATATAATCTTAATTCCATTAATAACAATAAATAATTACAAAATTAAAGTCCTACAGAAAATATACAAAGGTTATTTTAGAAAAACTATAAAAATAATATAACATAAATATGTTTTAACTGCCCCTATGCAAACGCTTATCTTGTTATCACATTAATAAACTCGATCATTATTTTATTCTGAAATCAATCATCCACCATTCCTCTATTACATTCAATATAGTTATACCTTCTTAAATTTGAAAATTTTCTAAACAGTATTACTTATGTGATCTTCAAACAATTGTTATTTTAGTTAGAGTCATCTACATCCTCGATTAGACAGAGTTCTTTCTTCAACTGATCAATATAAGTACAAATTATTTTAACTATCGTAATCTTCTGCCGAAGCATTATGAACAAATACAAGGTGTGTATAAATTGGCGGACCCACTACACGTGGCGACATTCTTGGTCAAATTTTGAGTTAAAAGTCCTAATCCTAAAACGATGTATCAGGCTTCCTTTGTCTTCGGAATGAATTTGAAAGAAACATACATTTGGCAACATTGAACACGCATGTGCTAGTTATAATCTTCGGAACATTTTTACACGTCGTCATGTGAACCTTACATTTTAAATTTAAAAAAGAAACAAACGAAATAAAATTGGTTTCTTAGATTACATATTTATTAGGAAAATATTACAAAGTTTAAAAATTTTTTGATAATATTGACTAATTTTTGTACATCTTCTTGATAGAAATCAATGTAATTATTACCTACATAATTGTTCGAATTGAAATCCATCAGTTTGTAGACATAGCTGCAATCTTTGTGGTATCGTTTGTACTATTCGCTCAAGTCTTTCTGGTGTGATTTCTAATACTGCGGCTTCAATTCGGGCTCTAACTTCGTCAGCGTCCTGTGGAGGTGTAGCCTAAACTTTACCTTTAATGAAACCCCAAACAAAAAAATTTAATGGATTGAGATCGGGGGATCTCGTGGGCCACAAAAGGGGACCACCACGACCAATCCATCTGTCTGGGAAGTGTTCAGTCAACCAGTCTCTTATATTACGAGCTAAAGTGCGCAGGAGCTCCATCATGCATGTAAATCATATTACGGCGTACGTTCAGCGATATCTCATCAATAACTTGTTCTAAAACATTTAAATATTCACCGGCATCTAGGCGATTTGGTAAGTAAATTGGTCCAACTACCCTGTGGTTTATTATATCCAGCCAAACGTTTACAGAAAACCTTCTTTGGTGACCGTATTCGCGAAATTCATGTGGATTTTCATTTGCCCAATGATGAAAATTATGAGTATTAAACACACCATCTCTGGTAAACATGCACTCATCACTCCAAAGAATACGTCTTAAAAAGTCACCTTCTTCCTGAATTCTTTTTAAGATTGTATTGCAATAATTGATTCGAAATAAGTTATCATTTCCGTAAAGAGGCTGAACTTTAGAAACATGGTATCGATGAAGCAAGTTTTCTCGCAGGACCAAATGAACAGTCTTATTACTGGGAATATTTAGTGTAGAAGCTAATTGACGGATACTCGCAGAGGGATCTTCCTGTATTGTGGATAGAACCTGCTCTTCTAGTTGAACGGTACGCCTTTGCCTTGGTCGACCTGCGTTCACATTTCTTGGAATAAACGAACCTGTTTCACGAAGTCGTTGGTCCAGCCTTCGAAATACATTTTGACTTGGATGCCTCCGATTTGGATAACGCACTCTATATTCCTGCCCTGCCATGCTAGCATTTCCACGACAGAAACCGTATATCATGTACATATTGGCATATTCGTTGAACGTAAAATTCATAATAAACAAACAGAACAACTAGTGAACACGAAAACCCGAAAACTGATTAAAACTATACAAATAAACACGAAAAATAAGTAAGTCGAATGAAATAGGTAGATTACAAAGTGTCAAAATTTGACAGGAGTAATGTATTTGACTATAGAACAACATTAGGCTGCCTACTTATTGTTTTACAACGTTGTCAGATGTGTTTTTCGTCAAAATAAGTTAATAAACAAATATTAAAAACAAACTTTAAAATTAAAAAGGACACTTTAACGAAAGGATAATGACAACAATTCTTCTTCCTTCTAAATTGTAGCTCTTTCTGTCAACAAATATCAAGTAATAATGCTTATTTCAAGACTGAAAGCCCGAACTTTAGGAACCTCGTGCAAAGATATGGAGCATGGTACAACATTTTCGTATTAGGATTTTGGACTCCGAATTTAACGAAGAACATCGCCGCTTGTAGTGGGTCCGCCAATTTATACACACCTTGTATATTAACAGGTTCCAAAATCTGTCTTTGACTTTTGATATAGATACTGAATTTAATCCGTCTCCAATCCTTTATAAGCTACATTCGTTTTATCAGTTACGTGAATATTCTAAATAACATAAAGCAATTACAAGTAAAACCAAGCATTTCTGTTGCATAAAACTTACCTTCTCGTATATAATTTGGTTTAGATCAATATATTTGATTTTAATAACTTTCACAGTCGCTACTACCGCTATCATTAATACAAAATGTTACTGGATTAATATCTGTTTTATCAATTTCTATTTCGCTATCCCACGACGTCTTTATTTCTTGTTCAATATGAGTGATGGTAGCCCAAGTTTCATGTGTAATTGTTCGAAAAACGCTGTACTGAATACTAGTCACCTGCTTGTCAAACGCTACGCTTGTCAAGTGTCATACGCTCCGTGAAAATAAAAATCTGACAACAATGCTCAGAATAGCCATGTATCAAATAAAATATTGATATAGAAAAGTAATATTTAATAATTACATCTATAATATTTAATTTCTAACTGACTTTCATGTAATAGTATTTTACTAGCCGTAGCTATTTATCTTAAAATATTAATTAGTTGGTTGAATTTTATTGTTCTAAAATTGTTCCGGTTGATTGGAATTTGTAGTGGTATTGAATCAGAGTTTTTAGTTCGTACTTTTGCCGTGTCGGTTGCGAAAACGACCCGACTATAGTATACATATCTGCCGTGCAAAGGTAAAACAATGTAATCACAAAATTTGCCATTTTGTGTTTTTGACATTTCCAGAACTTGCGCATAAAGCTCCATCTGCACCATTAACTTTCATTGCCGTGTGATGGCTGATTCCGAAGTACAGTGGTGGCAAAACGATGTATTATTCATAAAGTTCTGATAAAGCCAAGGCAAAAAAAAGTAAACGTAAAATTTTGCATTTTTTCCTTTGGTAAAAGACGTTATTGTACATTACCTTGTTTACTGTTTTCACTCATTCGTTACCCAAACTCTGACAAAACAATGTAACATACATTACATTGTTTTGCCTTTGCAAGTTTTGCAATGTACGCTTGACATTTCAGTGTATTCGTTACGATTACACTGTTTTACCATTTTTTGAATGTACATAACCTCATTTTTTGTGCATAGGAGTGTGTGGATGGTGGGTAACGTGAGTGTTGTTTGTGCAGAACAATGATTTCTAGAGGAAGACTAATTGCCGAAATGGCAATCAGACAACGTGAGGTAAAGCAACTAATGTTAAGTTTTATATTTTCGTTACCAGACAAGGCTATATTATTATACCAAAAATATTAATGTTAATCAAGATTGTGTTTGTTGATTAAATATTTCAGAAAAGTTTTCTTGTAAAGGTTTTTGTTCCAGACCAACAATAATTATGTTGAAAGTGATATAGATGATTCAGATAGAGACATTGACTATGTGCCGAATGAAGATACGTCTTCGGAGTCGGAGTGTGATGCAGATGCAGCTGTTGTGAAGAAGAGAAAATTGCTGTCTTCGGTAAAACGTCAGCTCGAATTTTCATCACATCTAGAATAGTCGAAACGTGGCAAAATCTCAAATGCGGAATTAATTAGTGTTGAATCAAACGTAAGTTAATATACTATGTAATTTTAACAGGCAAATAATTTACATTTCCTATCCATTAAAAATAAAATGCATGAAAATAAATACTTTCACAATATTAAATAAAAAAATGTATTATTTTCAGACAAAAGGTGCCATACAAAATTTAGGTGATATACAAAATGTTGTATCAGATAGCGATAATGAAGGAGTAAAAACAAAAACACCGGATAATCAGAAACAGGCAGCAGAAAATGAAGATGGAATAGTAGGAACAGTAGAGTTGTTAACTAACCATTCCGATACAGGAAAAAGCAAAAAAAGATTTAGAACTATAAAGGATAGAATGGCAAACCTAAAGTCAAAACATCCATTTCTTCCTTCGATTTGTAATTGTTCTAAAAAATGTAGCGAAATATTTACTTTAAACGACAGAGAAAAAATATACAGTGAATTTTGGCAAATAACAAAACACTCACAAAGAATTTGGCTTTCAGAAAATGTTACTGAAATAATATCAAAAAGAAAAGTCCAAGGAAGCAAAAGAAATTTTACGAGAGTGTACTATTTACCTCAAAACGAAGGAAGAACCGTTTGTCAAAAGTTTTTTCTCTCTACTTTAGGCTATCGAAGCACATCAATAATTGATTGTCTCTTAAAAGCGTGTAAAGATGACCATGGAAACAAATTATTAGTGCCCAGAGAAGATCAAAGGGGCAAGCGTGAACTATCCAATAAAATAAAACAAACACCAATAAAGGAACACATTAATACTTTTAAACCAATACCATCCCACTACAGAAGACAGCATGCACCAAATAGAAAATATCTTCCACCTGATTTGACAGTAATGGAGATGCACAAAGATTTTCTTTTGAAAAATCCTGACCAGAAAATTTCTTACGAACTTTATAGAAGAACTTTAAGTGACATGAACATATCTTTTTACGAGGTTGGTGCAGATAAATGCGGATTTTGTATTCAGATGGATCTTGATCCAACTGCAGAAAATTTAGCTATAAAAGAAGAACACCTTAAACAGGTAAGCGAAACAATTTTTGTTGTTTTTTTTTAAATAAAATGTTCTAAATACTTGACAGGTAAAGAAAACGAGAGAGAAATATACAGCGGATTGTAATATAAGCGATCATACCACCAAAGTATTTTCCGTTGATCTCCAAAAAGTATTTTTGCTTCCGAGAATGCCAAAAATAAAAGATTCTTTCTTTACGTCTCGGTTGGTGGTCTTTAATGAAACCTTTGCGTCAATGTCTAAAACTGGAGACCATATTTGCGTTTTGTGGCATGAAGGCATTGCCGGTCGCCGTGCTGAAGATGTTACCTGCGCTTACTTAAAAGTGTTAGAAGTTAACAGGGATGTAACTCATATAATATTTTGGTTAGACAATTGCGCTGGCCAAAATAAAAATAGCATAATGTTTTCAACACTTATAACATACCTCAACTCAGATTTTTGCCTTACTAAGACTGTGACATTGAATTACCTTGTAAGCGGACATTCATACATGTCCGCTGACGGAATACATGGAAAGATAGAACAGAGAGTGCGAAAGCAAGGAAATGTTGAAGACTTTAACGATTTTGAAGAATGCTGTAGAAGAGCATCAAAATGAGTCAGAGTGATTAAGATGGATTACCATGACTTTATGCCGCTGCTAAACAAGTTAAAATCTTTTAACCGGAAAAAAAGCGCTAACGAGTCTGAAGAAAATTTACCTTACCTTAAAGATATTGTGTCTTTACAGTTTCAAAAGGGTTCAAAATGCATTTACTTCAAAACAGGCTTTGAACAAAATTACAATTGCTACAAAGATGCTGTGAAAAAAAATTTCGAACTAAAATTCGCTCCAAAACAGCAAACAGCGCGTGGTGTTTCCTCAGCAAAAAAAATTGCAATTGTTAGTCATCTGGTACCAAAAATGCAGGAAAATCGGAGGCGCTTTTGGTTAGATCTACCGGAAAATGAACAAGCTCTGGACTTGCTACAGGAAGGAGTTTAATGGACACTATTTTTATTTTATGTATTTTGCAATATAGTCTTAAAAATAGAATATGTTTTTAGTTTTTGTACTTTTTTTGATTAAAGACTTGTTTAGGCAGAAAAAAGGTAATGTACATTACTTTATTTGCTTTGTTTCTTTCTCTGCTTTATGACACGTTGATCCTCTGGGAAAACAGTGTAAGATACAATACGTTGTTTTACTATTATATTTGAAAGAATTTTCATTACTGAAAAACATTGGAAAAACAATGTAACCGCCAAAATTTTGGAAAAAATTAAGATTTTAAATTTTGTTGAGAGCAAAATAAAAAGAACAAATTTTTTTATTAACAATGTTGGAGTTACAGATCAGCATGTCATAATGTGTTGGTTCAGGACATTTGCCAACTTTAAACCTCAATATCTCAAAACACAATTTTTTCAAATACACGGTTTTACCTTCGCACGGCAGATATATCCTATTCCCAATATGATTGTACACATGCGGTATATAAATAATACATAATTTTTAAAATTATGTTTCATCTGATTATTACCAATCGGTTTCTGAATCTAATTCACCTAATCTAATAATAAATTCTTCATGAACATCCATTAATTTGTCCCTTTCGAGGTATCCTTTTTTTTATTTTCTGTACCTGTTTGCATTCTACTTTCCACAAATTCGGAGTAATTTCAGCAAACGCCTGCAAAATTGAAGCCTCAACATTGCAACTCCCGTCAACATTTTTTGAGGCTATCTTTCATTTCACTATGCTCCAAATCATCTCTATCGGGTTAAGGTCACAGTGATATAGAGGTAACCTTAACACCGAATAACCTAAACTTACTGCATAATTGTCTATACACTTTAATATTTCGATGTGATATGGTATATTTTTCAACAAGAGCCAGGATATAATATCTGCTTTTTCTGATGAACATGTAGGTGCTTTATTGATTTGGACAGTGTGATATGGTGCGTTATTCATTACTATAATTAAATGTTGTGGTAAATTTGGTATTAATTGTGTTTTGAACCACACAGAGGCACACTTCCATAGTGTTAAGTGTGGGAGATATCTACCTATCTTTATTCAGAGTATTACTTTCAAAAATTCAATAGTCTTTATTCAAACAAAAAGTTAGATGTAATACACAAAATACTTAAATATCGTACTACTTTACTTATACTTTCTCATGTTTCATATCTTTTTTTTACCAATTATTAACACCTATAAATTCTACAGAGATCTTTCACATCCCGGTCGATTCGTATCTCGATTTATTAATACACGGTCTTCATTCTATCGTTGAGTTATTTACACTTTCCTGTTTTCTTCATACCTGTCTCAATCACTTTGTTCTTTGTTCTTCTATTTTCTCCACCACATTTTAATTCTTTATTAGAAGTATTCACTGTTTTTTTTTGGTCGCAATATCATTTTTAATGTATTTCATTCTTGTATTCCCAAATGTTGCTGAACTAAAGGGTTTTCCAATAAGGGCGAGTCGATGTTGAAATGGAATAAAACAAGCTGTGTGTGAGGTATTAACGAAATTCTTTTTTTATTTAAAAGGCCCATGTATGCCATTACGTGTGGAATATAACATCGTTCAAATGTCCGCCACGGCTTCTCACGGTGGCACGGATCCGACTGGTCCAATTTTCAATAACTCTGCCGCATAGATCCGGCTGAATTTGAGCGATGGTCTGGGTTATGTTGACTTTAAGGGCATCGGTCGATTGTGGCTTATTGGCATAGACCTGCGACTTCAGAAAACCCCACAAGAAAAAGTCTAGCGGGGTCAAATCGCACGATCTTGGTGGCCAATTCACGTCACCTCTGCGAGAGATAACCATACCCTCAAATCGTTCATGCAGAATTATCATCGTGGCGACCGCTGTATGGCACGTAGCGCCGTCCTGCTGGAACCACATGTCCTCCACGTCCATATCGTTCAATTTGGGCCAAAAGAAATCGGTTATCATCGTTCTGTAGCGTTCGCCGTTGACGGTGATGGCCTCACCAACGTCGTTTTCGAAAAAGTACGGACTAATGACGCCGCCGACCCAAAATCCGCACCAAACAGTAACTTTTTGTGGATGCATTGATACCTGGTGAACTTCATGTGGGTTGGTGTCGTCCCATATACGGCAATTATGATTGTTAACATATCCATTCATCCAAAAATGCGCCTCGTCGCTAAAGATGATTTTTCGGCCAAAATTGGGGTCCTCTTCCAAACGCTCCGAAGCCCAGGCAGCGAACAAACAGCGTTGTGTATGGTCATTAACTTTGAGCTCCTGGGTCAGTTGGATCTTGTACGGGTGCAGGCCCAAGTCCCGACGCAAAATTCGCCAAGTTGAAGTCTGCGAAAGGCCGAGTTCTTGTGCACGTCGAGGAATTGACTGCCTCGGATTTTCCTGCACACTTTCACGGACAGCGGCGATGTTCTCGGCCGATCTAGCGTTCCTTTGACGTACGGGTGTTGGCTGATTGTTTACCGAACCGGTCGTCTCGTATTTGGCCACCAAACGTTGGAGAGTCGACTTTGAAGGGCCACCGCGTCTGCCGTAAAATGGGCGCAACGCGCGCCACGTTTTTACTAACGAACACTCATTTTGATAATAAAATTTTATCATTTGGACGTGCTGCTCAATAGTGTAGCTTGTCATGTTGATTTGGCATTAGTGACTGAATTATAAACAAAAGTTTAGACAGACGCCGCCAAAACAACATGGCCGCCACTGGTTGCCAACATCGACCCGTCCCAATTGAAAAACCCTTTATATACAAGAACGCTTTGGTTGAAATTATTTTTTGAATATCTGAAATACACGTGAGAAAAGGAAAATAGTTTCACGAAATATACTACACAAAATGCAAACTAAAACATATTAAAAAGTAAAATATGTAGGTATATAATATAGCACAGAAAAGTATCTATATATCAATACTAGTAGAAAAAACTTAGAATTTGAAAACAGTATATATAATATTGCGTTCCAAAATTCTCAACAAAACAACAATTTATCGCAGACTGCATATATTATGTTCACAATTTCAATTTTGACAATACATTATTCAGAAATTTAAGTTTAGTATTGAACTAACAATCTTTATTCACGTTTTCTACTGCGACGACGACGCCTCTTGCCACGTTTGCCACTCTTCCTACGTCTCCTGTGTTCTCTGACACCATCCACAGCAGGGCCAACGTAGTACCTATCACGTAGTTTCTTTATGACGCCGAATTGGACACCACAGTTTAAGGCTTTGCTCAGATATTTACTGACATCCTTGTTGGGCACCGAAAATTCATTCTCTATATAGTCTTGTATCTCTCGCTTGGAAGCCCCGTCGTCATGCATTTTGTAAATGGCATCTAGGACATACCTAGCAGTTTTCACAGATTTGGAGGATGGTGGTGTCATCTTGAAATCGCTGTAACAATTTTGCACATAAATATTTATATCCGAAATAAAATACTGATTTACGAAACGAGAAATTTTAAGGCAACTGTCAGACTGTTATTGATTTCCCCATGCTATGGATTTGTTTATGTTTCAATGATAATATGATTTTTTGCAAAGTTTTATGATAGTTTGATCACGATACAGTTATACCGGTGTGCTCACTTTTGCTGTCACTGCGAAGTACGTCAGTTTTGACAGCTGTCGTCTTGACTGTGTTTTAAGTTCATTTTTTGTGTTTTCTTTTTAAATAATATTTCATTTAATGTGCCAGATTATGCTAATTTGTATTTGCTGTGGTCACATTATTAGCAGTTGTTAATTATGCATCCAGCATGGATTTATGTCGGGTTGTTCTACGGTTACGAACCTGGCTACAATATCTCAGTTTATCTGCGAAACTCTACACAAACGTGGACAGATTGATGTTATTTATACGGACCTGTCGAAAGCATTTGACATGATTGATCATAAAATTTTAATGTCCAAAATCAGTTCTCCGGGTTTCTCTCCCTCCTGTGTTTCTCTACTTACATCTTATCTGCATCAGAGGAGATGCTATGTAACTTACAACGGTTACTCATCAAATGACTTCGTTCTCACCTCAGGAGTGCCACAGGGATCAAATCTGTGTCCATTATTGTTCATTTTATTTATCAATGATTTGCTTCTCAAGATGGATTGCCCTGTTCTTGGATATGCGGATGACATTAAACTATACTCAGAGGTCTCAACATTGGATGATATAAATAAACTCCAACACAACTTAGATGTGCTAGTTGAATGGTGTGATTCTAATAAACTCAAGCTAAATGTAAAGAAATGTTGCGTAGTTTCGTATACTCGTGGCTTCCTTAATAGTTCATCTGCGTACTTCATTAACGGCACTAACAAACAAATCACACATTTCAAGCATATGCTCAGAAGCCCGCAAACTCCTTGGTTTCATCATGCAGATTTCTAAGTACTTCAGAGATATGTCACTGCTTAAGTCATTATACTCTGCATATGTTGTGAGTAAAATAAAATATGCCGCCTTAATTTGGTATCCCATATATGCCTGTGATACCTTACCTTTGGATCGGATACACAGAAAATTCTTGAAGTTTCTGTCTTTTAAACATGACGGAATTTATCCGGAGAGGGGCACATCACAGGAAGAGCTACTAACGCGTCATGACATGACTTCTTTGTCCGGCCGGAGAGATACTCTGTGTAGAAAGGTTTTATATAAGCTATAATATTACTATCGCTGCACTTTTATTCATTTATAAACAATTTCATGGTAACTGCACTATTGAATGTGTGGCATATGTGCATATACGTTCACATATAAATGTATATATGTTAACACTGACAGTAAATAAACAAAATAGGTACGTGTTCCTTGCTCGGCATCTACTCACACACTTAGGTAATCTAAGTTTATAAGGCATTGTGAACAACACGTAGGTGGTGTAGATGTGCATTAATACATTTATACATATACGAAATTATTTGTGTTTGTATACTTGAGTGATTTAATAGTGCGAGAGCGCTTACTCTCCAAGAATTACTTTGTTACATTGTATTAGAATACATTATCTGCCTTTTACAAACATTTGTATTCTGTTCAAATACACAGTGTTTTTAACACACACAAAAACAACTATTATTGATTAATCTATAATCAAGATTAATTTATGGCTTAAAGTCAGTGGAGTCAGTTCGGATGCTCTTGTATTTCAGTGGATAATTAATAATTATAGTATACATACTTGTAAAATATGTATATTAAACATAACAACACCAGGCAAGTTGTATTTGCTTAATTTAAATGTTGGTTTATCTTCTCTTCAATCGCCCGAGACCCTTTTATTAAAGATGGTGCAGCCGTACATTACCAATATCGCATACTTCAGATATATGCGATTAACTAACTAGGATTTATATGTGTGCAAAAGAAAATATTATAAGCTTCAAAATATATGTTAAATAGTAGTAGTTTATACAACGAGTCAATAATGGCAGTTATTATTTCCGAGAGCCGAATTTACGAACCGAGCCGCGAAGCGGCGAGAGAGTAACTCGGCTCGAGGGAATAATAGTCATTATTGCGAGTTAGTATACACTACTTTATCTACGACTAACTGAAGATTATTAAAAAAAATCAAAATAATTAAACGAAAATGTCAGATTACTATATCAATATGACGTTTGACGGTTAGACAGTTATTAAAATGGCCGGGCTTGTCTATCGTTACTACGACAACGTTGGGAACGTTATGTTCTTATTGGCGGAATGCAGGGAAGGTAACGTTATGGCTCATTATTCCCCGGTCGCATTTCATTATTCCCTCCGGGTATTATGGGTGTTATTATTAACCAATAATAATAAAAACACTCATAATACCCGGAGGGAATAATGAAATGCGACGTGGGAATAATGAGCCATAACGTTACCATTATGTATTTTGATTTTTTTTAATAATCTTCAGTTAGTCGTAGATAAAGTAGTGTATACTAACTCGCAATAAAGACTATTGTTCCCGAGAGCCGAATTTACGAACCGAGCCGCGAGGCGGCGAGGGAGTAACTCGGCTCGTCATTATTGACTCGTTGTATAAACTACTATTATTTACATTGTGGTTATGATTTTATTCACTATACCTTGTCTCAGAATAAGAAGGAGTGATTCAAATATCGCGCCAAAATGGCGTATATTTTTAAAGTATTTCATTGGTTCTTGCGTAGGCAAGTTTAACATGGGAAAATAAGTTTGACAAAACGTCATTTTATGTTTATAGCGAAGCCATAACATAGTCTCTTACTTTATTGTGTTATTAAATAAAATCCGCACTATTATGTACAACATGAGCATGCGTTGATTAGACGGCTTAAGACCTAAGGAACAAGTGAACATCCATTTGAAACTTTGAGTTTGATGAATCTATCAAAAATACTGTACGTCAGTGCAAAAATCAAACATTCAACAATTAATATCATTGAAAAAATAACTATAGATGAGTTCATACTTTAAATGAACTGGACAACTCACACATATTCTAGAATTGTCTCATTAATTTCAAGTAATGAAATATAACATGTTCATATACATGTTATATTTCAGATATGTCAAACGTAAAGAAACCTGTACTAATAAAAAGAGGTGAAAATATCTGGTGGAGAATATGGGAAAAAGTTTGAATTGCCACAAGTGTAATGAGTGCATGACAAGCTTTGATGAAAACCTGTAGGATTAAATAGCCATATCGAAAAGATAGGCAATTAAGAATACTTCATGAATTGATACATAAGATGAAGTTGCTTCAAAAAAGTCCTCTCCTTTCAGAATATCACTTATATAAGAACTTTTGACAGAAGCAATTACAAATGTTACAATAAGTATCTCGATAAATTGTGCCGACCATGTAAATTTTTAATCTTTTTAACATGATGTGAACACTAAATTATTGTTAATTTCCAATATATAGTAGAAATAAATATTTGTTATACTCTATATATTTTCATAATAAATAAATTTTAATAGGGAATAATAATTAGTAATGTGTAGGCATATGTAATTATCTTTGCAGTTCGTGTAAACAACTTCAGCCGATGTAAATTTTTCTATTTACCTATTACTGTTGTATGTAAGATTCACATTTCAAGACTAGTTAATTGAATTTACCTCCTTAAGGTTTGTAGCAGTAATACGAATGATTTATCTGTATAAGTTCTTTATTGATATTTAAAATAGAAACTAATAAGCAAAACCTTTTCTGCAAGTTCTTAAGGACATTTTGATAAAAGATAAAAGGTTTGATTCGTTCTTGCTCTCTGATACAAATATTTAATAATAAATGACTTGATTCACAATTTTCATGTTGATATAGCACATTCACTAAAATGTGCAGTAATTATATATTTATAACGGCAATCCTTCTCAAAACGCTCAGAACAAAGTCTATGCTTTCATTTGTAAATTGGGCCTATATCTTTATCCATAGATTTTTTTGTAAAACTAGAATGAACAGATTGGAATGTTAAGAGATTTGTATTCATCAAATTATAGAGGTATGCATCTACTTGTGTTTATTACGTTACTCTCCTGTTTCCAATTGTCGACATTGTCGTGCACTCGTATTGCTGCTTCGACTGGTAGAATGAAAAGCGGCACATCCATCTATTTTAACGAAAGTAGTAAATGAAACACAAAACAGCTAAATCCTTGGTTAGAATTAATACAGTTCTTCTAACCTCAATTGTCATGATGTCATATCAAATTGTCTACTAAATTTTAAGCTATGTGTTCCATGTTTTGGCGGGATATTTGAATCACTTCTTCTTATTCTGAAACAGGGTATAAATTAAACATTTATCAATACTTCAATTATTTTCTCTAGTCTGTCGACAGCATAGTCTAAAAATGGACTCAGAGAATAAACTGTTTTGCATTGTGGATTGAAAATGTAATTCAAACACATACAAAAATAATTAAAACATCACTTTGCCTGAATGCTTCAATAATTGCTTATATTATTAATTTCTAGAAATACCATTTTTCAAATTTATTAAAGCCTGCCTTTTACACGCAATTAACCACACATTGCGTACCGTCTCTGCCTTGGGATACCTGTAATATTTAATCTGAGTGCCTCTACTTTTTGATTGTATTTACGGCAACCGTATACAGCACAACCAGGCATATTATATAGAATATTATTAAAAATAAACCGTAAAATAACTTTGAACTGTGTCAAAATGCAGCCGATATGAGAACTGTCAATCTGACTTGCTTCGCAATAACGTCATTGACAGTTCAAGCGAGCATACCGATCGTGGGTTATATCGAGCTCAGTTTATACGATAATTATTACTCATTTACCGGCATTTGCTGACTTGATATTTGTTTTGGATATATTTATCCCAAATAGGTACTAGTTTTCTTAAAATGTAATGCAACAAGAACAACAATAATTTATCAAATAATGCGAGAGTCATCACAGTATAAGCAAAAAAGACATTTCTTGTGGTACAAATTTATTTGTATTATAACCCAACGAAATTAATAATTAAATAATATATATATATATATTGTATTAAAGATAGCGGTAGTAGCGATTGTGAAAGTTATTATTAATGTTAACGAATGAGACACTGTGGGCTATAATTTAGAATTTAAATGATCGCGTGGTATTTTGTATTTTATTCTTTATGGTGAATTATAAACTTATTATGTTCATATAACATTTATTTTTTTATTAATATCTTCAATACTATCATTTGTTGTTAATTAGTTTAAGGTTAAGAATTTCCATTATTTCCCATTTCATTTTTTACTAAGGATTTAGCTGTTTTATCTTTAATTTAGTACTTATTTAATATGGGTTGATGTGCCGCTTTTCATTGCATGAATTGGATTAACAAGAAGAGTGCAAGGCAATTAGAGGCATAGAAAAGGAAAATTATCTTTCCACGATTGTAGGTAGGTACATAAAGTTATTAATTTCATCCAAAATTTGGTGAATATAAATCTTTTAACATTGAAAATTGTTGATTATAGGAAACAAAAAGAGCCCATTAGAAGGAATCTGCGGTTAAAGAAAATAGATAGGCCAAATTAGGTTCCAAAGGAAAGTAGTATACTTTGGTCTCATTTTGGGAAGAATTGCCATTATAAACATACTCTAACTACTATATACCTTAGTGAAGTGCTATAAAAACATAAATTGTGAAGCAAGTGGATCATTTTTTTGGTTACGGTGGATTTGTTTATTAAATATTTGTAGCAGCGACTGAGAGTGAATCAAATCTTCCATCAAGAGAGCCATAAGAACTTGACGAAAAGCTTTTATATATTATTATATTGTAAATAAAATCATAAAATAAAACCTCATATATGTAAATTCAAGCCACTAGTTAAATGTTGAAGTATGTAGGTATATTACTAATAAATATATATGTAAATAAATTTGTTGATGTGTAAGTTGTTTATACTATTGCTAACCTAAGTACGTACACATATTTATAATTATTAATTTCAGTTTTACCTAGAGGAAATATTAAGTGAATATTACAGTTGAATGGCACATTTCTATGCTTGCAGAACTATTAATTGTTTTGAAAGGCAACTTTAAATAACATTTTTACTTCAGTTATGTATTGAAAGTTTACGAGTAATTCGTGGGCACTAAATATTTATTTTCAAAAAAATCTATAATTTGTTTTTTCAAAGTATAATTATTAGAGAAGCAAATTTAATTAAAAACAGTTTAAAAAATAATAATATTCGAATTTAAATAATTTAATAAATTTTATTATATGTGATCACTGAACGGTATGCAACCCGCCAAGGTAGAACCATTTCTACCCTGCCCGTACCCCACCTGGCCATCCTTTTATTTGTCTATAAACCAGAGATATGGAAGGGATTATCCCCTCCATATCTCTGCTATAAACTGACATTATGCTCTCTCTACTCTAAGCTTTTTATCAATTAATTTTTTACGGTTTGTAGTATTTGCCTCTAACTTCAGAACATTCAGAACTTAATTCTCCCATATGTTAACAGAAACAGAGGTTAGAGCGGTTACTTAAATATATAATAATTTTTTTCAAACTTGAATAAGTGTAATAATTAATAATGATAAGAAACGAAAAGAAGAATCATACATTGGCTGATACTATTTCAAATATATTAAATGCTGCCCCTTCATCGGTCGACCCAGAAGACGACGAAAATTATACAGCAAAGATAACTGAAGGTTCTTTAAAGGAAAAAGAGGAGGATGAAACGCTTTTGAGTCACTTTCGAAAACAATACATAAATTTTCTTGATGATGTGGATATGAAATATTCTGGAAAACTAGGAAGTAGAAATGCTTTAAGCAGTACTGATGAAGAAGATGGGGAAAGAGATAATGATATAGGTAACATAATATTTCCAGAATTTGGAATATATGTCTCAAAATGAATGTGGTTTTATTTCAGAAGATGAAAATATACATGAACATGCTTCTTCGGAAATATCTTGTGAGAGTAGTGAAGGTAAATAGTTTAATATGAGATATTGATATTAATTTTTTTAAGAAGAATTAAGTTCATTAAAGAAATTTTTCATTTTGATTTAAAAAAAAATTGGATTTTAATCCAATGTTATTTAATGCATTTCTATTTTGCTCTATCTATGTTATACATAAAGATGACAGAGTATAGATTATTTTAACATTTATAGGCTTTTATAATAAAATCAATTTCAAGTATTCATTAAAAAATGTGTGAGAACAGTTATACTATTTATGCCGGTATTTGTAGATAGAGTTCAGCTCACGTAATTCACAAACTCACCTAAGCATGGGATTTCTGTATTGTCGCCTCAAGTATGTGTTTGATATTACAAAACATACTTCGGGAATTCTCGTGAACGGGGGACCTGTAGCACGCAACGTTAGAAAATTTTAACTTTTGGTTGCAAACATCGATCAGCTGTTATAATCAACGCTTTTAAAAAGAAGAATATGAGTAAAACAAAGCAATAATTAGTAGTAGTAATAGTAATTATGTCTTTAAAGTAAGTTGAAAATGAAATATTTTAAATGCAATATTGAATTATAGCTACTTTTATTAGTAATTTGTTGCTAAATAATTAAATCTATACATCTACATGTAGGTAATTAAATAATTTGTTTGGATCGATGTAGCCTTTACTTGATGGAAATTCATAATGTTGAAAGTAAATAAAACTGACAGTAAAAAATCACTTAAATTCCCACTTTATTGATAAAATACCATGATGATCATTTTGACACATATATACCGGGTGTCTGTTTAAGCTCGGCCACCGGCCATATCTCGGCAACCGTTTATCGTACAACCTCGCGGAAAAAATCTTGATAGTAAAATGGATAACGGAAATTACAACTAAAATATTTTTAAGTTTCCAAAATGATCGCAAGGGGGCGCGATTCTCAAGATAAATTAAAAATCCGATAATTTTTCATTAAATTTAGATTAAGATAGATTGAAAAATTTTCTATCAAAATTTTTAGACGTTTTTATACAACTTTCATTTGAAACTTTTTGATCTAACTCCCATACGAAGGGAAGAGGGGAGGGGGGTATGCGTACAAAAGTCGGTATAATTTTGGTTTGCACAAACGGATTTTAATGTTTCTGAGCTCATTAGATAAAGAATCTTACAAAGAATTGAAGGACATGTAGCACGAAATTACGTGGTTGTTAAAGAAAATAACAGGGGGCGCTGTTCTCAATGTATGTATATTACTTGTTTTTTCTTTAAAATTTTTAATGGAACGACATATTTTTAATATAGCAATATTGAAGCACATAAAAAATTGAAGAGAATGATGAAAACCGGAAGTTGCTACCTTTTTTCTTGACGAAGATATAGCCATACGAAGACAATCCCAAAAAAAATAAACAATTTTTAATACAAATCTATTTATTTATTGTGAGTAATAACTTTATTTTAATTTTAAGTGACACTAGACAGTGTATAGTTCGCTTTCACTTGAATTTTCATCATAGTCTTCCATAAATGTATTTATTTCAATCTTCTCACCGATTTTTTAATTCTTGCATATGTTACATTAGATTCTCCTCTTTAATGTCTTCAAATCCTCTAGCTATTTTTAAATTTCCCGTCTTGCCTTTTTAGACATTGAAATAAAATAATAATAATAGTGATAATAATAACAATAACAATAATAATAATAATATATCTTTATCACCCAACTGATATAGGTAGATCTAATTATAGGAAAACTGCAAAAATAATTTCCATAATTCATGAACTAAGTAGGCAATAACGAGAAAATAAAACAATATAATATAATGCATTAGTTATAATCAAATCATTTACTCATTTGTAACGAAAGGGTACACAAATTGATATCTAAATCATCCCCGCCTGAAATGAAAGTAAATAAAAGAACCTATTACGAGTATATACCTAAACATAAGTAAGAAAGTATATTGACCAAGTCATATAAAGGAAAAGAAAATATATTTAAATCAGAAAGTACAAAAAAAAAACAAGAGAAAACTTCAATTTAACAAATGTTCAAAGTGTTCACCTTCATTTTCAATACCCGTTTACTTGTCGATTAGTAGAGAGCAGAGTTACTTCCATTTCGGAGCCAGCAATTGTTGTACTCGTTTTTTTGTGATCAACTATGTCTTTTATTCTGCCCCATAAATAAACATCAAGAACATCTGGCAAGGTGAATAAAAACTCAATAATGTCTTCTTTCGGGATAATTTAGGGAATATTTCCCCGAAGCAAGAATGCATTTTCAAAGCATTGAAAATACATTCTGATCATGTCATAAGCTTCAACGTTAGAATACGACATTTTACAAAGTTAATAATTATGTGCGGGTGTCCAAAAAGGCTTAATTTGCTAAATACGTACAAAAAGTTTAACTACAAGTGACACTAATATCTTTGCATTTCGATTTTCATGGCCTACCTTGGAAATCTCATCATAATGTAATTTAGTATCACTGTGCATGCCATGTTGTATGATGAAAATTTAAAGAAAAAAGCAAAGTACACTGTTCACTATTATTATTTTATTTCAATGTTGGAAAGGATAAGAAATGATATTTTAAAAATAATAGCTAAAGTATTTAAAAACATTTAAAAGGAGAATCTAACGTAACGTATGCAATGAATTAAAAAATCGATAAAAAAATTGAAATAAATACATTTAGCGTCGAGTATAATGAAATTTCAAGTGAAAACGTACTATACACTGTCTAGAGGCCCTATTAAAATTAAAATAAAATTATTACTCCCAATAAATAAATAAATTTATATTTAAATAGTTTTATTTTTCTGGATTGTCTTCGTATGACTATATCTTCGAAGGTAGCAACTTCCGGTTTTCATCATTCTCTTCAGTTTTTTATGTGCTTCAATATTACGATATTAAAAATATACCGTTCCATTTGAAATTTTAAAGAAAAAACAAGAAATATACATACATTGATAACAGCTCCCCCTGTTATTTTCTTTGACAACCACGTAATTTCGTGCTACATATCCTTCAATTCTTTGTAAAATTCTCTATTTAATGAGCCCAGAAACATTAAAATCCGTTGGGGCAAACCAAAGTTATACCTACTTTTGTGCGCAGACATACCCCCCTCCACTCTCCCTTTCGTATGGGAGTTAGATCAAAAAGTTTCAAATAAAAGTTGTATAAAAACGTCTAAAAATTTTGCTAGTGAATTCTTTAATCTATCTTAATCTAGAATTTAATGAAAAATTATCGAATAATTCATCTTGAGAATTGCGCCCCCTTGCGATCATTTTGGAAACTTAAAAATATTTTTATTGTAATTCCCATCATCCATTTTACTATCAAGATTTTTTCCGCGAGGTTGTACGATAAACGGTTGCCGAGATATGGCCGGTGGCCGAGCTTAAACAGACACCCGGTATATATACATATTTGCAAAGGAGTATAATTAATAAATATTAATTTTAGTTTTCGCTCTTACTACAGAAAAATATGAAGAAGAACAAAAGTTGATGATTATTCTCAGGCATATTAGTTTAATTCGAAATACAGAAACCCAAGAAATTTATTAATTTATATGTAACGAAATGTTTATATTTTTTTAAATGAATGTATTCAAAGAAGATTTATTAAACAAATTGGCAACAATATGTGTAAATATTTTAGTTCAATTGTGTTACAATTATATATTCAGGCTCTCATCGTTAATTTATTTATATGTTTTAGAAATAATATTATTCACATACTTTCATTATTTACCAACATTTGAACTACTTTATCATAATTTGTAATTGTAAAAAAAGAATACTATTTTTTTTTAATTGTGTGTAATTATTGTAGTAGTAGATTTATAAGCTTGCTGCTGTTAAGAGATATATTTGCTAAGATTGTGTCCAATGTGCTAATTGTTATATTAATTCATAACATATTATTAAGATATCTTTCATTAGAAAGTAACTTTCAATTACTTATAATTGATCAACAAACTGTTCTAAAGGATGACTCAAATAAAATTGTATAGTAGTCATGATTAATAAAAACATTGTCTTTCTAAAGTTTAAAAGCCTCATTTACTGTGGATAAATATAATGTAATTGTTTATATTACAAAAACATAGTAAATAACCATTACATATTATGCAAAATATCATTTAATTAAATGCTTTCAAAAATGTCTGGTTCACCATCATATAGTTTTCGATGGTGTTCATAAACACTATAGAATATTTTCTCTTCGAGGTTACATATAATATTTTAACAACATTACTTGTTCTTATGTCTCCTTTAAATCATATTTCTTGTTTATAAACTGTAATACATACATGTTTAGTCAATTATAAGTTGCAATGTGATAACAATTATGTATACCTCCATGTTATAATACTGGACGTATAATTTAATTTCAATATGCATATCCCTGTGTCCATTATTAATAAGCATGGGATATTACATATTTCTACCATTATTTTTAAAAGTACTGCAATCAAATATCATGGAAGCGATAAAAATTGGGAATTCATATGGATGAAATATTCTATTTCAAATATCACCACACGTTCATGTTCTTGTCCATTTTTTCCGAATCGATGTCATTAGTTAATACTCCATAAACTATGCAAATTCTTCAAACATGAAAAATGAATCTGTCAATCGTGTGCTCAAGCCTGGTTGAACACAACCTTACGGCTGAGGTCGTGTTTTCGGCGCCTTGAGCACTGGCCGGTGCTTGAGGTTGTTTTATAAAACGAAGATGTGCCGTATATACGTACTTGAGCATCTGCAGCGCCTTGAGCATGATTTATAAATCTGGGCCTTAGTATTAGGCTCACTTGTTATGATAAATTTTAATGAATCACAGATCAACAAAGATATATCTTCTGGTTATGTTTATTAGGGATGACCTTAGCAGTTAGCAGTAATTTTTCAATACCCATGATGACAGTAACAACATTTATTTAATTGTATATTAATTTGTCAAGTTATTAATGTTTATAATATTTGTGATGGTCATGAAAAATCCTCCTTGTGTAAAACAATTTTTTTGATAGGAAAAATCTTCACAGATTTTGAAACACATACGAGATTAATTGATGAAAGAACTTATCAAGGTAATTGTACATAATCAGACTTTAAAATTATTAGGGGTCGGAGGTCTCGTCATCGCTATCGAGTCACTATATAGGAATAGCACTCGTTGTCGGTGCTATCTTGATCTTGGATATTTGAAGATTTTTCCTCAGATTGGGCAGTGGAGTCTGCAAATAAAATGTAGAATATATATCGTAGGTAATGTCAACATAGTTTTTAAATACCTAGTGTATCATATAATCTTTAACTCCTTCAGCAGTATTTGGCACTTTTCTTCTATATGCTATCCGTTTTCCCTTGGTACTAAATCCGGCAAATTGTGCATGTGCGCGTTGCTCCACATCGTCCCAACGTACTCTTATCGCAGTGTGTTGCTCAACTTCGGATTTGCAAGGACGAAAAGTAAACCTATTTACACTGATATGAGCTTCAGCTTGTTTTTTTTTTACATATGTATATTTTCATAAGAGTTTCTACTTGAGCGTCATTCACCTTTGTGCATTTTCAACCTTACCACTCACAAATATATTTTTGTACTTTTGGAAGAACATCGGCGACATCAGAATCTGGATAGTTTGACATATCTGAAAAAGCTTTTGCGTACTCTTGTTTACAGACTATTGAAAGGTTACAGTTTTCCTTTCCTGTACAAGGCATGGTTTGAATCACATTAATATGGTCGATTAGTTGCCGAGAGAAGGGTTTGGCAGTTTGTTTACCACCGAAAGATCCATTCGAAATTATTCTTTCAAACTGTGATGGATTTTGTCAACTTGTAACAAGTTATCGTGGTATAGTACTAAATATCGAGAGTAATTGTGTTGGTTTGAAACGATATAGATATTCCCGATTTTTGACAGCACGAATTTCAACAATTCGAAATCAAAACTTTACGCTACGGTTCAACATGAGATAATAGTGAATGAGGTCAGAATAAATCCTGAATATTTGAGCCGTTTTGCCGTGATCACCGTTGAGGGTTTATTTTTTGTAATCGGATTTTTTTAACAATTGTATCATTGATACGTGGGCAATTTTTGAATTCTGTGATCGGCTAGACGTACAAATAAATCGATGGATGCAGTCTTCTGAATCGATTGAAATTGTTACCACTCAAAATAGAGAACTCACCGTGAATAGTGCAGAATAACCGTGTCCATTGAACCAATATCGGATCGAACATTTTCGTTGTTTTGAGTCATTTCGGCATTCCAAGTAGAACAATAATACCGATGGTGTCGTGCAAGATATCTTATCCACTATCAGTGTAGGCGAATCTATCAAAATTGTCAAATACAATACCCGTGCAGAGATTGGAGGTTCACAGAATGTCTTTCGGGAGATACATACCTGACATATCTATAGTTAGTTTCCGTTTCTAAGCTTACTAAAATAGAGTAACAAGCAGTGCTCTTAAATGTTTAAAATCGTTTTGTTGTTGCTCAACCCTCTCACAGGTAATTCCAAGTTATATGCTTGGAGGTTTTTAACTTTCTTTTCGAAGAAACAACTAAAATCGTATCGAGGGAAGCCAAATTATCCGACAAAAGGCGCTATGCATCGCGACGCCTTTATAAGGTTTGCCCATTCTTTTTCCATTTTTTGATAATTACGATTTTTTGCTTAAAAGTTGAAAGAAGTTTGTATTCAACAGAACGCGGTCCCCGGGCAACAAATCTTTTTCACCTTCCACAATTAGACATAAACACGACCTAAAATTTCCTCAAAAATCAAAAGAACATATGTGAAACTTCTCAACGATAAAATCATTTACGAAGGAAACTTTTCAAAGCCACATTCGTGATTTTTCTTTTCTGTGCCATAGAGTCTTAAGGCACATATCCAGAGCAATTGATCTGACTGCAGTCTCGTATTTAACTTTACAAGCATGATGTGTGTGTGTGTGTGTGTGGGCGTGTGTATGCGCTTTTATGTTAACAATAGGTTATGCACCGATCATATTAACATTTAATTTTTATCGCATCATGCATACTGTAATTTTAACATTAAACATTTAAATACTATAATACGTCAAATATTTTCAGATAACCAAAAATTCAGCCGTTCAGAAAGTGAAGATGAGGATGAAGATACAGAAGAAGATAGTATGATTAAAATTGACGTCCCTGAAACTTCGAATGGTAATATTTTAAAGCAGACACTTGAGCGTGAAACAAATACGCAAATACAAAAAGGCACTTGTGTTCGTAGACAACTTAGCATATGGGAAAATTTATTAGAAATGAGAATACAGTTACAAAAGTGCTTAATAACAGCCAATAAAATGCCACAGGCGCAGGTTTTTCAAGAAATTCGACAACAGGCTGTTAAATTTCATTCAAAGGTTAACGAGACGAGAAAGAACGTTGAAACTGTTTTAAATAAGTTATTAGAATTACAATCACTCCTGCTAGAACAGCATCCAGAAACTCGTAAATTATTCGTTAGTAGCGATTCATGTATAAATAGTGAAAATGATGAATTCGATGAGGAGATAGAAAGCGATATAGATGTTGAAAGTCGGGAGTCAGAACAAACAAAAGAAGAAGTTCCTCGGAAAAGACGAAAACTCTCCGATTATGAAAATGAAATTAAAACAAAACACAATATTTATCGTTCATATAGAAACTCAGTTATTCAGAAATGGAATGATAAAACTCGAATAGCCATCGGTAAAAAGGACAATCCACTATATTCTGTACTGAATCAAATTGAACATATTTTAAGTGACAAACCGAAGCTTATAAGAAGAACACAAACGAAACGAAGTAATTACGATATAGTCGGCAAAAATTTGGAAGAGAAATCTTTAGAAACTAACCAAGAATGTGATACAGAAGTTTTTGATGATGACGATTTTTATCATCAATTATTAAGAGAATTAATAGAAGCAAAATCGTCTGATCTGACGGATCCTTTGAAGTTAGGCAGACAATGGATTCAGTTACAAAATATGAGAAGTAAAATGAAACGAAATATCGATACCAGGGCAACAAAAGGCAGGAAAATAAGATATACCGTTCACACAAAACTTGTTAATTTTATGGCTCCAATAGATGACAGCCCAAGCACAGAGGAAGCACGTAATGAGCTTTATAGTTCACTATTTGGTAAAAACTGTGTTTATAAATCATAATCTTTAAATATATTTAGTCCACTTGTATAAAAAATATATAAATATGACAATTTTATAATAAATATTTATTTTACATATATTTTATTATTGAATATACTTAAAAGTTTTTTGAAAATTTTGTTGTTACATTAATTATTAAATGATATATTTTTTAATGGAATTTAATAAGTTAGCGGGCAGAGGCATTCATGCGTGCCTGCTTTTCGTGATTTTAAAAAATTATATCAAATTTCTTGTATGTCACTGGTTCTTATCTTTTTCTTACCACAGACTCTAGCAAATAATAGTATATTATAGGCGTTTTCGGAAAATGTATTAACCTGACCCGGTTAGAAAGTACCTAACAAGTTCAGTAATTTTACCCGGTTAAATGAAACATTTCCGAACGCAATTGCGGTCACGATGAGTAACGTAACGTAAAAGTCTACATATAACCTTATAAATACCTATCTTCATAACATAGTTTAGCTGTACTGGCAATACGACAGAAAAAATGGACCGGGGAGGGGGTAAAACAACCTGCATTACCCTACTCACTTACCAGGGTTATGAAAATCGAACCGGGTTGTTGAACCCGGTTACTTTTTCGATTTTACGAACACGGTTGTTTTTACCCGACTGAATTAACGAACGCATTCGTGCTAACCGTGTTGTAACCCCAATGACAGGGTTTAATTTCCGAAAACACCATATGTGTCAAGTTTCATAAACCTCATTTGAGTCACGAGTTTTATTGATCCTAGCCAAGCTTTTCTCTCATTTTAAAAAAGCGGTAAATTTTCGTGTTTGATATAACTCCGTTTCTCGACTTGATACGGAATTCCTGTCTCGACATTTTTTGTTCTTTTGACGCTCTAGAATTTAGCTCATATGAATTTTTTGCCTACTCTTGATATATGTTTAGCGCACTGTAAAGTCGGTCGCAGCGGACGCAGATATTCTAATCGCAAAATAATTAAAAATATATAGTAATCCTAATAAATAAACAACGTAATAATCCCGCCTGAAGTCTTGATAAGTCGATTCTATAGATCCAAATCGATTGCTCCATCGGGATCTTCAGAATATAACCTATTAACATGCAAAAAACTTGGGTTTCCATGAGATGCGATAAATTACTTCTTTTCTCGTTTCATTATTTTGTATGGCCCATCGATGTATTTCTAAAGCTTTGGAATAACGTGAATTGTACGGTGCACCAAAAATATTCCACTAAATCTTTGTTTTAATGCACTGGTGTATCCTCGTGAGTCACGAGGATAAACCAGTACCTCAGTCCATTAAAATAAAGTCTGGTTGTTCGTACAGTGGAAAACGCTATAACTTATCCTTGAGAATGTTTGAACGCTCACTTTCAATATTTGGGCCTCTAAACATGAGGCTGCTTACCTTTAGGGTAAAATATTTATTCATTATATTCATTGTGCGGGTCACTAAATAATATTAAATACATGACAAATATAAATCTATCTTAAAATTAAGGAAAACACTTAGTATGATATTTTTAATAGGACATATACAAAGTACAACACAAGATGAATTAAAGACATGGATCATCATGTCTACGCCTGGGCGAAGGGAGAGGTTCAGTGTACTGCTGCCTACTTTTAATAATCGACAATCCCATTTTACTTATAGTATCTTGATATTCAGATCTTCCAGTTATGGCGGTGTAGTAGGAATCGAAATTTGCAGGCGTGGTTGCAAAATGTACTGGTGGGCATGGGTCTATAGTAGGTCTATTAAATGCCGAGTACCTGAAACTAGTAGGATCTCTGTAACCGTTTCCTATGCCAATTGACTGACTTTTCACTGGTACTCCTACTGGAGAATCAACAGCCGGCATAAGTTTGATATATTGAGGTACATTTAGTCCTCTTTTTATGTAATCTATTTGATAGGTAGTTTGTAAAACATCATCCGTATCACACGAATTGTCTATCATTTCATTACTCAGCGTTACCATTTGCGTGTTTACCTCTTTTAGTTCATCATGTAAGATCTTCTCTTTTTCAGCTAGTTTTTCGTAACGTTTCATGTACGAATCGTAAATGTGCTCGCCACAACTGCATATTGTCTCAACAGGATCAGTCAGATAGAAGTTAACCGATTTTGTCTTGATAGGCGGCTGAGCAGGTCTCATAATAATGGGCTTGTCGAAAGGCCATTTGTAGTCACTTTTATTTGTTGTGATGAAGCTATTCATTTTAATGATTTATGACTTGGTATACAAAAAATTTTGAATCTACCCTAGTCTAACTATTGCGCATTCTTAATTTTTCTTCTTTTCACAAATCGTTTTGTAATATCTACCACATAATTTAGAATAAATCTGCAACAGTGGTATAGAATAAAATTTTGCGCCAGCCTTGTCAAATTGTCGAAAAAATTCATGATTGACACCCGATAGTTATAAAATGTCGTAATGCCAAAAAACGATCAAAATACTGTCAGTTGTAACTTAAACAACTAATTGAATCATTTTGTCTAATGGTACAATCATAGATCACTTGTACTTAAATTATACTCAATTTAGCGTTAAGTAATCTGTACTAGCTAGAACAAGGAATTGTGCGCATTCAATGTTTCGTTTATAACAGTGTGACTTTATAAGCGAGTGATGACAACAGAGGCAAAATCAGCAATTTTGTGGGTAGGGGAGAGTGGGTAACTGTGGGACGCTTTTTTTAATGCCACGAATTCGGGTAGTATTAGCCATAATTAAAACGATATTTAGACATACTATCGGTAACATAAAAAACTAGGACAAATATTATTTCAGATAGCCATGAATTTTGCTAATTGTGCTAATGTCATTCAGGCTTTTGGCATTTCTGTGACACAAAATAATATGAGGTTATATAATTTAATTTTTAATCTCAGAAAATACAATTAACAATTAGTCATACCTCCGTTTTTGTCGATAACACTCTGTAAACGACGAGGCATGGAGGATATAAAAGGTCTTATTACATTTTGGTCTTGTTTTAGTGTATTCCATGTGCCGCCAATTTGTTCTTCTGCGGTTACCGGTTGACGATTTCTTTCTGGTTTTTTATCATACAACCCCAAACATTTTCGATGGGGTTGCGATCAGGACTATGTGCGGACTATGGCATTAGTTCAATATTCCTATCTCGGAACTACGTGGTTACATTCCGTGCAGTGTATAGGACAGTTGTCGCTGTCGTTGTTTCCCAAGATTCGTCAAACGAATTTTGCTAGCAACTACTCTGTTCCGTAAATCCGTATTGCGAATTCTGCGACTAATCGTCATCATGCATGCAGGAAAATGAGTTTGATTTGCGGCCTTTGCGGATTTTTCCGCCAATAATCAGTTAAGGTATTATCCTTGCAGTTGTTGCCGTTTGCCTTCGAGAACCAGCTTTATTGGTGAAATCACCTTGTTCTTCCCATCGTTGTATTATGGATGTAATAGTGTTTTTGTTAATGCCAAACTCATTAGCAATTTGCCTTATTGTCATACCATTTTTTCTAGGCGTAATTATTCTTGCCTTATCAATCAAACTGATGTTTTAACTGACGCTATTGATATCGGTCAGTTTTACACACCCAAAACATAGCTGTCCTAGTTTGTTGTGTTAGCGATAGTACATTTCAGCATATATGGGTGTTATTTTCTACGGTTAATTTGGTAAGTAGAATACTTCCAACTACAGAAATGACTAAATTCACGCTCGGCATATGTCTCACTGTTAATTGAGGATAGGGAGCAGTGAGTATAATTAAAACATCTGCGAATTTTCTTTAAAATTTATTTACCTATAGGCCTATAGCCTTGTTTATTAATACTATATATAGAGGAGACGCGTTATATTCAATTGCACGTCATTGATGACATTTACATGTTGTCATAAGTTAGAGAAACTAAAAAAGTTATTTTGTGAAATTATATTTGAGGGCTTTTATTTCATTAGTTTAGATATAAAATGTATACATTGATAGTAATATATGCATTCATTCATGGCAAATAAACACATAATTTCCGATTCAATATTAAATTTCTCTCTTACATATTTTTAATAGACTAATAGTTCAATTCGGTGTTGGTGTGACACAACGCACGTCTTTTTGACAGATATGATTTATTTGTCAACACCGAATTGCACTATTAGTCTATTAAAAATATGTAATAAAGAAATTTAATATTAAAACGGAAATTATGTGTTTATTTGCCATGAATGCGTATATTACGATCAATTTATAAATCTTCTATTTAAGCTAATGAAATAAATGCCCTCAAGTATAATTTAACAATGTAACTTTTTTAGTTTCTCTAATACAGTTATGGCAACATGTAAACGTCATCGATGACGTGCAACGGAACTTAACACGTTTCCAGTATAAGTATGGTGGAGACGCGTTAAGTTCCGCTGCACATCATACTAGATCCATGACGACTCGCCTTGTATATGTTGCCGGATATCGGTATGCTCACTTTAGCTGTCAATGACGTTATTGAGGAGCAAGTCAGATTGACAGTTCTCATATGGGCTACATCATGGCTACATTTTGACGCAGTTTGAAGTTGTTTTATCGTTTTTTTAAGTAATACTCTATTTAATATGCCAGGTTGTGCTGTATACGGATGCCGTAATTACAGTCGAAAAAGTAGAGATAGCCACATTAAATATTAGAAATTTCCCAAAGAAGATACGGTACGAAATGTATGGTTAATTGCGTGTAAAAGGCAGGATTTAATAAATTTCAAAAATGGTATTTCCACAAATTAATAATATAAGCAATTATTGAAATACTCAGGCAAAGTGATATTTTTGAATGCAATCGTAACTACTAAGATGTTTTAACTTTTTTTTTGTATGTGTTTGAATTACGTTTTCAATACACAATGCAAAACAGTTTATTTTGTGAATTCATTGTTAGACTATGTGATCGAGAGGCTATGCATTAATGATCTGTGTAAATATAAACTGAAAATTGTAATTGAAGTATAGATAAATGTTTCATTTAGTAAATAAAATCATTACCAAAATGTAAATACCTATAGATATTTATTTAACATACATATATTTTGAAGCATATATTTCCTTTTGCACACATGTAAATCCTATTTAGTGAATCGCATAGTTCTGATGTATTCGATGGTAATGTACAGCTACATCACTTTTAATAGAAGGGTCTTGGGTAATGGAAGAGAAGATAAACCAACATTTGAATGAAGCAAATACAACTTGGCTGGAGTTGTTATGTTTAATATACATATTTTACAAGTATGTTTTCAATAATTATAAATTACCCACTGAAATATATAAAACTAACTTCAAGCCGTAGATTAATCTCGATTCTAGATTAAACAATTGTAGTAGTCACGTATTTCAAAATTTTACCTAATAATATCAAGTTAAAATAAAATTGTTAAACTTAAATTTTATCATTATCATGCATAACAAAATTTTTAATTTGAAGAGATTTTATAAGATTGTTTTTGTGTTTGATAAAAATACTGTATTTGAACAGAATACAAATGTTTATAAAATGCAGATAATGTATTATATGTTGCTTAAGAAAGATACCATGGGAGTTAAGGATAAATGTTTGTAGAAGGTACCAATTCTAATTATGGTAGCTAATATAAAAAACGACTTTGATAGTTTAAGAAGTTTATTTCAATTCAGTTTGAGTCAATGCTTTTAAAACTATTAAAGAAAAAGCTATACAATTCTGTATAAAATTAAAATCCAAATACTATTCTCACTCCTTGCGTTAACGAAAAGCAGCCTGAAATAGTTAACAATAAATTAAAAATTCTTAATAAGAAAAACACTACATATGTTGCTACGATGTATAGAATACCACAAAATACTGCATGAATGTTCGCAGATGTACAAATGTGTTGCTCTTAATGTGACAGTCTTGGAAAAGGTACTAAATAAAATAAATCACTTTCATAGGTGGTCAGTAAGCATCGGACACTTTAAAAGCTTCAAAATCAGTCTATGTCGATGTTTCACACATTTTACTGCTCCATCTTAATTACTTTGATCATCTGTGTATGTTTTATTAAAGCATCCATTTCTTGCTTTTTAAAGATTTTCAACTGTCTTTTCTTTAAATCTGGGAACTGCATCAGAATTTAAATCTCTGTATGATTTACTGGAAAATTGCAGTAATTCTTGTTGGAGTGATGTAATGTAAACATGATTGCTTAAAATTAACGGAACAGATATATGCTACAATAAGTTGATTTTTTTATTATGAACAATGATAAAATCAGATTTCAGGAAATACTATTCTTCAAATTTATTAAATCCTGCCGTTTACACTCAATTAACCACACATTTCGTATCGTCCTTTCCTTGGGAAACCTCTAATATTTAATCTGACTATCTCTACTTCTTCGATTGCATTCACGACAACCGTATATAGGAACACAACTAGGCATATTAAATGGAATATAATTTTAAAAGAACTACAAAACAACTTAAAACTGTGTCAAAACGCAGCCGATATGAGAACTATTGAGAACTGTCAATCTGACTTGCTCCTCAATGACGTCATTAATAATAATAATAACTTTATTGTCATGAAATTTCACACCGGAAATATTGACAGTGTCACACATACATATTGTATAACAAATACAAAAATACAAAAGAATCATGGTAGAGAACAATACTTACTTTCTTAAGACAAACGAACATAAATGGCATGTTAGCTTTTATCATTCATAAATTCTTGTATTGAGTAATAAGCCTTATTTACTAAGAGCGTCTTCAGTTTTTTTTAAAATATATTTAAATTATTCCACTCACACAGCTCGCTGTTTAAACTCATCATTTTATTAAAACATTTGGCTCCCATATACCTCGGTCCACTCTGCGACACCGCCAGTCGACAGAACGGGAGTGATATATATGTCTTCTCCATTCCTTGTGTTTTGATTGTGCTGGTCCTTCCTCCTGGGGCCTGATTCTCGAGTCGAGAGAACAGAGATTTCGAGAGAATAATTGAGGGGATTCTCTTGAAATGTTAAAAATCGTATTCTTGAACTTGAGAGATAGATCCCTTCCCTCAAGAGTTGGGAGAATTTACATCTATCGGTTCAAGTCAAGCGAACATATTAAAAGTTAAGAGAAACATGCGCATATCGACTTAAATTTTGTACATATGACCGATCAATGCTTGTTATTAAGGGGAGAAATATCATTATTCAGCAGATAATTTTTATGTTTTTTCATGTATATGACTTCCCACATATCTAAGTTTCTATTGTTGCTTTGTTTAACTAAACTAACATTTTCTAGGCTGAAGTTGTGACTTGTATCAATATGATGTAGAGCTAATGCGGATTTTCCTACATTGTGTAATTTGACATGAGCCATGTGTTCTTTATATCGTATTTGAACGTTTCTTCTGGTTTGTTATCTTGTATACCGACATCGGATAACACTTAAGACACTCTTGAAATATGTATTAAACTTTTGAATTGTTAATCCATAATCCTGTCACTGTTAAATTAACCCGTTGTCTTTCTCAGAAATATTTTGTATTTCCCATTGAACTAATTCACAGAATGATATATTGTTAATATTCGTTGCAATTTTGCTTTAATCGTTTTTCAGCTACCTTTAAAATTGTTCTGTATAACATGTATTTTTATTATAAAATGTCTGGTAGATAATAGGTTTAAATACATAATTATATATTAAACTTTTCATTAATATCTTATTTAGAATTGTAATTCGTAATCCTGTCAGCGTTAGTTTTACCCGTTCTTTCGCATTAATATTTTGTATTTCCCATTGAACTAATTCTCAGAATTTTATAGTGTTAATATTCGTTGTAATTTTGCATTAATCGTTTTTTCACCCTACCTTTAAAATTTGTCTGTATAACATGTATTTTACTTATTATAAAATATATGTTTAAATAGTTATTAAACTAATTTTGTGAAAAAGGTGTTTTATTTTATTTTATTATTTTTATTACTTTAATATATGTTACATTATTTCTACATGTATGATACGTAGAAAACAATATTCACATTTCGATGTTTAGCCTAACACTTTCCGGAAATCCAACTGATATAACCCATAAAACCTTTCAACATTACACACGCTATTTAAAAGAAATAGTTTTCGTATTACATATTACCTAATATACACTGTTCTATACAACAATTGTCCTAATCCGCCTTCATTTGCAACCTGGCAACATTGCACTGCTATTTCCTACACTATCGACACACATCCCTACCTAAAAACAGCTATTCTTGAAGTTAGGAGAACCAGGGATGGGAGTGTGATCTATCACTTCTCTCAATAGAACGCAGGGTTGCGATATTTAGGGAAATTTCCCTAGATCTACGGAATTTTATGTTCGTTTAGGGAAAAAGGGAATTTTAATATAAATAGGTCAAAATCTAGGGAAAATTTAATACAACCGTCTGTATTTAAGCTACCTATATTGTATCACAATTCATTTTAAAAAGTTTTAAACTTAAACCACAGATAAGGGAGATTACAGATAGCCGGTGTAATGGCTATTATTGGCAACACATTTTAGAGACGACCGCTAGGTTCTAGCGGTCGTCTCCAAAATGTGTTGCCAATAATAGCCATTACATCGGCTATCTGTAATCTCCCTTATCTGTGCTTAAACCATCATCGATTAGGTAGGCACTATTCACTTGAATCAACATCGTTTGAATAATATTTCGAGTTCTCTGTCATATCTTTATCAAAACGTCATTGTGATAAACGACTTGTCACTTTACTTTTAACGCTAGTGTTAAAAGTTAATTACTTTTAACACTTGCTAAGATATTTCATTTTTAATTGAAGTATGATGTGTTAAAAATTGAGTTTTTAATAGTGTTTGTAGAAACAAAAAAACAATATTATACACTTCGGGGAAATCTAGGGACATTTTGACTAGAAATCTAGGGAAATAAAAAAAAATCCGATCGCAACCCTGATAGAACGTTCACTTGTCTTAAGTTCGAGAATCGGGCCCCTGATAGGAGATTGCTCCCTGACAAATACTAGCAGAGAGTATACAGATTGTCGTAGTTAAAAGTTAATATGCATCTTCAAATACACACACATAAACATGTACCTATGTATGTATGTATACAACACCGGTGGTGTGGGGAGATAGTGGGGAGATCGAGAGCGCGCGCAGACATGACATTCTTTCCGTAACTTTAGAGCGTGAACGTGTACATACATTGTATCTGAGCAGACTCGCAAATATTAAAATAAAATGCCCTTAACTGTCGAGGAAAAAATACAGATTGTGTTATGGTATGCCAAGGATAATTCGTACAAAGACGTGCAAAATTTATTTGTTGCGGCGTATGAAAATCGTCCACCTCCCTCTGTGCCAGCTATCCATAAGATTGTGAAACAATTTCGTACAGAAGGTTGTGTTAATTCACTGCATACTAAAAGACACGTTGTGCACTAAAGCCTCGGTACCCCGGTGTCCCGATATCACGCCCGATATGAACTCATCTGTACTCCCCTACTATCGTACCCCTCCATTTCATGTTTGCATGCACTTGTGTGCGTGTTTGTGTTTCCCTATATCTACTTTTATTTCAGTCAAACGGTATATAGAGGCTGGGCAGCGTCATTATACCATGCTTACGGAAATGTTCCCTGCAAGACGCACTCGGTCCCAACCCCAGCATGCTACGCAGTGCCTTCTTTTGAGATATGAAGACATCGTTTGCCCCACTCGCAGCACCCCAATATATCACCCCGTACGATATTATTGACTGGATCAGCCCAAAGTATATAAACCTCAGCACGTCCATAGAGACAGTACCACGAACGCTCCGCATAAGGAAACATCCGCTCCTGATCCTTGGAATCATACTCTGAATGTGTACATGGTGTACATCCCACGCAGAGATAATAGGTTTGTTCGGGTTTAATATTACGAACGGTTCTAACACAGTTCTGTAACTGCGCAGAACTGTATGCGTCATAGTACACCGTTCGGAACGGTCTGGGAACGGTTCCGAACGATTCGATGCCTTTATCCCGAATTAGTTCTACAGTTCTATAACGGTTCCAGAACTGACAATCAGAAACCAAAACACGAAATTTTTAGTTCCAGAACCCCGAACACTTAACATATTTCTGCGCATGACGTGAACTGTTCTGGAATCGTTCTTAGCGAAACAAAAACAAACCTAATATAACAGTCGAGATTAACAACTTAATGTAAAATTTTTGTTATCGTGGTGCGGGGTAAAAAAATTAGTACCGGTATAAGGCAGAAGTGGCGCTTGCTGTCAAAAGCGGGCTTTTTGAACTATCATTTACTTATATTTCTGATAAATTTATATTTTTTTTATTCATTTGAAAATAAAATGTATTCTGTACTCTATTTGCTATTAAACACTAAAATCTATTTCATATCAAAAGCAAACAGTGAACAAAATACATTTCATTTTCAAATAAATGTTTCTACAATTATGTATATTGAATTATATTCTAATTTCAAAATAAGAATAAATTAAACACCAATAAAGAACATAATTTTATTTATTGAAATAAGTAGGTAGTCTATTTTCCACAGGAAATTATTACTATTTAGACAGATATTATTACATAATTTAACAATGGTCAAAAATTATGATAAAAAACATACATTACAGTTCATTAGATATAAAGCGGCATATATACGTAATAAAGTTATTTGAAAATCAACGCAACAGTTTCATTTGGAGATCGACGAGTTCAACTAATATATATTTGCTTCTTAAAGAGTTACTATTCTAAACAAAAGTTGTAGTGAAGTAGTGAGAACAAAAAAAATGTAATCTACGACTATTTTGGACACAATCAAATATTAATTCTGCATATTATGTAAAGATAACTAATAGTTACTGGTTCAGAATTACCCACAATAACAATATCACATAACAGAGTTACATTATATTAAACCAGCTTTTATTTTAACTTCTAAGATTGATAAGAACACAACAGACTTGTAAGTCAAGAGAATTACCTAGCTTCAACATAGTATTTTAATTACAAAATTTATTTTCATAGGATATGCACATCTAAAAATTATCTAAACATAAGTATTACATTTTCTAAATACATAATTTTAAATTATAATATAATTTTACTAATAACCATGCGTTGAGGTTGTTTGTGATAATATATGTCGAATGTAAAATATATTCATTAACTACTTTCTTCAGGCTCATTAAAAATTCTTAGTAGGGATCAACTATTTTCAACTTTTAGTCCCTAATTGCATTGTTTCATGTTACCCATCACAATAAGATATTTATTTAATTCAATTATGTTGACTAGACATTTTGTAGCTATTTCTACGCCAGAAGAGTTATGTATAGTTCAAAAAAATGTATGGTGTAATACGAGGAATGGGTATATATAAGTCTATTTTAGGTAATAGAAGTAGTATTATTGTAGTGTTTATATTTGTAATTTATACAGGTTGATGTAATGACATGTGTATCAAAATCTGAAAATGTCCAAGTTGCGATATTTTTTAACTTTACTGAAGTAAAGAAACTAATGCGCAACATAAATTTATTGCAATCGTTCTTTCATTGTGTTCCACAATAAATAAAATTACAAAAATTGCTTCGCCTAAAACGGGCTTTATTTTTCTTATTAAAAGAAAACATATTCTAATTAAGTAGGGCATTATTCAATAATTTCCTCCATAGAAGTTTAGAATTTGTAATGTAGAAATACCTAAGAAAAATTATTTCACTGCAGAACAGGTCATTGAAACTCAAAAATTTTAATGGTATTTGCAATGTTAATATGTAGAAAACAGTTTAACAAAATTTAATGAAATATAGCTCAAACCAAAACACGATTGAACTATGGACGAATATAATAGTGCGTAAGCCAGTTTAAGCGTGAGATTATGTGTGGTCTCGACAAAAGAAATTAAGAGGCTTCAAGATGTATTTAGTAAATGAAACAATTTATTTATTAGGTAATAACCAAGAATAAATTAGTAATTCCAAAATAAAGAAAAACTATAGAAACTCCTGTACATTCTATCAATAATACAAGAATCAAATTTAGAACTACTTATCACAAGTAATCACATTTAGCAAAGTTTACTTAAGTGAATATAATGTTACACCTTTCATTAGCTTATGATCTGCTTTATTCTTACATCATTCGATTGTTCTTGCTTTTAGTTATAATTTCTTAAATTGTGATTGCTAGTTATCTTTATATATCTAAATTACATAGATTGTAGAAGATTAGCAAGCAATGAATTTGATGACAGTGTATTCTAAAATGTAAAGAATTAAATGTGAAAAGTGAGTCTGTGCAAAAAAAAAGATTTAAATCAGTGAAAGGAAAGTTTCTATAGACAAGTTAGTAGGTAACCAATCATGTTACATATGCTGCAAAATTGCTGTTTTCTTGGATTTACACGAATGTGAATTTAATATAAATTCACGATTTCGACGAGTGTAAAACCAAGGAATGCATATAAAGCAAATGCTCTTTAATAAACCTTCCTGAACCTCAGAAATATGTAGGTCACAACTTATTGATGACAAGTCTATGGTATTCTTTATGATTTTTTTAATATGTTGGCCAATGCCATCGACATGACCCTCAATCTTCAATATTTCTTCAACGGCGTTAACTGCCAGGGACATCACCTCCACTAACTTCTTGCTTGGGTAAACAAGTTTATTTATTGTACCTGAATCATATGTATTCTTTGAAGGAAATGAAATCATTCAGCCATTCATCAGATGAAGATTGTAAAAATGTAGAACAATCCTTACACTGCAGCTTGTCCAATATTCGTTTGGCAATGAATCCACTGACATACACGTTCGCAGAACCTACGTGAAGTATATCAAAATTAATTTCTGATGTACAAAAAGTATCTTCTTCGACAGTGGGTGGTTTAGAGGTAGAAGGTGTAGAAGACATTTCTGGTTGAAATGTGGTTGCCATGGAAGGTTGTTGTGGCTGCAGAAAAGATAGTAAGTTATTTAACAATATGCCCCCATCGTCCGCGCAATTCAAATGCTGCATATCTTTATTGGTTAAACCATTAATTATATGAGTTTTCAGGCCGCTGACGAACTGAGAAGTTGTCGGATTTACATTGTTTCCGCAATAAGACCTAAGTCCTCCGAACATATTTTCAATCGCATCTTGATTAATAGCTCTTGTTTTCAAGAATTTGAAATCGTGCGAAGATTTTAAAAGATTCCACAGACCCTTAATTGCTTTAATGTTCGACAGCCATCCTTTTTGGGATGGTGGCATATCGCCTCGAAACCCAACGTATTTCCAGGTATCTATAAAAAGAAAAAATAATCGTCAGTGTGCGTACCCTCGCATTATTAAATAATATAATAACAATATAAATAAGCAAATAACCGTTTTGGAGGCGATACAGAGAAATATTACTACAGCGGAATTTTATAGAGAAATACTGTAAGAAAATTATAAGACAATAATGTACATTTTATGAAATGAGAATAAGCACAATTTTCTATTATTACATTACACTTAAGGCTGCGTTTGATAAGGTTTTGGCGGGAGAGAAATGTACCCAAAAAATACCATTTTTATTTCCATTTTTACGGGCGTAAAATATCAAAACATGTAAATTTTATGCATTACGCATGAAGATAAAGGTTAAACGAAGTGAACGGTCGAATTATTTTTTAAATTAAGTTAATATATAAGCCGTAAATAAAATGGGAAGTTAGTGGTTTTGCAAGTACTAGAAAAAATGGCTACATTTAAAAATTACACGGTAAATTTATATGTAATATAGCAAGTACACTCGGTATTTATATTTGGAAGGTAAAAATAGTAACAGTAGCTAAATACATGTGTAATTTTTTAAGTGATCCATGAAATAAAATTTATTTACATTTTTGGTGGGTCTTTACATACATTACAGATATCTGTTACATTTACGTCGCCTAACAGTGTAGCACATATAATACAGATGGCGTTATTATCTTGCAATTATTTAGAGGTTAGTTGTGTGTTATGCGATACTTTAATTAAAAATTATAATTAACAACAATTTTTGCGGTTACTAATTATAAAATTTAGTATGTTACGAGTTATTTGAAAGTACGTAATAGACAATCAACAGTTGGCATCACTGGTTGGCACCACAAAACCAAAAAGTAACTATATAGTTTAATTTGCGAGTTTAATGAAATTGCAATATTTTAAAATATGGAGTTTTCTGTTATCCTTAATTGAAAGATGCGTATGCTTTTACTAATGAGATGAATTATGTAAATCAATTAAACTGGGACTGTTTACGCCGACAAAAGCCTAATAGCTGTTTTATATTTACGAAGTTCGCAAAGAAACTGTCGGCTAAGAACGTTTTACATTTTTCTTCAAAATTTGTTAAGGTTGTTGCTAATTACTTAAAATGTAAATATAGGTACATTTTATTTGTTAGCAGTTTTCAGAACTTTGAAATCGTTTATTTTTTAAATAGAAACTGCACACCATGTCTATAGTATTTTTGACATATTCATCAAATTTTATAGTTCAAACTATATAGCAAATTAGCAAATTAAAAAATTCCAATGCGCAACGTTTCAAAAATATCGATATTAGAATCGAATAATGTATCAAAAATTCAAAATCGATTTTAAACAAATATTGAATGAAGAATATCGATATACCTTGATATCGACATTTTTATCATGTTTATATTAAAAGTTCTTTGCTGTGGCTTTTCAAGCCATTTAGTAACAAATAAAATCTTTTACTTAAAATATATATTTACTCAAAAAACAAAAAAAATCCAATAAAAAGACAAACAAAATATAAGTTTGTATCTATAACGTATAAGAAATCCAAAACTCAAATATATAATTCTAGTTGTATAAAACACATACATAAATACAAGTGAAAAATAAACATCTTAAAACATAGATCTTCTTTACAATTCTGAGGAAATAGTAATTGTGATAAAGATAACAAACACCCCATGAAGGCGATTCGGCGAACTATGCGAGATGTCAAGTCTATGAAATGCAATATTCCGCTGCCGCTTCCGGATTATAATTTCTACGAAACAGCAAACATCGCAGTAGGCATTTTTCAAATTTCCAACTTCTTTCTTAAAAATATATTCTATTGTATTCTGTATAATATGAACAGTTTCTTTTGTATATTAATGTAAAATAAATGTGTAAAATGTCAAAGATTGTTTACCAGGATATAAGTAGAATGGCATTTTTGATTAAACGATATTATCGAATAAAAAAATCGATAACAGTCAATATTATTAAATAAAAAAATATCGATTTCAATCACGATTATCGAAAAGAAAACATCGATACTTTTTTACAAAACAATATATCGTGCGCATCCCTAGTTCAAATCACATATGCCTGCCCACTCTTTCTTCCGGAGGTCAGTTCGCCGGTTTTCTAGTTTCGATTAATAACAATAATCTCTATAATAGCCTCATTATTTATAATATATTAACATTAAAATAATACCTTTACCTTACTTAGTTTTGAAGATTTTTATTACAATTACTGTTCTTTTTATTTTTGGTGTTTGTAGAGTTAAATCTTTGTACATATTTAAAACTGTTTTTATCATCTTTATTGTAAAAATACTTGACGCTGTTTGGGTGGCGATTTTCACGGTTTGGTTAGAAGTGCCTTATCTAATATGTTCCTGACGTACAGATAGTGTATAATATCACAGTAAAATATAATAAGAGAATGTTCACAGCTTCACAAATTATGGCTAGGTTATGTTATAAAATATACAGATATCGCATACTTATAATTCCTTGTTAAATTTACTTACATAGGAACCAATACATTCTGTTAAAAATGGTACCGTTTTGGCGCGATATTTGAATTGAAAAGTTATAATATAAAGTAACAACGTACCTATGACCAAATTTGCCTTAAAATATGTATATAGAATTTCTCTTATTCGAACTTAGTAATCACACAAAAAAAAATCCATTCTGAAAACTGTCCAGAGCCAAATTACAAAATAGAAATAAAATAAAAACATGAAAAAAACTGATCAACTGTCAAACTGGCACTTGGGATTTGCAAATACTAACTTTACATGTATTTTTAGCAGGTGAAATATATTTATTAGAATGTTGAACTAATAGGTACGTTATGAAGACAATAATATGACTATATTTCAGTTTTGCATATTATTATTATTATTATTATTAGACATGATCAACAGAGATGCAGGCTACGTACTAAATGTATCAAGTAACAGAAAATGTTTTATTTTGCATAACATAAACAAACTGCTGTTTATTTATTGTGTGGTTTTATATAATAATAATAATATTAGTTTATTTCCAAAATAAGAGAACAACATTGTATTAATATAAATTACAAAAAATAAATATATATGAAATAAGAAAATAAGAAAGTCGAATGGATGAGTATCACCTACCTTTAGCGAATATGTTTAAGAATAACTTAATTTGTAAATAAAAGAAACGTAATTTTAAATTTTTTCAAATGAATTCAAATGAATGCTTAAAGTTCGCGCGTCTTTCTCCCTTCAGCATGAAAGTTGACAAGTATCGATTAGATTCATATGTATAAAATCGAATTGCAAAGAAAGTCTGCCAGACCAAATCTACGTTTGTAGGTAGAAATTCAATAAGCAGGTAAATTGACCTTGAAGTGTTTTTAGATCTTTTCTTCAGAATTAGTTTAGTTTGTTAGAATTAACATTGTGGCGCCATCCAATTATTACTAGTAGTACTTAAGAAACGCTAAAATCTTAGATACGAACCGAAATGGATTTGGCAGGATTGAAACGCACCCTTAAGGGTGCGTTTCAATATTGGCAAATCCATTTCGGTTCGGAACTAAGATTTTCCTGTATCTTAAATACTACTAGTAATAATAGGATGTCGCCACGGTATGCATTCTAAAATTAAATAGCAATTACCTCAAAACATTTCAAGGTCATTTTACCTGCTTCTTAAATTTCTACCTCTACATACAATTTGTAAATTTGGTCGGTGCGGCTTTCTTTGCAATTTCATTTTATGCGTATGAATCAAATCGGCACTTGTCAACTTTCATGCAGAATTAGGGAGAAAGACGCGCGAACTTTAAGCATTCATTTGAATTTATTTGTAAATTGAAAAACTTAATACATATATATAATATAGTTTGACATATCCTCCATAAAATGTTGATTGCATTATTAAATACATAATTTAAATTAAATTACTTTTTATACATTTACAATCAGTTACATTTATTTTATTTATAGATTTAGTTATTTTTTAACAAATTCTTAAACGCTGAATGTAAGTGATACTCATCCATTCGACTTTCTTATTTCATACAAAATTATATAATAAATAAACAGCTTTGTGTTTGCGAGGTGCCAAATAAAACATTTTCTTTTATCGGTAACCAAATAAGTTCATGCGGTTTTTGTATGCAGCAGAGTGCCATGAATATTCTTTAAGTTGTTGATCGATAGCACTTGTCTGTTATCTGTCATCCACTTTAGTATCAATCCTTCTGTCATTTAATACATACACATTTCATGACAATTATTTAATTATTAATTTGAATAGTTGAAAATGGAAACGAATAAAACTTTAATTCGAGGTTGTTTACTCTATGAGTACAAACTTGGTACTAAAGCTGCAGTGGCGGCGCGAAAAATATGTACCGCATTCGGAGATGATGTCGTAAGTGATCGAACAGCACAGAAGTGGTTCAAGAAATTTCTTCGGGAGATTTCAACTTAACCGATGAAGCACGCTCTGGAAGACCGAAGATCATTAACAACGAGGATCTTCAACAGGTTGTGGAGGCAAATTCCAGTACAACGTGTCTAGAGCTTGCAGAAAGGTTCAATGTGAGTGACGAAACCATTCGTTTGCATCTTCATCAGCTAGGAAAGACGTGGAAGTTGAGCAAATGGGTTCCACATGAATTGTCAAATGATAACAAATTAAGTCGTCTTACCATTTGTTCGGCAAACATTTCACGCAACGATAATGAACCATTTCTTGATCGGTTGTTAACCTGCGACGAAAAATGGATATTATACTCAAATTCTAAGCGTTCGTATCATTGGTTGTCGCCTACTGATGCAATACGTCACACTCCCAAGGCTTCCTTGCACCCAAACAAGATTTTATGGTGTGTTTGGTGGACAGCAAATGGAATAGTCCATTATGAGTTTTTGGAAAAGGGCCAAACCATCACTGCGAACTTGTATTGTGAACAACTTCAGCGAGTACAAGCAGCACTCATCCAAAAACAGCCTTCTTTAATCAATCGAAAGAAAGTGATATTCTTACAAGATAACGCCAAACCGCATACTGCAAAAGTGACCCGGGAAAAAATTTGTGAACTTGGCTGGGAAATATTGCCACACCCTCCATATTCCCCTGACATTTCGCCAAGTGATTACCATCTTTTTTTGTCTCTTGACAACTGTATGAGACATAGGCAGTTTAAAACTCGAGTTAATGTAATAGACGCAGTCCGTCAAATTTTTGATTCAAAATCCGTAGAGTTCTACAATACCGGCATAAAAAAATTGGTGTCACGTTGGCAAAAGGTCATTGAGTGTGATGGTAATTACTTTGATGAATAATATTGTACTATTGTTTCATAATAAATATTTATATTTTACCATAAAAAAACGCATGAACTTATTTGGTTACCTGATACTTGATACATTTGTAATTATTACAGGCTACTGCATCTGTGCGGTATATCATACCTTTGTTGATCATATAGAATAATAATAAGCAAAACAGAAATATAGTCATATTGTCTTCATGTACCCATTAGTTCAACATTCTATTAAATATGTTTTACCCGCTAAAAATACGGGTAAAGTTAGTATTTGCAAATCCTAAATGTCAATTTGCCCGTTCATTTGATTTATATGGTGTTGCGTTTTCGGGTTCGCAATAAACAACTCGTGCAATTTATTTATTTAAAACAGTCTGTATATTCACACACGTAAAATTAATTACAATATAAAAAATGTAAAACTAATGTATCACACTTAAACTACTACGATTTAAATTAACACAGGTATTTATTTCTATTACTAATATTTATGTCCGTGTATTTATATCACTTCTATTTATATAACACCGCACCACTATATTTATTTTGTACTACTTATATTTATGTTTACTCTTCGACTACCACTCAAGGAACTATTTATTTATTTCTAATATTTATTTTTACTTTGGTCTGTTCCGCGCGACGACTACTAAGGACTTTCTTATTCCGGAATAAGAGATTCATTCAATAGTCTCGTGCGGAACAGGCAGATAAATAAATAAACATAAATAAATAGTTCCTTGAGTGGTAGTCGAAGAGTAAGCATAAATAAGTGAGTGTAGTTGTTACATAAATATTACGGAATATAAATAGAAGTGATATAAATACGGTACAGTGTTACATAAATAACAGTAGTGAAATAAATACATGTGTTAATCTATTTGTAATAATTTTAAGTGTGTTACATTTATTTTACATTTTTATATTTTGATTAGTTTTATATTTTTATATTGTAATTAATTTTACGTGTGTGAATATACAGACTGTTTTAAATAAATAAATTGCACGAGTTGTTTATTTGGAACCCGAAAACGCAACAATGGCCTGAATTTTCAGTCTTTTTATTTAGTTCATATTATAACTTTTCAATTCAAATATCGCGCCGAAACGCTACTATTTTTAACAGATTGTATTGGTTCCTAGGTAAGCAAATTTAACAAGGAAATATAAGTATATGCGATATCTGTTATATTTTATAACATAACCAAGCCGTAACCTGTGAACATTCTCTTGCATTTTTGTTTTGGTTTATTGTATTTTAGTGTGTTATTAAACACTATCGATATACTTATTTGATTTTATTATTTTGTGTTTTTTTTTCTGTCTTCTTTGTTATTTGTTAAGAGTGTTGTTAGTATTAGTATACACTACACTATTTATTTATACTTATCATGATCTGACAATTGTAATGCATTACAAGTTTGAGAATATTGACAATTTTATGTAACAGAGGTCTTACAAATATATAGTCTATTATTATTATCTGTAAGTGTAAGTAGGTACGTCACGAACATTAGATAAGGCGCTTCCAACAAAACCGTGAAATTCACCACCCAAACAGCGTCAAGTATATAAATAGACGATAAAAACAGTTTTAAATATGTACAAAATTTTAACTCTACAAAAACAAATTGAATAGCCTAGCAGCATTTTTCGAATTTCACGAGTGTTTTATGTTTGCACTGGGCGCAATTGAATAATATATAGAGGTGTACTCGCTATATTTCACTATAAAATTAGTTATAATAGTTATATATATAGAAATATAATTTTGTCAATCAATGTTTCTACATCAATTTTTTGACCAATCTTTTGTTTGAGTACACGGTGTGTCTAGTAATTTCGCAATAAAAAATGAATTAGCCTTCCTGTACTCAACTCGATTGTCTTCCTAGCCAACTTAAAACATCCGCGAAATTCGAAAAATGCTGCTAGGGTATTGTGCTAGGGGAATAGCAATTGTAGTAAAATCTTCAAAACATTAAGTAAGGTAAAGGTATTACTTTAATGTTAATATATTATAAATAATGAGGCTAGTATAAGATTATTGTTATTATTAAAAACTAAAAACCCGGCGAACTGACCTCCGGCATTTCAAAGTTTTGAAAATTGCTATCAAATAAAATGTACCTATATTTACATTTTAAGTAATTAGCAACCTTAAAAAAATTTTGAAAAAAAATATAGAAGGTTCTTGTCAACAATTTCTTCTCCACTTCGTAAATATAAAACGGCTACTAGGCTTTTATCGGCGTAAAGAAATCCGTAGGCATCTTTCAATTAAAGATAACAGAAAACTCCATATTTTAAAATGATTCAATTTGATTAAATTGACAAATTAAACTATGTAGTTACTTTTTATGATTTGTGGTGCCAACCTGTGATGCCAACTGCTCACAAGGCTATTACGTACTTTCAAATAATTCGTAACATACTAAATTTTATAATTAGTAACCGCAAAAATTTCTGTTAATTATAATTTTAAATTATAATAAATAATTAAAGTATCGTATAACACACAACTAACCTCTAAATAATTGCAAGATAATAACGCCATCTATACTATATGTGCTACACTATAAGGCGACGTAAATGTAACAGATATCTGTAAATGTATGTAATTGCTTACAAAAATGTTACAAATTTTATTTCATGGATCACTTTAAAAATTACACATATATTTAGCTACTGTTACCAATTTTATCTACCAAATATAAATACCGAGTGTACTTGCTATATTACATATAAATTTACTGTGTAATTTTTAAATGTAGGCACTTTTTGTAGTACTTGCAAAACCACTGTCTTCCCATTTTATTTACGGCTTATATATTAACTTAATTTGAAAAAGAATACGACCGTTCACTTCGTTTAACCTTTATCTTCATGCTTAATGCATAAAATTTACATGCTTTGATTTCTTACGCCTGAAAAAATGGAAATAAAAATGGTATTTTTTGGGTACATTTCTCTCCCGCCAAAACCTTATCAAACGCAGCCTTAATACATTATTATCTACATTATATACTGGTCAACGACCATGTAGGTACAGAAAAGTTGACCAGAAAAGTTTTCACAATTTCACTGCAACTCTTAATTCAAATGTGGGTAATCTGCGTTATTGCAAAACATATGATCAATGAAAGATGTAAATAGTATTTGCGTCGATGTTCAACTGAAAAAAAAATATGAAAACGAAGCAAAATAGAGCTAAATTGCTTGCAAATAATTGCACCAAGACAAGTTGTATTTTGATCTGGAACATCTTCTATAAATTTACTTATTATCTTTTCCATTTTGCTCCAAAACTGTACGTGTGGTGATTCGGCAGTTATAGCACTTTTCAACGTTTTTCCACCCTCAGAAAAATATGTCACTCCATTGAAACTATCGAAAAGTTCGTCTACTTGTTTTATGAACACCGCTGTAGAAATTGCACTATTTGGTAAAATACCTGAAATGTATTAAAGAATAGTTAATAAACACCTATGTTATTTTATAATTTCAGAAATCATTAGTATACTGTCTAAATATAATAATTTTTTGTCTGATAGATACAACCAAAGTTTTCGGACAATGTAGGTTTTTTGATGGGATTTTAAAACAGGTTAGTAAGTGATTTTCATAGTTCGTTGGAGAGTGAAAGGAATAATAGTACATTCATTTAGTGGCTTCAAACGTTCAAATATCCAAAATCACATGTATACAATGTCACCTACATTGTACACAGTAAACAATATTGCATATGATTATTGAATATTTGATAAAATAAGAACTAAAAAATGAAATTGAAATCTAAAATATCAGTATCTAATTAATGCAAATTATTGAAACTTAAAAATTTAGTGGAATTTCACAAATGTTACCTTGTGACACTGTATGAAGAATCAAGCTAGCTACCGAATGACTCAGTAGCTGTGTGGCCAGAGAAACTTTCATTTTTAGGTAACTGCTGGGCTGTAAATGGTTATTCGTTATTTTCGGCACAGTGCGGAATATATTTTTTTTGTCATGTTCTACTGCAATTGCTACATCTGCAATACTGGCATTCCCATCAATTTCGTTCTCACCAATTTTAACTTTGCATCGTACGGAATGCTTTAAAAACATATGTCGTGTACATTTTAGTAAATGTGGAGGATCGAAAAATCTGTATATTAACTGAGTATTGTACCGGGTGTTTCATCGGTTGTGGTATCGCGAATTAAAGTGCCTAAATATAAAAATGTCGACTTCAAATTTTAACCACTTATAGAACTTTTAAACCGCTACCAGTAGGTTAGGTTGTTTTTGATAATATTATTTTATTTAATGCGTAAATAAAAAAAAACCTTCGTTCAAAAAATCAAAAGTACTCAGATTTTATTGAAATTCAGGTGTTAAAAAGATATGTCTATAAAATCAACTATGCAATTGAAAAAAAAATTAAAACTTAATCAATTATTGAATATTTTACAATAATTTCAAAATTAAAGGCAAGACGTTGAAGAATTTATGGGTTTTTTATTACAGTGTTGTGTGTTGAGTTTATAAGCGATTCAAGGTAAGAAAGTTAATATAAATTAGGAAAAATTAGGTATTACCCAGCTTTTTTTGGCGCTAGCTGTAAATTCCACTAATTCAGATCAACATGACACTGTCACTGTGCGGATGTCAAGTGAATGGGTAATACCAGGTAGTGGAAAGTAAATATTTATAACAAATGTTCAAAATGGTGACCTTCTTGCTGCACACACAGTTCTAACCGACGCGTGAAGGAATTAAGAACTGTAGCGCCTCTGTTTAGCTGGTTAAGGCGTTCAAACGCATTTGTTATTCTTGCCCTCATATCCTCGGCGGTAGTTGGCGGTTGTTGGTACACCATCTCCTTCACAGCACCCCATGTGAAAAAATCCATCGGTGTTAAGTCGGGTGATCTGGCTGGCCATGGAACTGGCCCACCACGTCCGATCCAGCGTGCAGGGAACTGATTATCCATAACCTGACGAGCCCTTAGTGCGTAGTGCGGAGGAGCCCCATCTTGCTGCAGCCACAAGTGTTGGCGAACATTTAACGGCACATTTTCTAATAAATTGTAAAGATCATTTTCCAGAAAATTTGCGTAAAGCTCGCCGTTTAAATGCTGGTCAAAAAAGAAGGGGCCGATTAAATGGTTATCAATGATTCCCCCCCAAACATTGACCGTCCACCTATTCTGAATGCGTTCTTCACGCATCCAATGAGGGTTCACTGGTGCCCAATAGTGTATGTTATGTCTGTTGACATGTCCACTGCTTCTAAAAGAGCATTCGTCAGTAAACAAAACATGTCTAAAAAAGTGCTCATTTTCTTCTAATTGTCTTTGTGCCCATTCACAAAATGCAACTCGATTTGCAAAATCATCCCCGTGAAGTTCTTGGTGAAGCTCGATATGATATGGGTGGTAAGTGTGTTTGTTGATTATCCGCCACACCGATGTCTTGCTGATTCCAGTCGCAACACTGATTTCTTTAGTGCTTATCTGAGGGTTATTGTCCACCATATTTAAAACAATTGCCTGATTCAGTTCATTGGTGACAGGTGGATTATTCACACTTCGATTTTTTGACGCAAGTGATCCCGTTTGCCTCAAGTTATCCACTAACCTTTTGAAAGTTCGACTTTCTGGGTGGATCCTATCCGGAAAACGTTCCGCATAAATCTGCTCAGCAACCGCGGCATTTTGTAGAGCTTCCCCATAAACAAGTATCATGTCAACTTTTTCGTCGGCAGAGAAAGTGAACGGCATTTTGAAAACAGAAAACACTAGCAAAACACAGCTTAAACAAATGAAGTTGACTCCGTGAAAATAGAATCACAACTAACATCACAAAGTACCTAAATGTAAGTTCAGAATGCCCTTGGAAACGCTTCCCGATTAGTAGAACTACAACAACAACTGAAGGCTTCAGGGTTGAATATTATCCGTCATAAATTTTTATTTATTATCCGTCTAAATTTAAAAGGACTACCTGTTTGCGGACAGCACAATTAGAAAGTTAAGTACCATAAATCTGTCGTAAGAAAAACGACATTATTTAATATTGACTTTATTTGACAAACGGTTTCGTTTATAAAAATTCTGATTGTGAAGTTAATATGGGTGATATTTCCACGTATCACCATTCAAATTTGAACATTTTTTGAGCACTTTTAATTTTTGATAATACGTTTTTTTTTAATTTACGCATTAATTAAAATAATATTATCAAAAACAACCTAACCTGCTGGTAGCGGTTTAAAAGCTCTATAAGTGGTTAAAATTTGAAGTCGATATTTTTATATTTAGGCACTTTAATTCGCGATACCCCAACCGATGAAACACCCTGTACATAAAATATGGATTCTCATATGTTGCACCAAGTTTTTCTAAGGCTTTAACATTATTCGATCCCATGTCACAGATAGTTGCAACAATATTAAATCCTATTTTTTGGCAAGCATCCAACACTTCTATAATTGCTTCATCAAGAGTATAAGAACTATCTATACTTTTTTTATTATTAGTTGAGGACATTTTACTATGAACAAAGTAATATGCAACAGGTTGCTTCCACTGTTTTGGAAGGCCTTGTAATAAAAATACTAAGGCTGTATTAGCGTACTTCTGACCCCTGAACTTGCCAAAATCATCAAAGCCTTTTATTACATCCTTTGAATGGTCATATTCTAAATGTTGCTTTAATGACATTTCGTCAAATATTCAGCTACATGTCCTATCTCGTTCAGGCATTTCTTTCACACATTCTTCTAAATATCCAAACATTTGTGAACATACTCCTGGATTCATGGGGACTGTGGAGAGTAGTGTAAGAAGTGTACCTCTGGATGGCAAAGCAGTGAGACTCTGTAATAGCCTATAGCCCTTAGGACTGCGTTTATACAAAGATAAAGCTACTGCTTTATCATTCACTATCCATCTACGACCACGTGGTTTATAACCACTGCACCGTATCTGACTAAGAAGGAACTCTAAAGAGGTCTTATTAAGGCATCCTTTCAATGCATTTCGTGCAACTGACTGTACATCTGGCTTCAACAAATCTTTAATTTTTTTTTGTTTTCTTCTACATATTGATTTCAGTTGGTTTATATACTTCGCCTTGTCTTTCAATGCATAAGAATTGGACGATAGTAGCTGAGCGCCTGTTGGAAAATCTTTATATTATTTTTGTTAGTGTTTCAATTTAGTAACTTACGAATCGCTTGAGAAGAAGTACTCACAGGAACATTAATTACGGCTCTATCAGCATCATCTGCCATAATTTTTTCTTGTTTTTGAGGAAGATGGGCTTCTTCAAATCCCTGATGTATTGGATCTAAAAAGTTGTATAATGATTTAATATTGAATGGGAGATTGAAAATTATGTATGCTATGAGGTTGTGAAGTATTCACTCCTGCTAATTTTTAAACGACACAAGGCTATGAGAAAGAAACATTTAAAAATGTAGAAACTTACGTATCGCTTGAGAAGAAGTACTCGCAGAAACATTAATTACAGCTCTTTCAGCATCATCTGCCATATTTTGTTCTTGAGGAAGAGGGGCTCCTTCAAATCCCTGATGTAATGGTAATGGATCTAAAAAGTTGTATAATGATTTAATATTGGATGGGAGACTGAAAATTACATATGCGATGAGGTCACTCCTGCTAATTTTTAAACGACACAAAGCTATGAGAAAGAAACATGTCAATTTTTACTTTCAATGTAGTAAACATAAGCGATGTCCATAATTAATTTTCATATTTGTTTCGCCAGAAGTCGCACTAGCATTTCTATCTTAAATAGAACAATCTATATACGTTTACTACCTTTTGGAGAGCTAATGATGAAAACAATTTACTATATCACAATTATTCCAATTTATTTTAAAAATTACGATATGCAGCCGTAAATGTTTTAATTTAAAGCAGAATAAATGTGATATCTTTGGTTAATTTATCTTACAAAAAATGTAAACATATAGAAGCCGACACATGATATAACATCTCACCTTATAAATACTCATCCAGCATATGAATGTGTATAAATCAGATAAAATTAATACTTTTTGCAAATAAGAAAAACTGACTTGAACTTACTAATAATGGTAGGAAGTGCTTCATAATTTAAGCTGGTCCGTAAAGGTGTACGAAAAGAAATATCTGTAAAATGATCCTGGCATATTCGTTTCTTGTGACTGACATCCTTCACATCTACATTTAACTGTAAGTTATTTATCCATTGCTGACATCTGTAAGTATATTATGGTTACATAACAGGATTGATCATAATTATCAATTTAATAATCAAATGCAACAACGTTTGGAAAGTACAGAGATATGTAAATAGCTGTTAATTTTAATCTCTCTAGTAGATATTTGAACCTCCATATTTTATGCGAAAGACAGAAGAATTTACATAGTACTCTTAGATTATGAATTAGCAATATGTATATACTCAGAGTATACTCCATGTTTTCTTCCCAAAATGTAAGATCTTAATCTATATTTAAATTCTAAAGGACTAGGGTGATCGTGGAGACCACCTTTTGCCCTGATAACTCCAAAGAAGTTTTCTATGACATCCTGATTTAAGCGCCTGCTTAATAAGTATTGGGCGCTGAAACGACGTTGCAGGTCTTCCCAGAGCATTTGTAAAGCGCAATTGGAGATCAGAATACCCTTTTGAAATGGTAATTGGTTTCGGCAGCCGATTATCTTCATCTGAGAAATTACTTCAGACATTTTATTTAAAATTGCATTCTGTTCTGGCAAGGCTAACCCATAGGCCTTATTTCTTGCTCGTGAGTCACTTACTGGGACGCTAACATTAAACACATCGAACCAGTCATTAACCAATTTGAAAAATTCTGCACACTCTACCCAATTTTCAGCCGATAAAAACCCAAGTGTCCCACATCTGATGCATTTGATATAGTATGGGAAAAAAGTTTAGCGGCATATTTTACCCTTTGTCTTTGGGGTCCAGTAACATTTAGTTTGTCGATTGTGATTTTGTGTGTAATTTTTAAATCCGAGACGTTGGTAGCGTTTATTGCTTCCTCAACGATTTCCTTTTTTATTACTTTATCGCCAAGTGAAAAACCGTGGTCCACAAAATTGTTTCTAATTAATTTCAAAAGATGTGGGACATCAGCCAGTACAAAAATTTTCTCATGATTAACAGGATTTTGAAAGTGTGGTTTCGACTCTGATATTTTTAATTCGCTGTGAAGCCCTCGATTTGCACCACCCAAATCAGAAACCATAGCAACAACATGAAAACCGGAATCTTCTACAAATTTAATGATTTCCATTAATATAGACGACGTCATTTTACAATCAAAATCGTAAAAAATTGGCTGCTTCCATGCCCTAAATACCCCCGAAATTATAACAACCTGAACGTAATCATAAGGTTGTATCACATGGTCTCTAGTTTGATCATATTGATATTCCTTTCTAATCTTCATTTCATCAAACATTACGATACATACACGATCCTTTTCGGTCATATCGGCAAGTACGGCAATCTTCAAAACATTTTTTAAAATCCCTTGATCTAACTTTATTTTTCTTAGCCATTGCTTCAATGTAGAGACTGCTGGATATGGAAGATCTCTTTTCAAAGCAAGCCTGTATGCTCTAGGGCCAGCTGCATACATTGCTATGGCGCTTGAAATTTCGTTTACTGACCACTTTATTCTCTTTTGACTGTTGAGTTTGTTTATTTGGTTTTGGCTGAAAACTTTATTGACCCCAGCAAGCTGATTTTTCAATTTTTCAATTTCGTCAGTTGCACATAGCAATTTACTTCTCAGCTCTTCCATGCTTTCATATGTCTCGTCCGTTTGAACACTGAAAAATTAACAGATAAGCAAAAGAGATAAGCATACAAGAAATGAAGAATTATGTTAAAATTACTATGTATATTATACCCTGTATCAGAACTATAGCTCGCCACCACCAGATTATCGCTTCTACCAGTGTTACTACTACCCTCACCACCACCATTATCAACAATATCATGCATTTGTTCTTCCCTATCATAAACATTAATATAAGCAAAATTATTATACATTTATATAAAATAATAGTTTAGCGATACAAAATTTACTTTGGGTTTGTTTGTTTGAGAAATTTCCAAACAATAATTATTAACAAACAAACCCAACATAAATTTTGTATCTATTATGAGATTCCAAAAAAAAATTTCCTGAAATTCGAGAGGTCGCTAAACTATAATTTCACCTACATTTAAATCAAAAACTACAATATAAATTAAATAAGTGAATTCATAAATACTTACGTTTCTCTTGTAGTCAATAATTCACTAACAATTTCAGTCCTTTCCTTTTTCTCTACAAGGAGTTTTCGGTTTTGCCCAGATGTTGACGGGGGTGAAATAAAACCAACTTGCGATGCGAATAAATTTTTAGTAGGAACTGCATCGTCTTTCAGTCCGCGATAATTTTTAGAGGTATAATTTAAAAGTTTATGTTTTAAATTCACCGTATAATCGCTATCTCGGAAATGTTTAGAACAAATAACAGCGTTTTTCACATTAACCTTGTCTTTTCTCTTTGTAGCATGTAACCACTGTTTACTCAAATCAGAGTTTTGGGGAAAGCGAAAGAATTTAATGTTTTTCTTACATGGATTTTTTTTGGACTGATTGTCAGAATTACAACCAACAACAGCACATCGCATTTTGGCATTTATATTGCAACCACAAGCAGTATAAAACAAATTATATTGCTGAAAATAACTCGGCACGTAGCAGTCGCCACATAACCTTATTTAAAATAACTCTGAGAGTGACGTATTCGCGGCAAATTAAGGACCGCCCACCATGCGCAATATCCTATCTTATTCTCATTGTATCGTGACTCCAACATGTCTCTAGCGCATTGACAGCTAAAGTGAGCATACCGGTATAAGTGTATCGTGGCCGGATCTATTTTTATTTCTGTCAGTGACATTTGACATAACCCTAAAGAAAAATTAGACACAATACAATAACTATAACGTAATATATACAGTGCGTTCGTAAATGCTTGAGATGAAATTCAAATTAACCGCCCAAAATTTAAAATTTAAGTTGGTAAAAAATAAATTGCCCTACCTTTATGTCATATGGCTTATATCGGCTAAATTGGAGTATATGGTTGCAACCGATTTTTGACAAAAAAACTAGTGTACCATATAGAGGACCACTAATTGAACAACTTTTACTTATAAATTAATCGGTGCAAACGTACAGGAACAGAGATAATTAATAATTAAGGTGCTCACCGAGTGAATTTTTCCATGTCACATTTTTAGTCGTATCTGTTATACACACTGTTAAAATTACGAAAATTGTAATAAATGATGTTTATTTCACTTTACCACACAACAATTGCATTGAATTTTTATGTTTTTTAATTACTTTTCTGCGAATTTAAATATCTTAACATAACCCATACAAAACAACAAACCGCCTAGTGGAAAAGTTGCATTCGTACCAACTACTGTCATCCATAGAGTTATAGAGTGGGTAGATAGATGGTCGAACAAACTTGTATTTTTCAATATTTATTTGAAAATTATATGCAAATCAGTAACAAAAGACGTTATAAAATGTATATTATTTATAAATTTGTAGTTTATTTCATTGATTTTTAACATGCCTTTTAAAATTATACAATATTCAGTAAATAAGTACGGAAAGATATAGAGAATGTTTATAGGTGTTTTCTTTGATTTTTTCAAACATTCACATTTACATGATTTATACTGCAAACTTTGTTTACTATTTCGCTTTTTTCGCTTTGTGGCGCACCTTTCCCTCACACTTTTTGGGTATGCCGCCCTTTTCACTCACACTTTTCAGGGGGTGGGGGAATAGTGCAGTTCTTCCATTAGATTTTTCAGTTGATTTACATCGGTTTTTACTGTTTTACCATCTGCCTTCCCCCGGTGAAAATTTCGTTCTTTTGTTGCCGCCCCCTTCGCACTACCACGCGCGCGCGGGTTTATGTTAAGGGGGCGGCAACAATATTTGTTTTTGCTTTCTGTACCCCATTCGTTGTCCGTACTGATATTTATTTCGGTTGATTTATACCAATTTTTTGATGTTTTGCCGCCCCTTCCCCCACCCCGCGCGCGCGCGGGGGGGGGGGGGTGGGGGGAAGTACGGACAACGAATGGGGTACAGAAATTGCTATTAATTATTACCGTACAAGTTCGTAATCACATTGAATTCATTTATTGTTGTATGTTTGCATTGCATTTTTCGTTCATTTATATTTTTGCCACCCCCTTTTCCCCACCATCTCGGGGTGCGAACGCAAAATTCATATGAACAATAATTGCAAAGATAAATTCGCGGGGCGGGGGGAAGGGGAGGCAAAACATCAAAAGAAAATTGGTATAAATCAACCGAAATAAATACCAGTACGGACAACGAATGGGGTACAGAAATTGCTATTAATTATTACCGTACAAGTTCGTAATCATATTGAATTCATTTATTTTTGAATGTTTGCATTGCATTTTTCGTTCATCATTTCTATTTTTGCGACCCCCTTTATTGATTTTATTATTTACTCTTTATAAAACACAAACACTCTTTTCTCTACTTTATTCAATAAACATAATACAATATTTTATATCTTAAACAACTCTTTTACATTCTACTTCGTGCATAGTTCTTGGACGACTCATACCAACTTAATTCCTAGTCGTGTAGCATTACCACACTCAACACCCTCTCTTAATGCTACACTTCTATTTAACTATTCTATGTACATTGTTCCTTAAACCTAAATAAACAGCCCTCTCTGAATCTTAAACCTATACTTTCACAATTTCGGTAAAATTGAAATTTATATAAACCTTTGGTCAACATATCTGCTAATTGACATTCACTACTTAGGTATTCAAGAACAATATTGTTATTTTGTAAATTCTCACAAACAAAATTAAATTTTAAATCTATATGTTTTACTCTTTTATTATTTTCTGGGTTTTTTATCAAAGCAATGCAACTCTGATTGTCTTCGTATAATTTAAATGTCTTGACTCCAACACGCATATCGTTTAAAAGTTTTTTATACCATAAGCCATCCTGTACTGCTGCACATAATGCAACCAGTTCGGCTTCAGTACTTGAAAGTGCCACACAGGTTTGCTTCCTGGTCACCCATGCAACTGTATTTCCAAATACCTTCACTAAATAGCCACTCACTGATTTTCTATCATTTGTGTCTTTTGCCCAATCCGAATCCACATAGCATTCTAAAGGCTGATCCTCGGTATTTCTTGTGTATTCCAGATTAGCATTAATTGTGCCCTTTAAATATCTCAGCACTTTCTTCAGATAAATCCATACTTCTTCGGTGCTTTTGTCCTGATATCTACTAAAGAAATTCACAGCGAAGCTTATATCCGGACGAGATCCCAGCATTAAATACATCAAACATCCTATTAGTTCTCTCACTGGTTTGTTTCCCTTATTCTGTTCCGAAATGTTGAGTCCTAATTTTGGATCTATTGGAGTTGAAGATGGTTTACAGTTTTCAAAATTAAAGCGTTTCAAAATTCCTATGATATAAGTTCTCTGACTTAGTTTCATTATTCCATTCTCTTTTTCATAGTCTATTTCTAATCCAAGAAAGTTTTTAAGTTCTCCTTTATCCTTCATTTTGAATTTTCCCATCAAGTCATTCTTACATTTTTGAATTAATTTCAAATTTGGTCCTGCTAAAATAATGTCATCTACATATAGTAGTAAATATATCTCATTGTTTCTAATGTTCATTGTATATAGACAAAAATCGTTCTCTGATCTATTAAACCCGAGTTCGAGTATGAATCTATTTATTTCATTATTCCAACACTTTGATGCTTGTTTTAAACCATAAAGCGATTTATTTAATTTTAAGATATATCCCTCTTTGCAATGTACTCCTTCTGGTGGATATATATAAATATCTTCCTTCAGTTTGCCATTTAAAAACGCGTTTTTTACGTCTAGTTGCTGAAAGAAATATTTCCTCTGATTTCCAACTGAAAGTAAAGTTCTTATCGTCGTCATTTTCGCTACGGGAGAGTAAGTTTCTTTTTGAGCGAATCCTCGTACCACTAGTCTAGCTTTGTATCGGTCTTCAATTTTATCCTCCAATTGTTTCGAAGCAAAAACCCATTTGGTACTCAATATCTCCTCATCCATGGGCATTTCAACTTCTTTCCACGTATCATTATTTTTTATTGAATCAATTTCTTTGTTCATAGCTCTTCTCCAGTGTATTTCATCATTTCTATCCTTCAATTCGTCAACATTTTCCGGTACTCTCTCTACAAAAGACATTGCATCAAATGCCATATATAACTCATAATCGTTGTATTTCTCTGGAATTTTAGTAGCTCTTTTGTTCTCTCTTCGGTTAATTTCTTGTTTTTCTTTATTTTCATCCGTTTCCGTTTCTTCTTTTGCTTCTTCCATTTCCACTAATTCTTCCCGATTTTCCTTTTCATCTTCATATTTTCTACTTTCATCATCTTCTTCAACTTGTGGTCTTACTACCTTTGGCTTGTAATAAAATTCATTTTCATTAAAAACAACGTCCCTAGCTGCAATCACCTTTTGTTTTTCTATATTCCATAATCTGTATCCTGTTGTTGTATATCCAATCATTATACATTTTTCAGATTTCATGTCAAATTTAGTTCTTAATTGGTTTGGTATGTGACAGTAAGCTGTTGACCCAAATACTCTCAAGTTTCCTACATTTGGTTTCTTTCCAGTCCAAATTTCTGCTGGTGTAACTTTTGAATCTGCTCTAGGACTTCTGTTCATAATGTATGCCGCAACTCGAACTGCATCATTCCAAAATGTTTTAGGCATTCGTGCTTCATAGAGCATAGACCTAGCCTTATCAACTAAACTTCGATTAAATCTCTCCGCCTTACAATTTTGTTCAGGTGTATATGGTATAGTGTAATCCAACATAGTTCCATTTTCTTTGCAAAATTCTTTAAATTCTCCTGAAATATATTCTGATCCATTGTCACATCTAAGAACTGCAATTTTTCTCTCAAATTTATTTTGAACCAATTTACAATATTCTTTAAAACATTCAAAAACTTCACTCTTTTTTCTTATAATGTATACATGCATGAAACTAGAATAGCCATCAATGAAGGTCACAAAGTATTTGCCATCATCATAAGATGTGGGTGTTATTGGACCAGATACATCAGTATGTACTATATCCAATATTCTTGATGCTTTGCTACGTGTACCAAAACTTAATCTAGTCATTTTACCATTAACACATGCTTCACAAAAGTTTATTTTATTGAATTTTAAATTTTCGATACCTTCTACCATGTTATTTTTTATTAGTTTTTCTAAATTAGATGGGCAAATATGTCCATATCTCTTGTGCCATAATTGTAAATTCTCATTTTCAGTTTCTATATAGAGACTCTCATTATTTTGAACTTTAAAGTTAATTTCATATAAATTATTTCTGTAACCTAAGCCTATCAAATTACTACCTTTATATAAATTTACTTGACCTTGAGTAAAAACTACTTTAATGTTGGCCATTTCTAAACGTTTCACAGATAACAAGTTTTTTCTTAGATTTGGAACATAAAATACATTTTGAATTGTACATTCCATCTGATCATCATACACACTACTAATCACTTTAATATTTCCTATACCTATAGCTTCCATATAATTGTTACTTTTTGCTACTGCTATTCTTATAGGAGTTTTTAACATTGACAGCTCATAAAAATAATGTTTATTATTTACTAAATGGTCTGTGCAACCAGAATCTACACAAAATAATAAATTCTTATTATCTACACTCTTACAGTCCCCTATATTAGACATAAAACAAATACCTTCTTCATCTTGTGTACCTTCTTTATTTTCAACATAATTGCCTCTTCTATCACTACTCTGGTTTGTAGTATCCATGTTTCTTCCATAACCGCTTCCTCTTGCACCTCTGTATCCTCCACGTCCTGGATTATACCCTTTTTGGCTCTGATTGACACTTTGTACATCTCTACCTCGAAATGACTTACTGCTACCTCTTCCTCTAAAGTTGCTTCCTTGATTCCATTCACAATGCTGCATAAACTTTCGACACTGATTTTTATAATGTCCTTTCATTCCACAAAAATGACATAAACCATCTCGATTTGTCCAAAAAGTTGCAGGTTTAGCTTGCTCCAATTTATTGTAACATGTATTTTGAGCTTTTCGACGTTCTACTTCTGCTCTTAGTTTAGATTTAGCAATATTTAATGTTAACTCATCCGATGACATGTTTTCTAATATTGTTAATATAGTTTCAAATGATTTTGGCATGGCAAGTAATAAATTGCATACTAAATCCTGATCCTTGCATTCTGCTCCAGATACTCTTAGTTGTCTAACGATTTCATCAAACTCTACAAAAAATGTTTCTAAATTTCCATCTTCTTTAAACTTCATAGTCATTAATTTTCTTTTCAATATTAACTGTCCTGGTATTCCTTTCTTTTCATATCTTTCTTCAAGCACTTTCCACATTTTATATGCAGTATCAACATCTCTTAACATATTTATTTGGTCATCGCCTATGCACTGTACGATTAGTGATTTGCATTTATCGTCTTTCTTTTTTGCTTTCATTTTTGTTTCCTCCTCTGGATAATTTTCTTCCTTATACTCTTCTTTAATGCATTCCACAACTTCTTTTTCCGCTAATAAAATATTCAATCTGTACTTCCATGTGTGATAATTGTTTGAATTCAAAATTTCAATATTGAAGTTGTTATTGACGCTAACGTCAGCCATTTTATTTTTTCTTGGTTTTTACTTTTCCTAAATGTTGTATTAATACAGCTTTTCAAATATATCTGGTACCCATAACCTATTGATTTTACTTATTTACTCTTTATAAAACACAAACACTCTTTTCTCTACTTTATTCAATAAACATAATACAATATTTTATATCTTAAACAACTCTTTTACATTCTACTTCGTGCATAGTTCTTGGACGACTCATACCAACTTAATTCCTAGTCGTGTAGCATTACCACACTCAACACCCTTTTCCCCACCATCTCGGGGTGCGAACGCAAAATTCATATGAACAATAATTGCAAAGATAAATTCAACAATACATTTTATAAGAGAACGTACCTATATATTGCAACACATAATTTTTAAATACTTGTAAAATACTAATGGGAAGGGGAACGGGGACAAAAAACAAACATCTGCAAAAATCTCGAGGTCGAAAATTTTCATCATCACAATACTTCCTTATACTACGTACTTATAAGAAAGTAAAAATGAATGAAAGAAACTACAAATTTATGGGTAAATTGGGGTATTTACTGGATATTATATAATTTTAAAAGGCATGTTAAAAAATCAATGAAATAAACTGCAAATTTATAAATAATATACATTTTATAACGTCTTTTGCATATAATTTTCAAATAAATATTAAAAAACACAAGTTTGTTAGACCATCTATCTACCCACTATAACTCTATGGATGACAGTAGTTGGTACGAATGCAATTTTTCCACTAGGTGGTTTGTTGTTTTGTATGGGTTATGTTAAGATATTTAAATTCGCAGAAAAGTAATTAAAAAACATAAAAATTCAATGCAATTGTTGTGTGGTAAAGTGAAATAAACATCATTTATTACAATTTTCGTAATTTTAACAGTGTGTATAACAGATACGACTAAAAATGTGACATGGAAAAATTCACTCGGTGAGCACCTTAATTATTAATTATCTCCGTTCCTGTACGTTTGCACCGATTAATTTATAAGTAAAAGTTGTTCAATTAGTGGTCCTCTATATGGTACACTAATTTTTTTGTCAAAAATCGGTTGCAACCATATACTCCAATTTTTCCCGTTTACTTTTTAGTTTTAAAATGGTCTTCACTTCTGAGGAAGATGCCTTCATTTTAATGGCCCACTATCATAGTGGAACTCAAAATCCAGATGGATCTTGGGCATACAACTTGGAGTCTTGTATTCATCAATTTAGACAGCAGTTTCCCAAGATAGATTTTAATCGTCATAATTTTGTGAATCATAAAAACAATATTATTAAGTGATTTCAAGAAAAAAATTGCATTTGTAAGGGGAAGACTTCTGGGAGACCAACAGGATTAACAACCAGTAATGGATGATATTGAGCAACGTATGACAATTAATCGAAAAAATCATTAAGAAAACTATCAGCTCAGACAGGTATTAAGCATTTACTATAATATGTTTATTTATTGTAATTGTAATGTTACACCCACAGAAAGTAGGAGTGTGGGTTGCTATTTCTCGAAGACGAATAATAGGACCTGCATTTTTTCATGAAACTGTTACAGCAGAAATAAGATACAGGTGTAATATTTTACAAGAATTTTTAACACAAGTTCATGATGATGAATTAAACAACGGTTACTTCCAACAAGATAATGCACCAGCACATACAGCAAGAGAAACAATAACTTCTTCAGGAATTTTATAATAATAGGCTCATTAGTCAAGGCCTATGGCCTCCGAGATCCCCTGATCTTACACCGCTTGATTTTTATTTGTTTGGTCGCCTAAAAAATAGTGTTTTTAAGAACAGACTCCATAATTTGGAAGAATTTCAAGAAGCAATTAGACAACAAATTACGGTAGAAGAGCTACAAAGAGTGTTCGAAAATGTGAAAAGAAGGGTTAACATACAAAATGTGGGACATCGCTTTCAACATTTAATGTGAATGTGCTATTTTTATTGTGCATATTATAATTATTATACTTGTGTTACCATCTCATTTTTGATAAACTTTTTATGTAGATTACCCGCTTTTTAATCCAAACAAATATTTGATAGTATAATCATATTTAGGGTTTTTTTTTTATTGGAAGCTACCAATCTGTATATTTGGTTGCCTATGGTTCTCATCTCAATCATTTACGAACAGAGTGTATAGTAATTGAGATGCTCTAAGACTTCAGTCTTTCTCAACTTCCGTCTTTCATAATTTAATATATGTGAAAAACAAAACTATTTTTAATTTTTTTACTATTTTAAAGAAAGGATAAAACAATATGCTGTCATAGTATTTTTTAATTATTATATTAATGTAGATTGCTTAAAAACCTTAAATGTTTGATAATGTATCCTTAATAGAATTAAAAATAACCAATACTTACACTATTCACATTAAATTTAACACATGATTATAGAAAAGTTTGTAAAAAGTTAATACTACAAATCAAACAGCATTAAAGAAAATAATTTATTAATGGTATACACTTGCATTTATTGAAATAAACATTAAGTGGTACATTGTCAAAATTTACAGCATTACTTCATGATAAAATTGCATGCCTATAATAATGATAAAAATAATACTTCACTGTGTACCCAACAGTAAAAAAAACAGTAAGGGGAACACTGTAATTTATAATAGATGTGCGGATTACAAACAATATAATATAATAAATTACTGAAAAATTATTCATTTAACTTTGAGCTCCAAAAATATATCAATAAAATATACTTGTATGCATTAAGGCACATTTAATGTAGTGAACTCCTAAGCATGACATTTGTGCTGCACGTGGAAGTAAAAAACGTAACTAGACTTCTGGCAGAAAGCCGTGGCACGTTGAAATGAATCAAACCCAACAGATAGGGACAGTCAATCCTGTCATGCAATAAACCATGTAAAAAGTTGCTACTAGCAATTACACGACGTGTGTCCAGTAGAACGAAATTATGCTCTTCCAAAAAAAGCTGCATGGTCAGTATTTCTACAGGGGTAAATTCCATTGGCCTTAAAGCTCAAGAAATCGTCTTTGGATGCTCTGCAGTTTCAATTTATAGCAGATATAAATTGGATGCCAAACAACAGCAGTGTATTCTAGCTTACTACGCACGAGCGAAAAATAAAGGTCAATACATTAGCAAAATGCCTACTATTTCTAAGAATAAAACCAAGTGTACCAGAGACAGACGGGCATACATTAGTAATATGTTTGACGAAGTATAAATGTCGATTAAATAGCACTCCCAAATCCTGTATCTCCTGCACGTAGGCCAATACCTGTTCCCCAATGCAATAATCGAAGTCAATAAGCTCCATCCTTCTAGAATACTTAATAGCATGACATTTATTGATATTAAGTGCCAGATCATTGTTGTGACACCATTTATAGAGATATCTTGGGTGATACAAAACAGATTACTCATCGTTGAGAAATGACTCACGAACCCATGCTGTATAGGAGATATTCTTCTGTGACAGTTAGCATACCATAAGACCGCGTGCGTCTGCATTATCGCGATACCTGTAGAGCATAGGTTCCCAAAGTGGGCGATAACGCCCCCTTGTGGGCGCTGCAGGTCTAAAGGGGGGCGGTAAGAGACCCAGAAAAAAAATGGGGGCGTTGTGTAAAGGCTTAGGGGGCGATTTGTAATTTCATCTAGAATCTAGGAGGACTCTTAGACACCGACTGAGCTCTCGACTCTCGACTAGGGATGGGCGATAAACATCGATGTTCATTGAACATCGATATTTTAGGATCGATGTTCGATGTTTTTGCATCGATGTTTGCAATTTAGATTTATCGATAAACTATCGATGTTAGAAGAAATATAGTGAACATCGAACTTTTAAGCTTGACAAAATGTATTTGCACTAATCACAAAATAAAACAGCGTCCTCTGTTGACAAATACAAAAATGTTTCCAAATTAACAGCTCACATACAGGCTACGAGGATGTAAAATTGTCTACGAATAAAAGAAGTATTTAAATTACACAGTGCTATATCATATAAATTCGAATATTTCATTTTAGGCTCTTTTAAATATTACTCAGTATAAATATTTAAATAATATATAATTAAATACATAAATTTATAGTACTTTTAATGTGCAGAATAAAAGTTAAATTATGTATGCATGCAGAATAAGTGAAGGAGGTAAACGTATTTTCATAGAAAAAGAAGGGAGATAGACATTACCGATGTATACTTCTTCGGGAAATTCCCTAGTGCGTACAATCATACACGACGATACACGTATTAAATGCAAGATGACACATCAGAAATATAAAACCATATCCATATGTATCTCGGTATTTGCCAGCGTAGTCAAAAAAAAATGCAAGACTATAAAATCCCAAATAAAAATCGTTCTCTTAAAAAGCTTTGATACACGTAAATGTATATATTTTTTAAGTATCAGACGATTTAAGTCATGTGGTTGTTTCATGCGTAATTGCATAATATTGTTTTTTTATATAGTTTTTTTTGAGTAGTTTCTAAAGTTAACTACATATTATAAATGTATATATTTCTTTTATTATTTTTTTTGAATAGTGATATCTTTTATATCATTTTGTTAAGGACGTAAATTAATTAAGTTATAATAAAGTTTTTGTTAAACTGCCAAAAAATAAATCTATAAATATAATTATCGATGTTTAAAAATATCGATGTTTGGTAGTCGATATTTTGCAACCATCGATGTTGATCAACGATGTTAACATCGATGTTTGATATCGATGTTTACCCACCGATGTCCCATCCCTACTCTCGACTACAGCTTGTGAACATCAACTAATATTAATTAAGAGATTGCTCAAACCAACTCGGTTCGATATTTCTCTCCGAGTAGTTCATATATCTGTCCTGTTTTATTGAATAAATAAAATAAAAAACATATCAATCGGTCGCTCCGTTTCGAAACGAAAAGAGACACAAACAAACAAATAAAAAGGCAACTGTATCAATCGGCTGGTTCATAGAATACTTGTTCTTACTTGTTGAGTACGATTGAGCGTCGAATGAGATAAACGAGTTTATGCATGTTTGTCTTATTCCTGTCGGTGCGTGCTGCTTATGCAATCCTATATAAACAACGTAATATTTATTTTATTTTCATTTGCGGTTTCGCGCGTAATAGATAAGCAGTACTTAAGTTCAACACTTATACTTACGTATTTCTCAAAACAAAACAATGTCGGAAGTAAAAAAGAAGAGACGGCAATACTGTGCGGAATATATTAAATTCGGATTCATTGAAAATCCTACAAACCCATCGTCGCCTTTGTGCCTTCTATGCCTAAAAACATTTTCGAATGAAGCAATGAAGCCTTCAAGACTTCAAGATCATTTGAATAAAATGCATCCAGATAAGAAAGACAAGAATGTAGCATATTTTCAAGACCTAGAGAAGAAGCATAATACTCGGCCAAGTGTAGCAAAACTCTTTTCGGCGGCTGCTAAGCAAGATGACGACGGACTTCGAGCTTCGTACAACATCTCTTTGTTAATTGCTCAAAAAGGCAAACCACACAACATCGGAGAAGTGTTAATTTTGCCAGCAATAAAGGAAGTAATAACTACTGTGCTTCATAAACCGGCCGCAGATATTATCGGAAAAATTCCTTTGAGTAATAATTCTGTGCAAAGACGAATTGATGAAATGGCCGGAAACATAGAAGAATCATTGTGCAATCATCTGAGGACTAGTCAATTCTCAATTCAGCTCGATGAGTCCACTTTACCAACTAATGAAGCATTGTTGCTGTCTTACGTGAGGTTTATTAAAGATGAGAAAATATGTGAAGAACTATTGTTTGCTAGAAATTTAGAGACCGATACAAAAGGCGAAACCATATTCAATACATTGGAAAAGTTTTGTGATGAGAAAGAGATTCCCTTGAAAAATATTATATCAGTTGCTACGGATGGCGCTCCGGCTATGACAGGGTGCCATAAAGGCTTCATAGCGTACGTAAAAAATAAAATTCCAGATGTCCTTGCTGTACATTGCGTTATTCATAGACAACATTTGGTTGCTAGAAATTTAAGTGAACGACTATTTCAATCACTGCAATATGTCATCAAAGCAGTCAATAAAATCCGTAACTGCTCTTTGAATGATAGATTATTTCATCAGCTTTGTGTTACTAATGACGAAGATTTCAACCGTTTGTTGTTTCTTACCGAAGTTCGTTGGCTATCAAGAGGCAATTGTCTGACTCGATTTTACAACCTGTTTGACTCTGTGATAGAGTTTTTGGAAACTAAAGATACAGAATTGCGCAACAAGCTCATTACATCAAAAAATGATATAGCTTACATGACAGACCTGTATAAATTGTTCAACAACATGAATCTCCAACTGCAAGGCGATGAACTAAATTTAATTAAAACAAAAAATGTCGTTGCTGCTTTCGCAGCCAAACTGCTTCTACACAAAAAGAATATGGGCAGACGTGAGTTTCATAATTTTCCGAATTTATCAGTATCCTGCAGTAACGACGACTTGTTTGCCTACTGCCAACATTTGGAAAAGCTCCACATTGACTTCACCGAACGATACCAGGATATTTTGAACTTGGAAATACCAGACTGGGTGTTGGATCCGTTTTCAAATGTCAACACAGCAATATCACCACATCTGGAAGAAGAACTTATAGAATTGACAACGAACGAGGAAATAAAAATCAAGTTCAAAAATGGCTACCAAGAATTTTGGCTACAAAAACCGATCCCGCAATTGTACCCTGGATTGTGGTCAATCATTCAACGATTCTTGATAGCATTCCCATCGTCATATTTGTGTGAACGTGGATTTAGTGCTGTAGCAACGCTGCTTACTAAAAAGAGAAATCGTTTGCATGTTACCGAACGTGGTGACTTGCGGCTGTTCTTGAGTAAATTGGAACCTGATATCAACAAACTTATTAAACAGCATCAGATTCATCCTTCACATTAGTTTTTATATTAGAATCGATTATGTTTGTTTTATTTTGAATTTTGAATAAAAGATACTTTGTCTGAATACTATAAAGTTGCGTTTCAATAATCATTCTCATTGGCAGGTGTAGCCCGTAAAAGTTAACTTGAGACCTGAGCGCCGTTGTGTACTACCTACTACGCTCAAGTCTCAAGTTAACTCATTCATTCTAAACGAGACTTTTACTATAACCCATAGTAAAAGTCTCGTTTAGAATGAATGTTTAATCTCCGCTAATATAGCTCACAATAATTAATTTAATTTGAAGTTATAGTGGTTTTTGAGTAGGTGAAAAAATGGGGGCGCTAAAAAATAATTTATTCTCAAAGTGGGCAGTAGGCAAAATAAGTTTGGGAACCACTGCTGTAGAGTAAGCGAAACAGATAGAGATGTCTGTGTATTAGAACGGTAAACAAGTGGACGCAGTGTTATACTGGATTACAACAGAGCTAGTATTTCGCATATGCCTATGATGCACTCGCATTTGTCCAAAAAATCTACATTTATACGGTGTAGTCGGGCAGTCGCATTCGCCGTGCGTCGCTTCCACATATGGGCGTCAGTTCAAGTTTTATTATTGCTTAAGAATAAATTTTTTTTTAGCTAATTACAGGTTAATTGCAATGTTGAATTACAATTCTGTTTTAAGAAGTAAATATTTTATGTTTCAGTATTTTATTATAGTTGAGTTTTTAGATTATAATATTTGTTGATAAATATTATTTTAGTTAAGAAGTTTTTTTTATTTTAAAGTCTAGGAGTTATTTATTATTTATTTTTGCTCTTTTATGTTGTTTATGAAGCTGTGATGAGTTACTTCACTGACATATTATCAGTGATTATCTGATGCTTCAAACAACTACAAATAATTACTTACAACGGGAACGCAATACCTATTACACTGCTTTTCACTTGATTTGCCTACGAATACATTTATACGTATAACTTATACGCCCGCTGTCTGTGTGGCAATTCAAGTTGGCACGCCCATTTATAGTCGACCAGTAGTTACTAATACATGCATCGCGCTATGAACGGCGGCCACACGGTATATGAATTTGTATTATAATGTATCTCGTGTTCGTTGCTCTATATTCCCACGGTTCTGCTCAGATACATTCCTTTTGTTTCATCTCATTCGTGAATTTACTAATATTCACCATTAGACGCGAGCGCTGCGAGAAATTGGCTGAACGCGTCTATATTTGATGCAGCATCGACAGATCGCTATTACTTGAAGAATCACCTGGGGAGTTAATCGGGTCGCTTAAAGAAATGCGTGCGTCGCGGGGTTTGTGAGAACTAAACAACAACTGTCAGTCACGACATTATATTTTGAAAAGATTAAAACTTCGTTTGTCTAATTAAATTAGTGAAACGTGATAATGTTGGTGTTTTAATCAAGTGCAATACCGTAGCTCAATCGGAGGCAACGTCGATGGATTCTCTTAAAAGGTATTTATACATTCTTTTGATTAATTTATCGTGATAAAATAAACATATGCAGAGTTTTTGTTTTGTGTATTTACATTTATTTACACACACAGATATTTACAGCATAGACAAGTTGTATCAAATTTACTATTCCTCATTAGTTTCATATATACATCGGAGAATTATATGACAATTATTAAATATCTCGGCAGCATGACAATTTCAAGGGGAACGCGTAGCTTTGGCTTTTATTAGCCCTTGAAATTTGCCGTGTACACAGTTAAAATAATTACGGATACGTTTTATATTACAGCACATACAAATTTGATGTTAACAAACAATAAAATTATTTCCTAGAATAAAAGCGTGAGAATTCCGTAAACTAATAAAATGTTTCGTTTGATAATAAATTAAACTTTTGGATAGTTCTAATTGCAACCTTCACATAGACAGTTCATGCGTTTTTCGGTCGGTAATCTAGTTGACAACGTTGACTTTGAAGATGTAAACAACTAATTGATTGACATGAAGTGCAGTGTGATAAATTAATGAAATTACATGCTCTTTTCTTGTTTCGTGACCAATTAATCCACTAATTTATTGCAACGGATAATGAACATTCTTTTTTTAATTGGATAAATTAGGGCTCCGTATGATAAAGAAAAAAAAAACTTTTAAACTAGCAAGACGGAATCTTTCAAACAATCCGGCCGTTAAACGTGAATATTTGAACGTTAATTATGGATTCAGTAATTTGCTTTGTTAACGGACGGTATTCGAACGGATTAAGCCCCCTGAACCTATCTACTATATAGTTAGGTTAACTCTAAACGGACTTAATGACAGGTAATTAATTTAGCAGCGCCTGAACTTGTAGTTAGACTTGCTGTAAATGTAATTAAGGACAGGTAATTAATTTAGCCGCCCCTGAACTTGTAGTTAGGCTAGCGGTAAATATAATTAAGGACGGGTAATCAATTTAGCAGTGCCTGAACTTGAAGTTAGGCTAACTGTAAACGAAATTAATGACGGGTAATTACTTTACGGATTAATTGGTGTGGACCTATAGTCAAACCAATTACGGGAATTAGAAGACTGGACATTTGAATTTGAAATTAAATGAACCAGCCTAATTAATGACGGGTAATTACTTTACGGATTAATTGCTATGGACCTATAGTCAAACCAATTACGGGAATTAGGAGACTGGACATTTGAATTTGAAATTAAATGAACCAGCCTAGACGGAATCTCAAATAGGAGTCTTTAATGACGGGTAATTACTTTACGGATTAATTGGTATGGACCTATAGTCAAGCCAATTACGGGAATTAGAAGACTGGACATTTGAATTTGGAATTAAATGAACCAGCCTAGACGGAATCTCAAATAGGAGTCTCCTTTCCTGCAAAATGTCTCTGCTTTTATAGCCCCCAGACGAGTACGTCACACCCAAAAAAGGCATATTTTACACGACAAAATTACCCACACTCTAATATTTATCTGAAGACGCGTTGCATTTTGTAACGTCCGCATTTGTGACGTATCCAACTGAAAATTTTCCATAGAGATTATACCCATACAGATTCTTTTAAAAACTATCATGAATAAAATTAATTAGCAAATTTCTGGTACCATTTACCAATGAATAAATGAATATGAACAAACAATGATTTAAACACGTAACGGACGAGAAAATGCCTCAATAAATTATAAAAATATTTTATATTTGCAATTAATTAATGTACACTGAGCATTTTCTCTGTCTTAACGACTCAAGTTCGTTACAACCCCCCCACCTCTAAAGAAGAGAAAAATATTGTCAACCGGAAATAAAACATAACGAAAATTTACTAACATAACTAACTTAAAATTAATTTAAATGTCTCTACACTCTCACTGGTTGTTCTGTGTCTTGTGCAGGTTCTTGTAATAGGCGTCTGCTTCTCGCCGAGTCATGGAAACGCTCTTCCCATCGATGCGGACGCTGACTCGCTGGTTCCAACGACGACTCTTCCGGATCTTCCTACCTGGACGGCCCTCTCGACGTACCCATGCCCCAGGATTATGAACTGCAGGCCATATTGTCATAGGAGGCACGTTCGTTGTAGGAGGAGGATGCGTATCAAGAAAAGGCATATCGAACGGAAGGCTAGGAACTAAAGGCACGACAGAGAGAGGTAAAAGGCTTACGGGCGTGGAGGGATTTACTTCTGCGGCTTGCCTGACGGATTTTGGAGATGGAGGTAATGGAGATATCATGTCTGGCACTGGTGATACTCCAAATAACTGAAGGCACCGGAATGCTAAGTACGCCTCGGCCCCAGGGCTAGACAACGCCGGGCCTATTTCCACGTCGGTCTTCTTTGCCGAGGATGCCTGTGGCGCGGCTTAGGAGGTGTATTGCAGCAGTACACATTATACTTCTCTTCCAGTATGGCTACAGTCTCTGGCGATATTATAAATTGCGGCGTTACTGGCCGCTATGGAGTTTTTGGGGAAGCCACGAACCTCACCAGACCACTGGTCGGAGATATCCAATGCCCGAAGGTGGCTTGACGACTAGGAGACTTCGTCGAAGACATGATTGAACTGGCTGATAACGCACGATCCTACGACTTATATGCCTGGCTCGGATGTTCCCCACCGCTTCTCTGGAGGGAGAGTTTGAGCGGGAGGCGGAGTAGGGACTACGGACTGGCGGTGGCGGAAACTTTTACATCCTTCATATGGACTTTTGACGGCTTGCGGTGACCTGGAGTCTGTAACATAACCACAGAAGGAGATAAAATTTTAATTATTTTTGATGGGCCCTCGAACTTCGGAGCCAGTTTGACGGAAAACTTCTTGGCGGCGTCGGATAGATAGTGGCACTTGTGATATACCCACTGCCCTAACTGTGGACGGAAAGGACGGTGGCGGAGATTGTAGGGTTTACTCTGCCCCTTCAATATACTGTGCGATCATGGGACCAATTACCCTGTTTGTCCTTTCCACAGGGTTCGACTGCGGAGCATACGGAGCGGTGAATTTGATCTGGATGCCCACGCCCTTGATGTAATTTTGGAAACAGTGACTGGCGAACTGCGGTCCATTGTCCGTCAGTAACAGCTTGGGACACCCGAAACGGTAGATCAACTTCTCCTGCAAGGCGCGGATTATTGCCTTGGACGTGGCAGAGCGCAGCGGCTGGCACTCCACCCACTTAGTGAACTGGTCCTGGAACACTAGCAACGACGTGAAACCTTGTCTGGATCGCGGAAATGGTTCTAAGAGGTCCACGCTCACCTGCTCCCACGGATAATCCACAGGTGAGTACTGCATCTGTCCTAGGGGCTTCCTTTGGTTGAATTTATATTTCTTACATGACTGGCATTTATTTACGTAATTTCTGACGTCTCTGAACATTCCTGGCCAATAATATAGGTCCGCCGCACGCGAGATACTTTTTGCGACGCCTAAATGTCCAGCTTCGGGAGCGTCATGTACTTCTTTCAAAATTTAAACTCTGTCCGGTTTCGGAATGCACAGTTTCCATGATTGTACGCCATCGGAGTTCCGCGTGTCGGGAATATACTTGTACAATTCATCACCTCTGATTTGAAAATCGCTATTGCGGTCTGGTTGCGTTCTAACGTCGGAGACCTTTTTACAGTACCACGGACACTGTACGTCGTCGAGCACAGCACACGCATCCTCTTCGGATTCGGGATCGCGGGGTAGCGGTGATCGCGATAAAGAGTCGGCCAAATTGTTCATGGACCCTCGGCGATACTGTACTGTTTCCAAAAACTCTTTCAAGATCCCTTCTTGATCGTTCCTTTCTTCGGCAGCTAGACAATTCTCGACGCCTGGTGCTGTGTCGCTTTTACAGTAAACTTTCTTCCTCGGGAAATCAAGCACCACCTCGAATGCTTGGAGTACGTCTACGCCGAGAATCATCGAGCACATACTCGTAGGAAGTATCATGAAATTAATATCTATCGTCCTGTGTTTTAATCTTATTGGCAGGGAGATCTTACTTGGAGATTCAATGATCTCTCCATTTGCCAGACGGATTCGTGACTTACGGGTGTGCACGTCCTGCGTGCCATCTGCTCCCAAACGTTTGACAAAATGTCCGGAAACGAACGAAGACGTGGCCCCACAATCAATTAAAGCGTTTATATTCACACCACGGACGCTTATGGGTATCCACATACGGTTGTCCGTCGTCGTTCCTTCTTTAACGACTTCGGTCGGGAGCTCAAAACTGTTTTTTATTGTGTGCGGGTGGTCTGAGCCTCGAGACCACCCTTTTTGGCGTTTCCCTGGCATCTACAGTCCAAAGAGCGGACGTCCAACTTACTACATCGGGAACAGAATATTCTGTGCGGATTGCGGCAGCCGCGTCGACTGTGCCCCTCCTGGGCGCATCTCCAGCAGCGTCTCTCGGGGTTAGACAACCTTTGGACCCCCTTCGGCGGCGGCGGTGGCGTCTGTCGGGGTCTAACGTCTTGTACTGCATAAGAAGAATGAGGCGCGCGTTGCGACGTCGAGGGCATATTCGGTTTTTCGGGGAAAGAGCGCTGCGGCGTCGGTAAGGCACTCTTCCCTTTCAAAAATTTGAGTTGCTCTTCTCTAATGAGCTCGAACTCCGCGGCAAACTTGGATAATTGTCTGAGATTTAATACGGCGTCTCTACGCACATAAAGCTTCAGGTCTGGAGACATGTTGCTGTAAACGCGTTCTAATTGCTCGTCGTCGGTCATCGTCTTCCCACGTCTCATCAGAGTCAATAATGCGGTTAGGAAATCTTTAAATGATTCGTTCGGTTTTTGAAGTCTTGATCGTATTTCTTGGTCCAAAAGATAATCATATCTCGGCGGAAGGTACTGCAACTTAAAGTCAGTTAAAAAGTCGGCCCATGTCGTCCAATATGACCTATTATTCCGAAGCCAGAGCAAAGCCTTGTCCCTAAATAATTCGGGCAATGCGAGCAACATATAATCATCTTTGATGTCATAACATTTTTGTAATTCATTAATACGTTCTAGGAAAAATACTGCATCCGAGCTACCACTGAAGTTCAGCCCCCACTTGCGCACCTTATCGCAGATTGTGGCTCCGGAGACATCACTACCGTCGACTACAGGCTTTGGATCTACAGGAGCGGGTTTTCCTTTCGAGAGACCAGACTTATGCTCTTTCAGATACGCGCTGAGGCGCTTACGAACGTCGTCGACAGTACCGGAATCGTCGAGACCGAGAGATTTTGTAATTGCGTTCAGATCTTCTTTCTTAATAGTGTATAACCACCCTGTGGTGGCTGGAGGGTCTGATTTGCCAGGTTCTGTCATGATGTATATGTTTTATTTTGTACTAGATGTGGAACAATAAAAATGATAATTACAAACGAGCTTGTTACTTTTTCTTTGACTGGTAATACTACTTAAATACTGTATTAAAAAACTATACGTTCTTGATAAACGTATTTAATATATAATTACAACTGTCTTCCTATGTCTTAGTTATATACGTGCTATTTTCAAATTTTACTACTCTTCAAATCAAAGTAATTTAAAGTTAAAACGGGATTCAGTCGCGGAAGCTGAATTTACAAACCTTATAATTCTTCAATTCAAAGTAATTTTAAAATATAAACGGAATTCAGTCGCGGAAAATGAATTTATAAACTTTATAACACCTAAATTCCAAGCAATTTAAAATCAGAACGTAATTCAGTCGCGGAAGCTGAATTTACGAACTTTATAACTCTTTAATTCAAGGAAATTTAAAATCAAAACGGGATTCAGTCGCGGACGTTGAATTTACGAACTTAATAATTCTTTAATTCAAAGCAATTCAAAATCAAAACGGAATTCAGTCGCGGAAGCTGAATTACATGTAAAATTTTGGCTGAACTAAATTTTATAGTAGTGGATTTCAACGGATGCCAAAAATTTTGCAAATTGTTGCTGTTAATTAATCAATTAACCAGTTAATTACAGCCCCACGTTGGGCGCCATTTTTATAATGTATCTCGTGTTCGCTGCTCTATATTCCCACGGTTCTGCTCAGATACATTCCTTTTGTTTCATCTCATTCGTGAATTTACTAATATTCACCATTAGACGCGAGCGCTGCGAGAAATTGGCTGAACGCGTCTATATTTGATGCAGCATCGACAGATCGCTATTACTTGAAGACTCACCTGGGTAGTTAATCGGGTCGCTTAACTAAAGTCACTATATCTAACAAAGTACCGCAATTGGTAAGGACCATGAGTAAGAGAGAGAAAGATATATTTTGGAATCAAAATGGCCGTTTGACTGCTGTCATATAGTCATATTATTACTGTAAAAACACGAAATCGCTCGTTGGTCGCTTATTTATATGTAATGTGTTATAATTGGTGTTATACATAGTAAGAAACGTTTGTATTTGTTGTGACAATAACTGGCTGCTGTGTTGTACGATGCAAAAGCAGAAGCGAAAATGGATATCGTCTGTTACGATTGCCAAGTGGTATGTAATTATAAATGCAATGTATTTAATATATATGTACATACTTTGTCTAATTGTTATTATATTATCCTATTTGTTTTGACAATAAGGCAAACGTAACACACAACGGAAAGAAGTATGGATGAAGTGTATTGGACAAGGTGACTTAAGCCCAATGTCTATGATCTGTGAGGTAAGTGCTCAGTGCTCAGTAACCTAATATATAGTTTAATTTGATTCGAAAACATTTAGATTCATTTTTCGGAAAAACAATTCGAACAGAAACGGATGGATAATCGAAAACTGTTACGTCCAGATACAGTTCCAGATTTATTAACAGAAAATGAACGTTCATCTAATTCCATACATTACAACACCGCAATAATAACGGAAGCAAGTTCATTTGGTGAAACTTCAGGCCGGAAAAGGAAACGTATAAATGAAGAACTTGCAGAAGATGTCCCTAGCAATATTACATTAGATGATTTATGTCATGGTATGAATTTGAAATACTTTATTTACCTGTTGCAGTTATATTGCATATTGTAAAACTAATGTTTATCGGTCTGTTTATTAAGTTATTACATTATACATTGTGGATTGTTAGATGAGAGAGATCGGGCAGATGAAGATGAGGCGATGGTATTAGTTGATCCAGATCCAGAAATGATCGTACTGCTTTCTGATGGTGACATGCAAGAAACTCAAACACTGTTGATCGAAAAGTTGAGGAAGGCACTAAGGAAGAGTATAAAACAATGTAGTGTGTATAAGAGACAGTGTATCAACAACTTGTGATAAAAATAGTAGAAGCATTACTATGAGATCCGTTGTCAAAAAATAAATATAAGCTTGCCATAATACATATTTCGTTTTATTTACAAAAAATGCATGTATAGTTACTAAAACAAATTTAAACAATAAATAATATTGAAAATCGTCATAATATCTGTCAATTCCATAAAGTCACTAAAACTGGACATTTACAAATCGCGCTACTCACTACATTTCAGTTGGTATTAGAATCAATATGGCGTCCTAATTGCGGTACTTTGTTAGATATAGTGACTTTAGCTTAACGAAATGCGTGCGTCGCGGGGTTTGTGATAACTAAACAACAGCTCTCAGTCACGACATTATATTTTGAAAAGATTAAAACTTCGTTTGTCTAATTAAATTAGTGAAACGTGATAATGTTGGTGTTTTAATCAAGTGCAATACCGTAGCTCAATCGGAGGCAACGTCGATGGATTCTCTTAAAAGGTATTTATACATTCTTTTGATTAATTTATCGTGATAAAATAAACATATGCAGAGTTTTTGTTTTGTGTATTTACATTTATTTACACACACAGATATTTACAGCATAGACAAGTTGTATCAAATTTACTATTCCACATTAGTTTCATATATACATCGGAGAATTATATGACAATTATTAAATATCTCGGCAGCATGACAATTTCAAGGGGAACGCGTAGCTTTGGCTTTTATTAGCCCTTGAAATTTGCCGTGTACACAGTTAAAATAATTACGGATACGTTTTATATTACAGCACATACAAATTTGATGTTAACAAACAATAAAATTATTTCCTAGAATAAAAGCATGAGAATTCCGTAAACTAATAAAATGTTTCGTTTGATAATAAATTAAACTTTTGGATAGTTCTAATTGCAACCTTCACATAGACAGTTCATGCGTTTTTCGGTCGGTAATCTAGTTGACAACGTTGACTTTGAAGATGTAAACAACTAATTGATTGACATGAAGTGCAGTGTGATAAATTAATGAAATTACATGCTCTTTTCTTGTTTCGTGACCAATTAATCCACTAATTTATTGCAACGGATAATGAATATTCTTTTTTTAATTGGATAAATTAGGGCTCCGTATGATAAAGGGTAATTACTTTACGGATTAATTGGTGTGGACCTATAGTCAAACCAATTACGGGAATTAGAAGACTGGACATTTGAATTTGAAATTAAATGAACCAGCCTAATTAATGACGGGTAATTACTTTACGGATTAATTGGTATGGACCTATAGTCAAACTAATTACGGGAATTAGAAGACTGGACATTTGAATTTGAAATTAAATGAACCAGCCTAGACGGAATCTCAAATAGGAGTCTTTAATGACGGGTAATTACTTTACGGATTAATTGGTATGGACCTATAGTCAAACCAATTACGGGAATTAGAAGACTGGACATTTGAATTTGAAATTAAATGAACCAGCCTAGACGGAATCTCAAATAGGAGTCTCCTTTCCTGCAAAATGTCTCTGCTTTTATAGCCCCCAGACGAGTACGTCACACCCAAAAAAGGCATATTTTACACGACAAAATTACCCACACTCTAATATTTATCTGAAGACGCGTTGCATTTTGTCACGTCCGCATTTGCGACGTATCCAACTGAAAATTTTCCATAGAGATTATACCCATACAGATTCTTTTAAAAACTATCATGAATAAAATTAATTAGCAAATTACTGGTACCATTTACCAATGAATAAATGAATATGAACAAACAATGATTTAAACACGTAACGGACGAGAAAATGCCTCAATAAATTATAAAAATATTTTATAATTGCAATTAATTAATGTACAATGAGCATTTTCTCTTTCTTAACGACTCAAGTTCGTTACAGTATAGTATTTGCTCAAAAATCTTGGAGAAGTTGAAGAGAATTGCAATTGGACGATAATTCCTGAGATCACTCCGATCACTCTTCTTCAGAACAGCGCTAATTCTAACTATCTCCCATCTAATTGGATATACATTTTTGCGCAGCGCCAGGTTGAAATTAATTTTTAATGGGTGTACAAACACCATACGGCAATACTTAATTAGATAAGTAGGTATCTGATCATCACCAGCAGTCGGGGTTGATTTCAGACGATTGGCACTCCACAAAATATCCTCATAAATAACATTACTTTTATTTGAAGGATTTGTGAGGGGTTGTCTGTTTTCATGCATTTGGCTATGCCACTAACGCTGGATATACTAATATTTAAAGCAGCAGCAACCCTCTGTAATATAAAAAAAAACGTCATGGTAAATAATTTAGTCGTTTACCTCATGAACAGCAGTTGTTGGAACTAATACTTTTCCGCCTTCACGTTCTTTCTCAAAATAGGTCAACAATGAAGCAAGTAATTGCTTCGACTGTTTACAGAAACCTTTGGGCATTTTTTAAAAGAAAATAAACAGGACACAGAACAGGTACAGTTCTAAGAACTGTTTTATACTAATTTGACAGGCAAAATATACATCACACACGCCTTTTGACAGATATGATTTATCTGACCATATCTGACAACGTCGAATTGAACTATTAGTCTATTAAAAATATGTAACAAAGAAATTTAATATTGAAACGGAAATTATGTGTTTATTTGCCATGAATGCGTATATTACGATCAATTTATAAATCTTCTATTTAAGCTAATGAAATAAATGCCCTCAAGTATAATTTAACAAAGTAACTTTTTTAGTTTCTCTAATACAGTTATGACAACATGTAAACGTCATCGATGACGTGCAACGGAACTTAACGCGTCTCCAGTATAGGTTGGTGATTAAGTTTGCGACAGTGTTGCGCGAAAGCACATCTTTGTTTTTTGATGTTGATATCGCTTTTGTGTGTTCTGGCGAGTTTTTAACCACGATGACGTGTTTCCTATGTAAACTTCATCGCAATCATTACACGGTATAGCATATACTATGTTGGAACGACAGTCTTTATTGTCTTTGACTTACGAGAAAAATTTGTCTACACCAAGCACACCATAATACCCGAATTTGATGTTGTCATACCTTAGGACCTTTGTGATTTTATATGTAACATTTTCTATGAAGGGCAATCTGAAATAGGTGGATTTTGAATTAAAACTATTGTTGTCATTGTGTTAAACATTATTGTTTGTGTGTGGTGTATTAAATAGAAATTTAATAACTAAGTTGACGTATTTTATTTATTCAGTTAAATATGGAGTTTCAACATGTATCAGCCTCATCAATTAACTATTTAATAACTAATGACTTAGGATAACCGTTATTAATGAATATATTGCTTAATTTTCAGGTTATCATTGAGGAAAGAGGGGTGGCAAATCTTGTTTACTCTGTTTTTTGTGGCGGTAATTAAATTAAGTTTTTGTTCCATTGGATGACTGGAGTGATAATTAATGATTCTGCCTGAATATGTTGGCTTTATGTACCAATCTATCATAATAATGTTGTTTATGTTTCTTTTTAGTTTGGTATCCAAGAATGGCAAAGCCCTCTCTGTCTCTGTTTCTATTGTAAATTGAATTTTATTATGAAAAGAGTTGAATTTGTTTAGAGTGTGCTCTATTTTGTTTGAAGGTAATCCAACAATCAAATCATCAACATATTTCTTTACTATTGACAATTCAAAGTCTAAAGAAGCAGCTATGCCATCTAAGCAGAAGTCCATGGACTTCTGCTTAGATGGCATAGTTATATATATACAATATATAATATATATATTATAACGTCAATTTTTAAAAATTGACGTTATATTTAACATCACAAGTAAATATACTTACAACATGAATAATAAAATTGTTAGAATATATACAAAAGTTGTATAGTGAATGACAAATGATGTTAATATAAAAAATTAGTGTTATTTCGGTTCAATAAATAACCTTGAAAAAGACAAGATAATTGCCGAAACGTTGGTGTAAATAAAACAAAAAAAATGAGGTGTGACCACCACACGACTTTCTTATACGTATGAGCGTTTCAAACTATACAATTTTAAGAACTTTTTTATACAAAACTTATTCAAAATTCTATTCTAAGTACTTTCATTCTATTAATAAATCGCTATAGAATGCATACTTTGCAAGATATTCGAAAAAAAGTGCTACTCGCTAAGAGCATAAAGGTGCTACTTCCGGTCCGAATTTTGAAATTTCATATATACAAAAAATATTGCAAATCTAGAACTAAATACTTTTGTACTCTTGATAAATATATATAGAATGCATAACTTACGACATATTTGCAAAAAATCGCTATTCGAAAAGAGTAAAAGTGCTACTTCCGATCTGAATTTTGAAATTTTTTTTATACAAAAGGTATTGAAAATTATATTTCAAATACTTTTATACCTGTAACGTACCTGTCTAAAAAGCATGATTTGCGAAAAATTCGCAAAAAACTGATTTTCGATAGGAGTAAAAGACCTACTTCCGGTAGGAATTTCGAAAAACTTTTTAAATAAAATTGTTCTCAATTTTAATTTTAAGTACATATGAATTCTTTATAAATTTGTTTAAGCTAAGTAGTTGACGAAATATTGGCAAAATTCGAATTTTTCACTGAAGTAAACTGCTACTTCCGGTCTACCGATTTTACTGAAAAACTAATCATATCTCAAGAGGGAGATTATACACGTAAGTACAAAATTTGGAATTGATATCTACAGCGGTTTGACCGCTATCGTGGTCACACACAGACACAGACATTTTTTAAAAACCACTTTTTCGGTATCATGGGACTTCAAAACGTCGACATCTGCAAAAATCTCGAGGTCGAAAATTTTCGTCATCACAATACTTCCTTATACTACGTATAAATAATGAGGTGTGGCCACCACACGACTTTCTTATACGTATGAAAGTGTTACTTCCGGTCCGAATTTTGAAATTTCATTTATACAAAAAATATTCCAAATGCAACTCTAAATACTTTTGAACTCTTCATAAATATATATAGATTGCATAATTTACGACATATTTGCAAAAAATCGTTATTCGGTAAGAGTAAAAGTGTTAGTTCCGGTCCGAATTTTGATTTTTTTATACAAAAGGTATTGAAAATTAAGTTCTAAATACTTATATACTCGTAACGTACCTGTCTAAAAAGCATGACATGCAAAATATTTGCAAAAAACTGATTTTCGATAAGAGCAAAAGACCTACGTCCGGTAGGAATTTCGAAATACTTTTTTATTAAAATTGTTCACAATTTCAATTTTAAGTACATATTGCTGTGGTATTTTTTCACTTAAATAAATAAATAGATAAATAAAGAAACCAAACAAATAAAAGGTCAACAAAAATAAAATACCACTACATTTATTTTAAATAAATATAAATTTACATGTTAGATATAAATTATAATTTAATATTTCAACAAATAAATACAGAATAATCCACTAATTTATATAATATAAATATATACAATATAAATTATCACGTAATAGTGAGTACTCAAATTAATAACTATGCAGTAGAATACACATCAATGCAATATGGGTTGCATAACCATAAAAATGATAGCACTTGCAATTAAAAATAGAAATGGTATTGAATAAAAATAAAACAATGTAAATAAATTAGAGTACAAAATTATGTTAAATATCATACAAAACATGATGCTTAAATACTGACCTCAGTCTAAAAAAAGGATATGTAACGATTCAAACATTATTACTAGTGATTAATAGAAAGTAGGTCATTCGGTAACACATTCTTTAGTAGCAATAATAATCAGTGAATAGAAGCCTGCGTTCAACATATTGCACTAATAATAAACACTATGGCTGGAACAAAGGTCTATATACATAAATAAATATATATTCCACTTATTTCACAGTCACTAAGATTAATTGTATTTTCTTCCGTATGGGACATGGAAATGCATACAAAGGTATATGATTTATTTGTTTCTATACACAAACACATCCAGAATGTAAATATTGTGGCCTGGTTCACTGTTAAAAATAAAACATTATGTTGGGTATGCAATTTTTCACTGATATTCACAGAATAAAAGATATTGTTGAATGTACATTTAAATATGCGATTAGTACATAATTTCATTCATATAAGAATACTTCAAGAGACTTCAGGCTAAAAATAAATAAAATATTAGTCAGTATATAAGATGGTACAGCTTAAGAATACCTACCAATAGATAAAATCAATCAATGTCCATGGTATATGCAAGTATAAAATATGTAAATAATAAACAACGGTAACATGGCGGAAGAAAGGTCACATGACCACGTGACATCGATAGTTACGATAACAAACACGGAGGGCGCAGTGGATGAAAATTTAAACTGAACGAAAATAATTTAAAACAAAATAAGGCGTTTGTCAAATGTTAAACGGTATATAAGGGCATGCATCAGCTAAAACGAGGAGTCCATCCGAAGATCTTCAAGGCTCAAGAAGAAAAGAAAAATTGAACAGTGCTCCAAGTGAAATAAATAAAATAAAAATCTAAAAGGCATAAACGCCTTTAAGATCCAGACGTCGCAAGAACAAAACGCGTAATACGTATTCTCAGACGATAAGTGCGCGCCATATACAATAAAAGCGCGAAACATTATTATTCGACTATACAAAGCCCGCCATAATAAGAAAATTTCCAGTAGGATGGAAGGCCCGGATTATCAAGGAGAATTCGAAAAAATATACGATCAAGAAAAGTAAGTACAAGCACTATTAAATAAAGTTCATCTTGCAATCCTATAAATAAATAAATAAAGGAATCTTCATGTGTGTGATGTAAAAATTATCGGATAGCAATAAATTTTTGAATATTATTTAAATGTTTAATAAATTCTTCTTTGAGTAAGCCTTGGGTTGACGTGCGAATCTCAACTTAAGGCGATTCAACGGAGTATCAATAATTTTACCCAGATAGCAATAAATTTTGGAATATTATTTAAATGTTTAATAAATTCTTCTTTGAGTAAGCCTTGGGTTGACGTGCGAATCTCAACTTAGGGCGACTCAACGAGGCGTTAACGCTTTCTTTTGAACAACAATAATTTGAAATATTATGGGAAACATCAAATAGTTCTTCATTGTTTAAATCTCGATTTTGACGTGAGAATCTCAGGTCGAGATGATCCAATGGGGATACATCGGTAAAAGGGTAAAGAAAGTGAATTTAGTAAATTTCTTTGATTTGTAAGCATACATGAAGAATTCGTGCATTTTTTTTACAATTTTTCATAAGGAACAAAGGATTTGCAAGGTGCTTGTACTATGAATAAAAAGGCAACACATAACAAAGAAAAAGATAAAGTATTGTATTGTATGATAATAAAAAAATTACTAGCAATGTTTTTGTAAATTTATATTGTAAATAAAATAAGTTGTGCTGACATTCAATATTTACTTATTTATACCCATCCCAAAGGAGAACATAAGGAAGGTAAACATCACTATCACAGCTAGAACTCACAATAAGCAAAAGGCTGCGACACATTAACCGTTATAAAAAACAAAGAAATTCACATTTAGACCCTGAGATTATTAAAGTATATCAATTTATTAATTTAACTATTGGTTATTAATCAAAGTAGAGGAGGTCACAGCATTGTTTTGGCGCACAGCGTAAAAGGGCTTATCGTTGGCCAAGATTTGATTTGGCACTCAACGATAAAAGGCTGTGTGAATTTACTTTCCTTACAACGTCATAAGCACACAATATTCTCCTATTGGGACAGGGTGAATAAGAATTAGAATAAAAACATAAAAATAAAAAATGGCTGACGAAAATAATAAGAATAAAGGCGAAAAACCCGAAAAGGTTGAAGATAAGGAAACAAGACCACAGTTTACCAGATACAGAGATAATTCTCGCAGCAATCGTTCAACCTCTAGCTCAGAATCAGAAAAACACGAGTTGGAAGGTGATCAATTGGAAGAACCGATCGTTGGAAGCACATCTCTCAAGAGAACAACCGAAAAATCATCGGAAGACAGAATTGAAAATTTGCTTCAAGTTCTATTATACAAAATGAAAGAAGAAATTAAAGAAAACAATGAGAACTTGAAAGTAGAAATGAAATCAAACAATGAGAACTTGAAAGTAGAAATGAAATCAAACAATGAGAAAATAAATAAAAATCTAAATAAAAAATTGGATCAAAATAAAGAAGAAATCAAAGCAAACAATGAAAATCTAAATAAAATCAATCAAAAGATCGACAAGGGATTTCAAGATCTTAGATCGGAGACGTTACAGTTAAACGCGAATCTAGAAAAGAAATTAACACAATCCGTATCACTCCTAACGAACGAAATAAACAATAATGCAGGAAAATGTGAGAATGGATACAAGTTTCTAATAAACGAGATAAACGAAAGAGCAGATAAGACGAAAGTACGATTTGAAAAGGTAGAAGGAAAGGTAGAATCTTTAGAAAATAAAATAATAGACATCAAGATTACAAACAACGAAGAATTAAGACAACTCTCAAATGAAGTTGAAAATTGTAAAACGAAATATGGAGCATGTACAGACACGATGTTAAGGTTGCAAAATAGGACAGTAACATTTGAAACTACCCTCCAAGTATTAGAGGACAAAGTAAGGCACGGGGTTAACATACCTAGCGCACCTTTGCCTCATATAACAGGTAGTGCAGAAAATATACCCAAGTTCACAGGAAACCATAAGGATAATCCCATGGCATTTTTAAGAACAATTAAAACTTACATGAGAGGAATAACAGATGAAATATCTAAACTACATTTTATAAGAGGTTGTCTTAAGGACTACAGTCTGCTATGGTATGATACGATTATAGAAGAGTTGACAACGTATCGAGAATTTGAAATACGATTCATTAGGCAATATTGGGGACAAAATGCACAACGAAAAATACGACATGACTTGGTATTTGGGAAATACAGACCAGGTTCTTCAAGGGAAAACTATGTGATAAGGAAATACTCCTTCATAAAATATATACTCCCAGTCATAGAAGAAAGTGACGTCGTATCGCAACTAGCTGCGCATTTCGATAATAATATTGTACAGGCCGTAGCATTACAAGGCATTGAAACCATTGAGGGATTACTAGACTTAGTAAAAAGATTAGATGATGTCGACGAAAAAGGAAACACCTCCAATAGAGGAAACTACAACGCGAACACAAAGAACTATCCCAGAAACAGATACAACAACAATAACAATGAAGGGAACAGATTCTATAGACAGAACAATGAAGGGAATCAATTTCATAGAAACAGACCAGATTACCAAGGGAACAACTTCTACAAAAGCAGACAAGATAATCAAGGGTATAGAAATCCATCATACAATGAAAAAAGGGAAACTCAACCGAGAAGGAACCCAAATCAAACTAATAAAAGGGAAGAAAGAATTCCAGAGAGAGAGAGAAGGACCAATAACATCCAATTGGAATGGGACAACAAAGAGTTAGATCCCAAGAAAAATGATGAATTTAGAGGTGCGATACCTAAAGATTCAAGGTATAAAATCAGCGAAAGAGAATGGGAGAACAAATCACAAGCAGGAGCAACTGCAACAAATTTTTAGAGAAGCCAGTCAAAAAGAACAGAAAAACACAAAACATATATAAATACGAAGATATAATGAAGATAACCACTGAACTACCACACATATCGATCAAAATTGGGGAGGAAAAAATAGAAGCATTACTCGATAGTGGATCACAATTATCACTACTCGACTACAGCGTCATAAATGAAAAATTAGAGAAACATGGACGATATATTCCCATAAAGAAGATTAACTTGATCACAGCAAATAAAAAACCTTTGATAACTATTGATAAAGTTTTCTGCATTAATGTTAAAATTAATGATTTAAAACTACTGACAGAATTTGTAGTAGTACATAATTTAAATTGCAATTGCATATTGGGAATGGACTTTTTAAGTCAATATAGCACAAAACTGGATATGAAGGACAAGACTTTTCACATAAGAAATATGATAATTCCATGGAGCGAAGAAGCACCAGAAAAGGAAATTTTAATTAATAATTTATATGTAGAAGAAATAGGAAAGGAACTCACGCAAGAAATGATTGACAATTCATATGACAATAAATGTGCGCATCTCGTGAAGCATCCAGAGAATAAGGACTTCACATCAAAAAGGGATGGTACAAGTATAAATTGCAATGAAAAGTATAAAAATCATGTGAGCAATCTTTTAAATAAGCACAAGAGACTAGTTGACGACAGTCCTGGCTTGGCAAGAAATTACGAGCATAAGCTCGAGGTAAATGAAAAGAAACCCTTCTATGTGAAAACATATCCAATTCCCAATAAATACAAGGAGCAAGTGAAATTAGAAATCAAAGAAATGCTGAAGAATAACATAATAGAAAAAGCAGAATCGAACTTTATCAGTCCAATTGTCGTTGTAGTAAAGAAGAGTACGGAAGATTCAAAGGAAACAAAACTAAGATTATGCTTGGACGCGAGAAATATTAATTCCCTCACTACCCCTAATTTTGAAGCTCCCCAGAGCATAGAAACGCTATTAGCAAAGTGCACAGAGGCCCAGTGGTTTACAAAAATAGATTTAAAAAGTTCCTTTTGGCTGGTACCATTACACAAAGATTCTAGAAAGTATTGTTCTTTTATATTCAACTCAACAGTGTACTCGTTCAAAGTCGTCCCGTTTGGAATATCCACAGCTACAGCAGCTTTAGTAAGAGCTATGCAAAAGATATTGGACCCACACGAAGAATACGTCTCACATTATGTCGATGACATATTAATTTTCAACAAGGACATTGATAGTCACAAAATATCAGTGGAAAAGGTCATGAAAACATTAGCCGACAACAATCTAAAGATCAACTTAGAAAAATGTGAATTTTTCAAAAATAGCGTAACGTATTTAGGATATGTCATTAATGGAAAAACAATAACCATAGAAAAGGAAAAATTAAAGGCAATAAGGGAATATCCAAAACCAAAGAACATAAGCATGTTAAGAGGTTTCTTAGGTATGATAAATTACTATAAGCATTTTATACCAAACATATCTGAGCAGACGTGCATGCTATTCAAGATGATAAAGAAAGGAATTAAATTCAAATGGACTCCGGAAAGGATAAAAGCATTTGAAGACATAAAGAAAAATTTCTGTGAAGTTTTGACGGTCAATCTACCAGATTTCAACAAAGAATTCATAGTAAGATGTGATGCATCCAGCAATGCAATAGCAGCAGAGCTACTACAAGTTAAAGATGGGATAGAAACACCTATATGTTTCATATCAAGAATATTAAAAGACTACGAGAGGAACTATTCGATCTCAGAACGAGAACTCCTATCAGTGGTACATGGATTGTCAAAACTTAAATACTATTTACATGGAAATACCTTCCTTGTTGAAACAGATCATTTGTCCTTGATCTTCCTAATGAAGACACGCTTTAACAATTCAAGGATATATAGATGGTCGCTCCAATTATCAGAATTCACGTTTAGAATAAAACACAGAAAGGGATCCGACAATGTTGTAGCAGACGCTTTAAGCAGAGCACAAGGAGGTAGCAAGCAAAGACAAGCTTATCAAATAAATAATTATAATATAGAAAACGCTCCAGAGTTGTACAGCAGAGAGAGCATTTTAGATAGTCAAAACAAAGAAGAGATAAGGGAAATAAGAGAAAAGACACAAAGGATACAAAACTACAAAGGATTCAATATAATGAACAATGTCATATACAAAAGGATAGGAAACAAAAACCTAATTGTACTAGATAAAGATTTAGCAATAAAAATAATTCGAGATATTCATATGAAAATAGGCCACCCTGGAAATAGGAGAACATTCCTTGTTTTCAGGGAGGAATTCTATACATTGAAAGATAAAAATTTGACAGCGATAGAAAATAAGAAATGTAAACAATGTCTGTTGGGTAAATATAAAAATCGCATAAATCAAAATGTTATACACAGTGTAAGGGTAGAGAATAAACTGGATTTGGTGGCAGCAGATTTTCTTGGTAACCTAATACCGGGGGAAAGAGGCCACTGCAACATCTTTGTCATGGTGGACATCTTCACCAAGTATGTCAGATTATACTCGACAAAGAAATACAATACGCAAACTGCCATAAATTGTATTAATCGGTTCATTAACGAACATGGAACCATAAAGAAACTGTTAGTTGACAACGCGTCTTACTTCAACAATGAAAGATTCAAACAAGAATTAAATGAAATAGGTATAGAGGTAATATTCACAAGTATCAGACATCCACAGGCGAATCCCAGTGAAAGATACATACAGGAAGTAACCAGACACTTAAGGATGTTAACTCACGAGAGACACAACGCATGGGTACAACATATAGAAGAAGTAGAAACAATATGAATTTCACACCAAGCGTAACAACGAATGTGAGCCCATATACACTAATGTACGGCAAACATCCACCGAGGCCATGGTGCCGAGATACACCAATAATAGAAAACATCGAAGAACTCACAAACCAAGCAAGGGTTCAACAAAGAAATATAGCAGAAAGATACACTAGAAAAGAAAATGAAAAGATAAAAATAAACAAGACGTATCAGATAGGGGACCTAGTGGTAGTAAAAAGTTATCGTCTAGGAAGAAGACACCTAAACAAATGCGCTAAACTGGACCTTCCGTACGTAGGGCCGTACAGAATAAACAGGGTATTAAGTGACGTAACTTACGAATTGAAGGAAGGAGACAATACAATAATAATGAGGACGTGAAAGGAAAATATCACATTTCAATGTTATACGACTACGACGAGGAATAAAACTTCACAAGATGAAAAATATGAACTCATAAGAAAATAAGAAGGGACAGTTTCCAAAACTATATTATTTAAGCTATATATATAAATAAATATTAAAAGGATAAAGAGGGATAGTTCCTAGGACTATATTATTTAAGTTAGATATTAAGAAAATAAAAAGGGATAGCTCCCAGGATTATATTATTTAAGTTATATAAATAGATATTAAGAAAATAAAAAGGGATAGTTCCCAGGATTATAGTACTTAAGTTAGAATAAATAGATATTAAGAAACAAAAAGGGATAGTTCCCACATAAAAATATAGTAAATCTAGATGTAAGAATATTAGCTAAGTAAAAGGTTAAAAATACCATTAAGTAAAGAAAAATGCAATATGCGCATTACATTCATAGTTAACTATGGCATATCGACAATTTTCTTAACTTGGGATATGCTGTGGTATTTTTTCACTTAAATAAATAAATAGATAAATAAAGAAACCAAACAAATAAAAGGTCAACAAAAATAAAATACCACTACATTTATTTTAAATAAATATAAATTTACATGTTAGATATAAATTATAATTTAATATTTCAACAAATAAATACAGAATAATCCACTAATTTATATAATATAAATATATACAATATAAATTATCACGTAATAGTGAGTACTCAAATTAATAACTATGCAGTAGAATACACATCAATGCAATATGGGTTGCATAACCATAAAAATGATAGCACTTGCAATTAAAAATAGAAATGGTATTGAATAAAAATAAAACAATGTAAATAAATTAGAGTACAAAATTATGTTAAATATCATACAAAACATGATGCTTAAATACTGACCTCAGTCTAAAAAAAGGATATGTAACGATTCAAACATTATTACTAGTGATTAATAGAAAGTAGGTCATTCGGTAACACATTCTTTAGTAGCAATAATAATCAGTGAATAGAAGCCTGCGTTCAACATATTGCACTAATAATAAACACTATGGCTGGAACAAAGGTCTATATACATAAATAAATATATATTCCACTTATTTCACAGTCACTAAGATTAATTGTATTTTCTTCCGTATGGGACATGGAAATGCATACAAAGGTATATGATTTATTTGTTTCTATACACAAACACATCCAGAATGTAAATATTGTGGCCTGGTTCACTGTTAAAAATAAAACATTATGTTGGGTATGCAATTTTTCACTGATATTCACAGAATAAAAGATATTGTTGAATGTACATTTAAATATGCGATTAGTACATAATTTCATTCATATAAGAATACTTCAAGAGACTTCAGGCTAAAAATAAATAAAATATTAGTCAGTATATAAGATGGTACAGCTTAAGAATACCTACCAATAGATAAAATCAATCAATGTCCATGGTATATGCAAGTATAAAATATGTAAATAATAAACAACGGTAACATGGCGGAAGAAAGGTCACATGACCACGTGACATCGATAGTTACGATAACAAACACGGAGGGCGCAGTGGATGAAAATTTAAACTGAACGAAAATAATTTAAAACAAAATAAGGCGTTTGTCAAATGTTAAACGGTATATAAGGGCATGCATCAGCTAAAACGAGGAGTCCATCCGAAGATCTTCAAGGCTCAAGAAGAAAAGAAAAATTGAACAGTGCTCCAAGTGAAATAAATAAAATAAAAATCTAAAAGGCATAAACGCCTTTAAGATCCAGACGTCGCAAGAACAAAACGCGTAATACGTATTCTCAGACGATAAGTGCGCGCCATATACAATAAAAGCGCGAAACATTATTATTCGACTATACAAAGCCCGCCATAATAAGAAAATTTCCAGTAGGATGGAAGGCCCGGATTATCAAGGAGAATTCGAAAAAATATACGATCAAGAAAAGTAAGTACAAGCACTATTAAATAAAGTTCATCTTGCAATCCTATAAATAAATAAATAAAGGAATCTTCATGTGTGTGATGTAAAAATTATCGGATAGCAATAAATTTTTGAATATTATTTAAATGTTTAATAAATTCTTCTTTGAGTAAGCCTTGGGTTGACGTGCGAATCTCAACTTAAGGCGATTCAACGGAGTATCAATAATTTTACCCAGATAGCAATAAATTTTGGAATATTATTTAAATGTTTAATAAATTCTTCTTTGAGTAAGCCTTGGGTTGACGTGCGAATCTCAACTTAGGGCGACTCAACGAGGCGTTAACGCTTTCTTTTGAACAACAATAATTTGAAATATTATGGGAAACTGTAACGAAGTCCCTCGTTAATTGCACAAATTAGCATTTTTAGTCCATTATTAATTTATTTAGTAATATTAAATTAAAAGAATGTGTGTTATTTTGTCCAAATATTGTATAAAAAGTTTTGGGCGGACCTGTATATATATTCATTTGTAATGATCATTCATGTTATTTGTTTATTTTTCAATGGAAACGTACCGAATGTATACGTCATGCTCGTAGTCGCGCATTTCACGTCCGAATCGCGCACAAATTGTATGTTTTGAACAAGTTTTTCCTACAGACATAGGGGGGTTCACGGATATATAAAGGCCCCAGCAAGTGGGTCTCGTTCATTTTATTCTCCTATCTTTCCGCTACCTTTACCTTTCTTTACTCAGCCTTGATGGCGTGGGAAAGTCTGGTGATAATCCTAGAGACGTATTATATTCAGGTCTTATGTACCGTGAAATAATCGTTTCGAAAGTCCGCTAAAACCCGTCCGAAAGTGTCTTTTCCATTCAGACCCGGGGTCGTGGAGGAATAGACATTTTACCGCAGCAACCTATAAATCCCGTCGAAGTCAGGCTATAAATGCCGTGACCATATATCTCCGCATTTAATATTTGTATTTTATTTTCAGAAATGTTAGATTTCAAATACTGTTTATAACGCACCGTAAAAGTTCAAATATATTGTTCGCGCTCTGTACCGTAAACAGAGAGATAATAGTACTTCACCGTGTAGACGGTCAAAATCCGTGACAGTTGGAATTGTTTTAGTCGTGACAAATTTGTAAAGATTCTTCTGCGAGCATGATAACATACGAAAATTAGTTGTAAAATAATTTAAGCGAACCTGAGCATACATTTCACTTGAAGCCGACCGACGTGTATTTTATTCCGTGCATCATTTTGTTTATGTTTTTAAACGGAATATTCTGGGACCCGTAGTGTTAATTCAGGGACTAAAAATATGTAAACGTTCTGCTTAATTTCATACGTGACTTATAGAGGTCCTTGACGTGCATTTATTTTGTATACTAATTATGTACATAGACTTTGTAAACTTGTAAATTAATATATTAAACGAAATTGTGTATCAATTATGACCATAGTTTAATTGCTGAATTGTTTATTTGTTGGACATGATTTAACAATGTTTTAATAGAAATAAAAGTTAACTGTTATGTACTTTTCAAATGAATTTCTAACCGTGTGTTTTCTTTTACCTTTACCGTTTGACAATGAGATAGAGAAAGTAGTATATTCAAGAGTAACGAATCATATTAAAACAATAAGAAGTACTCACGTTTTTCTCCACTGAGTTCGCTGTCGAGCAATTGGTCTTTTGTCCCAAGGCACCACACTATAACCGCCATATTTCTGATTTAACTTAAACTGTCCGAGCATGTTGACATTGAGGTCAACGGCACGTACTTTATCAGATCATAACATTGAAGCCTGAACATAGAGGCAGTCAGGAGTGTTATGTATCTTGGTGTCTTGGCGACATTCAGAAGACAAATTCTATAACCGGCTAGTTTGCCCCTGGTGTTATATAAGCAAATGACACTATGTTATAAATAAAAGTAAGCAAACCAGGTTATAGATGGCGCCCATAACGTTTGGCCGTGTTTTAAGAGATTTAAAAATTAAATTCCGACATTAAATTCCGCCGTGTTTCATAAAACTGTTTGACTAGGTTCACAGTTTTCCGCCAGATATACATGTATACTTATTTTTTTTAAAAATAAGATCGGAAAATTGATACACAATTTATGTACATACATAGAAATAAGTTTTTGTTAAAGGATATTAAAAAGTACATATTCTTTATTAATTGTGAGGGAGTGAAAGGATAGGAGAATAAATTGCAACTACAATACGTTTTTATTTTATTATTATTTTATTTTAATTTGGTACATTGTAAATTATAAAATGACTGATACAGACAAAGGCAAAAATCCAAACCCTCTTGGGTGGATATATACCTTGAAAAAAGAGGACTTAAATGCCGCAGCAGAATCTTTAGGGTTAGACGCTACCGGTAATGTCGAGGACGTACGTAAACGCATTAGCACCTTTTTGAAAGAGGGCAAAACGGGTTCAACGAATAAGGGAAACACTCCACCGCAAGTAGTCACTAACGTTCAGATTTCTTCCGCGGAAATCTGTGCACAAATAAGGAAATGGGGTATCCATTTTAATGGCAGCTCGGACGCTGTATTTTTCCTGGAAAGAGTCAAAGAACTCCAAGTATGTTACGGGATTAAAGATGAGCATATGCTCCACGCGTTGCCTGAGCTTTTTAGAGACAAAGCACTGCTTTGGCTCCGAAATAATAAAACATTATGGGGTACGTGGGACGAGTTCTTAGAAGACTTTAAGCTTCAGTATCTTCCGCCTCGGTATAATTTTTCAATCGAAGAAGAAATACGCGCTCGGTTGCAAAAACCAAAGGAATCTTTTAAAGATTATTTAACCGCCATATTAACGTTAATGAGACGCGGCCAAGATATGTCCGATGGTGATAAATTGGAACGTGTATACGGTAACATGTCGCCTAGTTACAGAATGTATATACGTAGGGACGCGATACAATCCCTCCGACAATTATCTAAACTCGCTGCCGACTACGAATTACTGCTGGAAGAGCAGGCGCGCTTTTGTAAGAAAGAAAGTACGCTATCAGCACCGGAACGCCCGCCCAGCGATAAACCGAGTACTTCGCGTTCACATCATTTGTCATATGCCGCTCCGGATAATAAGCCTCGCCAATTTCCTGTACCGCCGTCGCCATTACAGAAATTATCACATCCGGAAAACCGTTGCTGGCGATGTGGCAAGGAAGGACATACGCGTGGTTATTGCCGTAACCCATTTAAAATGTTTTGTTCACGGTGTGGCAAGTTAAATGTACGTTCCGTTGACTGCCGATGCCAGGGAAACGCCGAGAAGGGCGGTCTGCAGGCAAAGACCGTCCGCAAGCAGTAAAACCGCCTGAATCCGCAAATACGGGTATCAAAGACTCGACAGTGCCAGACAATCGCGTGTGGATCCGTGTACACATACATAACCAGAATTTACGAGCCCTTGTGGACAGCGGAGCGACTTCGTCGTTTTTGTCCGAATCAATGGTTGCCCGGTTGTTGAAAAATAATGAACAACGTGTCTTGAATAAAAAATCTAATGTCCGCCTCGCAAATGGAGACGTTGTAGAATCGCCTGGCTCAGTTTTATTACCGGTCCGCATAGGTAGCCGAACTACAGACGTTAATTTTGCAATTATGCCGAAGAGCCCGTGCTCAGTTATTTTCGGAATTAATTTTCTCAAGGAAATTGGGGCTGTTCTCGATTTTTCCGAAAGGAAACTGTACTTTAAGGGAGACAATGCAGTCTTTGCCGCGAGCTGTGGGATCTCCGAAGTACAGGACCGCCACGAGTCCGCCTTAAAAAAATTCCTTGACCAAGAATTAAGTAAATTTACTACCGTGCCTGGTCGGACGAATTTAATACGTCACACAATCCGTTTGCAACCGAATACCGCCCCAATAAAACAACGATATTATCCATGCAACCCAAAGAAGCAAGCACTCATCGACGCCGAAGTGGACAAGATGCTACAAGACGGTATAATAGAACCCAGTAACAGTCCGTGGAGTTCTCCTATCGTCGTAGTCACGAAAAAGAACGGTGGCGTCCGGTTCTGCGTCGATTTCCGCAAAATTAATTCCGTATCGATTAAAGATTCATATCCTTTGCCGTACATTTCAAATATTCTTGACAAACTCCGCGACAGTAAATATTTTTCGACGCTTGATCTTAAAAGCGGGTACTGGCAAGTGGAATTAGAAAAAGATAGCAGACCCGTGACAGCTTTCACAATTCCGGGAAAGGGCCTATTTCATTTCGTATCATTACCGTATGGATTACATAGTGCGGGAGCGACGTTCCAACGCCTATTAGATTCGGTGATAGGTCCTGAAATGGCAGAATACGCGTTTGTGTATCTGGATGACATTATTATTTTAGGCCTGTAGAGAGGGCTGGAAGAATTCTCCTACCGTGAACCTGCGTGAAGTAAAAGTCTTCTAAAGGGGCATTTAGGCCTGTAGAGAGGGCTGGAAGAATTCTCCTACCGTGAACCTGCGTGAAGTAAAAGTCTTCTAAAGGGGCATTTAGGCCTGTAGTGAGGGCTGAGAGAATTCTCCTACCGTGAACCTGCGTGAAGTAAAAGTCTTCTAAAGGGATCAATGGGTATACCACCAGACCCATAATTTATCCGATGCCTCCAAGAAATTTACCGCAAAACCTGCTCCAAAATTTGAAGGTCCCTCTAAAGTTATCCAGATCCTGTCCCCGTCTGTTCTCATGTTACAGGTACCAAACAGACGAAAGCCAGTGAAGGTCCATGTGAAAGACATCAAAATTCCGTCCGCCGACGAGCTCCATACCGATCTCCTACCTCCAATTCCGCCGGAGGCTGTGAGGGATGTTTTGGACTAATACTTGCTGCAATCCGCCGCACCAGGTGTTTTGTTCCAAGGCATCATCCGGAGCTCATACTTTGTACAATCCGCCGTACCAAGTATTTGCTCATGACACCATCTAGAGCTCGTACTTCGTGCAATCCGTCGCACGAAGTGTTTGTCCACATGGAAACCGTCAGAGGAAAAAAATCACTGCAACCGCTGTAATGATTCCGGCAGTAGAGGCCTTCTCAAAATTTTTGACGCACGTAATTGTCCGAGGCGATACCAGCACCAGTCCATGTGCGGGTCAACGGAGTGAGCGTCGTGATGACTCGCAGGGAAGCCGAGATCCACCACGCAAATCTGAAACGTCAGAACAATCAGTGATAGTGCGCGTCATAGACATCGTAAGTGATGATAAACTGACGAGTGGTAGTTTTGATTTTAAATTGATAGACTGTCAAGAGTTAATTTTTGTTTTAAATTTAATTTTCCGTTTCTGTATTTTTTGATATTTAGTTGTAGGGTTCAATGTTTTCTTTTAAGGGGGGGGGGGGCTGTAACGAAGTCCCTCGTTAATTGCACAAATTAGCATTTTTAGTCCATTATTAATTTATTTAGTAATATTAAATTAAAAGAATGTGTGTTATTTTGTCCAAATATTGTATAAAAAGTTTTGGGCGGACCTGTATATATATTCATTTGTAATGATCATTCATGTTATTTGTTTATTTTTCAATGGAAACGTACCGAATGTATACGTCATGCTCGTAGTCGCGCATTTCACGTCCGAATCGCGCACAAATTGTATGTTTTGAACAAGTTTTTCCTACAGACATAGGGGGGTTCACGGATATATAAAGGCCCCAGCAAGTGGGTCTCGTTCATTTTATTCTCCTATCTTTCCGCTACCTTTACCTTTCTTTACTCAGCCTTGATGGCGTGGGAAAGTCTGGTGATAATCCTAGAGACGTATTATATTCAGGTCTTATGTACCGTGAAATAATCGTTTCGAAAGTCCGCTAAAACCCGTCCGAAAGTGTCTTTTCCATTCAGACCCGGGGTCGTGGAGGAATAGACATTTTACCGCAGCAACCTATAAATCCCGTCGAAGTCAGGCTATAAATGCCGTGACCATATATCTCCGCATTTAATATTTGTATTTTATTTTCAGAAATGTTAGATTTCAAATACTGTTTATAACGCACCGTAAATGTTCAAATATATTGTTCGCGCTCTGTACCGTAAACAGAGAGATAATAGTACTTCACCGTGTAGACGGTCAAAATCCGTGACAGTTGGAATTGTTTTAGTCGTGACAAATTTGTAAAGATTCTTCTGCGAGCATGATAACATACGAAAATTAGTTGTAAAATAATTTAAGCGAACCTGAGCATACATTTCACTTGAAGCCGACCGACGTGTATTTTATTCCGTGCATCATTTTGTTTATGTTTTTAAACGGAATATTCTGGGACCCGTAGTGTTAATTCAGGGACTAAAAATATGTAAACGTTCTAGCTTAAGAGCCTACCGTAGTAGGTCGGTCACCATCTACGGTTTTTGCGGTGTGAAGGGGGAGGTAAAGCGAGGCGTAAACGTTTGGGTGGAGAAGCGACTGGCAAATAGGCAACACACAATTCAGACCTCCTTCTATTCACAGTTTTGTAATGTATAAGACCAGGCATAGGCAAGGTATATCTGGCCAACTGCAATAAGCTGAAAACCAAATAAACAGACATTCCATTCAACTTTTTTATTACATTAGGTACATTAATATAAGAGAATATACTCAACTAGTTTATAAAAGAATTACTGAAGCAAATATATTTTAAATGTGCCTATTTATGATTTATAGCATGATAATATTGATATATTGATTTATTAGAAAACATCTTTTTGCGGTTTTTATCCTTTTGTCTTTGATTGTCAGGTGAATGAATGTTTTATTCAGATCTCCGCTTTCTTTTGTCTTATTATTCTTGGTCTGGAATAAATATATATTATATCTGGCCGTTGTATTTACTCTAAATGTTGAAGTTTTTTAATCGTAATAATGCCGTGGACATCTAAAATATTACAAAAACAGATGTTGTAACAGTAACAGTGCCTTTTTTTCTTTTTTTTATAAAATGTAAAAATATTTATATTCTCTAATAAGCAGATTTTGGATTATTGAATGTAATATTGTTCCAAATCGACAAGTGACAGTGTTGATTACCGAAATTAAATTATAAATATTTTTTCTCAGGTAACATAGGTACAAACTAAATTGTATCACCAAATAAGGAAAGTATTAATTTTTTAAATATAAATTTGAGCATACATTAAACAGGTTTGTAAAAGAAAATAGTAGGTATATATATACCTATACAAGCAAGTAAGTATAGGTATTTCAGATATCTGTCGGTGTTCATTTATGATTTATTACGAGATAACATTTTATTAGACTTTTTTTCCTTTTCTTCACTATTCTCCTCGCTTTCATAATGTATCTTATTTTTCAAGAGCAAGGTTACGGCTTTATTGAATTTGTACTTATTTTAATGATATTGGCCAGAAAAATATATATTTAGTTTTCTTGGGCAATAAATATATAGTATTATTATTAATAATTATTAAGTTGCATAATTTCATGCTTATTATTTCTCACCATGATTTGTATTTACCTTACATGTTGCAGCTGTTTAATAATCTGAGGAATGTTTAGAGAAAACTAAAATCTGATAAAAACAATTTTATTGTTATTTATATAACAGTGCTTGTTTTTCTTATAAAATATAAAAATACTTGTATTCTCTAATTAGTGCATATTTATATATTTATATTCTTCACAATCTACACATACTCTCAATTATCAAAATTTAATTATAAATTAGTAAAATACTACAGCAATGTCGTCCTTATTACTTACTTTCATTGCTAAATATGCTTTACCCTCAGCTTCTTTTATAAACCGGTTAATATGATCTATTTCTAAAATTGTGGATTTCTTAGGCTCGTCACCTTTACATAATCTTTTTAAACATACAAGAAGCCTAGAGAATGTCTTTACTTTTATAAATATTTAAACAACATTGTAATATTGAATATGTGGACCACGAGGACGATGCCTTCTTATACGCAGTATAAGGAAGTATTGTGATGGTGAAAATTTTCGACCTCGAGATTTTTGCAGATGTCCACGTTTTGAAGTCCCCTGATACTGAAAAAGTGGTTTTTAAAAAATGTCTGTGTGTCTGTCTGTCTGTCTGTAACCATGATAGCGTCCAAACCGCTATAGCTATCAATTCCAAATTTTGTATTTACGTGTATAATCTCGCTCTTGAGATCTGATTGGTTCTTCAGTAAAATCGGTAGACCGGAAGTAGCAGTTTACTTCTGTAAAAAAATCGAATTTTGCCAATATTTCGTCAACTACTAAGTTTAAACAAATTTATAAAGAATTCATACGTACTTAAAATTAAGTTTGAGACAAATTGTCTTAAAAAAGTTTTTGGAAATTCCAACCGGAAGTAGGTCTTTTACTCTTATCGAAAATCAGTTTTTTGCGAATATCTCGCAAGTCATGCTTTTTAGACAAGTACGTTACGAATATAAAAGTATTTAAAACATAATTTTCAATATCTTTTGTATAAAAACGAGAAAATGGGTGTGCTTAAAACCACACAGCAGAAGTGTAAACTTCATCAAGGCGAGGTTAATAATACGAAATACAACTTTTTTTTTCGTTCTATATTACATTTAAATAATCGTCCGCGAAGTTACCAATTCGCGAACGCAACACAGTTCGCGTAATACAATTTCGCGGCCGTTGCTATTGCAGCGGCCGTTAAAGTAAATACACATTTTGACACATGTTTAATCACACATTCTACGACTTATTTTGACAACTACAAAGTATTTGTAGTTTATTATATTCGTCTCATTTCCATGGTAACGCATGTAAAGCAAGTAAAACCACTTTAATTTAGCACCTTTAGAACTGAATTAAATTAAATTGTGTCTCAATTTAAATTAAATCGATTGAAAAATTTAACGGTTGCCCAAAAAATTGTGTGTATATCTTGTCCGCGAGAACTTTAACGTACTCGAGATTGTCTTGCCTCGGCCGCAAGCATTATTAAGGAGATTTTCGGACGCATGTATATATATAAATAGACGATATGAATACTGGCTTTCGACTCCCGCCCTTGGTCTAATGGTTAAGGGCTGGCCTCTCACCCAGGCGGCTCCGGTTCACATATGCTCTGGGACATGAATTTATTTATTCATTTAAATTTCAATTTAATTGAAATTAAATACCTCTATATGATATATTTATTTATCTTGTTCCCTTAGCCGACTACCCGAAGAGCGTTACATATCCGAGCGTTGCAGGTCAGTCTTGTTCACTGCCTTCAATCAGCGCAACGCGCCTAAAGAAGTTTACACTTCAAAAATTTCAAAATTCAGACCGGAAGTACCACTTTTAGTCTTATCGAATAGCGATTTTTTGCAAATATGTCGTAATTTATGCATTCTATATATATTTATCAAGAGTACAAAAGTATTTAGAACTGGATTTGCAATATTTTTTGTATACATGACATTTCAAAATTCGGACCGGAAGTAGCACTTTTACTCTTAGCGAGTAGCACTTTTTTTCGAATATCTTGCAAAGTATGCATTCTATAGCGATTTATTAAGAGAATGAAAGTACTTAGAATAGGATTTTGAATAAGCTTTGTGTAAAAAAAATCCTAAAATTGTGTAGTTTGAAACGCTCATACGTATAAGAAAATCGTTTTCATCCCTCAATTACTTTACCTTTTGAACTGGGCCAATCGTCGACTCAAATGTTTCCCTTTCTTTTTATATTCTTTTTTATTTCCCATTTTATATATAGAGAAAAGCAAAGACACAAACGTTTTTATCACTAACATTAGTAAAGCGTCTAAACGAAAAATCGTAAATGAACACAAATATTTAAGAGGCGTACAATCGTGCAAATTTTGCGTAGAGAGGGGGCATTTTCTTCTAAATAGTGACACACGTGTTTGTATTCACAGAAGAAAAACCATGAAAAGAAAAAGTGGCTAGACTTGTTCACAAAATAAAATAACCTGAAATCAGACTTTCGGATTTTGTTTGGTTTTATTTATATCGAGCGATTATGACTTTACTTTGGAATCGCCAGAATGTCGATATTTAAGAAAAGGGGACTGGAAAATATCATTTTTTCCTATTACCTCAGCCGGTTTTGATTTTTTCTTTGGAATAGTTTCATCAGCATTTGGTAACAATATCGTTTTGTAATAATAGAACATTATATTAGTTGGAAAAATAGTATTGTTATAGAATTGCATCATACAAAAACTTCTTTCAACACTGTTATGTGCGGAAAGTGCAAGTTATTCCGACCCTTCTAAAATTGTTTTTTTCCTATTGTTTTTGCCAATTTCGATTTTTTCTTCTAATGCGTTGGAACAATTTAGAACCAACCTAGAACAACCTGATACAACTGTCAGAATTTAGATTTTCGAAAAAGGAAGGGCTAACTTCTCACTTTTAGATTTCGTTTTTTTGCAATATATTTTGATATATGGAATACGGTTTTGATGTAGTAGAACAGCGTTTAGAACAAATCTAGAACAACCTGGAAAAGCGGTCAGAATTTGAATTTTCGCAAATAGAGGGGCTATAAGAAAATCCCTTTACCTATTAACTCAGCCAATTATTATTTTTTATTTGAAATACTTTGGAACAGTTTAAAGCAAATCTAGAATAACTGTCAGAATTTCGATTTTCGAAAAAAGGGGCACTGGCGGTAAAAGTTGTTTTTTACAATTTACTTGACCGATTATGATTTATTTTTTGAAATACTTTGGAACAATTGAGAACAAACCTAGAACAACCTGGAACAACCATCAGAATTTAGATTTTTAAAAAATGAGGAGATAACTTCTCTTTTGGATATAGTTTTTTGCAACAATATCTTTTCGTATTTAAGAGACACGGTTGAGACACGGTTGAGACACGGTTTTGATGTATAGAACTGCGGATCCACACTATGAAATAACATAAATCTTTCTTAGATAGGAGATATAAGAAAGATTTATATTTTTTCATAGTCTGGACTCCGAAGAGTGTTTGGTATGAGGTAATACACAAAGACTGGACAATTAATACTGACTGTCACACGTTTAGACAAAAACGCGGATGTCAAGAAATTAATCAATCTTTTTATTGCACCTACAAACGGAACATCATAAATAATAGCCTTGAAAAGTTTCCAGGGGACTACACGGCCACTTGCTTATTCCTCTACGTTTTCTATGTTTTTGTGAACATCTTTTTTCAAAAAAAAACATAGTTTAGGCCTACTGGTGATACCATGAGAACAAAAGCGCGCTTTGCTTTCTACCTCCAAGGTAGTGCGGAAAGTAGTGCGGAAAGTAGTGCGTTGACGTTTTATATGCCACATAGCGGTTATTTATAAAAAATGAGGTGTGGCCACCACACGACTTTCTTATACGTATGAGCGTTTCAAATTATAGAATTTTAAGAATTTTTTTTACAAAAATTATTCAAAATCCTATTCTAAGTACTTTCATTCTCTTAATAAATCGCTATAGAATGCATACTTTGCAAGATATTCGAAAAAAAGTGCTACTCGCTAAGAGTAAAAGTGCTGCTTCCGGTCCGAATTTTGAAATTTCACATATACAAAAAATATTGCAAATCCAGTTCTAAATACTTTTGTACTCCTGATAAATATATATGCATAATTTTTCACTGAAGTAAACTGCTACTTCCGGTCTACCGATTTTACTGAAAAACTAATCAGATCTCAAGAGGGAGATTATACACGTAAATACAAAATTTGGAATTGATATCTACAGCGGTTTGACCGCTATCGTGGTCACACACAAACACACACACAGACACAGCCATAGACACACACAAACACACACAGAGACATTTTTTTAAAACCACTTTTTCGGTATCAGGGGACTTTAAAACGTGGACATCTGCAAAAATCTCGAGGTCGAAAATTTTCATCATCACAATACTTCCTTATACTACGTATAAGAAAGTAATAAAAAGTTCGTAGAAGCTTTTCTGAAAAAAAATAAACAATGTAAAATATTAATAAAAAATATATGAATAACAATCGGTTGTAAATTGTAGTATTAAAATTTGCTTCAAATCAATGATTACGATGAATCCGGCAAAACTCTCCTATCTACCGACGTTGCAATTTTTATAATTTAATTTTGCTAATTAACAATATCAGTGTCGATTGTGAAGAATATAATTTTTAATAATTTAAAACGTGCGCTACTTAGAGAATCTGAAAATGTTTACATTTTGTAAGAAACACCGGCACTGTTGCAATACAAAATTCTTTTTGTCAGATTTTAGTTTTCTCTAAAACATTCCTCATATTATTAAAAAGCCTCAACATGTGAAGTAAATACAAATTATGATAAGAAATAATAAGAAGTACATACGACTTAGATAATTAATAATCATAATAATAATACAACTATATAATTATTGCAGAATAAAATTTATTATCTAATTAATTCCGGCAAATATCATTAAAATAATTACAAATTACATAAAACTAAATAAATGCGAGCCAGAAGAATGAGTGAATGAATGAGAAAGAGCAAAAAAAAATTTGGAATAAAGTAGACCCATAAATATTTTCATGCAATAAATGTAAATGCCGGAGACAAATATCCCCAGTTTATTTGCTATCTAGTTGACCAGACATCGGGTCGTGTACGTGCATTCTCTAAAAGGCACACGCATTTTAAACACCTCCCCTTAATTGAGAACTTCCCCTTAAAGCATTCTAGTGTATCGACTCACCGCATGGGGGGCGCCAGCGCACGGTGTACTTTTTAATAAAAACTTTATAAACATTTTATGAAGAAATGTCACAATAAAAAAAAAATTAGAACATGCGAAAAATCCTAGAAAAAAATGCACTTTCTGGCAATGTAAATTACATTGCCGCAACTATCTTCATTTAGAATTAAAAAATACTTTTTTTAACTAAAATTTTCGAAAATAACATTGCCTTATTCTTTATTTATTTTCCATTCTTTTTTATAAAAACCATTTTTAATTTAAATTAATAATAACTGTAAGAAATTGTTCAACAAGAACGGACCACATAGTGGGACTGATGTAGCCTCTTAATTTCATACGTGACTTATAGAGGTCCTTGACGTGCATTTATTTTGTATACTAATTATGTACATAGACTTTGTAAACTTGTAAATTAATATATTAAACGAAATTGTGTATCAATTATGACCATAGTTTAATTGCTGAATTGTTTATTTGTTGGACATGATTTAACAATGTTTTAATAGAAATAAAAGTTAACTGTTATGTACTTTTCAAATGAATTTCTAACCGTGTGTTTTCTTTTACCTTTACCGTTTGACAATGAGATAGAGAAAGTAGTATATTCAAGAGTAACGAATCATATTAAAACAATAAGAAGTACTCACGTTTTTCTCCACTGAGTTCGCTGTCGAGCAATTGGTCTTTTGTCCCAAGGCACCACACTATAACCGCCATATTTCTGATTTAACTTAAACTGTCCGAGCATGTTGACATTGAGGTCAACGGCACGTACTTTATCAGATCATAACATTGAAGCCTGAACATAGAGGCAGTCAGGAGTGTTATGTATCTTGGTGTCTTGGCGACATTCAGAAGACAAATTCTATAACCGGCTAGTTTGCCCCTGGTGTTATATAAGCAAATGACACTATGTTATAAATAAAAGTAAGCAAACCAGGTTATAAAACATCAAATAGTTCTTCATTGTTTAAATCTCGATTTTGACGTGAGAATCTCAGGTCGAGATGATCCAATGGGGATACATCGGTAAAAGGGTAAAGAAAGTGAATTTAGTAAATTTCTTTGATTTGTAAGCATACATGAAGAATTCGTGCAGTTTTTTTACAATTTTTCATAAGGAACAAAGGATTTGCAAGGTGCTTGTACTATGAATAAAAAGGCAACACATAACAAAGAAAAAGATAAAGTATTGTATTGTATGATAATAAAAAAATTACTAGCAATGTTTTTGTAAATTTATATTGTAAATAAAATAAGTTGTGCTGACATTCAATATTTACTTATTTATACCCATCCCAAAGGAGAACATAAGGAAGGTAAACATCACTATCACAGCTAGAACTCACAATAAGCAAAAGGCTGCGACACATTAACCGTTATAAAAAACAAAGAAATTCACATTTAGACCCTGAGATTATTAAAGTATATCAATTTATTAATTTAACTATTGGTTATTAATCAAAGTAGAGGAGGTCACAGCAATATGAAAATTTTCATCGTCACAATACTACCTTATACTACGTATAAGAAAGTAAAAATCGATATAAAGTGTGCACTAAATTTTGAAATGTACCATTATTGTCTCCGGGGATAAAATATTTCAAAAGATTGATATAAATTTTTCTATCCTACTTTTTTTTATAAATCCGATAGTAATAATATACCTATTGTTTTATTACATACCTGTTGAATTTGCCGATGTTAGACGTCCTCTTGCGTTTAGCTGACAAACGTAGTCTAGCTTTTTTACCTTTCCGGGGGTCCATGATGTCAATTTTATTTCTTATGCACAACACTCACAACACACTGAAACTTCAAGAAATAAAAGTTTTGTTTTAACTAAACTGTTTACAATTTTTAGTTTTAACACACCTTTACCGCCACACCAAAAATCACAATTCTAAATACTCGCCGGTTAACAGCGAAAATCTAATAAACATCCCAGATAGCCGAACATGAAAAGAAAACGTTAAATTATTACCTGAGTCCATCCCTAGATATTGGTTTAAGTAACACAAACTGATTCACATCACTGGAGTGGGTGTTAACTACCCCGGGTGCCGCCGTGGGCAGCACTTTCTTGCGGTAGAAAAACCTCAGATATTTCGCTGTAAGCCTTCATAATTGTCTACAGATTAACGAAGAAGAAATTTTTAATTACCGAAACAATGACTTTTTCGCTTATAAAAAACATCTATCTATGTCCGTCTTGTGGCAGATTTAATTTATTTTGTCAGTAAATACACGTTTTGAAGCTTCCTATTCTCTCTACTTTTGCTGATTTTAAATATCTAATAAACAAATAGTAAGAACAATTTCAAAAAAACATTACACGAGAGACATAAATTCATCAATTCTCTATTGAATGAAGTTTGTTCCATTTTTCTGTCTTATTTATTTTTCAAGAAATTAGTAATTTTCTAGACCGCTGTCTACAGATCGACAAAACAGGGCAATTCCCCTTTACTCAGTGCTTAAGCAGAAAAATATTTGATATATATATATATATTATTTTTTTTTCCTATAAGGTTTCCTATTAATTAAAAGAAAAACCTTTTTTGTTTATTGGCCGTGTAATTATGTAAATTTAAATATTTGTTTTCTTGGGGTAGCGGCCTATTTTCTTAGTGGGTTTTTTCTTTTTTAAGAACGAATAATTAAAACAATACTTAACGTTTTGACATATCACATGTCTTTATCAAAATTTTTATTACATAAAATCATACAAACAGGACTGTAAGAGAAAAACACATATTTTAAAACTTAGATTTAAAATACTTGAAAAACATTCTTCCATAGTATCATGTATTCAAAGTCCATTTTATAACTTATCAAAATTTTTAGCAAATATTTTATCAAATATAACAGGCAAAAATAAATTTTTCATAAAGAATTCTTTTGACTTCAAACAATATTTGGATACACTTAAAATTAATAATAATGATAAATTAATTTCACTAGATATAGTATCATTATACACCAACATTCCAATAACTCTAGCCATAAAGACAATTAAAAATAAATGGAATGAAGTCAAAGAGTTCACTGACATACCGCTAAATGATTTTTTAGAAGCTTTGGAACTGACTCTCACCCATACTTATTTTCAGTATGACAATAAATTTTACAAACAAATTGAAGGTGTAGCTATGGGAGAACCAATATCTAGTGTTGTCGCCCAATTAGTATTGGAATTTATAGAAGAATCAGTCATGAAAGAACTAGATTTCCAGCCATGTTTTTTTAAAAGGTACGTTGACGACTGTGTAGCCTTGTTACCTGAACATAAAATAACATATTTACAAAATAAATTTAACCAATTTAACCATAAATTAAAATTTACTTTGGAAATGGAGAAAAATGAATGTTTAAACTTCTTAGATATGACATTAATAAAATATAACAATAGAATCCTTACAAAATGGTACACAAAACCGACATTTTCAGGAAGGTATCTAAATTTCAACTCTAGTCAACCAATTACACAGAAAAAAAGTGTTGTTATAGCACTTGCTGACAGAGTCATAAAACTTACAAGTGCGAAATTTCGACCAGCTATTATTAAGAAAGTCAAAGAAATACTAAATAATAACAACTACCCCTCAGAGTTTATCAACAAAATATTTAAACAAAGATTAAACAAAATATATAATAGTGAAAATGTCCAAAAAATTTTAAATAAAAAGAAAGACGTTAACAACCAACAAAAGAACCCCATATATATTCCTATGCCATATATTGCAAATTTATCAGAAAAAATCAATAATATTGTGAGACCATATAATTTTAAGTTGGCATATCAAAACACCAACAATCTCAAGTACCTACACAACAGATTAAAAGACCCAATACCATTAATGAAACAATCACATATTGTATACAGTGTGCCGTGTGAAGGTTGTAATGGAGTATATATTGGCCAAACCAAACAACTTCTCGAGGAAAGACTAAAAGGACATAAGTATTGTAAAAATTCAACAGCTCTTAAAAAACACCAAACAAAATATAATCACAAATTTGACTTTAAAAATACAAAAGTTCTAGCTAAACAAAATAATACCAAAGCGCGAGAAATATTAGAAATAATAAACATAGTAAAAACTAAGAACACAATAAATGACAGAAATGAAATTGACGGATTATCAAAAATTTATCATCCAATAATTCAATAATTAGCATTTAATAAATATAATTAAAGAAAAAGACGAAAATGAAACAACAACAGCAAGTTAAAATTACATTAAAAATAAAATAATAAAAAAGGGGAAAAAAAAAACTAAAAAAAAGGAATGTATAAAAATAAAGACACACATTCAATATAGACAAAATGTGCTCACATACGAGTATATATTTATACTACACAATACAATTTTAAGAAACGTATTTTAATATAATTATACTATAGAGATGTATAATAAATTTAGTATACGTGATAAGTTTTTATAAGAAGACTGAATATACATAATGTACAAAGACAAAAAGTATACATATGTTAAATGTGTTTGGTGAGTTTCAAGAATGTTTTTCAAGTATTTTAAATCTAAGTTTTAAAATATGTGTTTTTCTCTTACAGTCCTGTTTGTATGATTTTATGTAATAAAAATTTTGATAAAGACATGTGATATGTCGAAACGTTAAGTATTGTTTTAATTATTCGTTCTTAAAAAAGAAAGAACCCACTAAGAAAATAGGCCACTACCCCAAGAAAACAAATATTTAAATTTATATATATATATATATTGTTATAGTATAAAGGCATACGTTAACAATATTTTATCGAAAGTTATGAAAATTACAAAATTTGGTTAAATAAACGAAGGAAAATTTATTATGATGTGACAAAAAGTTAATTGGTTTTATAATAATAGGTGATTTATTTGATATAACAAGTATTTGAATTTAATACTAAACCACCTGTATATGGTAAGGTTGACCATGTTCATTTTTCTTAGAAGTTCACAATATTCTGGAAAGAAGAGAGTTGAATATTAGTTGTTAAGTTTTAAAATGTATTATAAATTTGTAAAAACTTGCGTAATTGACGTTAATGAGGTGATGAAAATATTCAGAGTCTAATTTTGAAAGGTGTATAGATTTAAATGTTGATAAGTTCCCGGGAATAATTTGAAATACAGCAACTGTCATTATTTGACATTTGTTAAGAGATATGGATTTAGATGGGTATTAGTATATGAATATGTAAGGAAGGGTATTTTTTTTTTTTTTTTTTTGGTAGGTGGAAAATTCTTTATGGACATCAAGTGCAGGTCTATTGCTACTTGATAGTGTGGGACTCCCAGTCGACGTGTGCAGTAACTGGTATACCCACTAAAAACCACCCTGTGGCGTTTCTCCTTAGACATCCATGGAACCGTCTTCTTAGACTTCAACATCATGAATGCCCTGAGTTAGCTATCTGCTCCTCACTCCCTTTAGCTTCTAAACTGATCTCATTCTTTCCTCCTCTTCCTTAGTTTTTATAATTGTCTTAATCATCCTATGCAAAATGCCCCAGTTCTCTCTAGATTGTAACATTTCATCGACTAAGTTATCCACAGTTGTTTCCGTTCCTAAAGCGACCCTCGTGCGCTCCCTTATCGCATTCCAGCGACCACATATAAAGATTGTATGCTCGACCGTATCGGTGTTTCCACAGTATATGCATGCGTTATCCTCCAACTTTCCCATCCTTCTCAGATATTCTCTAAATACCCCATGTCCCGTCAGAGCTTGTGTGGGATAGAAATCCACGTCTTTATGTTCACATTTATTCCATTTTCTTATGTCTGGTATCAACCTCTTGGTCCATTGTCCTTTGGTTTTATTCTTATTCCATCTCTCCTGCCACATCTTATGTGTACGTTCCTGGGCTTCTCTGTATGTCATATCTTGGTTATTACCACATTTACGCAGCCTCTCCTGCACCAGTAGGTCTAACGGTGGAACCCCTGCTATAACCTGCAGAGCCGCCGTGGAGGCGGTCCTGTATGCCATAGCCGCTCTAATCAGGACCTTCCTTTGCGCCTTTTCCATCAGGAGAAAATTTCTTTCAACCTTCATTGCCTTTCCCCATATTTGTGCCCCATAGAGTAGTATCGAATGCACTACGGCCACCAACAGTCTCCTTTTATATATATTGGGTCCTCCGACATTGGGCAATATGCGCTGTAGTTTTCCTATTCTTTCTTCAGCTTTTCCCGTCACCCTAACTAGGTGCTCTCCAATGGTAACTTTTGTATCAAAATATACACCCAAATATCTGATGGTTTCCTTCGGTACTATATCTACTTTGTTGACCTTAAATACTAAACCATCTCTCTTCCGTCTCTGCGTCGCAACAAGAGCCTCCGTCTTCTCCAGTGCTAGAGTGAGTTCGTTTTGTGTCATCCATCTCTCCACCCGCCTCAAATTCTCATTTGTAAAGCTCATCAGCTCGTTCTTGCTATTTGCGGTAACAATCATAGCCAGGTCATCAGCAAATCCGATGAGTTTTGCTTTACCAAGTAGCTCCAATTCCAATACGTCATTGTACAAGACGTTCCACAGAGTGGGGCCGAGAACGGACCCCTGTGGCACCCCCGCTCTCACTGCCATCTTTCTGCACCTTGTTGCTTGCATACTCCGTTCTCTAAGATAGTCTGAGATGACATTTATCAAGTACGTTGATATCTTCCTCTTTTCGAGCTTTTGAAGAATTAGACTCCAATTTGCTGTATTGAATGCATTTCTTACATCCAATGTTACCAATACATTCCAATTCTGTGCTCGTTTGTCGAGTACCTTCCTAATCTGTTCCATAGCATGGATCGTAGACGTTCCTCTTCTAAAGCCATACTGGTGTTTTGCCAACCCCCCTTTTTTTCTATTTCCTCCTCTAACCTCTGTCTAATCAACGCTTCATAGACTTTACTTAGTGTGTTCAAGAGACAAATAGGTCTATAGGCTCTAAAGGTGTCCCAATCGATTATAACCTCCTCTTTTCTGCCGCCCGCACAGGGGCTTGATCCACTTTAATCCCATAACCAATATAGCGGTGATCCGTTAGGTTTTCTTCCTCGATCACCCTCCAATTTATAATTCGTTTTGCCATCTTCTGAGTAGACAGTGTCACATCAATGAACGACTCTGTAGGTCCTCTTACGAACGTTGGTAATCCACCTCTATTATGTACCACCAAGTTCATGGCTGCAATCCACTCTAGCCAGTATTCACCTCTTCTGTCCGTGATTGGAGATTCCCACATATGAGATTTCGCATTTATATCACCTGCGATAACTGCATCTCGTTTGGTAGTTCTTACCCTATTGGCCATTTCATCAACTATTTCCGTCGTTATATAGCAGCAGTAGAGGTCCCATTTTGCTAGGTTCACACATATATATCCTTTCCCCACATTAACATTTGTCACAGCAATACACCGGTTTACGAACAAAACTGCAACGTCCTTACTGTTATCTGTCACCCATTCCTTACCATCGGCTATTTTTTTGTTTGGCTCACCAACTATAAGAATATCTACGTTTGTCTGCTTTGCTGTAGCATAAGCCAAATCATGCGCCTTTTTCCCTCTTCCTAAATTCGTTTGTAGGATCTTAAGACTCATATGTATTTCTTTTGTTCTCCCGTTTCCCTGCGCTCATCGATTCTATTCTCGCCCTTCGTTTTTCCTCAACCATTTTTCTAAAGTACGGGCACTTAATTTGGTCCGCCCTGTGACCCCCCACGTTGCACTTAGACGAAAATGTCTATTATAGGTATAGGGAATTTGTTCAGATAAGAAAAGTTTATATAAAATAAAATAATAAAGAATAAGTGAGCATATGTAAAGCATATTTTTTAGAGGCTATTAGATATCTGAAGAAATAACAGATAAAACTTTAAGTAATCACCAATAAATGTAAAAATTAATACCGATTATATTTTTGATAAGAATTTTGATAAGGTTTAAAACCATGAATTGGATGAAACAAAGAAGGTTTAAGATAGGATAAAAATGATAAAGTTTGTAATAGGGTTTATGATACCAGAAAGAGTGCTATTTAGAATACGTTAAAAAAAATGAATAAAGTTACTTATATATAGAGCATAAAAAATATTTAAAGTTACATAAGTTTTTGCGAATATAAATGGACATAGATTATTGTATTGAATATTATAGCACAATTGGTATTTTTATGAAAATTAGTTTAGTTAAAATGTTTTGATATAGATAGTTGAGATTTAAAATAAAGATGGATACAGAGAGATAAATAATGGGAGGTTCAATAATATACCAAATATTAAGAAATGTATATAGGGTTTTACATGAGATTATATTGTTTTGTTATGGAGGTAGCACAATTTGCTATTACATCTAATTTAGTTCAAATTGTTGAATAAATATAAATTTTTCTATACTATAGAAATTTAAATTTATTAAAAAAGGGGCATATGTGGTAGTTCACCAGCATCAACCAACAATACTATATGGAAATGTACTAGTACTAACCAACCATACTGTATATGGATTTTTAGTGAGAATAAAGAATGAAAGTTTGAAATGTTTAGTAGATCGAATTTTAATTAAATAAATAGCTGTAGAATATTTGAGTTATACTTAAACTAATTGTGATACTGTTAAATGTATATTTTCTTGTTTTCTTCATGCATCGAGCATAGGTGGTTGCCTATCAGGTTACATTGTTGCATTGATTTTGTCCAGTTCTGAAATTAGAGATTTAAATATTTACTTGTTTTTTAATAAAGTTTGCAATGATTCGATATCAAGTTTAATTTTTTGACTGTAAACCCTAACTTTGACACGCTAACGAAGTCTGTTTTATGAACATCACCTGTAAATCTACGTTTTAAAGTGTTGAACCTCTGTATAAGTGTTCCTAACTCAGCAAGTTTGTTTTCAGTATGTTGGGAATTTTCCCTTCTTTCTTTATTATCCTTAACTCTATTATTTTTAAACTGTTCAATATCCGCGCACAATTTCTTGAATTCTTCTATGTTCATTTATATAGTTTTTTTTTTCACTAACCTTTTATTATACCTTCTCCAGCATGTCCAGTTGTTCTCTGCTCTTGATCACTTCTGTTCGTATCTTCTTTTCCCAGTGCTTCTTGCATCTGTACCATACGAAGTACGAAAATACCATCATCAGGAGTAGTACTGCTGCTGCTGACCCAATTTGTGCTGGTGTGAATGTTGTAACATCGGCCGTTGTTCCACTGTTACCTGTTTGTGCAATTATCACCTCTTCTTTTGATGCCGTAGAACCCATTGCGTAGTGCTTGTCTTCCTATTATTCATTCCAAATTCCAAATTTGTGCTGCAGGTAGCAGACTGCCATAGAACAATTTGTTGTTGTTCTATTTTATTTGCAGGACTGGCAGGATCGCCATGTAGCGAAATGGTTCCTTTCCATTTCTAAGTACTGTTGAGTACCCTTTAGGAAGTCGCCGGTGGTTGAATACAAACACTTACATGGGTGATGTATGGATATATTTACAATGAATATATACAGTGGTACAAGTGCTTAACTTACTCGTACTGTTAATACTACATCTCTACATAATAATTATAATAATCTCTTAATGATTATAATACTCTTCATCTTAATATCTTAATCAAATACTTTAATGTCTCTTATAGTAATGTCCTCTACTTTATATATGGACGTATGTTTATTGTATACTAACATGTATATTTACAAGTAGTAAACAATACATTAAATGTTATTGTTTACTAATGAATGTTATTCCATAACATTCATTGAGATGCATCGTGCATGTATAAGCATTCTTACACCGACCTTTCATTATACATAACATTACCTTGTCAAATAGGATAAGGTCTTCTTTCGTGTAATCAAATGACTATTTGTTTATACTAGCACGTCACACTACTATGTCACAGGGCCTGGCGTACTTTCACTATGTCACAGGGCTTGGCACAGCCTCACCATGTCACAGGGCCTGGCGTAGCTTTACTATGTCACAGGGCTTGGCACAGCCTCACCATGTCACAGGGCCTGGCGTAGCTTCACTATGTCACAGGGCTTGGCACAGCCTCAGTATGTCACAGGGCCTAGGTTGGCCTCGCGACGATGGACCTGGGTTGGCTTCGAGACGATGGGCCCGGGTTGGCTTTGAGACGATGGGCCTGGGTTGGTCTCGAAACGATGGGCCTGGATTGGTCTCGAAACGATGGGCCTGGGTTGGTCTCGAAACGGCGGACCTGGGTTGGCTTCGAGACGTTGGGCCTGGGTTGGCCTCGAAACGATGGGCCTGGGTTGGTCTCGAAACGGCGGACCAGGGTTGGCTTCGAGACGTTGGGCCTGGGTTGGCCTCGAAACGATGGGTCTGGGTTGGTCTCGAAACGGCGGACGTGGGTTGACTTCGAGACATTGGTCTCTGGGTCGTTGGTGGTTGATGAACGTTGGGCCGTTGTTGGCCGATGAATGTTGGGCCGTTGTTGGCCGATGAACGTTGGGCCGTTGATTGCCTCTGAACGTTGGCCAATGAACGTTGGGCCGTTGATGGCTGATGAACGTTGAGCCGTTGTTGGCCGATAAACGTTGGGCCGTTGTTGGCCGATGAATGTTGGGCCGTTGATGGCCGATGAACGTTGGGCCGATGAATGCCTCTCAATGTTGGGCCGTTGATGGCTGATGAACGTTGAGCCGTTGTTGGCCAATGAACGTTGAGTAGTTGAAGATTCTTGTTGTAGCTCCTTGCCTTCTTCTTATGAGTTCGTGGAAGGAATCGATGGATTTTTTTTCCAGCGTCTCTGTGTCCAAATTTATATCCGTCCAGATCACATGCGGCACATACGAGGAGCCTTTCTATTGGCTGTTGCTGATGTTTGTTGATTCGCGTGCACACGGCCCCACACTACCACGCACAACACTTACTAGTTTTTCATTCGTTCTTGCTGATGTTACTGTCCTGGGATTGGCTCGTGCACGGCCCCACTATTACCTTTACGCACTTATTGGTGCGTGCTGACATCAGCACGCACGTGATTGGTTCACGTCACACTTTGCACGTCCGGGGTTCACTCATTACATAAGCACGGATCTGGGCGTTATCGCGAGACAATGTCGTATACACGTATATCGGAGGGGATCAATGGTAACAAACGCCCCGGGAAAGAGGTTGTCTCACAGAACGCTTCAGATCCCACAACGCACTCAGTCTCACTATCACTGGCGACTGCTGGGTCCGGGCCGCGGCTCCTGTCCGTGGTCCGGAGGTGGGTCGGGTCCTGGGTCCTCTTGCGGCGGAGGAGGTGGTCGGACATTAGCTGGTCTGGCAGGGCGTAATTGATCTAAATGGTATTTTGTCCATTGACCTCCAGGTCGTTCCACCCAGATGGCAGTTGTTCCGGCCACTTCCCTAACTGGATAGGGGCCTGTCCATTTTAGTCCAAAAGGTCTTCCAGGCGGCAGGTAAGTTTTGACCATGACCAGGTCTCCAGGGTTGGGCTGTAGAGGCATTGGTGCGTCAGGCTGTGCATAACGACGTTAACGATATCGCTGCTCGTTCTCGTGGATTCTACGGGTGCGTTGGGGTCTTGGTTCGGCATTTTCTGGCAGTGGGTCCCTCCATTCGCCAGGTCTTCTTAGTTCGTGCCCGAAGAGGGCGTAGGCCGGGGAGTATCCAGAGGCGGCGTTCCTTCGGGAGTGTAAATTGAACAGTACCTGATTCAGTTTTTCGTCCCAGCGCTCCGGCGTATTTCCCTCCATTTGGACTCTAGGCGACGGAGGTGAACTGGGGACCATTGTTCGTGATGATGGCCATGGGATAGCCGAAACGCTGGTACACCTCCTCCAGGCTTTCTGTCACGACGTGGGTGGAGGTATGTGGGACTGCCTTCGCTTCCACCCATCGTGAATGTATGTCCATGATTACTACTCCAAACTGATTACCTTTTCTGGATTTGTGTGGCCGAAGTGGGGCCCTAGTTTGTATCGGCCCTCTCTTAAAGACATTGCACAGCCTGCAACCCCGCACGTATTCTATTACATCGGTCCTTACCCCGGGCCAGTGGAATCTTTGGGTTATTGTGCCATACGTCTTCTCCGCCCCCGGATGTCCAGCCGTGGGATCATCATGGCACTGGTAGAGCACCCTGTCCCGTGAGGCTTGTGGTACTATTATGGGCCGATGCTCTCCTTCTCTGTAACGGATGAATCCATTCTCATAAGTGAATTCAGGGTGTGGCTCGTTGGCTTGATCTTGAATTTGCTGGGCGAGATCCCTAATGACAGGATCGGCCTGTTGCGCATCTTGGAGCGCATGGAATAAAGGTTCCTCTTCCTGCATCAAGCACACCATTTCACCGGAGTCTGGTTTGTTGGATGGTGGTGCTGTTGGGACTAATCTGTCCATATCTTCCATTTCCGACAGGGTCTCCTCATTGCTTGGGTAGCGTGAGAGGGCGTCCGGTAGTTCGTTTAGTGGGCCTGGGATGTGTTCGACTGTGTAAGAAAATTCTTGCAGGAGCAACGACCATCGTGTTAGCTTGGATTTGGTATCCTTAAAGTTGTTTAACCAAGTCAGTGCCTTGCTATTAGTTCGTAGAGTAAAGGGCCGATCTTCCAAGTACGGCCGATAGCGACGGATGGCCCAGATGACGGCAAGGCACTCTTGTTCATTTATATGAAATCTTCTTTCGGTTTTATTAAAACGCAGGCTAGCGTAGTTAATAATTCTGCGTTGATCGTGCTCTTCTTGGTACAATACTGCGGACGCCCCCAAAGCGCTGGCATCCGTCTGTAGGATGAACGGAGACCGAAAGTTGGGACGATGCAGGAAGAGTGGCTTGGAAACTGCTGCCTTAATGGCCAGGAACGCTTCTTCCGCAGGTCTGGTCCACTTGTAAGTCATTCCGGTGGACAGCAAATCCGTTAGGGGAGGGAGCCATGATTTCGGACGAATTCGGCACATAGTCCCGGAGTCAATTCACTATTCCGAGGAAATGTCGCAGTGCCTTTCGGGTCTTTGGAGGTTCAGCCTCTTGGATGGCCCGAATATGCGCCGTTTGGGGCTTATTGCGTTCTTCAGTAATCACGTGGCCCTGATAGTCCAACTGTTGATCGGCGAAACGACATTTTTGCAGATTTAGTTCGAGGCCATGTTGCTGAACCCTCTCCAGTACCAATCGAAGATGGCGGAAGTGTTCTTCAATAGTGTCGGAATAGATAATGATATATAGATAGGCTATTGTGAATTCTTGGAGATACCCCACCAAGACGTCCTGCACCATTAATTTTTGGAACGTGGTGGGGGCTCTTTTAAGTCCGAAAGGCATGACGTTGAATTCGTAGGCCGCCCCTCCGGGGTGGTGAAGGCGGTCAGTTTCTTAGATTCTTCGGCTAACTCGACTTGCCAGTATCCGCTGCGCAAGTCTAAGGTTGTGAATACTTTTGCTATTCCCAGGTCTCTTAGTGTCTCCTGTATCGGTGGCAACGGGCTGACTTCATCCAAAGTCTTATCATTGAGACGGCGAAAGTCCACGCAGAATCGGGGCTCGCCTTTTTTCTTGTTCACTATCACAATCGGTGAGTTGTAATCACTGTGACTTGGCCGTATCATCCCAGTGGACAGCATCTCTTTGATTTGTTTCGTTATCACCTTTTTCTTTTGTGGCGTATATCTGTATTGCGGTACTCGCACAGGGGTATTATCTCTTAGCCGAATTGTGTGTTTGGTGGTCGCCGTGGTGGTGATTCGTTCACCTTCTTGCAACACCGTTTGGAATTCCTGTATTATTGTTTGAAAGGTGTTTCTTTGTTCTTTCGACCATTGTCGGGTGTCCACCGGAATTGTGGCTAGATCTAAATCAGGGCTTGCCTGTCCTGGAGAAGTGGTGTTGAAATGGATTGTATGACGTTGTTCCACTCCCACATGTATGCAGCCCCTAATGTAATCAATGATGGCATGGTTTTGTTGTAACCATGGATGACCAAAGATTACTTCCGCTTGGAGACCGTTCACCATCAGGGCTTCACATTCGAAGTGGTAATCATTATTTATGGCTGCCACCAATTTTCCCTTCTGATCCGTGGTGAATTTTCTATCTTCCAGAGCCATTGTAAATACCATTGTTGTCGTGGTTGTTGTTGGCCCAGACGTCCATTTGGGCCTTATTAAATTCCTGGTTGCGGCACTATCCATTTGTGCCGTGACAGGGCCCCCATGAATTTGGAGTTGGATGGATGCCGTCTGTCCAGTTACTGCCGTGGTAATTAGGGCCGTTCCGGTGTTTTGGGAGGGACGGCCCCCTCTTCCTCCCCCGACACCCGAGTAGCTGGTGGGTGACGGGTGGCGAAGCTAGCTGGCTGCTTTGGGCAGTCTCGATTATAGTGACGTTCCGGACAAAACCAGCAGCGTGGGAGGGGCCTTTCTGGTCGTTGTTCCTTCTTCTTTGCTGCCGGTGGAGCGGGTTCCGCTTGTGATCGGTGGTTGCTTGCCCTTGAAGTTTTCATAAATGGTGGACCATTTTTCGCAAGCTAACTGTAGTTGGTACATAGTTCGAGGCTCGGTTTGTGAAATTTGGACACAATATTGTTGTGTCATCTGTGTTATAATGTGATCGACTAATTCGGCCTCAGGCCATTGGGGTTCAATCAAACACAGGCGCTTCATGCGGGTGATGAAGGTGGATGGGCCTTCATCACTCTTAATAATAATAATAATAATAATAATGCTTTATTAGTCTCAGATTCACTGGATATAGACTTCGTCAATACAGAGTATATTACACAAATAGTAAAACATATATACACATACATAAATATAAACCACAAAACATAAATAGACTAAATGTACAATACGACTATGGCAACCGTGCATGGAGCTCTGCCATACTATAGAAACTGTGGTCAATTAGAAAATCCCTCAACAGTTTCTTAAAGTTTGCCAGACCCGAGTCCCGCATGTGTATTGGCAATTTATTAAAAATTGTAAAGCCAGTTATGAGTGGGGACTTTTGATGAAACATGTGATATGATCTGTCCACAACTAAGTTATTTCTATTACGAGTCCTGTAATTATGCTTCTCACTTATTATTGAAAATATATGCTTGTTATTAAAAATATATGTTAATAATTTATAAGCATAGACAGAGGTAACAGTAAATATTCTCTTTGAGCGGAAGGTGCCCCTACAAGACTCATGGTAGGGCAAATCAAAAACAAGTCTGTGATACGCTTTTGTAGAAGAAACACTATTTGTATATCCCTCGCTTGGCCCCAGACAATAATATTATAGGAAATTATAGAGTAGGCATAAGCATAATAAACGCTGAGAATGGATTCGGCATTCAAGATGTTTTTCAAAGTGTGCAAAACATAATATGCCCTCTGAAGTTTACCGCACACGTAATCAACCTGGTTTTCCTATGACAGATTTTCATCAAGAATTGTACCTAAGAATTTACAATTTCTAGAGACCTCAACAATTTGATTATTAAATGTTATGCCTAAACCTGAGCGTGTTTTATGTCTGTTGAAAAATTCAATAATAACCGTCTTATCATGGTTGATTATTAATTTGTTGGCACAACACCAGTCCTCAAAACTTTGTAGAACTATATTGATATTATTGTTGAGCTGTTCTAGATCCGAGTGGGAAACCACTATTGCTGTATCGTCAGCATACATAAATATTTTGCCATAGTTTAAGAAACTAGGTAGGTCATTTATAAATAATAAAAATATTAATGAACCAGGATACTGCCCTGTGGAACTCCAACGTCCATATCATATTCCTCCGATCTGACGTCACCAAGTCTAACAACAGTTTTTCTGTCTTTTAAAATGAGACAATCCATTTGTTCAGTTCCCCACGAATTCCCAGGTTAGAGATCTTACTACTAACAAAATGACAATTAACGGAGTCAAAGGCTCTGGATAGATCAAACAAGATCAACACGGTGTATCTTCCTATATCCATTTCATCAAGAATATGCTGCGTACATTCCACAACACCGGTCTCAGTAGAGAAACCACTCCGAAGACCGTGCTCACAGGGGGTAATGAGATTATGTTTGTTTAAAGAATTAAATATTTTATCAGCAATAATTTTTTCAATAATTTTAGAGAAGACACTAGTTAGCGCGATAGGTCTGTAGTTCTCAATATTGGAGCGGTCATTTCTTTTATGTATAGGAATTACAGCAGACGATTTCAAAGCTGTAGGGAATTTGCCCAAAGTAATCGATAGATTAACCAGGTGGGAGAGATCTTCTGCTACCTCCATCGCACAGGCCTTTATAACACTAACTGGAATGTCGTCAAGACCTGTGTACTTCTTTTATTGGGTAAACGCTTTATAATATCTATAATGTCTCCTGCAACGACAGGACTACAAAACATCGGGCAAGGCATAATACAACCAGTGGTACAGCCAACGCCGTCGCCGGCCCCAAAACCAGATCCCACATCGCACTCGACAACGGACGAAAAGTAGTTGCCAAACAAGTTGACCACCTCCTTCGAATCCTCGACACAGCGGTCATCGTAATTCAGAATAATATCGCGGTTAACCCTAGTCTTCCCGTTAAAATCATTAACAATACGCCAAAGAGCTCTAGATTCATTGTCAGACTGATAAATTACATCACCATAGTGCGCTTCTTTTTCGTGTTTGATCTTATTGTTAATATTTCGTTTCATAATCTTATAGTTGTTTGTTAATTCAGTGTTATTCATCCTCTGGCGTAGCCAATTAAGTTCTCTCAGGTTATATAGCTCAACTTGTAACTCACCAGAAAAACGTAGTTTTTTTTGCTACTCTTGGCTGATAATGAAAATCGTTTATATTTTTTTTTAAAAACAGTATTAAAGCACCACTGAAAGTGTCCCAAAAAACTGTCAAATGTCTCATCTACGTCAGCGCCATCAGCCGCGGGTGCGCCATCAGCCGCAAGTAAGTTTTTGAACTCACAAATGGATGAATGCGAGAAACTTCGGTATGCAATTTCATGGCCACCATCCTCGCCAACATCCACACCCCTATCGCAATTCACAATCTGACCAAAGTGATCGGAAAAACCAGTATCAATATTAAAAGCCCGACATGCCTGAGGTATGTTAGTAACTACATAATCAATACCGGTGCAACTGGAATATCAAGTCGTCGTAAAAACGCGTGTACCGGCAGTTAACAAAGACGTCAGGCCGAAAGACCCGAAAATGTCACTCAAAGTTCTATAGTCAAGGCTGTTTTGAAAACGGTCAATATTAAAGTCGCCACACATAATTAAAAACTTAAACTTCCCCAATATAAATGTGAGTAATTGCGACAACAATCCACAAAACACCTCGAAATTATGCTTATCCCTACTCGGTGGCCTGTAAACGTTTACAATGCAAAAATCCCCACATAAGGAAACACCCGAACACTCAAAGACTCTCTCAATTGAATATAAATCAATAGTTTTGATTGGCTTGCACCGTGAGAAGAATTCTTCATGAGCAAATATAGCAGAACCGCCATGCACATAGTCGCTACGACAGAATTTTGATACTAATCTATAATTATTTATTACAGTAAGGTCAAGTTGGGGTTGGCTTAGCCAATGCTCACAAAATAAGAAAAACATAAAATTATGATTCTTCAGAAAAAGGTCAATTAGATTGATTTTATTTGATAAACACTGTATATTAATATTAAAAATACTAAATTGGGGTGTATAGGACCCCTTATTGTCATGAAATTGATCATAAGTCTTTTTATTTATAAAAAATTACCTACATTATTTTCTTTATCTTCAAAATTACGTGGGAACCTAAACTTAACATCATCTTTGGGTTTATTGTCGTGCATCCCATTGATATTAATCAAACCCGACTCGGTATCAATGTCACGCTGTTTATTAGCATTATCCATGGGTTATTGTCATGTATCCTGTTGACAGTAATCAAATTCGTGTTATTATTCTGCATTTGAATTAAGTTACAAATACTTGTGGCTATTTTCTGGCGACTTACTCTTTGACAGGTATTATTATTAATTTCAACATATTTAACTTGGCTATCGTAATAACTATTGAATTTATTTAAGTGTTCATACAATCTTGAATTGTATTTGTGTATATACTTGTTCTGAACACAAGAAGTCGTAAATGGGATTGACGCGAATAATACATTGGTGTGTGTAACCATTTTTAAATTTTTGCATAATACTTTAAAGAGTGGCATCCTCTTGCTTCCTATGTCATTCGAGCCTCCCAAAATTATAACATAATCAGAAAGACCAAACTCAGCCACTAGTCCATCTAAGCCATTCATTATGCTATCCAGTTTGGCACCAGGCTTAATAACTGATACGATGTCATATTTGCTGCCATCTAGTTTTCTGCACATTACGCTGTTAAGTTTTATTTCATAATCATCTGCCAGTACCAATATTTTCGACCCCTTGCTTAGCCGCATCGAAACTTTCCTTTTCTCATGATGAGGAATCACCGGTACCTTTTCAGTTTGTATTGAAATATTCATTACGATTTCTTTTTCTGTTTGCACCATCGCTTCGGCTGTTTTATCCATCTCTGTTTGCGTTCCAATATTGGATATATTCTGTTTATTTGCAATTTTACTTAAGATTGACTTGTCAAGATCTAATGTATTTTGATCCTTATCTTTTAATTTTTGTTCTAAATTTATTATTTTGGATGTTAATTTTCTAATTTCTTCTAGTAAAGTATCTTTTTGGAAAATTTCCTCGGCCAACTTATTACGCAAATTCCTGATTATGTTCTCCGAGGTATCTTTATTCTCATCTTCGGTATTTGAGACATGCATTAAACTTACATAACTTGTATTTGCTAATTCTGTCTTATTTTTCCTTATAGATGCTTTTGATCTTGTTAAAATGTTTTTACTCATTCTCAGTAGGTATTTATCTTTAGGCACAATTTACAAAGGAGAAAGGATAAACGGGGACACTCGTTTCACACCTGGGGGGCCCTTTCCGGTGTCTAACAATTTACAAACAAAAAAGGCCGCGGAAAGAGAAGGAAGGGAATAACAAAGAGTGTGTATATAATTTTGAATTATAACAATTACGCCTAACAAAAAGACCACAGCAAGAAAAAAACAAAAAAACATGCACCGAAAAACAATAATATCGAAAAAGTGACACACGTGTGCGAGCGAGAGATATAAAACTTGTATATGGTATAAAAATTCGAGAAAAAGAATGACATGTCTCGAATCGAAATGTGCATAGAGACTTTTATTTCACGTTTGTGATCTAATTAGTACATACATGCAGTGGCGGCTCGGGGTGGTTCACATAGGGAGTGCATAATTTCAAAATTAAAAAGTATAATACAAGAACGCTTACCCAATCTTTATAAGTTTCACTGACATACTGTTCCAGACAGGTACTGTTCATTGTACAGTTTGTTTTGAGGGAATAGTAAATATAACACTACAGTTTGATTAAATCTGACGATAAACGAAGTCCATTTTGCGTGTCTTTGACTTGCAGAACAGTTCTATCACTTTTTCATTAAAATTTGGGAAATCATTTATAAATTCTTTTTCACAAGATAACATAGTAAGGGCATTTAATCTGTCTTCTTTCATTGTATTTCTCAGGAAAGTTTTTATTCTCTTCAGCCGTGAAAACTGGCGTTCCGCTTCAGACGTTGTCATTGAAATTGTAATGACAATTTTTAAAAGCTTAACAACTTCATTAAAGGTGTTGTTTAATCCATCCAGCAGAAGGCCTAGCAGACGTACAGCACCGACTTCAATATTTTGCTTAAATTCTTCTCTAGAATATAGAACACTTAATTCAGTTCGTAGTCTGCTTTCATTAGGCATGGATAAAATTTTACTGCTTCTTAAAGGCAATCTTCCGGAAATTTTTTTTGAAAAGAGGAGAACTGTTTAAAAGAAATTAAGTTTGCTAATATTAAGTGCCCTGTATACCGAAATCTAGTTTTTATTTCAAGCAAAATAATATCGCACACTTCAATAGTTTCCCTCCGTCTTTGGCTACCATCAGTTACTCTTCGTCGCGTTGATGGTCGAGGAGTCAGTTCTGAGTTATTTTGTTTAACCAACTGATTATCTGTGTCAGCGATTTCGGTTCGAATTTTTCCAATAGCGCGTTCAAAATTATCTAAATTATTCTTTATTTTTAATGCATCTTTTGTAATTGATTAAACAATATGTCCACATGTGGCATAATTTTACGAAAGAAAGTTAACCAATAGATAAAATTTTCCTCCTCTAAAATTCGCAAATTGGCACCAGCTTGATGAATGGTAGTTGTAAACTAGCTTCTCCCTCGATTTGTTCTAGAGCTTCAATTATTTCTTCTCGGTGCTCATATATTGTATTCACTGTCCTAGAATTGAAGTTCCATCTTATTTTTGAAGAACGAGGTAAGCTTTTTCTCTGAAGGAATTCTTCCAATCTTGCAGCTCGTTGTGGTGAAGTGGAGAAAAAAGTACTAATCCCGTCAGATTGGCAAAAAAAATTCTGCAATTACTACTGCTCGATGTAGCATGTGACATAATAAGATTTGTCTGATGTGCGTAACAATGTACAAAATTGGCCCTTGGATACTGGTCTTGGACATGTCTTTGCACGCCGTTAATAGCACCACTCATGACTGCTGCCCCATCATAGCTCTGTGCAATTAGTTTTTCTGGGTCATCAACAAGCAAACTAATTTCGTTAAGGATGGAGGCAGATAAAGAATTAGCATCATGTCCACTAGGCAGAAGAAATTTCCAAAATCTTTCGACCGGTCTCGCGTTCACAATATATCTTAAAACAACCACCAACTGAAACTGATTGGACACATCTGTGGTTTCATCAGCTATCACAGATATGAAGTCGGTTGCTTAGTTTTACTGGAAACTTGTTCATGATACACGTTCAACATTGCATCAAGCAGCTCATTCTGTATCGTTTTAGATAATCCCTTAAAAACCGGTGCGATGTGATCTCTGAGCGATTTATCAAATTCTGCCGTAAAATTTATCAATTCCCGAAAAATGCCCTTGGTATTCGACGTATGCCGTTTATCATGATGAACATGTTTCGTAATTTTAGCACTAAGATGAATTAGGGATTTTATTCCGTTCTTTGACCAAGAAGGTTCACCACCAAACAAAAGACACGGAAAACAGAACAGATTGTTTATTTTCTATACATAATTGAGGCATCGGCCGTTTAAGATTTTTTATTGCGATTTTTTCATCATACGTTAACCGCGAAAACGTGTTATTCTGTAACGCAGACACAAAATTCATCTTACAACAGCGGTGGCCCGACTGGGAATCTGCTCACATGCTATGTATTAACGATATGGAACTAGAACAAAATACAGTTCTCCCCACCTTCAATGTAATGTTTAATGGCTTAATGCAGCAACGGTAGGGCATTGCTCATGGGTATGTTTCTCTCGGTGGAAGGGGTAAACATTCGAATAGTTTCTCGTCATTATATCTGTGACGACGATCGGTGCATGTAGGTCGTTTCGCGTGCCGCACACGCCACGTTCCTGTTCAATAACTATGAATACGTAATAAATAAATACTTTCAGAGTTAGTTGCTGCTTGGTTTGTTTTGTTTCAAAATTCCAGGGGGTGCAATTGCTCACTTGCTCTCATTAAAAAGCCGCCACTGCATACATGTGAATAAGAAACTCACCACTGACTGGAGTAACTTATGTACTGATGCACACTTACCTAATTAAATACTTTCAATTTCACCATTAAATTACTGAAATAGTAGAGCAGCACAATATTAGAAATATACGCACGAACATGTCGGACATATATATATACTTTCCTTTTGCCTGGTTTCGCATGCTAATTGTAAGGCACGCTTCTTTTGTGGCCGCATAAATTCTCTTCTAAACCTTTGGCAAAATTCCTTTAAGGTTCCGAAGCCTCCCTCGTTTTTGCGGAACCAGGCCGCCGCTTCCCCTACCACATACGGTCTGACCGCGTCATCTATGTCCTCAGGTAACTCCAATCTTTGGTCTCGGAGGTAAGTGTTTAGATGGATCAAGAACAGCTCCGGGTCCTCCACCAAGTGGCCGCTGAATGACCTGGGCGGTGCGGCGGTGCGGCGGTGCGGCGGTTGGGGTCACCTGTTGGCAAGACCCGCAACAATGCTGACATCAGCACGCACGTGATTGGTTCACGTCACACTTTGCACGTCCGGGGTTCGCACATTCCATAAGCACGGATCTGGGCGTTACCGCGAGACAACGTCGTATACACGTATATCGGTGGGGACCAATGGTAACACTGCTACTTTTTTTTGCTTTCGGTCCTCAGAACATATATAAATATAATAGATTGTTTGGATATCTAATATATTGATATCACAAATTTTTCTTAAATCTCAAGGGGGACACATCGAATCAAAAATTATAAGTTTAGTTACATAATATTAAATACTTGATTGTCTAACACAGTTTGTCTACGGATATATGATAATTATAAATTAACTTTTCACATGTTCGCAAGTGCCTATAATTGTACCATTACCACTTGCTGGACTCAAGAACATGGTAGTAACTGAAGTAATTTCTATAACAATAAACCACCATTTGAAGAAATTTGAATGTTTAGTCACATACTTATAGCTGTTTACTTTGGCTATTATAAAATTGATATAATGAGTGTGAATAAAAACAAGTGTAAAAAAAATTAAAAATAAGTCTGATGAACCGAATCACACTAATACTCTAACTAAAATTAAAAAAATTGAAGTGTGGGCGCCACACGACTTTGTTATACATATTGCCGTGATATCTCGCAAGTTTATAAAATAAGAATAGCTTTAAGAATTAGTTTAAGTTTTGAAATGAAATAAAAATGACAAAAATCGTACTTGGATGTGAAGAACAATATTTGCAACAAATTACATGAATGTATATAAAGTTGCATACACATAGTCAAATACAAACACATAATTTAAAAGTCATTATTATTCAATTGAATAGTGAGTGAATGTAGAATAAAAATATTAAATAAGTATGAAATAAAAGACAAGATAAATATAAGCAATATATTTCTTTTGTAGAAAGGATACACAAGATGTATGGTTTACATATCATGAAAAAGATCAAATACGATATGCAAGAAAGATAAATATGGCTGAATAAATTATTATGATTTACATGCATAAAGTAATAAAACTTTATGAAAGAGTTTAAAAACTAAATTATATTAAAAGATAGAAATTACCTTAGCTTATGACTAGAGACTAGAAAAGGATATAAATATATAAAACGTAAACCCGATCAGCAATAACATTTTGTATAAAAAGGTAGCTGATAACATAAATAAAAAGTGTGTGTGTTTATGATTTGTTTGTAACACAACGCTTCAGAGACTGGAAACAGACGTGTACAGTTTCATGACCTGCAAAAGATAACAAAATATAAAACTTGTGTAAAGTTTATTGCAGATAGACATATCACCGATGGAAAGATCATGGATAGAGAACAGAGATGCAATGGAGAAACAAACGTGTCTTCCAGGTGCAGGCAGTGTTGAAAGCAAAATATTCGTTCTTTCCAACGTATTTCCAATCCTACCGAGTCACAATTCAGCTACAAGAAAAGTGAGGATAACATTAATAAATGGGAAAAGAAAATATGTATTGAACAATGAACAAGGCAATAGGTTCATTAATAAACACAAAGAAGGATGGTATTAACAACAAGAATAAACCTACCGTCGGAAAGGCAGTACGAGGCAGTGAAAAAGATTCTTAAATAAGAAAACAATTTTCGATGTGTTGACGTTTGGTGAATAAGAACTGTCAGAACAATATGTGCGTGTGTGCGTGTGTGTATCACGGCGGCAACATGTGGGCAGCGATTTCACTGAAACATATACTCCAATGCCAACCTAAAAGATGGACTAGAGGGCGCACTAGTCAACGTTACATTTTTTTTGTCGGTATAAAAATTCGAAACAAGATTCGACAAGAAGAACTTCTTATTACGACTTCGGGAGAATAAGACGCTTTCAAAATAATTGCGATTGATATTTTTGTTAATTGTTACATAGTAGAATAGTAATTTCATTATTTTTTTTATCACGTTCATTCATAATAGTTTTCTTTTATCAATACATTTAAATTCTTTTTGAAGAGTTCAAGATGGACATTCAAAATAACCAATTTGATGAAATGTTTGAAAATAGCAAGTAAGTTTTTCTTTGAAAAAGAGTTATCTAAACTGTTAAACAAATATTGGTTTTGCGTGCAAATGATTACTCAATATAACGTTGAACAGTATAGATACGCAAATATTATCCTGTAAGGTTTTTAATTCATTAAGTTGTAATAAAAAAATATAGGACTAATGGTGTTGGGTAATTGGAGAAATGCTGCGTGCGAATGAGTACTTTCTTCAATAATTTGTCCAGGCTCATTAATCTTTTTCAAGTCATGTTAATACATAATTAAACGTTTTACACGGCAAAGATTAAAAGCTAGAAACAACGCGTGCAAATGGTTGTCTAAAGCAATTAATTGAAGCCAATATCAAAACAATTACGTTGATAAATAAAATTATCAATGGACAATAAAAGTTTTCATTTATTTAAATACAGGATAAATATTTTTTTTTGTTTAGCATCATGAATGCATAATAAAAAGATTTACATACATTATAACCGGCATCTAGTATAGATGATATATATATTCAATTATGTATTTGTATAGAGCATTAAGGTGTCTAAAGGTATTTGAATTTACAAATGATTAAATAAAAAGTATATGATCATGTTATATAGACATTCCCTTTTTTTCTTTAAACAAAACTATTACCTCGTCCCTATTATAAGTAAGAGAAAGGTTACCAGTGAAGGAGAAGGAACCACATACATTGCCAGAACCCACAATAGTTATTCGGTACATGCTATTACAATATAAATTAAATACAAAATCAATTATAAGCTTTTGGTGTAAAAAGGATAATTTTTAGAGCACAGCATATACAGATGACTATACCCACAACATATAGTGCAGCATGTTCTCATATTTTTATAAGAGGGCACTGCATATATAAATATATTGGCGCCCAACGTGGGGCAATGTATTCCTTTTCTTGTTGTTTATTAATCATATAATTAAATAACGCCCAACATAGAGAGACAATGTATTACTTTTCTTTTTGTTTGAAAAAAAATATAATTAATGTCGCTTAACATAATGGAGCATTGTGTTCATTTTCTCGTTTGTTAATAATTATTTACATAACACTCAACGTTATGAAGCAGTGCATTTTTGTTTTTTTAAATGATTAAACAAAAAAATAATAATTTATTTTGTCCAAACAATTGGTACAAAGTTTGTCTCATTTTCTTATTCATTAACAAACAAAATAGTTATTCAGTGTCCAATTTAGAGACAGAATACTTTTGATTTTCATTTACTGGTGAATTATCAATTTCTCTTATTTAGAAAAGGATAAAGAAGGAGGAGTAGTATTTAATTAGATAAGTTTCGTTATAAATTCATGTTAATAAAAAGATAAAAAAATGGCAGACAAAAATAAGAATAATGGTGAAGGTTCACAATTCACACAATACAGGGACAATCGTCCGGTATCTTCTGATTCAGAGTCGGAAAAACCTGAATCAGAGGATCGCACAGCTGATGGTAGCATACAAACAGAAAGCATCAGTGGTGTAACTAGTGAACAAAAACTTGAGAATCTTTTCAATAAACTATTCAGTAGAATAGAAGAAAATGATAAGAATTTAAATCAAAGATTAGTAGAAAATAATTTAAGTATAAATCAAAGATTAGAACAAAATAATTTGAGTATGAACAGGAAATTTGAGGAAAACAATCAAAGATTAGAAAAAATCAATTCTAAAATAGACAAAGGTTTCACAGAGTTAAGAAAGGAAACTTTAGAGCTAAATGCAAAAGTAGAATTAAAGTTAGAACAGTCAGTTTCAACTTTAAACAAATAAATAAACATTAACGAAAAGAAATGTGAAGGTAAAGGCACATTCTTAATAAAAGAAATAAACGAAAGGTCTGCCAAAACACAAGCTAGTTTTAATAAGGTAGATGAGAAAATAAACTCTCTTGAAAATAAAGTTAAAGGGAATAATGTAGAATGTCAAGAACAAATACAAGAACTTTCACACCAAGTGGAAGATTGCAAAATAAAATATGGTGTTTGTACTGACACAATGTTGACTTTACAAAACAAAACTTTAACCTTTGAAAACACTATCAAACGGTTAGAAAACAAAGTACACGGGGTTAGTATACCTAGTGTATCTTTGACACAAATACCTGGTAGCGCGGAGAATATACCAAAATTCTCAGGATTTTATAAAGATAATCCAATGGCGTTTATGAGAACCATCAAAACGTATATGAGGGGAATATCTGATGAGATGTCAAAGCTACATTTCATAAGAGGTTGTTTGAAGGATTATGCACTTCAGTGGTATGACATGATAATAGATGAAGTAGTAGACTTCAAAGAATTTGAGATTCGTTTTGTGAGACAGTACTGGGGATAGACTCAGCAGAGGAGAATTAGACACGATTTAGTGTTTGGCAAATACAGAGCTTGATCTTCTCGAGAAAACTACATCATACGAAAATATTCTTTTCTCAAATACATTCAACCAACCATTGAAGAGAGCGATATTGTCTCACAGCAAGCAGCACACTTTGACCAGAACGTTACACAGGCGGTAGCATTTCAAGGGATTGATAACATCGAAGAATTACTGGAACTGGTCAAGAGATTGGACGATGTGGATGAAAAGGGAAACAATTATAATTATGGAAACACCAAAAATACAAGCAATCCATCTAGAAACTATCACAACAACAACAACAATGGAAATAATCCAAATACAAACAATACACCTCGATACAACCAAAATAAACAGTACAACAATAATGGGTACAATCAAAACCAGGGCAAGCAGAATTATGGAAACAACCCATATACATATAATAAGCCAAGCTATGGGAACAATCCATATTCAAATAATAAGACGAGAAATTATGAAAATGAGAGAAAGACTGAACAAAATTATAGGAAGGAAGAAAGAAACCCTGAGAGGGAAAGAAGAGTGAACAACGTTCAGATAAATGAAGAAAAGAAAGAAATAAATACGAAGGAAAAGACAGAATCAAAAGGTGCAATACCCAAGGATTCAAGATTATATACAATGGGACTAGGTTGTAAAAACTAAGCAAAACTGGGTACACTACACAATTATGTGTATGGAAATTATTCGATGGCGATGAAACGGCCTGGCGATGAATCGGCCAGCGATGAACTGGCCAGCGATAACACGGTGGCGATGAAACGGCGGCGATAATGAGTCCTAGACCGTTGTATCTGTCATCCAGAAGCAGTCTGGAGGTCAATTCAGCTGTACTACAGGGTTCAGTTATGGGACAAACGCTATGGAATATTTTATACGATCAAATTCTAAACGTGCGACTTATGGATGGAGTCAGGACAATAGCATATGTCGAAGATCTAGCGCTCATAGTAGAAGCGGAGGATGCGAGAGAGTTTGATTCAAAGTTAACGAATCCCTGGAAAAAATAGTGGAAAGAATGACGGAAATTGACCTGCAGATTGCCCCGGAAAAGACAGAGTCTATTATCCTCAAAGAGTCTTACAGACAGGCGGACATACACTTTGAATAATCAAAGTGTATGTCCGGCTGTCTGCAAGACCCTTTGAGGATAATAGACTCTGATTTGTTGCCCCACTATAAAGTGGGGCAATAAATCACCAAATGAAATGTGTCAGTGTAACTCTAGACTCTAGACCATAAACTAACGTTGCGGCCATACGTAAAACAAGTATAGTGGCGAAAGCAGATTCTACTCTAATAACACTGCTCAGGATCATGCCTAATGTTGGACAACTACCAGAAAACGCAGGGAAATTCTGTATGAGGTAATACAGTCGCAAGTGCTGTACGCAGTACCGGTCTGGGCATATGCACTAGACAAAAAAGGTTATAGAGAAGAACTGGAAAAACTCCTGAGAAGAGTGCTGCTGAGAGTGAACAGCGGTTACAGGATAGTGTCCACTGGAGCAGCACAGGTGATATCAGGGATACCAACAATATCCCTCCTGGTAGAGGAACGAAATAGGATGTTCTCTTCCGAGAAAAGACAACGACTATCATCGAAGGCGTGGAAAATAGAAACAATGATCAAACGGTCGCAGAACAGTTGGCTGAACCACGACCTTGGTCCGCGACTTGAATGCCTGGGTACGCTGTGGATTTACAGTGACAAATTACTATATGACGCAGTTCCTCTCTGGACACGGTCATTTTAGAACTTACTAAAGCTAGCTATGCCCAGACCGTGGGATGGTCAATACAGCAGACCATGCGATGTTTGTATGCGATATAGGTGGACAGGTTTTCTTTTTGCCAACGAAATACACTAAGTATTAGACGCGCATAATGTAATCGAGAGAATGATAGACATCGAGAACAAATGGAGAGATGTGAGCACCTACATTGAGAAGGTGATGAAAGCTAGGGAAATGCAGTGGAGAGAGCGGCGAGAGTATAATAGAGACAACTGTCCTATACGAAGAGAAGCAAATAGCAGTTCTGGAAGAACAGGAGGACAGTAATATTTTTTTTAGTGGGTAGGCCAAGTTGGAGAGTCCCACACTATCAGTCAATGATTAATGTCCATAAAAGATTCTTCCCTCACATAAATAATAATAATAATTTGTGTACCCAACAGTACAAAACCAACAACGGCACACTGTATTTTACAATAGATGTACGAATTAAGAACAATAGAATAAAATAAATTACGCATAAATCATTTAAGCTTGAATTGCAAGAAAATATTATTAAAATACTTATTTTCATTACGGCATATTTGATGTAGTGAACTCCTCAGCATAATATTTATCCGGCATGTGGAAGTAAAAAATGTAACATGACTTCTGTCAGATAGCTGTGTCCCTTGAAATACCAATAGATAAGGACAGTCAATCCTGTTATGCACTAAACCATGTAAAAAGTTGGGACTAGTAATCTCACGACACGTGTTCAAAAGAACAAAATTATACCCATCCAAAAATACTGTAATGTAATTATTTTTACAGGGATAAACTCCACTGCTATATAAAGCTCAAGAATTTCAAAAGTCTTCTCCGGATGCTCTGCAATGTCAATTTATAGAAGATGTAAATTGGATGACAAATAATAGCAGAGTATTCGAGCTTATTACGCACAAGCGAAAAATAAGGAGTTCAATAATGGTCGCATTAGCAAAATCTCTACTATTTCTGAGATTAAAATCCAGTGCAGTAGAGGCAGAAGTGCACACATTAGTATATGTTTGGCGAAGGATAAATGTTGATCAAATAGTACTCCCTAATCGTTTACCTCCGCACGCAGGCTAATACCTTGTATTGTTTTGTGTTGGAATTGGGTACACATATAAAATAGACTATTCACTATCACTAAATATCACTTTATTAGCAATATAACTTAGTACATAAATGAAAACATTTTGTTTGCTATTGTTCTCTTATATTCTATTAATTGTGTACTGACATGCTTACTATGTTGGTTCGTGTGAGTCCTATATTACCGACACCAATATACAGTATGGTATCAGTTGGCAGGAACTATAAAATGCTAATATACTACATTCCTCCGCACTTTATTTAAAAAGAACCTCTGCTGTTAATTTAATAGATAGTCTTTAAATTTAGAAGGTTTCTTGTTTCGTGTGGCTCTAGTGGGTAATCTTCTGTCTTCTATGATGGAGTCCTCTTGTTGTGTTCCGGGGACAGCTCTCTGATTGAGTTCTTCTTCTTCAATTGTGTCTTCATTTTTCTGTTCTTCTCTCTCTCTCTGTCTTCTCCTTCACTTTCGTCATCTCTTTTGTCTCTTGTTGGGTAGGTGTCAAGATCGGGGTAAGGGTTTATGTTGGTAGGATTAGTGTTAGGTCTAAGGTGTCTTTTGAAAAATGACGTGTTTCTGGTGATTACTTCATTGTCTCTTTTAGCAGTTACCTGTGTGCCTTTGATATTAACAATATTGTAAGGTTTTGAATCATATAAAGGTGTTAATTTGTTTAATCGGCTTTGTTTACATATAACAGTACCACCAACTTTAAAATTGTGTTGTTTTACATTTCTTTTTCTATCTGCAAACTCCTTTTGTCTATTTTTGTTTCTTTTGTCAGTTCTTTCGACGTTATTGTTCTTGTATTTGATGATTGATGGAAGAGTATTTCTAATTTCTCTGTTAAAAATTATTTGAAAGGGTGACTGACCTGTTGTCGAGTGAGGTGTTGATCTTATAATTCAGGAGAAAATTATCTAATTCTTCCCTTAGATTTTTGTTTTCTAGACTGGCACATTGTAGTGTTTTCTTTAATGTTTTTACATAACGTTCCGCTAACCCATTGGCTTCTGGCCAGTATGGTGTAATACGATGATGTTTTATACACAGGTCGTTCAAAAATGTATGGAAGTCCTTTCCATTAAAAGGAGGTCCGTTATCGCTTTTCAACATGGTTGGCAAACCGAACATTGCGAATGTGTGCCTCAACTTTTTTATAACCGTTTCAGAATCTATTGAAGAGATCACTTCTACTACCGGGTATCTACTATATTCATCGAGTAGGATTAATAGATATTGTCCCCCTGGAAATGGACCTGCAAAATCTATGTCCAGGTGCTCCCATGGTGTTTTAGGTAATGCAGTGCTTGATATCGGATCTCTGTTGTACTGAGGTGTGACGACTTGACAAGCGTGACAGTTTCTGATTGTCTTTTCTACCATTTCATCCATATTATGAAACCAAACTTTTGTTCTCAACAACTGCTTTGTTTTAACTACTCCTTGATGATCTTTGTGTGCTAAATCGATAGTTCTATTTTGAAGATTATGAGGTATAATGATCCTGTGATTTTTTAGTAACATTCCATTGCTTGCTGTAATTTCAGATTTGATAGGGTAGAATATTTTTATGTCATTATCCCATGAAGCGATGTTGTTTTTATTGAGTACATTTAGTAATTTTTGTAAAAGTAAATCTTGCTTTGTAGCTTCTTGTACTTGCCTTTGGTATGCTGTAATCTGTAATAAAATTGATATAGTCCTCGATTTGTTTTGATTTCTTCATTTGTTCTATGTTGCACGGTACTGGATGTCTTGATATATAATCAGCTGGATTGTTAACTCCTTTTTGGTGAAATGTTTTAAACTTATATTGCATAATGCGTAATCGTAGTCTTTCTATTCTCGCTGAAGTATTTGACTTTGGGTTTTGTAAAATACTTACAAGTGGCTTGTGGTCCGTGTACAGATTGAAGACCACTCCAAACAAGTATATATGAAAATGTTGCATTGCCCAACAAATTGCCAACATTTCCTTTTCTATTTGACTGTACCTCCGCTCAGTTTCCGTTAAGGATTTACTACCATATGCAACAATTTATATTTGTTCACCATGTTTTTGTGCTAAGATAGCTCCTAATCCATGTGGTCCTGCAGCTACGTATAAATGTATTTGTTTTGTTGTATCAAAATATACTAACTTAATTACTTCTAAAAGTTGCTTCTTTAAGTTGTTAAATGTGTTTGATCTGCTAACTTTGGAAGGAATTTCCCTACATAATTTAAATGCCGAGAAAACTTCTGACTTCTGATGGATTTTGAGGTGCTTGTAGATTATTTATGATGTCGACTTTCTTGGGATCGGGTTTTATTTCTTTATCCGAAAAAATGTATCCAAAGAATTTTATGGTATTTCTGTTAAACTCACACTTGTTTTCGTTCAGTGTTAATCCTGATTGTTTTAATCTTTCTAAAACCTTCATCAGTGCTGTGTCGTGTTCCTTTTCTGTTTTTCCAAACACCAAGATATCATCGCAAACATTTATAACTCCTTTAATGTTTACTAGCACTTGGCGGATCGTATCTTGAAAAATCTCCGCTGCTGCGTTTATACCAAAATTTAATCTCTTGAATCTGTATAGGCCAACATGTGTCGAGAAACTCGTTATTTCACGTGATTGTTCATCTAGAACTAGTTGATGATATCCATCCTTGAGGTCAAGCTTATTGAAATGCTTCGCACCATTTAACGCTATTAAAATGTCGTCTATCGTTGGTGTGAGATGTCTTACACGCTTGATGGCCATTTTGGGACATCTCATGTCAACACACATCGAATTGCTGTCGGACTAGAAGATTTTGGTACCACCACGATCGGGGATACCCAAGCAGTGGGTGTTATCACCTTCTCAATAATATCGCTATGTTCCAACCTCCTGAGTTCCTCTTCTACCATTCGTCGTAAGCTAAATGGTAATCTGCGAAATCCCTGGGCTACTGGTAGTACTGTCGGGTCTATAAACAGATGAACTGATGTGTCTCTGAGTTTACCTGTTCCTTGGAAAAGTTCTGGGAATTCTTGCTTAACTATGTTTACATCGGTTGAAAATGTTATGTGCAAAATACCTAATTTTACAGCTGTGTCATAAGACAGTAGTGACGCTGAGTCACCTTTGACTACAAAAATCCTAGCTTGTACTACATCATTTTTGCAAGACACTGTAGCAGTAAAGTATCCTTTTAAAGGTAATTCTTGCTTTGAGTGGTAAGCATAGATTTGTGTTTCAGATTTATTCAACTCAGGTTTGTCTTTGAGACTGTTAAAGGTGTTGAAACTTATTACGTTGACTGATGACCCTGAGTCTATAATGCAATCAATGGGTGTTCCATTTATGAAAATCTCTATATGAGGTGTTTTTGTGTTGTTGATTGAGTGTATGTTAACACTGAAAGACTCTTCACTTGACTCATTTTCCTGTATTGCATTTGTTTTTGGTGTTTGCTTTTGTTTACCATTTTTTTATAGTATGGTTGTTGACTTTTGGTACTTGTTTCTTGTGTTTCTGACAGACAAACTTTGGCAAAATGACCATTCCGGCTGCACTTGTGGCACGTAACATTTTTTGCTGGACATGTATTTCGACCCTGCATGTGCCAATTGTTACCACAGTTTTTACATTTTTGTTTTTGATTTGTGTGGTTGTCTTTATTTGACTTAAACTTTTGTTTATGTACAAAATTTATTGGATGACAAGAATTTTCCATGACTGACATGTGTGAATTGGTTTGTTCGATAGTCCTTGCCTGTGTTAAAAGTTTTTCTAAGCTGGGCTGTTCATTTAGAGCATATCGTCTGAGTGTACTGTTTCGAGTGTTTAATATAATTTGAGATTTTATCTCACTGTCAGCATCTTTAAATTCACATTGTTCAATGTATAAAGACTGTAATAGTGTTTGATGTAAAACAGGCTTATGTATGAGGTTGTCAGTGTGTAGATTCATAATAAACATGTTATACCAGTATGATGTATGTGTCATTATTTCTTAAGTATAAAAGAATAAAACAAAAGTAAAATATAAATATAAATATAAATATAAAACATGGCGCAGTCATTAAAGTGATAAATTATCGAAAGGAAATATGTAGAACTGAAAGTTAATATACCGTAAATATAACAAATATATATAAAAAAAAATGGCTAACCCAAGCTCAGGCACAGTAAAATTACCGCCAGATTTTAATTTACAAGGAAGTAACGCATCGAAAGAATGGAAATTTTGGAAAATAACCTTTGAAGATTACCTTATAGCGACAGGGCAAAATGAATCTGCTGATAGGATTAAACTTTCGATTTTGAGGAACATCATAGGAACAGAATCTGCAAAATTGATGTCAACATTGGTTATTCCGCAAGAAGAAGAAGACAAATATGATAGTGTTATCAAAGCAATTGACAAATATGTTAACCCACGGGTAAATGAATGTTTTGAACGATACAAGTTCATGAAACGTATGCAGCAGGAAGGCGAATCGTTTGAGCAATTTTTAACAGAATGCAGACACTTAATAAAGACTTGTAACTATGATGAAGTAGATGATAAGGAAACTGCAGAAAATAAATCACTAAGGGATAAGATTGTAACGGGAATTAGGGACTCGAATACAAGAGAAGCTTTATTGAGAATCGACCAATTAACATTAGAGAAGGCGATACAATTATGCAGGACCAGTGAACAAAGTCGGAGTCAAAACGAACAATTCCAGCAGGGAACAAGTGGTGAGATCAATATGGTAAGAAGACAACAGAGAAAGTATAATGTAAGTAATAGTGATAAGTTTAAATCACATCATGAAAGAGACAAAAGTGACACTCGAGTTAAAAGGACTGATACATTCAAGTGTAGACGATGTAGTAAAACACATGGACAACGAGAATGTCCAGCATACAATAAAAAATGTAGAAAATGTGGTTTATTGAATCATTTTGCTATATCGTGTAGAGTTAAAAATGTAAAATATGTAGACCAAGAATGTAACAGTGATTGTTCTAGTGAAATATACATAGGTAATGTAAATGTTAAGAAAAATAAATGTAATCGTAATGTAAATATTCATCATGTAAATAACATTTGGGATGAAATTATTAATATTGAAGGTAAAAAAGTTAGAATCAAAATCGATACAGGTGCAGATATAAATATCATGCCATTAAATATATTTGAAAATGTTAATAAACAATTTAGGGTTAGACCGACAAATTATGTATTAAAAGCTTTTGAAGGTACACAGACCAAACCAAAAGGTATTGTTAATTTAAACTGTAAATATAGAAGTTCAGACATATATGAAGATTTTGTAATTGTTGATAAAGCTAAATATGTACTTTTAAGTGGACGAACATGTGTAAATTTGAACTTGATAAAAAGAATTAATAATGCTAGGTTGGAGGGAAATAATGTTAAAAAAGAAAGATTTATAAAGCAAAATATAAAAATATTTGAAGGTTCGGGAAAATTTTCAGAAAAATATAAAATTACTACTATTGATAAATTTGAAACAGTGAGTCATCCACCAACAAGAATTCCTCTCGCGATACGTCCAGCACTAAAAAACGAATTAGACAGATTAGTAAAAAGAAATGCGATTTTCAAAGTTAATGAAATTGATGCACGTGCAAATATAAATAGAGTTGTAATTGTTGAGAAACCCAATGGAAAATTGAGACTCTGTTTAGACCCATTGGATTTAAATAAACAAATAGTTCGAAAACCAGGATTAATTCACAATATTGAGGAAATATGTTCAAATTTAAGAAACAAGTTTTTTTTTCAGTTTTTGATTTATCGGAGGGCTATCACCATCTGGAATTGGTTGAAGAATCCTCTTGGAAGTGTTGTTTTGCGACACCATTTGGGATATATAGATATGTTGTATTGCCATATAGTTTGTCAAATTCACAAGATTTATTTCAAGAAGCAGTTGCTTCAAAATTCAGTGATATTGAGAATGTTCTAATTTGCCACGATGACATGATAATAGCAGGTAAGACTGAAGAAGAGCATGACGAAATAATAAGACAAGTAGTCGACGTGCTAATAAAGTAAATGCGAAATTTAATAAAGAAAAATTTCAATACAAACAACAACAAGTTAAGTTTATGGGTCAGATATTTTCAAGGGATGGAATGCAAATAGATCCTGATAGAATAGAAGCATTGAAAAAGTTAGAAAGCCCAAAAGGCAAAGTAGAGTTACAAAGAATTATAGGCTCTTTTAATTATATTAGACGATATATACCAAATATGGCAGATTATTTGCATCCTCTGTGTGAATTATTAAAACCTAGTATAGAATGGAAATGGATGCCAAAACACCAGGAAGCCTTCGAGAATTTAAAGAAAATAATATGTAATACACCAGCTTTGGTACCGTTTGATCCTGATAAAAAGACAATTTTACAATGTGATGCATCCAAAAATGGACTGGGATGTTGCATGTTTCAGGAATACGAAAATAAAACACTCAAATTAGTAGCTTGTTCATCACGTAGTATGAATGACCATGAAATAAACTATAGTCAAACAGAAAAAGAATTATTAGGGATTTATTTCGGTACACAAAAATTTCACCAATTTATTTATCATTGTGTTGTTGATGTGCAAACGGATCATAAACCTATCATTGCCAATATGAAAAAGCCTATCTGTAAAATAGGATCTGTTGGATTACAGCGACTAAGATTAAAACTTATGAAATATTCTCTTAATGTATATTATGTGCCAGGTAAGGAAATACACTTTGCTGACATGTTATCAAGATCATTTTTACCACACGTAACATACGACGCAGAAATGATAGAGATGATACATTCTGTATCCAGACACTTACCTATGAGTGATGAGAAGAAATCCGAATTTAGAACAGTAACATCAAATGATCAGGTATTAGTAAAAATAATTGATTATTATTTTAATGGATGTCCCAAATCAAACAAGGTTGAATCGAAATTGAGACCATACTACAATATCAAAGAAGATATATTTGTTGAAGCAGGTATTGTATTTGTAAACGACAAAATTGTGGTTCCTAAAAAACTTAGAATGTCAATCATAAAAGTATTGCATATAGGTCATATTGGTATGAGAAAAACAATAAACAAAGCGAGGAGTTTGTTCTTCTGGCCAAGTTTAACTGAGGATGTTAAATTATATATAAAACAATGTAGAACTTGCGAAATGTTTATGCCGCATGATTTCAAAGAACCTCTATTGCCTCACGAAACTCCTAAACTAAGATTCAATAAAATAGGTGTTGATATATTGGAATTTGGAGGAAAAGCGTACTTAACGTTAATTGATCATTTTTCACATTGGATTGAAATACGAGCAATGCCAGACAAGACAGCAGAATCTACTATAAATATTATGCAAGATGTTTTTACAAGATTTGGATATCCGGAGTACATAGTAGCAGATAATATACCATTTCTGTCAAATAAATGTAAAGAGTATTACAGAAATAAAGACATCACCATAGTAACGTGTTCTCCGCACCACCATCAAAGTAATGGTAGCACAGAAAAGGCTGTTAGTATAGGCAAACGAATTTTACGCAAAAGTTTTCATGAAAATACCGACTACAGAGAAGCATTAATGGAATATAACAACTCGCCAATAATATATTTAAAGGCATCTCCAAGTCAAATTCTCCAAAGTAGACGACTGAAGACACAATTACCAATAACTAGTAAAATGTTAGAACCTAAAATTCAAAACCAAATTTATCCACAGCTTTGCAAACAGAAAGAGCATACAAAGTTACACTACGATAAAAGAAACCGTAAACGAATTCAAGAGTATAAGAACGGAGATAAAATAGTAATTAAAAGTTCCAAGGACAAGATTTGGTATAAAGCAGTTGTCATTGAAAAGGCAAAAGAACCAAGATCATACTGGGTACGGAAAGAGTGGAACAATAAAATTGTGAGACGCAACTCAAGTCAAATAAAAATATCAATAACAAAACCCCAGCCAGGTAACTTGAAATTATTACCAGAACTACATATAGACCAACACCCGGAAAAAGAACATGTAAATGAAAAAATAAAATCACATACACATAGTGATAGTAATAATCATAAAAATCAAGAGATAGACGAACCAACTTTGGTCCCAAATCATAATGTTGAAATACCTTCACAACTTGCATGTAAAACAAATGTTATTAGTAATAAGATCACTCGACATGGACGCCAAGTGTTACCACCCCAACGACTAGATCTTTGAGGGGAAGGTATCCAATGTAATAAAGACTGTAATAGTGTTTGATGTAAAACAGGCTTATGTATCAGGTTGTCAGTCTGTAGATTCATAATAAACATGTTATACCAGTATGATGTATGTGTCATTATTTCTTAAGTATAAAAGAATAAAACAAAAGTAAAATATAAATATAAATATAAAACACACATGTTTTTGATAATTTAAGCAAACGGGCATAGAATTGATCTACAGTTTCATGTTGTTCTTGCTTGGCTTGGCGAAAATTAAATATTTGAAATTCAATATTTACTCTAGGCTTAAAATATGCATTTAGTTTTTGTTTTGCACTTTCGTAAACAGAAATACTACTGATATTTTCTGGGGATAGTGTTGAATCAGTGGGACTGGGAGGTTCAGGAAGAGACAAGAATAAATCATGAATATCCTCACCTGCATGGTGTAGGAGCATGGCCCCCTTTCTCTCCTCATCCTTCACGTCAGCTGCTATTAGATAGTTATCAAAACGAGCAATCCATTTTTCCCAACGAGCTCCGATATTGTTAACGTCACTCTTCACGTTAAACGGGTTAAATTGGTGGTTTATTTCCATGTTTGCTTCCTATTTTCTTACTATCTATCCCAAACGATTTTTCTGGTTTGTCTTGCTTTGTTTGTGTTTTATTTTTCGATCGTGTTGTAAGTGTTTATTTAATCATCCTGGTCGCCAATGTATTGTTTTGTGTTGGAATTGGGTACACATATAAAATAGACTGTTCACTATCACTAAATATCGCTTTATTAGCAATATAACTTAGTACATAAATGAAAACATTTTGTTTGCTATTGTTCTCTTATATTCTATTAATTGTGTACTGACATGCTTACTCTTACTATATTGGTTCGTGTGTGTCCTATATTACCGACACCAATATACAGTATGGTATCAGTTGGCGGGAACTATAAAATGCTAATATACTACATACCTGTCACCCAATATTATAATCGAAGTTAATCAGTTCCATGCTTCTAGAATACTTCATAACATGACACTTATTAAGTGCCAGATCATTATACTCACAGCATACGCAGATTGTATATAAGTCACACTGTAGACGTAGAGTATCGAAGCTAGTATCATTACGACCATAGATTTTCAAGTCGTCAGCAAACGCCAGTCCATCACAAAAAGGTGATTCCCTTTAAAGTGTAATAAATAATAAATTAAAATAAATAAACAAGAGTCCAAATTATTTTTTCTTGAAGAAAGAAGGTATTAAAAGGTACAAAATTCCCACAGATTCTTTATTTTAAATGGTGTTCGGCTACCGGTTTCGTGAGTTTAAGAAAGGACTCACATCTTCAGGCCGAGCTTTAAAAACAAAAAGGTGTGCCTGTGATAAAATAATGCACTACTAAATCTAGTGATATGTTTAAAAGTTTTATATACAAAAAATTGTATTAGTCAAACAATAAATTACTTTCTTAAAAAAGAGTGAAATAACTTTCAAATATGTCAAAGGTGAAGTTAACAATAAAATTACACAAGTGAACCATAGAGGAAAACTAAACCTATACTCACAATCCTACCTAACAAATCGTTCCTCCTGCACCAGCAACAACACCCGTGTTCCCTCGTATTCTCCAAACAAAAAATGAGGTGTGGCCACCACACTACTTTCTTATACGTATGAGCGTTTCAAACTGTACAATTTTAAGAATTTTTTTAATACAAAACTTATTCAAAATCCTACTCTAAGAACTTTCATTCTCTTAATAAATCGCTATAGAATGCATACTTCGCAAGATATCAAAAAAGTGCTCCTCGCTAAGAGTAAAAGTGCTACTTCCGGTCCGAATTTTGAAATTTCAATATAGAAAAAATATTGCAAATATAGTTTTAAATACTTTTGTACTCTTGATAAATATATATAGAATGCAAAACTTACGACATATTTGCAAAAAATCGCTATTCGATAAGAGTAAAAGTGGTACTTCCGGTCTGAATTTTGAAATTTTTTTTATACAAAAGATATTTAAAAGTACGTTCTAAATACTTTTATACTCGTAATGTACCTGCCTAGAAAGCATGACTTGCGAGATATTCGCAAAAAACTGATTTTCGATAAGAGTAAAAGACCTACTTCCGGTAGGAATTTCGAAAAACTTTATTAATACAATTTTTCTCAAATTTAATTTTGAGTACATTTGAAATCTTTATAAATTTGTTTAAACTTAGTAATTAACGAAATATTTGCAAAATTCGATTTTTTCACTGAAGTAAACCACTACTTCCGGTCTGCCGATTTTGCTCAAAATCTAATCAGTTCTCAAGAGGGAGATTATATTCGTAAATACAAAATTTGGAATTGATATCTACAGCGGTTTGACCGCTATCGTGGTCACACACACACACACACAGAGAGAGAGAGAGAGAGAGAGAGAGAGAGAGAGAGAGAGAGGGAGAGAGAGAGAGAGACATTTTTTAAAAACCACTTTTTTGGTATCAGGGGACGTCAAAACGTGGACATCTGCAAAAGTCTCGAGGTCGAAAATTTTCATCATCACAATACTTCCTTATACTACGTATAAGAAAGTAAAAGTATAGAGAAACCGAGCGTTTCAAAAACATTAAAGCCAAACTTTGAACTCCTTTATGTGTCAGAATTGAATTAATTACTGAATTAAAGTAAGTATAATAACTTGTTATACCTAACAAAATTTATTTTTAAAAAAGAAGAACAGACAACACATTATAATCTTGTAAATAACTTTGCTACCTTCTTGTATTAAAAATAAAAGATAGGGGCTTAAGGCGGTTCACCCAGTCGATGGGCAACCCGCAAAATCTTGAGGGTGGAAGCGGGAGGTAGGCTGTAGGAGGACCACGATATTGTATCTGTCTCTTCTTAAAAGAAGACGGAGCTAGATTTATGGCTAGACACAATCCAGGTTCGGCCGAAAGTTAAAATCATGTAAACGAGGGAGCAACGATTCAAACACGAATCAGTCAAACTAAAATTTTTCTCACTTCACGAACAATCAAAAAGTAGGAAATATATAGAAAAATCGACTGAATAGGGCATGTAATTAATTTTGCTATAAAGTAATTGTTTAAATAATGTCTAAAAACTGCTAAACTTGTGAAAGTTACTCATTTTTAGACGTTATATCTCTTCCGCCTTGAAAACGAAGCTAGATAGAGCAAAATTGAATAGTACCTTTTTTGTAAAACATGAAATTCTCTACAAAAAAGACGACCCCATAGTGAAGTTGATAGTTTAGACGTGGAAGGTAAAAATAACGAAATATAAGGGAGTTCCTTTTGTAGCGGCGTGGACCAGTCATTTTTAGTGCAGTGACCGGTCGAATACAAGTATACCCTAGTAGCGACATCACTATATGCACACTTGTTCTACATTACCAAATATATATTTTCATCCTACTCTAAAATTGTGTCATCTGGTACCTTTTGGTCATTTCCCAGTAGTAGAATCGCTATATGCCACACTTGTTCTGCATTAGCAAATATATATTTTCATTCTTCTCTAAAATTGTGATTTTGCAAATTCTTATCGGGAGCACGGTCATTGACTGTCATTTATTTGGTACATATATTTGTCTCAAGCAGCAAAATCACAATTTTAGAGAAGGATGAAAATATGTATTTGCTAATGTGAATATAATAAAATAATACTTTTATTAAAGTAGATTACGGACATTATCTCTACCTATTTTGAATAAAAACATGAGGTGTGGCCACCACACGACTTTCTTATACGTATGAACGTTTCAAACTATACACTTTTTAAAAAAAATTATACGAAAGTTATTCAAAATCCTATTCTAAGTACTTGCATTGTCTTAATAATACGAATTTTGAAATTTCATGTATACAAAGAATATTGCAAATCCAGTTCTAAATACTTTTGTACTCTTGATAGATATATATAGAATGCATAATTTACCATATACATATTTGCAAAAAATCTCTATTCGGTAAGAATAAAAGTCGTACTTCCGGTCGAATTTTGAAATTTTGCTAAATACTTTTATACTCGTAACGTGCCCGTCTACAAAGCATGACTTGCAAAATATTGGTAAAAACTGATTTTCGATAAGAGTAAAGGACCTACTTCCGGTAGGATTTTGAAAAACTTTCATAATAAAATTCTTCTTAAGCTTAATTTTGAGTATACAGTGAAATCTCTCTTGGGCGGACACCAACGGGATCGATTGAAAGTGTCCGTTCAAGAGGGGTGTCCGCCAAAGAGAAATACGAGAAAAAATATATTTTTTAATGAAAACTGTAATTGGAATTTCTGAATTTAAAACGTATATGTATGTAAATGTTTTTAAAATAAACACAAAACTTAAAACTGAAGGAAAAAATAAGGATTTGTTACTTTACAAAATATAATAGCATGTAGTAATACATAAAATGAAATGTTACTTTATTGGCGCAAAAATTCATATATTGTTGTTTGTCTTCACTTTTTCTTTAAAATGGCATCCAGTAATTTGTAATTTGTAAAGAACTCCAACGACTCTGTATCTCAGTGATCTTCGGAAAAACGTTTAAGCTGATTGATTAGGGTAATAGCGTCACCATGGGATAGCGTCTGTTGGTACTGGAGCCTCATCGACATCAGAATCTTCGGAAAGTTCTTGTATTTCAACTGGATTTTTAATTTCCAGTTCTGTTTCGGATCTTCAAGATACACATTTCCCACTAGCTTCAAGAAATTATTAAGGTTTTCATTATCAATCAATTCCAACAAATTATTATTATTGAGGATATCTGCAAGTACGTTAAGTGGTAAGTCATCTTCTGGATCAGATGTAACTACCTCAGCTAACTGGTATTCACTTTGCATATTTTCATGCTTAAATCCTTCTTTACGAAAGCAGTTTTTAACTGATTCCTTGGTTACTTGATTCCAAGCGGTTTTGCGAAGTAAAATGTATTCTTCAGTGGCGTAATTTTCTTAATTAACTCAAAAGCTGTACCAGCAGTTTCAGTATTTACCAGCAGGTGGTTTAGTTCTATACTTCGGTAATAAGTTCTGAAGTTTTTTATAATCTCCTGATCTAGTGGTTGACAAGCTGATGTACAATTTGGGATCAGAAGTAAGATTTATATTTTTTAATCGAACGTCTTTTGGATGAGGTCGCATTGTCTAAAAATAACAAAATGCTACTTTTTTATTTTGCCATTTTCCAATCTAGGTCTTGCAACCACTCTGGCATTATTTTGTTTTTTATCCGTTTATGAGAACATTTTCTTGTGTCCGCGTCCGTTCAAGAGAATGTCCGTCCGTCCAAGAGAGAGTTAACCCAATGCAAATCATATGAGAGTCGGTCGGGACCATGAGAAACTGTCCGTCCAAGGAAGGTGTCCGTGTAAGAGGGGCGTCCGCGAAGGGGAATTTCACTGTATATAAATTATTTATAAAATTGTTTAAAACTAGTAGTTGACGGAATATTGGAAAAATTTGATTTTTTTACTGAAGTACACTACTACTTCCGGTCTGCCGATTTTACTGAAAATTTAATCAGTTCTCAACAGGGTGATGATACACGTCAATTCAAAATTTGGAATTGCTAGCTATAGCGGTTTGACTGCTATCGTGGTCACACACACACGGACACACACAGAGAGAGAGACACACAGACACAGACATTTTTTAAAAACCACTTTTTCGGTATCAGGGGAGTTCAAAACCTAGACATCTGCAAAAATCTCGAGGTCGAAAATTTTCACCATCACAATACTTCCTTGTACTACGTATAAAAAAGTAAAAAGAATTGAAAAAGTCAGCGTTATCGCGTGTAATGTAATCTCGAGGTCAGATTAAGTCTTACGCTAAGCGAAAAAAGTTGTAAAGATTAAAGTAAATTATCCAATAAAGAATGGATAAAGAAAATAGTGAGCCGAGTGTTGAAAATGATTTTTTCTTTGAAAAAGACAGTTAAGTTCTTTATGTAATGCAATAACACTAGCCCACAGTTTTAATTTTTTTTTATAACTGTTTTAAAAATGGGTGTACAGTTCTTACTGTCTTTAACTGAAGCCATAACCAAAAACCAAATCCTTTCACCACATCTACTTTTAGAATTATAATCATACTCCGCTAGTAGATAAACAATAATATTATATTTAGAAAATTTGTTATACAGACGTTATAAAAAGAAATAGATAAGTACAAAAATCTTGACATAAAAAATACTTGGATGTTTAATTAGTATCAAGAATACAAAGACACTTAACTACACACAAAGAAAAATTGCTCATATATCAAACTATTGTATAAATAGAGTTATTTCTGTCTTTTATGTTACCTGTTGCATTGTCTAATGACAAACCAGCAAAAATCTCCGATCATGATGGGATCCCACCTTTCTTGATATCGTTTCTTCATTTCTGCAATCTCTTGATGGAACCTTTCCCCCTGTTCATTACTCGTCTTTCCTAAATTAGCAGGAAATAAATGCAAATGGGAATACAAAAAATGAACTTTGAGCGACATCCGGCTCAAATTTTATATTAAATTCTCCAGAAACTATGTTGGTCCGTGGCTGCCATTCTTTTATTTGGTAATGATGCTGACTGAACTGCTCAGCTATCCCACAGACACAACAAACAATAATATTTGGTAAACCGTCCTTGCAGTCTAAGTAATAAGGAAATAACCTTCACCACAGATTTGCCAAAAATTATTTGAATATTGAATGAGATTTAATATAGTTGACATAGTGTCATACGTTTCTTTTGTATTTGTAAAATGAGCCATTAGAATTGAAGGTTTCGAGTTATCATTATAAAGTAAAACGGCTTTGAGACATGTTTTCGATGAGTCGATAAACAATCGCCATTCTGCAAGGGTATATTTAATACTCATTTCATAAAAATGTTGATTTACAGTAACAGAAATGTCTTTCAACTTTGTAAAATGAACTGAATTTTTCGTGACTATTCTTCAATACAGAGATTCTTGTAGTGGGATGTAAAAGATTCCATTATTTTAATCGATATCCCAAAATTTGTGAGTTTTTTTGGTTAAACCCAAATCCCGTATCAAATCATTCATAACTGATTGAGTAACGGGATGTGGTTCGTCAGAAGGAATACGTCAGATCACTTAAAAATGACAAAAGTTGCAGAAGAATATGAATGCATTGGAGTTGGAAGCTCACAATCAGTTCTTTTCAACGGTTTGCTTACAGATGGAATCTGGATATATTACTTTGTGTTTATTTCTTTTTAAAAACCCTGCAATTTTTACAAGACAGAAGTAACTGTCCGTAGCGTGATCTACTAATTCACGCCAAATCATTAGCCTTTCTGACAAGACTTCAGAAGAATTCTTGTTTTTGTCCCACTAAGTTAATTTGACATAACACGAAGTACAGCATATATGTGCTACCCGTGTTTTGTCGTGATTATTAATTTTGAAGCCAAAGTATTGTTCATAACATCTTTGAATTAATTAACTTAGAGGCTTTTTTGCGATTTTGTAACATATAATGCACAAACATAACAAAAACCGTCCGGAAATTTTTTACAGGCTCTTTCATGGTTTTCCATTCCTGAAAATCACACGCAACACAACGTGTGGAACACTGCTTCAAAATTTCTTAGCTAAGTGACAATTCAGTGACATTTCGTTTGCCTCTTGCCAGACCGCCACAGCAACTAATCAATAAATGAATCACTAGGTCGGCTGCAATCTTCATATATGCACGTATCAATTAGTTTCCATTTTAGTATATTGCGCGTTGACTAATATATTAGAATTTGCTACTTATCTCTGGAATGTGTGCCGTCGTATCCTTTGTAGTGTCGCTGTTCTTCACAGTATAGCCGCGACAATGCTCGTGCTTGTTGCAATTTTAAATTTTACGTTAATCTTAGTGAAAACAGATAAAAATTTGATTTTGAAAATGTCACTTGTACCCTATATTAGAATACAGTCTTTATATTTAAAACAATGCAAAATACTAAAATTTTAGACTGATTTATAATATACCTATACAATATTTCCGAAAATATGTATTCATATTTTTCATAATGAATTTTGATCACGAAGTGGATTGTTTCGTGCGTTTTGGTATACCTATGGAGAAAATATTTCAAGCAGGGAGTTTGAAATATTTTCTCCTTAGGTATACTACAACGCACGAAACAATCCACTTCGTGATCAAAATTACTTTGAGTAAATTAACTAGATTTTTGTCAAAAATAAAGCATTATTTTCTGTGGGTAGGCATCGTTAGTTGGAAAAAGAACTTTTAGTGATAATTAGGGCGCGGAATCGAGCGAGTCATGACTCATCGCCCATGGGCGCACTATTGAAATGTTGTATTTTTAAAGAGGTTTTTTTTTTTATATAATTGGATAACAATTGGCTGGTAATCTATAAAATACAAAATACCTTATTATTTGTTCATTTTCTCTTCTGTAACACTTGTTTTCTTTGAAATAAGTACCTACGTCCTTGTAGATAGAAAACGTCCTTTTTTACATCGCAACTGGTTATATATATGTGCGCACTGGAAATATTCTTTTATTTCAGCGTATTTAGCATACACAATTGCCGCAATGTTATTAAATCTGGATTTATATTAAAAACTGCGTCTAACTTTTGCCGAAGGCCACATCCAAAGTCACTTGGAATACTTTTGAAATTATTAATAGCCACATCTAATGTGGTTAATCCATTTTACTTTCTTATACGTAGTATAAGGAAGTATTGTGATGATGAAAATTTACGACCTCGAGATTTTTGCAATGTCCACGTTTTGAGGTCCCCTGATACCAAAAAAGTGGTTTTTAAAAAATGTCTCTCTCTCTCTCTCTCTCTCTCTCTCTCTCTCTCTCTCTGACCACGATAGCGGTCAAACCGCTGTAGATATCAATTCCAAATTTTGTATTTACGTGTGTAATCTGCCTCTTGAGAACTGATTAGATTTTGAGCAAAATCGGCCGACCGGAAGTAGTAGTTTACTTCAGTGAAAAAATCGAAATTTGCAAATATTTCGTCAATTACTAAGTTTAAACAAATTTATAATGAATTCATATGTACTTAGAATTAAGTTTGAAACAAATTGTCTTAAAAAAGTTTTTCGAAATTCCTACCGGAAGTAGGTCTTTTACTCTTATCGAAAATTAGTTTTTTGCGAATATCTCGCAAGTCATGCTTTTAAGACAAGTACGTTACGAGAATAAAAGTATTTAAAACATAATTTTCAATATCTTTTATATAAAAAAAAATTCAAAATTCAGACCGCAAGTACCACTTCTACTCCTATTGAATAGCGATTTTTTGCAAATATGTCGTAAGTTATGCATTCTATATATATTTATCAAGAGTACAACAGTATTGAGTTGGATATGGAATATTTTTTGTATAAATGAAATTTCAAAATTCGGACCAGAAGTAACACTTTCATACGTATAAGAAAGTCGTGTGGTGGCCACACCTCATTTTTTACTTTCTTATACGTAGTATAAGGAAGTATTGTGATGATGAAAATTTTCGACCTCGAGATTTTTGCAGATGTTCACGTTTTGAAGTCCCCTGATACCGAAAAAGTGGTTTTTAAAAAATGTCTCTCTGTGTGTGTGTCAGTGTGTGTGTGTGTGTGACCACGATAGCGGTCAAACCGCTATAGGTATCAATTCCAAATTTTGTATTTACGTGTATAATCTCCCTCTTGAGATCTGATTAGTTTTTCAGCAAAATCGGTAGACCGGAAGTAGCAGTTTACTTCAGCGAAAAAATCGAATTTTGCCAATATTTCGTCAACTACTAAGTTTAAACAAATTTATAAAGAATTCATATATACTTAAAATTAAAATTGAGTATAACTTTATTTAAAAAGTTGATCGAAATTCCTACCGGAAGTAGGTCTTTTAATCTTATCGAAAATCTGTTTTTTGCGAATATTTCGCAAGTCATTCTTTTTAGACAAGTACGTTACGGGTACAAAAGTATTTAAAACATAATTTTCAGTATCTTTTGTATAACAAAAATTTCAAAATTCAGACCGGAAGTACCACTTTTACTCTTATCGAATAGCGATTTTTTGCAAATATGTTGTAAGTTATGCATTCTATATATATTTATCAAGAGTACAAAAGTATTTAGAACTGGATTTGCAATATTTTTTGTATATGTGAAATTTCAAAATTCGGAGCGGAAGCAGCACTTTTACTCTTAGCGAGTAGCACTTTTTTGATAATATCTTGCAAAGTATGCATTCTATAGAGATTTATTAAGGGAATAGAAGTACTTAGAATAGGATTTTAAATAATTTTTATATAAAAAACTTTTAAAACTCTATAATTTGAAACGCTCATACGTATAAGATTGTCGTGTGGTGGTCACACCTCATTTTTTAATAATAATAATAATAATAATAATAATAATATGTATTTATTGACCAACAGAGTACTCCATTTACAGGACAATTATACAAAATAATTCGGAGCAGCTGCTCTATACAATGTAGAAATGAAAAACATAAAATAAATAAATAAAAAAGAATAACAAATGCGCTGAAAAACACAATAACAAAAAGAGAGTCTGTCATTAATCAGTCATAGTGCAGTAAATCTTGCAACCCAACCGCACAGCTACCTGAACGGATCCGGACAAACACCCATAATATTAGTCATCATGTGCGTCAGAGGTGCTTTACAAAGAATGTTTGTTCTACGCCTAGGTAAAACGAAAGACTCAGAAGATCGCGTCAAATGCGAGTGAATAGCAAAGTCAACTTGCGAGAGCAAGGCAGATGAGTCTATTTTGTTGTTAATTAAATTAAAAAGAAAGTTGGCACTACTGATCCTTCTTCTGTCAGATAAAGACTGGAAGGAATGTCTTTCTAGAAGAGCAACGTAATCGACGCCCCTAGGAGGATAAGCGCCATCAATTCTGAAAGTAATAAATTTCAGGAAACGTCTTTGCACCCGCTCCAAGATTAATTCTTGGTATAAATAGTGCGGATACCAAATGATAGCACCATACTCCAGTGTACTCGGAACAGCCAGTAAACCACTGAAACCCCTGCAAGAACGGATAAGGAAGCCCAATGATTTAGTAGCCGCACTGCAAATTGAATAAATATGGTCCGTAAAGCGGAGAGCGGAGTCGAACAGGACTCCTAAATCCTTGAACCGCGCATGCCTGGGTATTGCAATTTGATCTACATCATAGGTTCCCAAAGTGGGCGATAACGCCCCCTTGTGGGCGCTGCAGGTCTAAAGGGGGGCGGTAAGAGACCCAGAAAAAAAATGGGGGCGTTGTGTAAAGGCTTAGGGGGCGATTTGTAATTTCATCTAGAATCTAGGAGGACTCTTAGACACCGACTGAGCTCTCGACTCTCGACTAGGGATGGGCGATAAACATCGATGTTCATTGAACATCGATATTTTAGGATCGATGTTCGATGTTTTTGCATCGATGTTTGCAATTTAGATTTATCGATAAACTATCGATGTTAGAAGAAATATAGTGAACATCGAACTTTTAAGCTTGACAAAATGTATTTGCACTAATCACAAAATAAAACAGCGTCCTCTGTTGACAAATACAAAAATGTTTCCAAATTAACAGCTCACATACAGGCTACGAGGATGTAAAATTGTCTACGAATAAAAGAAGTATTTAAATTACACAGTGCTATATCATATAAATTCGAATATTTCATTTTAGGCTCTTTTAAATATTACTCAGTATAAATATTTAAATAATATATAATTAAATACATAAATTTATAGTACTTTTAATGTGCAGAATAAAAGTTAAATTATGTATGCATGCAGAATAAGTGAAGGAGGTAAACGTATTTTCATAGAAAAAGAAGGGAGATAGACATTACCGATGTATACTTCTTCGGGAAATTCCCTAGTGCGTACAATCATACACGACGATACACGTATTAAATGCAAGATGACACATCAGAAATATAAAACCATATCCATATGTATCTCGGTATTTGCCAGCGTAGTCAAAAAAAAATGCAAGACTATAAAATCCCAAATAAAAATCGTTCTCTTAAAAAGCTTTGATACACGTAAATGTATATATTTTTTAAGTATCAGACGATTTAAGTCATGTGGTTGTTTCATGCGTAATTGCATAATATTGTTTTTTTATATAGTTTTTTTTGAGTAGTTTCTAAAGTTAACTACATATTATAAATGTATATATTTCTTTTATTATTTTTTTTGAATAGTGATATCTTTTATATCATTTTGTTAAGGACGTAAATTAATTAAGTTATAATAAAGTTTTTGTTAAACTGCCAAAAAATAAATCTATAAATATAATTATCGATGTTTAAAAACATCGATGTTTGGTAGTCGATATTTTGCAACCATCGATGTTGATCAACGATGTTAACATCGATGTTTGATATCGATGTTTACCCACCGATGTCCCATCCCTACTCTCGACTACAGCTTGTGAACATCAACTAATATTAATTAAGAGATTGCTCAAACCAACTCGGTTCGATATTTCTCTCCGAGTAGTTCATATATCTGTCCTGTTTTATTGAATAAATAAAATAAAAAACATATCAATCGGTCGCTCCGTTTCGAAACGAAAAGAGACACAAACAAACAAATAAAAAGGCAACTGTATCAATCGGCTGGTTCATAGAATACTTGTTCTTACTTGTTGAGTACGATTGAGCGTCGAATGAGATAAACGAGTTTATGCATGTTTGTCTTATTCCTGTCGGTGCGTGCTGCTTATGCAATCCTATATAAACAACGTAATATTTATTTTATTTTCATTTGCGGTTTCGCGCGTAATAGATAAGCAGTACTTAAGTTCAACACTTATACTTACGTATTTCTCAAAACAAAACAATGTCGGAAGTAAAAAAGAAGAGACGGCAATACTGTGCGGAATATATTAAATTCGGATTCATTGAAAATCCTACAAACCCATCGTCGCCTTTGTGCCTTCTATGCCTAAAAACATTTTCGAATGAAGCAATGAAGCCTTCAAGACTTCAAGATCATTTGAATAAAATGCATCCAGATAAGAAAGACAAGAATGTAGCATATTTTCAAGACCTAGAGAAGAAGCATAATACTCGGCCAAATGTAGCAAAACTCTTTTCGGCGGCTGCTAAGCAAGATGACGACGGACTTCGAGCTTCGTACAACATCTCTTTGTTAATTGCTCAAAAAGGCAAACCACACAACATCGGAGAAGTGTTAATTTTGCCAGCAATAAAGGAAGTAATAACTACTGTGCTTCATAAACCGGCCGCAGATATTATCGGAAAAATTCCTTTGAGTAATAATTCTGTGCAAAGACGAATTGATGAAATGGCCGGAAACATAGAAGAATCATTGTGCAATCATCTGAGGACTAGTCAATTCTCAATTCAGCTCGATGAGTACACTTTACCAACTAATGAAGCATTGTTGCTGTCTTACGTGAGGTTTATTAAAGATGAGAAAATATGTGAAGAACTATTGTTTGCTAGAAATTTAGAGACCGATACAAAAGGCGAAACCATATTCAATACATTGGAAAAGTTTTGTGATGAGAAAGAGATTCCCTTGAAAAATATTATATCAGTTGCTACGGATGGCGCTCCGGCTATGACAGGGTGCCATAAAGGCTTCATAGCGTACGTAAAAAATAAAATTCCAGATGTCCTTGCTGTACATTGCGTTATTCATAGACAACATTTGGTTGCTAGAAATTTAAGTGAACGACTATTTCAATCACTGCAATATGTCATCAAAGCAGTCAATAAAATCCGTAACTGCTCTTTGAATGATAGATTATTTCATCAGCTTTGTGTTACTAATGACGAAGATTTCAACCGTTTGTTGTTTCATACCGAAGTTCGTTGGCTATCAAGAGGCAATTGTCTGACTCGATTTTACAACCTGTTTGACTCTGTGATAGAGTTTTTGGAAACTAAAGATACAGAATTGCGCAACAAGCTCATTACATCAAAAAATGATATAGCTTACATGACAGACCTGTATAAATTGTTCAACAACATGAATCTCCAACTGCAAGGCGATGAACTAAATTTAATTAAAACAAAAAATGTCGTTGCTGCTTTCGCAGCCAAACTGCTTCTACACAAAAAGAATATGGGCAGACGTGAGTTTCATAATTTTCCGAATTTATCAGTATCCTGCAGTAACGACGACTTGTTTGCCTACTGCCAACATTTGGAAAAGCTCCACATTGACTTCACCGAACGATACCAGGATATTTTGAACTTGGAAATACCAGACTGGGTGTTGGATCCGTTTTCAAATGTCAACACAGCAATATCACCACATCTGGAAGAAGAACTTATAGAATTGACAACGAACGAGGAAATAAAAATCAAGTTCAAAAATGGCTACCAAGAATTTTGGCTACAAAAACCGATCCCGCAATTGTACCCTGGATTGTGGTCAATCATTCAACGATTCTTGATAGCATTCCCATCGTCATATTTGTGTGAACGTGGATTTAGTGCTGTAGCAACGCTGCTTACTAAAAAGAGAAATCGTTTGCATGTTACCGAACGTGGTGACTTGCGGCTGTTCTTGAGTAAATTGGAACCTGATATCAACAAACTTATTAAACAGCATCAGATTCATCCTTCACATTAGTTTTTATATTAGAATCGATTATGTTTGTTTTATTTTGAATTTTGAATAAAAGATACTTTGTCTGAATACTATAAAGTTGCGTTTCAATAATCATTCTCATTGGCAGGTGTAGCCCGTAAAAGTTAACTTGAGACCTGAGCGCCGTTGTGTACTACCTACTACGCTCAGGTCTCAAGTTAACTCATTCATTCTAAACGAGACTTTTACTATAACCCATAGTAAAAGTCTCGTTTAGAATGAATGTTTAATCTCCGCTAATATAGCTCACAATAATTAATTTAATTTGAAGTTATAGTGGTTTTTGAGTAGGTGAAAAAATGGGGGCGCTAAAAAATAATTTATTCTCAAAGTGGGCAGTAGGCAAAATAAGTTTGGGAACCACTGATCTACATGGTAATCAAAGAAGATAGGGTTCGCGACTTTAGTGTACGTTACTATTGCGCATTTTTCTACATTTAAGAAAATTTTATTTTGGAGGCACCAATCATTAACTGTCTGCAAATTGTCCTGAAGTAAGTGACAGTTTTCAACACTTCCAATCTCCATAAAGATCTTCAAGTCATCGGCATATGCCAGGACAGAGCAATTCAGAGAATTTAAGAGGTCATTAATGAATATATTGAATAGCAAGGGACCAAGGTTGGATCCCTGGGGAACACCTGATGTCGGTGTAAAGTGACCAGAACGGAATCCGTTGTAGCATACGTAACAGGACCGATGACAAAGGTATGAAGACAAGAGCTTGAGCAAGCCAATCGAAAAACCGAAGGCATCAAGTTTTTGGAGAAGCAACGAATGATCAATGCTATCAAAGGCTTTAGCAAAGTCAGTGTAAATGACGTCAACTTGAAGGCGTTGATCCAAAGCTTTGCTAATATACTGTGTTATTTCGGCTAGATTAGTGATGGTAGATCGCGCAGGCACGAAGCCGTGTTGTCGGGGTGAAAGTAACAATTTAGATTCAAAAATTATCTGCTGATATATGACAAACTCAAACAACTTGGCAAAATTACTTAAAATACTAATGGGTCTATAATTAGTGATATCACAACGGTTACCCTTTTTGTAAACTGGCATAATTCTACTAATTTTCCAAACGTCAGGAAAAGAACTAGTTTTAATAATCAAATTAAACAGAATTTTTAATGGTTCACTTAGCACAGACCCGCAGTCCCGCACAAAGAAACTAGGTAAACCATCATGTCCAGCTGTTAGATTGGGTTTGAGTTTCTTAATAGAACGTAACACATCATCATTGGTGACGGAGCAGATTGAAATAGAGTGCATACTACAGCCATCTGGCGAATAAAAAGTTGAACTGGGTTGGAAGACGTTGGAAAATGCACTAGCAAAAGCATCAACTATAGATTGAGGAGTACGACACTCATCATTGTTGTACGACATATACCCTGGAATTCTCGTGCTGCCACTCTTACTCCTAACGAATCTCCAAAAAATCGCAGGATCTGCCGTGATTTGAGATTCTATATAAGCTTGATAGTTGTTGTAAGCTGTGGACACTTCATATTTGACTTTGGATCTTAGTTTATCAAATTCATTTCGATCTGATGGACGCCCGCTTCTTTTCCATTTCTTGAAGTAGTATTCTTTTGTCCTAATAAGTTGCTTGATCGAGGCGTTATACCACGGTGGAAAGTGACGTTTAGAAGACCGAAACTTCGGCACAGTATCATCTATGATGGAATACAATTTAGCGTAAAACGCCGAAACAGCTACATTTACATCTGTATAAGACTCAAGGAACATCCATTCTGCACAGGTAATTTCATTATATAATTTTAGAAAGTTCGCCCGACGAAAATTATATCTGTAGTTTGCATTCGAAGGAAAATTCATACTTGAGGAACCCGACATACACTTAAAAGTTATATCAAGTGCCGGGTGGTATAAATCCTCAGAGATCAAAGGAGAAGCATCATGCACAAGTTCAATTTGAACGTCAAGATTTGTAAAAATTAGATCCAACAACCTGCCACGAGCATTGGTAACGTGGTTGAGTTGACGTAGATTCAAAGATGAAATCAAATGCGAAAGTGATTGAAACTTTCGGTCAGAATTTTTATTAGCTGAATTGAATGAAGGGCAATTAAAATCGCCACAAATAAAAACGTGTTTGTTCAAGAGCTTAAGTGTCAGACAGTCCGTGAAGATCTCATAGTCATCACAAGAGATACTGGGGGGGGGATATAAATATTAACAAAGAGAACTCTGTGGGTCAAAAACTCGCACTGTGAAATATTAACGTCAATAATTGGCACTAAAGATGAAATAGAAGAAATATCAACTGGCTTTATAGACAAACGGTTGGAAAATGCTGACAGCACACCCCCACCAGTAGATAAACCAACGCTCCTTAGTCGCCTATCAGATCTGCAAACCAGATAAGAAGGACTGAAAACTTCAGCATCATTTATTTCAGAGGTAAGCCACGTTTCTGTAAGGAATACAGCGTCAGCATCCAATGAGTCAGTATGCATTTTTATTGTATGAAGTTTGGATCGTAAACCACGAACATTTTGGTAAAGAAGTCTGAAATTGACACAGCTGGAGTTATTATTGTTGGATGTAGTCAGTTTACCTGATTTGGGTTCTTCGTAATCCTCTCTAAAAAACGGCTAATTCTTGTTCCCGAAGGCCATAGCTCAGGATTCTTCGCCTTTTCCAGCATTTCGAAAGCTACTGACACTTTAAACGATGCATATTCGTCCGGCCGTTTCGCGTTCAGCTTCATGCACTTAACGTGAGAGAAGTCATTATCTTTTAAATGAGTCTCAACATCCGCTGTTGTAGTATTTGGATCAAATCCAAAGATATGAAGATGCGCGTAATGCACAGTGCCTTTTAATCTAATATTAGTAGCTGTACCAAGAGAGGCGTTAATTCTCCTTCTGTTCTTTTGCCGTCGCTGTACGAGTGTATATTCACCGTCGGAACATTTATCTTGCTCATTTCCATTATCGCTCGTACCCTGTATAGAATTTACAATATTTGTATTAATATTTGTTCGACTGGCATCCTCTTCTGGCTTGTTTTGCTTACTTTTTCTAGTCTCCGTTGGTTTTGTGTCCGCGACCTCGACCCGTTTTTTAGATGATACTTTTTCGGCGAAGGAATGTTGCACTTTATTTATTGGAGTAATCGATTTCGTTTTATCCATTATAGGTATTTTAAATACAGGATTATTATCAAATAATTTGACTAAATCAATGTTAGATTGTCTTAAAACCTCAACTTCTGTTTTCAGTTCAATTATTTTCTTATTTAAAACTGTAACTTCGGCATTTACAATATTTCTTATAAGGACTTCAAACTCCACACTTTTTAAATATTCAATTATTTTATCACTCTTATCACCGTTCGAACGTAAATCTGGCGGCCTTTTCCAAAGATTAAGGTTATTAACTAATAAGTAAACAATTTGTTTGCGAGTCGTTGCACAGTAAACCGATGCTCGGCTCTATGTCTACTCTACTTAATTTGAGATTCGATTAGTTTAGGCAAATTTCTAAAATGTTCCTGACGGAATAACAACTGATTATTTAAATTTGGGATTTGTGTTAGTTTATTGTACTCAGAAATACTTCGAGCATCGTCATTTAAACATGTAACGAAATTTTGTAAACTATCGAAATTCTCTGCATATTATTATTATTACTTTCTACTAAAACACAACAGTATTTTACTTGATAATTAGTTGTTTTTTCAATATTTCAACTGTACAAATGTTGACGCGAAGCATTTTTATTGGAAATTTCATTATAGTTTCTTTTAAATTACTTATCCTCCTAGCCGTGTACATGTGAAATTCTAATCATTTTTAAAATTATCTATTTAGAAATTGTAAATGTTTTTTATTTTACTTCTACTATGTATGACATTATTTATATTAGACAGTTGCTTCTTTTATATGAACATCACCGTTCTCGAGAAGAGAGTAGCTTCAAGAAATCATAAAAAGTTTGTCTCGGTGCCGAACTGTTTACTTAATATAGTCCGAGTAAATTTCTACACGCCTTTTTTTCCTAAACGTCATATTAGCAAATCTGAATGTATTCAGATGAGTCTCACTCTCGATAAATACAACGGGTAGGTATAGAAGACTCTTAAAACATAGGGCCTAGAATAATTATAATACGTTCAGTTTGGAGTCTCCACCCATTCGGTAGTTGAAGCTAAAATGCATTATGCAGCGCCACTTTCCAGTGGGTTAAATAATCAGAATTGGTGAATGTAAGGTTCACGGTGCCAATTGATTATACATTTATAAAAGCATATATTTTATTTCTGATTTTTGTAATATATTTGCAAAAGACAAATCTATGCTTCTATAAAAATACTTTCTCGATAAAGTTCATACTTTGTTGTTTGTTTTACGTTAGAATTCAGTCATTTTAGCACATTTTTACATTAAAATTTCTCTTAAGTGGGGAAAGTTATTGAAAATCTAATCTTATAGAAGCATAGAACCAACTTTCCTTTTATTACAAAAAAATTTTCGTCAAGAAATATCCTGCAGTAAGGGCACAATCAATTGGCAGCACAACCCCTGCGCGTCTTCACAAATCCGACCGTATGAACAGCCTTAAGGCCATATACAGACTCGGAACCGAAATTACAAGTAGGTAGAAGTATGGCACCACCATGGTAACTAACCTTCTATCCAGTGGCGGCCCGTGATTTTTTGGGGCGGGAGGGCACCGGGGGGTCTGAGTGTTTAATATCAAAAATTAAGTACAGACAAAAAACAAACTCAATATGCTATTTAATTAACTTGTTTGAAAATAAAATCCATCCGCCGTTCCTTACGATCAGCAAAATGATTAATAATTCATTCATTGAAGTTTGGTGTTGATGTTAGTAATTGTTTTTCAATGGAACACATTGCTAAGGCACATAGTCTGCTTTCCTGCATGGTATTTCTAGAAAATGTTTTTATTCTCTTCAAAGTAGAAAAACACCGTTCACTTGATTTTTTCTATTTTGGTTATTAAAAGTTCAAAAAAGCTTAAAATGAGAGACATGTTTCGTTCGAACAGTTTAAATATTTGAATATATGCGGTGTTTATGTAATTATGATTAAAACGTCTATGGAAACTATAACTTCGTACGTGTTCAGACGTCTTCGGAATGTCAGTGGTGGCCTTGCTTTGACATCGGCCAACTTCATATGGGTTCGGACGTTTTTGGAATGTCCGTGAAGGCCTTGCCTTGACTTCGGAAAACTTCGTATGTGTTCGGACGTCTTCGGAATATCGGTGAAGGCCTTGCCTTGTCTTCGGCCAACTTCGTTTGTATTCGGACGTCTTCGGAATGTCGATGAAAGCTTTGCCTTGTCTTCGACCAACTTCGTGAACATTTTAAATATTTGAATATAGGCGGTGTTATATGTAATTATCATTAAAATTCAGACTGATTTATGCAATTAATTATTTCAAATTATCAACAAAAAGAACGAAATAAATAATTGCACGCCCCAAGAGATTCGCCAAATAGCAGAAGACAATTTACAAAATCTTTCGCCAACATAGTCTCGACATATTATCAAAAACAAACTTTTATAACAGTTGTACTATTCAACCTTGGAAGTAAATTACAATAGTAGCATCAGAAAACTTATCATCAAACTCTGCTTAACAATTTATATTGTTAATTAGTAAATAAAATGTTAGCATGTGTGCTTTTGATTCTTTGTACAACTTCTATTGCACATGTTTGTTACATTAAAGGTTTACATTTTGGCATTTAAATATAATTTGGTTCCATTTTTTTTTGTTACCAACGTCAAAACAACAAAATTAGCGTGCGATAAAGAAATACTCTTGCAACCAAAACGGATGTCGTAAAGTGAACTTTATAGCACCGAAATAGAAAAAAGAATTTTGCACATTACACCCACACAGCCAGTCTGATAAATGTAAGAGCTTCTGTTGAATTTTATCGTCACGGTTTCATTAGTTTTCAAATTGTGATTTTCTAGTTTAATCAATAAATCTGGTCTAGGGAGACTTAGATTTTTTAATTCTGTCTTAATGTTACAACAAACATACACTCACCGCTGTATATTACATACTGAACCGCCACCCGCACCCGGCACCATTGAGTAGTGCCCCGCCGCCTACATATATACGCGCGCTACCCGCGCCAGTCTCATCGCTCGATTTCTAATACAGACGGGGCAGTCGCGCGAGATGCCCCGGAGCTTACGTCAGATTGCGATTTTTAAACGCGCTGAAAAGACAGACTGCTACTTCCGAAAACATATTATTTGTTGTCAAACAAATCAGAAAAATTACATACAAATTAGGTATTTATAATTAATTTAGCTGTTAAAAGAAATTTGTCACGGGGGGGGGGGGGGGCAGTGCCCCGTTGCCCTCCCTGCAGCAGTCGCAACTGCTTCTATCATTGAAATAAAATTAACAGAGTCTGTATATGGCGTTAAGCCCATATCTTTTATTTTTAATACAAGAAGGTAGCAAAGTTATTTGTTTGACCGCCTGTTGGTTTTGTCCTATTTACAAGATTTTAATGTGATCTTCTTTTTTGGTAAAAATTTTTGTTAAGTATAACAATTTATTACACTTACTTTAATTCAGTAATTAATTCAATTCTGACACACATAAAGGAGTTCGAAGTTTTGCTTTAATATTTTTGAAACGCTCGGTTTCTCTATACTTTTTGTTTGGAGAATACGAGGGAACACGGGTGTTGTTGCTGGTGCAGGAGGAACGATTTGTTATGTAGGATTGTGAGTATAGGTTCAGTTTTCCTCTATGGTTCATTTGTGTAATTTTATTGTTAACTTCACCTTTGACATATTTGAAAGTTATTTCACTGTTTTTTAAGAAAGTATTTATTGTTTGACTAATACAATTTTTTGTATATAAAACTTTTAAACATATTTTCATATCACTAGATTTAGTATTGTGCATTATTTTGTCACAGGCACACCTTTTTGTTTTTAAAGCTTGGCCTGAAGATGTGAGTCCTTTCTTAAACTCACGAAACCGGTAGCCGAACACCATTTAAAATAAAGAATCTGTGGGAATTTTGGACATGTTAATACCTTCTTTCTTGAATTATCCACCCACACATGGCCTATCATACCAATTTATTTCTTCTTGAACATGCAGAATGCTGTAGGGTTTATACTTAATAGTTATCATTTTGTAGAGGATGCCATTTGACGACTTGTTACTGAACATTTTAACAATTGCGTCAAGTGCTGGTCCACTGTTGAAAGGAATGTGCAAAAGAAATAGTGTCGTAAAATATTCTCCTTAGTACAAAATAATCTAGTAATCCTGCGTAGTGTTATTGTGTTTCCTTTGGTATAGGTACTAACCTACCTAAACCATTAACAAAAATAAAATTTGGATATAGAAATAAGAATCAGGCCTATTAATATTTACATCGTGTTAAATAATTTTTCGAGCGATCGGATGTTAGCAAACAAAAATGTGGATCGCGATTACAGCAAGTATACGACCTAGGGTCAATTTGATACTGAAGTGGCAGTATGCTCGTGGCTACTTAAACTTTTTAGTTTAGTGCAGTTAATTTGGAAGTTTACGTGAAAGTGTAATAGTACTTTACGTTTTCTTTGTGTAGTGTAAAAAATATATTACGTGTGTTTGTGTGGTGAAAGCATTGACTATTGGAAATTAGCAAAAATAAATACAAGTAAGTGTTTTTATTGTTATTTATATCTACATATGAATGTTACTTATTTATTATGTGCGTACGTATGTTAACAATATGATCTAAAAAAATACTTTTGTACAAATTTTTTGAATATATTTGTTAAATAGGTAGGTCTTTTTTTGAAATTATTGTTACATAACATAAGTAGAGTACAATTATTGTTATAAATAATATACCAAACAAAATTGATAAACCAATTTTATCATACCGAACTTTCGCATACTTTGATTATAATTGCGAATTCGTATGTATGACTCAAATAGTAATCATAAACAAGAACTGTTATCAACTAAAAAAAACTGTGAAAAGTATATAAAATACACAATGAAAATCTACGATAAATACAGTCCCTCAATTTAATATTAAATTAGATTTAGAATGCGGTTTACAGTGTTATACGTCCTCAGCAACTTCTTTTTTCTTAATTCATTATTTTGATTTTCTAGTTTAACAAAATCCTCTTTCTGTTGGTATACTGAGGTAACAAACTCAGTAGATGGACTTTGAAATAAGATTAACTCACGTGTAATTATGATTACGTGTGTAATGTTCATCAAGTTGACCGAAAGGAAGAAACGGTTTTTTCATTGGAGAAATATAAAAACTATTTTCTGTCCCCTGCTTAAAAGTTAAAACAAGGATATTTCTGAACAAACAGAACACAGATCTAAATAGTTATGGACAACTCCAACAAGACCCAGACAACCAACTTTGATTAAACAAGCAATATTTATCATTGACTCATAAATATCTAATTTGTAATCGGCATTTGTTTTAAAACTACACCAATTCTGTTATTTATTATACGTTTGCTCACATATTTGAGCTTTTGTATGTATGTATTATTATTTATGAGAGTTTTATTTATGAACTCGCTGTAGTATTGGAAAAGATATATGTTGTTTATAAATTTACAAAATTCCGTCTAATCTGGAGTTATAGACAGAATAAATATCAACAATTAAATTGGTCAATGGTGGTCATGGATTTTAAAATTATTGTCGTAGCGTGCATCGTACATTTAGGTATGTCATAATTTTTTGAATGTCAAAATCTGTCAAGTTATTGCGTTGAAGTTGTCTAATCCTGCACGGTTTTTGAATCATGGTTCTCACCACAGAGCACAAAATTTACATGATTAAAGCCTATTTTCGAACGGGTGTGCTAGTTAATGGAACTTGGTAATACAGTCAACGTTTGTGTTTGGACAATTTTCGAGAGCACTTCCCAGCCGTAGCAGTATTACCGGACAATTTTTATGCATGCCTTACAAATTGTGTCGAAGTGTTTCGCGAAACTGGTTCTGTGATGCATAAAAAGGTGCTGGTAGATCAAGAGTTCGTACAGAAGAAGTTATTAATGACGTTCGTCAACGTATGGAAGAAGAGCCTATAAAACCTTTAAAACGTCTCTCTCAAGAAATTCGGCTTTCTTATGGAAGATGCCAAACGATTGTAAAGAAGGACCTGAATATGCATCCATATCAAGCTCTTCTGCCTGCAGACCACCCCAGACGCCTTGCGTACTGCCATTGGTTCGTTAATAATTTAATGAATGCCGATCTGCTGAACTTAACTTTTTTTTCTGACAAAGCTTGGTTCCACCTTTCGGGATACATCAAGTCTCAGAATATGCGAATGTGGAGCACTGATAACCCGCATATTTTTACTGAAACGCCACTACATGCTCAGAAAATTGGTGTTTGGATGGCAGTTTCTCGCAGAAGAATAATTGGGCCAATTTTTATCAATTTCACCGTCAACGTAGAAAGGTACAGAAATATTTTTTTGACTGAATTTGTGCAACAGCTAGACGATGATGAACTTCAATGCGGTTATTTCCAGCAAGACGGTGCAACAGCACATACTACACGAGAAAATCTTGCGTTTCTCCGCGAGTTTTTTGATGACCGGCTGATAACTTTGCGTACGGAAGTTGAGTTTCCTCCGAGATCAACTTGTTTGACAATTATGGACTATTTTATCTTTCCTTATTTAAAAAATAAGATTTTCGCAAATCCGATACATAATTTGCAAGAACTGCAACAAAGAATTGTTCAGCAATGTGCAACCATAACGCCAGAAATGCTGCAAAACGCTTTTCACAGTATGAGGAGGCGAGTAAACTTGTGCATTGAACAAAACGTGGGACATTTCCAACAATTATTGTAATTTAGTTTTTCTGGTTTATAAAAACGTTATTTATTTCATAACTTGTAGTTCATTATTATTTTACAGCTGAACTAAGTAAGTAACACATTTGTAGGTTATTGATAATGTCACTGTAGCTTGACAATGATTGAATTATTTCAAAAGGATGATTTAAACTAAGACAAGCGTTCTACATTCCATGACTAACAATGACCAATTTAATTTTTGATATCATAGTACAAGATATATGAAAACATAGCACAAATGTACAATTAATAATGTATGTAGCTATGGAATTAAAAGGCATATTTCAAATCCACCTGTATAAGCCGTTTAAGAAAACAATAAAAAATATCGCATTCTGAACTCATATCGTATACAATGAACATATAAAAGAAGCAAGTAAGCGGAATAACAAGTTACTTCTATCTAGCCTGGTAGATATAAAATGTCTCAAACGAGGCCCATGTTGTTAGGTCGAGCGTCAAGAGAACCAGATTGAAGATTCTGTCAGTAAGGTATTATGATAAAATCCTCTACATGGATAAGCGTTGTGTGCTTTATACCATAAGTACTATAAAATTTGTCTTTGAACATTCTCTAATGAAAGCTTATGGGTTTGGTAATATGAATTCGCAATCAAAATCAAAATAACTATATTAGAAATTTACCAAGAAAAAAAAATTCTGTCTATCAATGATGTGATAATATACACATTTTGAACAGTCAAGAAAAATTACATTGACCAATAAATTTTAACTTTAACTTAGGTTTTGCCATTAAATGACGTAAATACAGGGTTGCGATTATGTATGGATACAGCTAAATATTTTGAAAACGTGTTATTGGAACTAGCTGAAATTTGGCACACTGTTAGAAGGATTTAGACTAAATTATTTGAGATGTTCTCCAGTGTTACATCGTCGTTTGTTTCCGAGGTACAAGGCTAACTTGATGTTTTTTAAATAGCACGTGACCCCACGTATGTAACATTTTTTAAAAGGGTGCTCTTTTCTTTATTCAGCGATGTAACACATGCCTGTCTTAATTTTCGTAAAAAACCGTTTTTTTTTTGTTTTTACGAATTCGAATTTGAAGAAAAGTAAAACTAAGATAGCTTTTGAAATGATGTTTCTAATCTGTCGTCAACTATTAACAACCTCACTTCGACCAAAAATTATAAAAATAACGCATGTTATTAAAATTAAACTCATACATTTTAAGAATAATGAAAAAAATGTTTAAATTGTATAAATATTTTATACTATAAAATATGCTCAAAATGCTGTCTTTTAACTTCTTGACAGTAATGAATTCGATGGACAAAATTTTGCAAGGTGTCAATCAAAGTATGAGGAGAAATAATGGCAATCTCATTTCCTATTGGTTCTTGCAGATATGCGATATTTAATGGTATGTTTAAATAAACTCGATTTTTTAAATGACCCTACAAGAAAAAATCGAACATTCAATTGTTCCCCTCCGTCCTATCCATCTATCAGGAAGTGTTTGGTTTAAATACTGACGTACTACACGACCGTCTTGTTGAAACCATATGGTGCCTGCTGGTATATTTCGGTTATTGTAGTTTGAGAAGATTTCTCTGTGCCGGGGAACAATGTTTTGTTGTAAAAGTTGTACCTTTGAGAAGTTAAATTACCATTAAAAAGGACGAATAATATTCCGAACAATAATTCCACACCAATCATTAATTTTTTGGATATACTGCGTATGAACTTGCTCCATCCAGTGCGGATTTCTGTCAGACCAAAACCTACAGTTATGGCGGCTAACATTCCCATTTAAACAAAAAATTGATTCATCAGAGAAGAGAATGTGATTGATAAAGTTACTATCTTGATTTATTTTGTTCATCATTGTTTCGCAAAATTCGATTCTGCAGTCAAAATCATCTTCACTCAGTTCCTGCAACAGGTGGATTTTGTAAGGATGATATTTTTCGCATTTCATTATATATTCATATTATGATTTAAAGCCAACTGGTGTAAATAAGTTTTTGGATTTTTTTCCACATCTAATATAACATTCAAAGAATCTTCTTCGTTTGTAACAGCTTTCGGTCGTTCGGGTTTTACACGATTTTTTGTGCTTACAGTTTCATTGAATCTTCTTAAAGTTTTTGAAACCGTTGTTCTAGAGATCGACTGTCGATTGGAATGTATTTCATTAAAAAGAGTTACGACCTCAACACAACTTCGTCATCTATCGCCATATCCAACCATCATCGGGATTTCTATATGCTCCCTTTCACTTAAATGCACCATTTTTAAACTAATTATATGACAAAAACATATATTTTTGAATATAATGCAAATGACAGAAGGCTAATGCCAGCATTTTTTTATGGCAAAATTATATCAAAAAACAGCAATAGCTCTTTAATAGTCACTTTTAAAGTATTAACGTCTTACACGTTTTTGATGTGAAATTAAATAAGCAATTTAAAAATGAACTAATATACAGGATGTTCCATTTGAAAAAAATGACTTTTATACAAAAACGTGTCATGTAATTTTAATCAAATTTTCTGCACATGCAATTAGTAACTGGAAAAAAAAATTAAATATAGTTCTATTAAGACGTCTTATTATAAACAATACTACAAAATCAGTCATGTATAAATGAAAATGTAAGCAAATAAGCATAGGACAAGCGATATTACTTATGCAGTCTCATCAAAAGGTTTAGGTTTACCTAAGACTTAAACCTAAACCTTTTGATGGGACTGCATAAGTAATATAGGTTTTCCTATGCTTTATTACCCTCGCTTCCTGCCTTCGAATAGTCCTGGCAGAAAGGATGGCGAAAATGGCGCTACCGGAACTACGTTAATGTCATCCAAACTATTTATCAGAGATGCCCGTTCGTCAAGTTATAAACCTGTAGCCGTCAAACAAAATCCATAAAAGTTTCGGAAGGTTGTTATGCGACACCTTCAGTCTACCTTACCCTTGCTTGTCACTTATTCCGACAGCAAGAATACTTATAGGTGCACTAGGTATAGCAAGTCATACATTCATAACAAGTCAACAATAACAAAATTTATTACAAAAGAGTTGAAACATGACATGTCAAGATAACACTATAAACATTTCCATGTATGAGTGGTACAACCTATATCTATTTAATCAAATAAATTTGCAATCAAACCGCAGAACCATTAAAATAAATTGGGCAAACAATCCGCTGCCAAATGCGTATATGCGCTTGGAATAAAAATAAAAAACTTGAAAATTCGGAGCTGGTGTACGCAAGGGCACCCCAAGAGTTATAGTTTTTTTCCAAAAAAAAAAAACAAAAAAAAATAAGGTAACGCTCAACTCCTAATTTAGGTATTACAAAAAATATATGGAACGAGATCTCGTTTTACAATGGTGTACCTCTGACGACCCACACTGTATAACAAGTTAATATTCAAGATTTTAAATTTACGAACGTCATTTAAACTAATAATTAATTATATAAAAGCTCAGATGTCATTAAACTGAAATCCTTAGATTAGGGTCTCCAATTAATTATCATACATGTAAATTACATTTGAAACATAACGAGAACCCTTGATGCCAAAGGGTGAAAGTCTTATTGTTTTAAAAATAGACAAAAAAACCCAGCCAAAGGCTGTCGACAGGTTTCACAATTGGAAATGTAATTATATTTAGGCTACAAACAGGCCCTTGTCCTGGCAGTAAAAAACTATTAATTAGATAGGATAGCTCCAATATGTATGTACGTTGATGATACCTCTCTTTTGATGCAGGACATAGATCCAGCAGCACTACATCAGAAGTCGATAGGGGCAATTGCGGACGTTGAGAATTGGTTTGCTGCTAATAAACTGAAAATCAATAGTAATAAAACGCAAAATCTTCTATTCTGTACAACTATCTCAGAACGATCGTCGGGAGCAAAAATTCTGGGCATCACCCTGGACACAAGTCTGAAATGGACTCTCCATATAAAAGACCTAGCGAAGAAATTGTCATCTGCTCTATCTGCAATAAAAAGACTCACATTTATTGCAACTCGTGAGGCGGCGAAAGCAGCATATTTTGCAGGCTTTCACTCCGTGATGTCCTATGGTGTCCTCTTCTGGGGAATGGCTGCAGAAGCGGACAGGATATTTGTTCTACAAAAGAGGGCGATTAGGGTTTTGTGCGGCCTGACATGTAGGGAGAGCTGTAGATCACACTTCAAAAAGGAGAAGATACTCACACTACCATCAGTATTTATCCTCTCTGTAGTTACTCACGTCCAGCAGAATAAAGAAGCATTTCCCTTGAACGGTCATCATCACAGCTATCCTGCTCGTCAGCGGCAGAAGATAAGAATGCCTCATCATCGGCTGGCTTGCACTCAGAGGTCGATTGATTACTGGGGGTGCAAATTATATAATAAATTGCCGGCAGAATTAAAAGATTTGCCTTTGACCAGTTTCAAAAAGAAGTTAAGGACATGATTGTGAATAGGGAGTGCTACACGATTGAAGAATTCCTGGCCACTTAATAAATCAATATTGACTGTATGTGCTTCGTTTTATGTGTTGTTAGTTCTTATTGTTGGTGTTTATCTTTGTATCATGATTTTATGTTTATAGTTATATTTCTATATCAAATCATAATCGACAGTTGTACGCTATGTACAAAAAAAAAGTAATGGTCTAATTACAAATGATTGTAAATATACAATATACAGTATACAATCCAACCGATCCATTTGGATTCGGACATAATACTTGACAAATCTTATAGATTCTCGCAATACATTAAAGTGAAAGAACTTTCTGGTAAAAGCGCAATGAATTACAATATTTTAAATTAAGGTGAAATAGTTAAATCGGTTTTTAAACAAAAACAACTACATATACAGATACATATCTTGACAGTACATGGTTCCCACGAAGGCATCGGACTTCCTCAATACATTCACGAAATTTCGGATCCAAAAGGGAAGAAGACTCGACTCCAAGGCGATGGAAAATCCAAAAATTCCAAAATTTCAAACAGACAACACTTGCTTAGCGGATTTTACATGCTGTTGTAATGGCGTCGTAACTTCCAGAACCTCAACGACTTCACACATAAAAGTGAATGTCAGGGCGATGTAATATAGACAGAAAAGGCTAAAAATAGGGAAAACATGAGACAATATTAAACACTAGAAAGTACTTACAAAAAGTAGAAACCTTACCGATTCTAGATAATTACTTCAAACTAACCAAATCCTGCCTGTAGCAGTCACAAATCAACGAAACCACCAAATTAAATTGCCACTGGGATCATCCACATTGTAAAACGTGTTATTTGGACGATAATCACACTAACTCGGTCTACTAAATGTACAATGGCAACGAATGAAGTAAAAGAATCGCTTTATTTCTTAATTAAACTCGCTTGCTTAAACGACAACCAAAGACGAAATACATGATACAAGGTTGAGAAGAACCAAGCTATCGCGCCAGTCACAACCAATCAGAAACGCATACGCCTACGCCGCCCTTGATCGATAAAATAGACCCAAAAATCCATTTAACGACGATTAATTACACATGATAAAAGGAAATAAATAAATAGAGGGTGATTAATAAATGAACTACAAGATAATTAATTCCAAAGTGAGAAAATATGAAACCAAATTGACAATAATTCAGTTCGCAACAAAACAGATCTCTATCTCACTCATATTCATATATAATAATACAGACTAATCCGTTATCCGACAGATAGCTGCACGTATATTGAAATGAGAGAAGATGTAGCAATTCAAAAATCAAAATAAATCGCGTGATAATACACAGCTCGCTCCAACATAAAGTGAATTAAAAACTCGCAAGAAAAAAAAATAATATTACTGAACTCCACAAATAAGGACATAGGGTGAAAGAAAAACAAAGTGTAACAATTTATACATGACTGATTTTACATT